>OZ038528.1:21137427-22337427 GCA_964036665.1 Gordius sp. MW1 | reverse complement strand
ATATATAAACTACATTTCGGAATCGGGACATGCAAATAGAACGTAATATCTGCATTTCTTTCTGATGGGCTTTTTAATTACCTGTTATCATATCAACACAGTTTTGGTTTTCAATATTCATATCAACACAGTTTTGGTTTTCAAAATTAAAATATATAATTATGTTAAAAATATATAGCACATTTTATATGTAGATAATGATATAAAATTAAAAAGGTATAAGGGTAAACGATTCAGAAACCTTTATATATGCACATATATGACAGAACCATAGACAAATAAACCCACGAATCAGTCAATTAAAAAGTAAAAGTTTCTAGGCATTAGTTCACATATTAGTTAAACGCTGTTCATTTTTTAAAATATGCTATTTGTACGATTTTTATTGTCCTACGATATTATAATAGAAGCTATTAACAAAAAAACCGAAGGTAAAGAAATTTTAAGCTACACCCTAATTTATTAAATTTAATAGTGCACACGCAAAAGGGGGGCTTCTTTTTCACCGCAATAGTTTTTTTTTTGAATTGACAAGCTTTTAAAAAAAGAAGTATTAAATATAAAGTGGAATTAATAAAAAAAAGATACAAGAATGAAAACATTTATAAAAAAAAGATTAAAACTGTTGCCTGGTCCAAGGAATAATTGGTCAATAAAAGAACGAATTTTTATATTGTAATTTATTTATGACGCCCAAAATTTTCGAGGCCTAGACTTAAAAATTGAGCCCCTTAATTAATTTTAATATGTATTTTGATTCTGACAATACTTATTTTTACCTTAAAATTATTAAGACTCACGTGAAAACTATAGAATAAAATTCGCAACCTTTAATTAGTCCTTTTTTGAAAAATAAGACAAAAATTAATAACCAAAGGACAAGAGCACAATATTAATAAGCCACTTCAGACGTTAAAGTTGCTTAAGCTACTTTCCCTACCTACTCTTTAGGCGAGAAATGAAGGAAGAGGAGCGACTTAAACGCAATTCAGCAACGCTCCTCCACGATATAATAGCGGCCTCTGTCCAAACCAGTCTTTCGGATCGGTTCAGTTTAGTAGCTATGGAATCTAACCCGCTCCAGGTTACTTGTAAGAATGGAATTTTAAAGGGAGGAAGCAGCTCGGGCCAAAGGCTGAAAAATGGGGACCCTCTAAGCCCGGACCCAGCTTTAGCACCTGCTGGACTTATGGATATAGTTCCAATGACTCCCACTATTACACCCATGACTTTCGCAGCGAAATCAATGAGCAAATACCCAAACATCTCGGGATTATCCGGTATTCTTTATGCAGCTCATTGGATGTTACATCTTATTTGATTATAATAGTCCTAAAGTATTAATAGCAAATTGCTCAGTAAAAAATGTAGACTCTATAACCGGGGTCGTTAAAGAGTTTGGTTTGGGCAAATTGTATTTAAAATAATCTATAACTCACACAGTTTTAATTTTAGAAATAAATTTGGTTAGATTAGCTTAATAAATAAAAGAAATTTGGGTTTTAAACTACAAAACATGATAGGATCCCTTTAATGGAGCGGTCACAGTTTATAAGGGTTGGTTTTACTTAACTTCAAATAGTGGAACATTTAAAATAAGTCTTAAAAACTTTCTTAACGATATTTAAATTATGAGATAGTTAACAATATTGGTGGTCAGGTACTAGATTTTATTATAATATTAACTCGACTAAAGCTAATATTTACTATTAAGTGGATTGCTACATAAATGGGGAAGCATGAAGATCCTTTTTATTAAATAGAAAAGTAGTTTGTTTAATACTAAAAATTCAAAAAATGTGAAAACATATTTTATAAATGCGCTCTAGAGCTTGTTTAAAATTGCGTTTTCATTAAGCTAAAGATATAATGTATTTCTATTTTGTTTACTTTTAACCCTTTTATACAAGGGATTCGCTTTTATAATATGTTGCTGATTTTTTAATAAATAATGTTTGTTAGTTTTGCCATAATATAGTGCTGAAAGATAAAATAATGTTTGTTGAAATGGATTCATTTAGATATTCCCGAGGATGAATCCGCCCTTTCATCAACATCAACGGATACACTAGCGCCTAAATTGCTAAACAAATCTTCCAAAGGTTCTATAGCTTCCCACCATAACACATTCCATCAAAATTCATTGATCGCCGACCTATCTGCTGCCAAGTAATTTATATCAAACATTACAAATGTATTAAGTTTCTAATTTAAAAAAATGTAAAATTTTGAATGTGAATGGATTTTTTTCAATAGCTCCGATTAGTTAGCTTTAAAGATATTTATCTCTATGTTTTACTTTTTGGATTAATATTCATATTTTTATGATATTATTAACAAAATTGAACACCCAATAGGACTTTAATGATAAGATTAAAATTAAAAAGGCTTGTAACTAGGGCAGTTTACGAAGTTATTTTACTTTTAAATTATGATATATCCTCTACAATCGTTATTCTTATATAAAAACGTGCCTGGCTCTAACCTAAAGAAGGTCTTTATTTTACACCATATGATACTTTGATCAGCACATTACTAATACATAGTCTCATATACTTAAAGTTACTAGAGTTAAATCTTGGGCTAAGAGACATATAGCAAACTTTTATTTATTCTAATATGAATATAGTCTTTATAATTTCTTGCCCAACTTAGTATTAGCCTAATAAGTCAAAACTTTTGGCCGATTAACAATGGTCAACCTTGTACTAATGTCAAATAAAATTAATAGATAATTAATACATGATTGATAGCAAAGAAAAGAAACGGGCAGCCGCCCGCACCTTGATCCTCTAAATCTTTAAAATGTTTGAAAACTATACCTATAAACTAAGGTGCTGTAAACAAATATTTTCTTTCTTAAGATAATCATGAAAAAAATAAGGACGACAAATATAACCATAAAGCCATTAAAAAACGGATGTATGATTAAAAACGGCAAGGTAGGTGCTTTCCCCCTGCTCTTAGTTCAGCCACTTTTATAAAAAGAACTACGACGACGTTCATCTACTAGAAATGTTTACTAAGATAAATATTGTTCAATGTTATAGTATTTAATAAATAATTGGTTAAAGCTGTAGGAAATACAACGGATAGAGCCATGGGCGTAGCCAGACCATATAGATTTAGGGAGGGGCAAAATCAAAATTTTTTCAAAAATTACCCATAATTCTAATAGATTTCAACAAATTCATGGATTTAAAGGGGGGGGGCAGCCGCCCTTCTTTGCCCCCCTCCTTGGCTATGCCCATGGATAGAGTAGATAAGTCTTTTCTAGAGTTGTTAAATTGCTAACTTGCTTCAACTTCAGCTACCATCTTGCTCGAGTTTCTGCTCGGCCCTCGAGCATTTTTATATGCTACTGTTCTGCCTAGTGCACTGAACAGCGAACACATATTGTACTAACGCGCATATTAAGCAACTCAGTGTGCGTGCTCACGTCTGGAGTTTGAAGCAAGTTAGCAATTTAACAGCTCTAGTCTTTTCAGGCTTCTTATATTTAAATCCCACTTTCCTACTTATAAGTTGTTTTATTGATTGTAGTATATTTCGAAAATAACTTTTTACATTTTTGTGTTTTGTCCAACCGAGTAAGTCATCTGCACTCGTTTTAGGCACAAACATGGGGGTAGATAGTGGTAGGAAGGGGCTGCTGCCCCCCTCTAAATCCAAAAAACCTTTAAAAATTAATATAATTATGGCTAAAATTTCAAAAAATTATGATTTTGCCCCTCCTTGAATCATTATTGCCCCCCTCCCCCCTCTAAATTCAATCCTGGCTACGCCCATGAATGCACAAGTTTTGCTTTACTAATTTAAGGCAATTATATATGTTCTATTTAATTTGTTAATATAATTAAAAATTGTATCTGACAATTTTATATAGTTTTTTTGCCCCTTGTATATCCCAAAAGAGTTAATTAAAATTTCAACATTCGAAATTTTCAAACTATGTTTTGATAAAATCTTTAATATAAGCAAGCATCTCATTTATATTTCTAAGGTTTGGCTTATATTAGCAATAAGAAACATCATTTAGGAAAACTTCAAGGTTTAAAAATATTGGAAGGATTTTAACAAGCTCTTAAACTATATCTACTTACTATTTAATTGTCATGTTAATCAGTAATATATTTGTTAACATTGATAAGTGGTTATAGTATTGCCTTCATATTATGTAGTTCAAACTTAAAATATACGTGGCATATTTAATATAATTTAAAATTATTAGTTATCGTTGTGTGTTTTAAACGCACGTCGTATTTTTAAAATATATTTAGTATGAATTAGGTTTTATTTTAAAATGCAAAAATTGAATTAAACAATTGGCTTGCATCAAATTAGTAAAATTTCCAAGTTATTTAACTTTAAATCTGAAACATTGGCTTCAGTCAATAGCTACGTACCAAATACCAATGTTAATGTATATCTAATATTATAAATTAATTATTTTATCAAATGCTCTGTTATTTTTATAACGCAAATCGATAATAAATTTATTAGTAATAGAATAGCTGATATATCATGTTTGTGTTTGCTTCTAAATATTATTCTTTACCCTGCAAAATGATGTGAATGCGGACTATTTTTCTTATATATATAAGGGTTTTAAACTCTTCCCTTCATATGAATTTTATATTTGGTAATTTTCCTCCCACAATATTTGAGTTCTTTTTTCCTTCAAGTTAAATTTTTAACGACAAAAATGGAAATGAGAACAACCTAATTTTAAATTAACATTTATTTAAAAGCACTATAAATATAAAACAGTTTCTCCAAATTGTCTTTAATCTCAAAAATACAGTCATTTCATTTTAATTGCCTTCATAAATTGAGATAACAAGACACTAGATATTAGCTAAAGGACATGATAGCCATCTTCCCATTAATTGTGGCTTGATATGGAGTGGTTCAATCAGCGATCGGACCTTACGATAAAAAATGTTTCAGGTTGAGTAGACACGAAAGTAGTGAAGCCATAATTATTGATTTATTCAGTAAAAAACTTCTACTCGCGCATAAGCTTAATTCCCCCGCGAATTTCGTTTGCGGGGTGGGTAGGAGGCCAGGCAATACCCGGTCAACTTGGTGGTAGTATTATTATAGCTTTCGCGGTGCATTTCCATCCCCCTTTCCTCAGAGCAATATTAAATTTTCCTTCCTCTATCAAAATTAATGCTAATTCCCTATTGGTAATTATTTCGGCACTTAAATAATTCTTATATCCTCTTTTCCGCAAGGATGTCTTTTTTTATCATTTTTAAAATCACAATTTCCGCAAGCATATTTTTACACAATTCTCGCATTAATGGACGGATATTAGTGAAGAGATATTAAATATCAAAGTAAGATTTTTGTATAGAGATGTCATTGTTTATCACTCCCAATCGGTAAATTAAGTTTTTAGTTTAGCGTTTACTTGTAAAGCAATTTATTAGATATATACTTATATGCTCAATCTTTATATCAACAAATTTAAAGAGTGCTTAAAAAAAAGTTAATTATGTTTATCATTTTTGTCCTTAGTAGTAACTTATTAGTTTAAAAGGCAATTTTATGAAACAAAATGAAGCAAATGTGTTGGCGATTTAATTTTTTAAAAGTAAAGTTGGTAAACTCACTAAATGCGCATTTGATCAACTGGTCTATCGCTCAAAGGATCTACAACCAATCAAAATGTAGTTTAAATTTGCTATGCTATATTTATTCATGTTATAAACGCTTTATAAGATTGCAAAAACTTATATTAAGCATATAATATATGAAGATTAACTTTTTTATTGCTGCATATAAAATGTGTTCTTTCATATTAAGCATATATTTTATAAAGTTCAAATTTTTTATTGCTGCCTATATATTTTCTTTCATAGTTTTGATATGCTTTATAATAAGTAAATATGCATTTGCAATATTTAATATTGTTATTTATAATAGATATACTTATATAATAATGTTTAAATTATAATTTTTGTGCAGTAGATTAATTGTGCAATAGACGAGTTGATTATAAATCACTAAATGTCATCTCTATTATAAACTCAACCGTCAAATTCGTGATCATGCATAATATTGCCTCATTACTACATATTCATTTTCTGCATTTAGAAACATAAAAGTCGATAAAATTTTTATAAATTGGAAGATTTATTTATAATCCTGCGAAGTTCTGTGAGTGAACTAATCTAAGGACAACGTAGGCCTGCGCAAATATTCTATTAGGCTTCATTAATTGTCCCACTATGGTTAAATAAGATTTTACATTGAATTTTATAATCCTTGATATAAATTAAAAACACATTGCGGTTTAATTAAGCCAGTAGGTACAATTGCACTAGGCTCATAATTTACCTACTTTTTCCAAGGTATGACTAATAGATGAATTAATTTATTGCCGTAATATAGTTAAATCATCTATAATTTTAAATCGTCTATTTAAAAATAACTAGATTAATGCTAATGGCTTTTACCCTTTCCTCAAATTTTTAGAGTATACATACAGTTTATTATGATAAATTTGGCTAGGGTTAATGACCAGTTATTGATTCATACCTCAAAAATTTTCATACAATGGCCACACACAAAATATAAGTCTTGCAGGTGTAAGGGTTTAGAAGTCAACTAGGTAAAAATGCGCTTAGACATGTCAATCACGATCAACTGACAGATATACTGTCCTATCTTGACACACGTTAATTAAGTTTATATGAGAAATATAATACTAAATTGTAAATAAATATATAATTAATTGTAAATAAATATATTTTTTTATATTAATTTGTTTTATTAAATTTAGAATTGTGTTAATACTAAGATAATATTTAATTATTAGGGCTCTAATTGGCAAAACTTAATATATTTATTATCATAATAAACTTTATGTACTATAAAATATATATATCACAATAAACTTTATGTAGCTATGAAATATTATTTCTACTAAATAACTTATTAAATTTAGAATTGTGTTAATATTAAGATAAAAATAAATTATTAGGGCTCTAATTGGCAAAACTAAATATATTCATATCATAATAAACTTTATGTGGCTAAAAATATAATTTCTACTAAATAATAAATGTGGTATTAAATTTAATGCTAAAGTAAAGTACTAATTTTGTCACATGTCTCTGTTTATATTTACTTTTCTACTAAACTAAATAATAAATCTGTGGTAATAAATTAAATGATATTAATAAATTTAAAAGTACTACTGTGGAGATAAATTTATTAGTTAAAATCATATATTTATATATATGTATAAATGGGTGGCCCGTCAACTCGCCGAAAACAATCTCGCCGAAAATAATGTCCCCCAGCTAAAAAAGGTCCCCATATTTGTGATTGGTTGACGGGTTAGGGTTAATAAGCTGGGGGACATTTTTCGCACCAATCAGAAAATGTCCCCTGTTTCGGCGAGTTGATAGGGCACCGTATAAATGATCATAAACATATGTAGTTATTTCAATGGAAAAGTAATCTATAACAACCAACATGCAAATGTTGCCTTGTTCTGTTTTAGGCAACATGCAGAGATCTATTCCAACATGTTTCCAATTCCAAGGGGTTGGAATCAGAGCCACATTATGAAGAACTGGTGTGGCCTTATCAATTCTAGCCATGTGTGTCTGACATGCATGACAAGCCTCAACTTATTCTCTAACATCTTTTGTCATGTTAGGCCACCAATATCTACTCATAACAAATAAGAACACAGTCAAACATTATATACAATGTAAAAGCAATTATTCACAAAATTATTAAGACGTTAAATAGTATAAACTCTCAGCTATCTTTTCTTGAGTACGATTAAACCCAAGATGGCCCCCCAAGCTTTTAGCCTGTATGCTATCAGTTGGGCCATCATGGTGTAATTTGATAACATTCATAATCTCTTCCTTCGTCATCACCACCCTTGCCAGCATTTCTAAAGATTACAACTTACAGCAAATTATAATAATATGATACCTGTCTTAATACCTCCTATGTTTTTCACTCTTTTGTGATATAATTGGTCATTTTTAATAGTGAAAAGAGCTGCCTTTCTTTTGAGATAGGCCCTCTGATTCTTATCATATATAACAGGCATCAGTCCCTTCTTTATATATTTAATTATTTCCTCAAAATTATATTTTGACATCTAAAAGAATAAAAAAAGTTATATATTAAGTTGTCCTAAACAAATAATATTAAAAATAAATTATATTGATTAGATATAAAAATTTAATGAAAAGTGAAATAACTTAGGATTGTTTTTAAAATACTTTGCATTAAATTTTTATATCTAATCAATATACTTATAAATGTGTTATAATTAATTGACTCAGGCATTTATTAAAAACTTTAAATTTTGGAAAAATCTTGGCTTTTCAAATAACTTAGGATTGTTTTTAAAATACTTTGCATTAAATTTTTATATCTTATCAATATACTTATAAATGTGTTATAAATAATTGACTCATGCATTTAATAAAAACTTTAACTTTTGGAAAAATCTAGGCCTTTACAATAACTTAGCATTGTTATTAAAATACTTTCTTAATTTAATTATTTATAAAAGCATTTTTACCTGTTTTGGAATTTAGAATACTTGTTTTGAGGCGGATTTTTATAAAAGAGCTGCATATATTAAGTTAATCATTTATAAAAGCATTTTTTAATTGTTTTGGGATTTTGAGGCGGATTTTTTTAATGCACAATTCTCACGATTGTTTTTCTATTGCCTTTTTGGTACGCAAGCCTATCAAAATTCGTGGTACCCCACGTGGTGATAACAATCACGCTAATCATTTTTAGCTATTTCAATTTTGTCCAATTATATGTAGGCGCCTTTTATCTAGGCGCACAATTAGAACTCTACACCGGTCTTGCCATACGCATCAAAGCTCTTATGTATCGCTAAGGATGCACTTTCCCGACTGGTTAAATAGAACAAATATACTTGCTGAAAGTGTTTGTGTGTCACTAATTTTATGGAATTGGAGAAACTGGAAACAATTCGAAAGATTTCAGTTTCTATTAAAAACTGCCATTAGTTACAACTTAAAAAACGATTAAGTTTGGCACTTTAATCATCTAAAATCTTTAATACCTCAATAATGAGGAAGAAACAATTAATTATTATAGATTCAACCGATCTTCGTATATATACGGTTTCTGTTTTTTACTGTGCGAAAAGATATGCGATTCTTCATTGATATTATTAATTGATGAATGCGCATATGATTGTTTGATAACGTTTATGGAAATATATTTCAAATTAATAGATTATGTGAATTTCTGACTTTTTATTCTAATTATAATTTTAGGAGCAAAGAAATAGTTGAACGTGAATCATTAAAATCGGACCAAATAATTAATTGCTCAACCTCGCTCGCGTCCCCTGAAATCCAATGGGAAGAAATTATAACGGACAGTAAAACTGAAGGTAAGCCTTATATCTATTGCTTGATAGAGTTTATCTATTTTGCTACAAACATTGAATATATTACAATCTCTAAGTATATGAATACTGTTTCAACAAATACATTATAAACAAGATTCGTTATAATAACGAAAGGTGCTTAGTTAAATTTAACTATTTTTTCAAAATTTAAAAGATCACATAAAAGGAAATGCGAACTTTACTATTGACCAAATCCTCTTGATATAATACGAACAAATCTAATGTAAATTATAATGAAAACATTATTTAAATTTTCAAATATTTTGCAGTTCAAAGCATTCCCGCAATTTTAAAACTAACCGCAGCCAACAATGACCTAAGTGAGGACCTCGATGGAGAAGGGACTCATATGGTGGTTACAACAGACCGGCAAAAATCGATAAGGCAAACTAATGCACCGCCGCACAATACAATGACTAAAATTTCGACAACTCTTGCCTCACAACCCTCAACATCCGGCACTCAAACTTTACCGCTTGAATGGTAAATTCACTACCGGAAAACTCATAATTTTTCCTATTTTTTGCACTCCCTGCATAATTTTATTATGGTGAATATTAACATTTAACCGAAATTTGCGTTTTGCGATGTGACATATAAGTTAAAGACTACAAGTTTTGCTAGTACATATCCGCTGATACATAACGCATGCATACCATGTATTTAATTAAATTAAAAACTATATAATTTATTGTAACATCCGGGGGCGATCGATTATGGCGTCAGGATGCTTAAGTTTTAATTGGGAAAAATTATTTCAATTTTCTTAAGTCTGTGGCATCAAAATTAGTAAATTGGGTGACTTTACTGGGCGTAACTTATTTGGTAGAATAAGCTAGGCGATAAATAAATATACTTTAAAATTTATACTTTCTACTTTTAGCCCCACTAACCACTTGATTAAATATATTAATCGATATATTCAGTAGTAAATTCGTTCCCGATATAACCGCGACCATCTGAATGTTCCATGCAAACGCGCCATTTTTATACCCAAATCAGCTATCCGTACATCGCCAACTAGCCAAATTGTGCTAACGAGATAAGGTCATGACGAACCGAACTAGCCAACCTCAAAATGAATCAACTCCCAGCGCGACCACCGTTTTGTCTGGTGTGGAGCAAATCTACATCAACAAAGAGGATGAAGAAGGCGATATGGCTATCGATCATCAATTCGTCGCCCAGTGCAAACAAATTTGGGACATGCGGTCTTGGATTGAACGGGAACAATCGGAGGTCCCAGACGTCACTTGCCTTTTCAGAGAACATCAATCGCCACCATATATTTACTCCGTTGATGATGATACTAAAGACAACGGTTTTGACGAACATGCATTAAAGAATTTAGCTAGCAATTGTGATAATACTTCCAACCCTAATAATGCCCATAAAAATCACTGCCAAACAACGACTTCATCTTCTGAAGTGAATCTGTGCTACTGTCCGCTTTTGTATACAGAGGCAAACCCCCCTGAGCAACCACTATCCGAAACCGTGTCTTCGCATGATGGAAGGACTAACTACTTTGTTAATAATAATGTTAAAAAGGTGACACCTTCCACCTTGTCCCAGGGCCAAGGATTTAGCTGTAGTAGTAGGAATGGGATTTTAAGGATGTTTAGCCTGGACAAGACGAGTTTCGAGAGCAGCGATGGACCTAGTAGCGAAAGCTCAATGGATAATAAAAACGTAACTATAACCAACATGATGGAGCTTATTCGTTATGCTCGCATTAATAATTGCATTATCGGCTTGATGAAAAATTATATTTTTAATATTAGGTATATGCAGTTGTACAATAAGTGAATTGTCTTGCATTCGAGCTTATTAAATTAGTGAGTATATTTAATTTTAATTTTTGCACTTGAAGGTGTGGCTGGATAATAGTCTAAACTTAAATGAGCTCTGTTTTGAGGGCCTGGTTTTCCGGAAAAATAAATTGTCTATCGTGTAAACCTGATTTTTATGAGAGAGTTGGATGTTAAAGAACGATATTAAACGATATTGAACAGAAATATAAAAGTCTTTCAGTCTAAACACAAAACTAAACTTTAAATAAAAATTAAAGAATTTTATTTCCAACTAATCTTCAAATATTCAATAGATTAAAGCTTCAGTTGAATTAAGTAGCTCGATCGAAATGTCAATGACAGAGTCATTTAGCTCTAATCAAAGCTCAACTGGGCGATTTAAAAAGGATTCTAGTCATGTTCCTTCACCCAAGGACTCCAGCTCTCTAATTACGCCTAGGGATGAAGCAAATAAAACTTCAAGTATATATCACGATTACCAATATCTAGAATATTCTATTTAAGAATTGGCATATCAAGCTTTTATATAAATGACAGCATAAAAATTTGTGACTTTAAAAATATTGGCACTCTTATATTTATACTAGGTTTTTATCGGCTGACTATAGACCACTAATAATGATCGGTTTTTAATTTTCATTTTTATCTAGTTAGTGACATGTATAACAAGGGCTTTTTAACATTCTTAAATGTTCGGATTTTAAGCTTTTGTCCTAATTAACTTGTAAGCCTTAATTATCACTCAAAATTTAATATACAAACTAAAAATGATAGTATTATACCTTAAGCAGTTTAAAATTTTCACACAAAGTATGATTAACCTAAAAGTTTTTAATTGACATATCCTGCCCACGAAGGAACGTCTACTAACAATAATCTTAACCAATCATCTACATCAAATTCAGCCTTGTCTCAAGGTGTGCTGAGGCAATTGAGCTCCGAAATCGATTCCCTAGTCACACGCGATCCTTCCCTCGAATATTGTCAACCCGATCGGGATTATGCAATAGACGCCACGACCTTCCAAATTTATAAAAGTTTCCTAAAACAAGACCCCTACGTAAATCGTAGATTGGCTCGCAGGTTTCAAAGGAACAATCGGCAAATCAATTATCCCATTACAACTACTAGGACCGGCATCACGAACTCTACAGATAGTCACCCAGTGCTAACGTCCGATGTTACCCTTATCAATACAGATCGATGTAATTTAACCTGTGGTGGAGCTGAGCTAGGTATTATTGTAGAAAATATGACCGGTGATGAGGTTAAAAGTAATAAAGTTACGGGAAATCCTTCAGTACTCGAGCGGAGCAGGTTTTTGCGGTGCTTCAGGCTCATGGGACACGCTAGGAAGGATAGTATAGAGGAAGAAACGGAAGAAGATTTGGAAGAAAACCCTAAGTGAAAGAACAAACTTTTTAAGATATCGAAATGTCGTTTCATGTCAATATCTTACTTTCTCCACTTGCAGCTTCATAGCAGAAAGAGTGTCCTTTATTTCATATACCAAAGGCGTGTAAAGCAATAAAACGTGGTCCAAATCACATATAACCTATAAATTGTTTTTATTTACGGCGTCGTGACTATGTGTTAAAGGGAAGAGTGGGGGAATTATTGATATTAATAACTGAGTTGTTAAACATTATAGGTTCTATGAGAAAAATATAAAATTATATAGAGTTTTAAACAGAGATCATTTTGGGTTTACATTGTAATTAAAAGTAGGAACTACTTAACTAGATTTGAACAACACAATTTTGTTTTAAAAATATGATTTCAATTTAATGTTATAACACCCAAACAGTTAATAATAATTCGTAATATATAAAATAAGTGCAAAACAAAACATGTATGTTATCATCGAAATGTTCATATATTAAAAGCATTTTGGAAATATGAATAATTTGTTTTAAATTTATATAGATAAGAAATTTATATTTTTTTTAACTATTTTTAATTAAAAAAGAACTTTGATCGTTTAGATTTGTATAAAGCCATAAATAAACGTAGCATAAGCGCGCAATAATATACAAAGTGTCTTTAATTGAATTTTTAGTTATAAATTTAACTTAAAAAATCTTTTAATCGAGAGTCGCTAGTTCCAGGAACAACTTGATACCTTGAAAATGGAAATAGGAATTGAAACTAAATACTTTTTAGGGCAGAGGAACAACTAAAAAATCTAGTTCCTTTTCGAAAACAAATTTTTGTTTTTATGATGGGTGAAAAACATGCGTTAATTTAATGAAAAACACTGATTTGTGTGAACCAATAAAGCAGATTTTATTTAGAATAATCAATAATATGTTGATTTAACAAACTTAATGTTTTAACCCTTTTTTGGGTCAATATGACGAAATAATTAATTTAAAGTGTATCATTATAGGAGAATTATCTATATAGATAGTAGGTTAAAAATATATTGATATGCCTAATTTTTAATAGTGAAATTCATAATCTTCTATCCCACCCGAGAGCATTTTGAAGTTTTCAAGCCGAATCCGACCTTACCCGAAAGCATTAAAAAAATGTTAACCAAAACACAACCCGAAAGAATTTTAAAATTTTCAACCCGAACCCGAGGTCGGATCGGGTTCGGGTCAGATTTCGAATCACCCGTGCAAGCCTCTAAATTCTTCACATACATTAGAGTATACTTATGTAATTCTTATGCCTCCTACTAAATAGTAAATAGAGTGTCGCATGTATTTTTGTATAATAAATATGCCTTCTGTTAATCGATGAAATGTTTTTTGAATTTTAATGCGCTATATTAATTTTATATTAATTACTTTATTAATAACTATTTTTTTTCATATATTAGATAGGAATAAAGGTAAGTTTGTATGCCTTTTATCCTAGCAAAAAAAATTGATTATGACCTTTAAAATTTATGAGCTAATTAGAAATTCTTCTAGGTTATAAATATAAATAACAAAAGTAATGATAGTTGTTATCATCCACGCCAAGCGATCGACCAAAATCGCAAAAAAGCCAAATGAAAAATATTATAGGTAATATTAATAAAATATTAAATAAAATATAATACATTAAAAAAATTGCCATAACTATAAATTTATAATCGTTTTCATAAAAAAAGACATGGTTTTAGATTGATGATTTTGGCCTCAGATTTTTTTGCCCTAATTTTTATTCATGTGAATATATTCAAATTGCATCATATACTTGAGAGATAAAAGATAGTGTAATAAAAAAACAATTTGCATGCACCTTTTAGTTGCACATCTAAACTATAAGTATATTTAATGTCAAATTCAACAATAACATATCTACACAGGTCACAGAGGCTGAGCATGATTTATCATCAACAAAAATAAATTAAATAACCACAAAAAGATTTAAAAATATATTGCCAATTCCTATATCCATGATTCTGGTAGGAATATTTTTTTAAGATTCTTGAGGTAAATTGAGATTTAAAGGTTGATATTGCACAGAGTTTGATACAAATTTCACATCTAGTAGTTAGTCTATCTTTCAAATAGGAATGAAGGACGGAGATCGGATGCATAATATTGAAAAGTTGACTAATCTTGATGTAAAATTTATACTTTTATTATCAATATATCAAAGAATAACGCAGATTTTTGACGCTTTCTTTTGAAGCGCTTCTCTGGCAGCAGCTGATTTATTTTTTCCTTTGGCATCAGGTCCGTTTGATTTAACCGCTATCGCCTCTTTTCTAGCCCCTTTGGAGCCCAGATTACTATTGGGTTCAGCGGGTATTTGCATATTTTGTCGAGAGAAATTTCTTTTACTATTATCTGCGTCGCGATTATTCGAATTTGAGTTTTGGGCAACTTCGGAATTGGACTTTGGAAAGAACGACGTTTTTTTCGTGACTGGAGTTTTTTGTGATTTGTGAACCCTGCGAGTCGTTATTAAAATATTTGTGTTAGTTAAATAATATGTATAAGATGCCATGGTTGGATAAAAGGAAGGGGAGAAGTAAAGTGATACTTATGCGCACTTAGTATGGTTAATTTGTTAATTATGAGATTTTGTGATTTATTTGCGTTTAGGGGAGCCATGCCATATATTGTTTAAACAGAGGGCTACTTTTTTTAAATAAAGGATCCCACAATAAATTAATCTCTGATCTTTTAAATTTTTTAATAGTTTTTACCCTAAAATTCTATAGATGTTACAATAATAAGGAGAAATGTTTTTTGCCTGGAAAACACAAATTAAATTAATTTTGGTTTAGTTACTTGTGTAATAAAATCCTGTATGTACCAATGATACTGTTCCTCGAATTTCGACTCAGCGCTTCCTTCAAATGAGCGTCCGTAATGCCCAGTTCTAGAAGTTCTTTCCTAACTTCTTCGAATTCGGGATCTACCATGGAATATGTTGATGTTTTACTACCCTGGACCGGGTTTGGCTTATGGTCGTCATTCGTTGAAACCTGACTAACGGGATCAACGGGTGGATTTATGCGGATGGGAGATAGGGATTTGGGGAAAACTTGTTCTTTCATCCATTCGCTCCTCTTTATTTCAGCCAACTCCATCCTACTGGACGGAGGAGTAGTCTTAAGCAATCCCCTTATGATATATTTACACTCGGGCGTCAACGTTAGGGTAGGGCTGAAAGTGGAATTTTTAGCAGTATTTGACTTATGCCCGTTGACAAACTGCCTAGCTCTCTCCGTTGCATCGGGATAATCAGCTCCGGGTAGAGATGATCGCATGGCATCTTGCTCTTGTGCCGCGGCCTTGTTAGAGCCCGGAGCGAAGTGATCAAATAGGAAGGCCGATATTTTTTTGGACGTTTTACTAGCCCCGGCCGGTGAAATATTACCATTGATATTTCCATCTCCGACCCCATTTTTAGGACTAAGTGGATCATCAGAATCGTAGGAACCGGGTGGACAAGGGGGTAACTCAAAAATACCAGCCATAATAATTTTTTTGAGGCGACCCATAGTATCCGCTACGAATGGCATCTTGGCAGTTACCATGTAATAGAGTAAAATTCCTAGGGCCCAAATATCAACATATCGTCCAATGTAGCCTTCGTCTTTAAATAGCTCGGGTGCTGCGTATAAAGGACTACCACAATAAGTAGTTAGTAGTTGATCACGGGCACAAGTAGTTGAAAATCCGAAATCTCCCACCTTAACGCTGTCGGGCGTGAAGAAGAATATGTTTTCGGCTTTGATATCCCTGTGAACTATTCCTTTTTCGTGCTAAATTAATGAGATTTAATATAAATCGACATGAAATTTATATAAATTTTCAAACACCATCTTTTACAATTTAATAGATAAATAATAACTGTTTTTTTGTAAGTGAATAAAAATAATAAAATTGGTTTGCATATTTTCAATCTCAAGGAAGAGCAATAACCACAAGGGTGAGTAGGACATATAGTTAAATATAATCCAATATGTATAAAGCATAGGCTTAACCAGGGGTGGCAGGAGGGGCGGCTGCCCCCCTCTAAATCAAAAAATCTTAAGATTTTATCAAGTTATGGCTAAGATTAAAAATTTGCCCCTTGCTAACATTATTGCCCCCCTCTCCAATCCTGGCAACGCCCATGGTATACAATACACTACAAAGTTACCTAGCCTTATCGCAGTCATAACAATCACAAAGATCAATTCTATTTGGAGAAAATTGTGAATCGAACTTATTTAAAAATCGATTAAATCAACATTGTCGAAAATTAAACACACAAGTAAAAGTAGGATAGCAAATTTAAATTAAATTGTTGTAAATTCGAATCCATAAAGTTAGCTAAAGAACGGAAATTAAATTCAACAGTATTTTAGTTTATCTCATTAAATAACTTAAATATTCAACGGTCAATTGGTTAATTATATTCATAATGCTGATATTTTGTTTTAGCATATAATTGTAAAGTTTTTGTTTGTTTGCTAATTCCTTAATTTTTAATTTTATAATCCAAATTTAAGTTTCTTTTATATATATTGCCAATTTTGAGAGATGGCTAAGCAGGGAATTAAATGTTATTAAAAGCTTGTTAAAGTATGATCCTATCACTTCAACCATCAGAAATCGCCATTATTATATCTAAACTTACATCATTTTTATATAATTTGTCAAGAAAAATAAGTGTGGAAGTTACATAAATCTTCACTTATGTAACATAATTAAAAATAAAATTTTAGGTTACAAAACTTTGCATTTTATTTAAATTTTAGCATTCTAACCGCTATTAGTATCTTGGATGTTGGTTATAGTCCTGCCAGCATAACAGGTTTATTTTGGGTCAAATTTAGATTTAACACATAATGAGAGGCAGGATATGTTAAACGCAAACCTCAAAATCTGTACGTTCGGGACAAAAATTGACAATTGTATAATTCAATTTAGGCATGAAACGATTCTTAAGTATTTACAAAAGCAATAGTTTCACTCAAATGACTACAATTTTCAACTTAATTTACATATACAACACTAATTAACAATTATAAATTGCATAGGAATTAAAAATTTAACGCGCCCTAAAATTTATATAATCAGCATATTTAAAATAACAAAGTGCTCGTACAGTGAGTGATTCACATAAGGTCATATTAGGTAGGTATTCCAAACTTGTAAGTTAGAATAACAAATTAAAATTGCTTTAATCGTAACTAATAATATCTTGGACTAATAAATAGCTGGTATTTATTAAGCATGGGCGTACGCAGGGGGGGGGGGGGGGGCAGGGGGGGGGGCGGCTGCCCCCCCCCCCTTATTTTAAAAATAAGATTTTTTTCAATACAAAAACCCTTAAGAATTAAAAAAATTTGTTTTGCCCCCCCCCTAATTTTGCTCTGCCCCACCCTAATGTATGTGGCTCCCCCCCCTCCGAATAGTCGAGACCTTTTTTTTTTTTTTGCTCTCAGTAAATTGCTCTCAGGAAAAGTTTAGAAAATTTTTTTTTTTAATCTGCCCCCCTCTAATTCAAAACCTGCGTACGCCCATGTTATTAAGGAAGGGTGTAGGCTGTCATTAATTGCATATATCAACAAATAAATAAGACTCAATTCGTTGAATTTCATATCTATATTTAATAATATATAACAGGCTACTACATGAGGAAAGTCCTTAACAAAGAAAAAAAGCATTAAAATCTTCAAAACTAATAATCGGTTGAATTGAAAATTACATATTTTAGGAGATAGCAACGATAACATTAATAGCGCCATCTATAAAATATTTTTTAGAAGCTATATTGAATAGTCCTTCTCTAAGCTTAATTACGTGTAAAATATGTTTGTATTCCTCATTTTTATAATTCTTAACATTTTTTGCAAGTGATTGCACAATTGCGCTTATAAATTTTAAAGTGCACACCTTATATGGAAGCTTAGGTTAAATTTAAACTTTCAATGGTATAATCAGCTGTTAGTTTATAGTCTATCTCTGACATATATACTGTCTTAAATTATTATTCCATTGGAAAAGGCAATATTATATAATAGTTTAAATACTGATATATATATATATGACATATTTTCCATTAAATTGTAAATCGGCTTAATAAGGTTCAGTTAATAAAAATAAATCATCTACACTTCGAATTTAAATTAGACAATAAAAGTTGTAAAAGGCAATCTTAATCTAAGTAGTTTTAATGCTGATATACATTACGCATTTTCCATTAAATCGAAAACCAATAAGGTTTAGTTAATAAAAATAAATCATCTACGCTTTGAATGTAAATTAAGATATAAATTTATAGTCAAAAGACAGAATAGTTGTATTGTGATCTGATCTTTATTGAGCTTCTGTTTAGCTTCATTTTTAAGCCGTTGCTTAAATTTTGGATCTAATTAATTTTATGGCTTCATGCATAACCTGAAATCTTTTTTTAAGAAAAATATCAAAGGGTATTGTCTCATGGCTATAAATTAAGCTTGATGCATTGGAAATTTCTATTAAATGTACAATCTTGTTTTAATCTAGCCATTCGATAAATCAGAAATAGGGGGGTATTATTGTTTTTTTAATGTAAAAGCATTCCCCGTTTGCTATTTTACGAATTTTCGCTAGAGGTTATGTTAAGGCATAAATTAGTTTCCATTTTATACAAGCACTGTGTATTCCTATACTATAACATAAATTATTTTTGTATAAGCCTGCAAAATACATGTGCTCAAATTAAAAAAAGATTGTTATTAAGACGAGGATGTCCTTAAACAAATTGGATTTATTGAATAGGAAATTAACTATGTACGTAAGCGCGTTTATATTTTTAAAAACGCATCATAATTTATTTTATCTTTTTTAAATCAATTTTAACTAAACAATTAAGATTTTGCATTACATATGGTCTAAAAACATATGTATAAACATGTGACTTTTCACATTAAGATTTTACAATTAGGGGTTGTGTTATAAGGTGTTATGAAGTTAGTTATATATTTCTTTTCTGGGTACTTGCTATATGTACACAAAATATATCAATTCAATTATGTATTATGCCTATAATTAATCATTTCGGTGCCCTATCAACTCGCCGAAAACCATCTCGCCGAATTTAATGTCCCCCGGTTAAAAAAAGTCCCACCATTTTTAACCGGGGGACATTAAATTCGGCGAGATGGTTTTCGGCAAGTTGACGGGCCACCAATCATTTCAAGTCGCTTCAAACAAATAAATGTCGAAAGCGTCAATTAACACTTATTTATATTAATAATTTATAATGTCTGGTAAAACATGAAGCTAGTTAAGTATGATAAATCCACCAATGCTTATACTATCATGCTTATTAAGATTTGCACAAATACAAGCTTTTGTCGAATCATAAGACAAATTGAGAATATTAGTCTCAGTGAGAATATTAACCTTTAAGTAAAACTCAGAAACTGCCATTTAGAGGATTAAATAATTTATGAAAAAAAAGTATTGAGTTGTATTCAACATGATATATTAAGATTAAATAGTTAAAATGAGGTATACCAGATGTTCGACAGCTGAAACGACTTGTGAAAAAAGTTTTTTGGCTAGGTGTTCGGATAGTCGGCCATCCCTATTAATTTTGGTGTACAGTTCCCCACCCGATGCGTACTCCATGATGATGTTAATTTTGGTAAGACTATCGATGACCTCATAAATGCGAATGATGTGGGGATGGTGCAGAAGTTCCATGATGAATACTTCCCTAGATAAAAGCTTTCTTGTCTTCTGATCGAGTTTTGTTTTGTCCAAAATTTTGATGGCCACCTTTTCTATAGTAGAAAATAAATACTGTATGACTATGAATTATTAACAACTAAGATTGCTTCATTAATTTTTAAAAACTGAATTACGATTACCATTTTTTTATAGAGTTGTAACTAATGTACATATCTTTTCCATACCTCTGCGTGAAGCTCAAATAGATCATTTCATTAAGTTATGTATTTTCAAATGTTTTTATCAACCTAGATAATACATATCTCTAAATTTCGAAGATTTTTTATACCTATTAATAAATATAATTATTTTTATAGCTATTTAAATTTTTTTCCATTGATTTATTAGCGAGTGTTACAATATATTACTAGATATTGATTATGCTTTCTTTAGAACTTGATTTTAGAACGGTAACCGAAGTAAATAATTATTTTGCAATATATCTTTAAGGAATTAGTTAAATATAAAATATGTTGGATTAAATTTAATAGTTTATGGAATTAATTTGAAAATCATGGTTTGTGGTTAAGGAATATTCCTTTTTAAATAATAACATACCCACTGAATTCAAACTATAGCATAATGAGAATTCAAATTAAATCAACAAACCACGTCTTAATTGAACATTTTATTATTTTAAAAACTACTAAATACCCATTTAGTGATCATTGTTCTTTAATAATGCTTAATTAAACTTTTTAAATAAGACACTTGAATAAATATATTAATTTCGTAATGTCTTTATGGATGGCCAATAAACGATAGCCAAATAGTATACAGAATAAAAAACGGACATCAAAGAAAAATTTTGATCAGTGCATAAGAATAGAGCACTAAAGCTTTTAAGATAGCAACGTTCTTTTCGATTTCGTATAAAATGTCTCACAAAGAACTCATTTTAATTCAGGATAAGAATTATTTTGGGAGCTTTTGTTTTTGACCTTGAAAATGAGCCTTAAAAACAAACTTTAAATGTTTTATATGTGAATTTTAGATTTTAAGGGACTATTTTAAAGTATTTTACTCTCGAAAAAAACTTAAAAATTTACAAATATTAAATTAAAAAAATTATGGCTAATCATAGAAAGCCTTTTCTAAGTACAAATAACCGAATATAGTGTAGTGGGTGTACCGTTTTACTATACTTTTATAACTTTTTAATGTATCACAGGGCATAACTATCAAACTAAGTGTCCAAAAAGTTCAAATAGCATTGACACATTTGTGTATTTTATATAATATAATGACAGTACCTAAATTTCTTAAAAATTTAAAGCAGACATATAAGTAATTCCATAAATAAACTAATTATTAAAAGCCGTGTCTGCCATAATTTTAAGCTTTAACAATAATAATTAGTCATATTCTTTGTCAATTAAATGCTTAATATAGTTTAATATATTTCAGTATTTATTTAAAAGCAGCATAATAAAAATTGAAATATTTACTAAATACATAAATTATTTATAGTTTAAATATACCTTCTTATTATTAAGAAAAAAGGAAAGCTCAATAATAACCCCAAAAATTAATTTTAAAGGAAGCTGGTACGTTTATTCTTAAATTAACACGATTATTACACTTTAATGAGATAGATCATTGTTTTACGTCATCTTATCCAGAAAACTCAATAGTCCGATAATGGGTCGTTGATAAAATAGTAAGAATTGTTATTATCTCATTAATTATTTTAATATGCAAATTGTTATTATTTTTAAATATAATTGTGTTAAGCATACTATGATTCATTAATGCCTCATTTCCATTTATAAAGGCATTTAAACATGGGCGTAGCCAAGGGGGGGGCAGGGAAGGGCGGCTGACCCTCTCTAAATTTAAAAAATTGTTGAAATTATTAAAATTATGGCTAAAATTTCAATTGTTATTTTGCCCCTCCCTAAATCATTATTGTCCCCCTCTAATTCCAATGCTGGCTCCCCCATGCATATAAACCACCAAGAATGCATAAACAATTATTGTCAATAGAAGAGATTTTAATATTTATTTTTTTACTAATTTTGTTATATGTTTTATGTAATGTTATATATAATCATTATCGTGTTAGCGAAGCTGCAAGATTTTAACATGGAATATTCTTAGATATCGATTGGCTTTTTTAATCTTAACTGCTTTTAATCATAACGAGTTCATTTAAAGTTGATTAACCATTGTTTATTTTTTAAATGATCTAATATAAACGATCTCATACAGCTCCTTTGGATGTTGGCCATACGAATTATTTAAAAGATGAGGAAGAAAAAAGCAGCGCGCCAATATTTGTATTGGTTCATCCGGCCAGGTATAGTTGCTTATTAATTTAATTAAGTGCTCAAAAAGGTCAAGGATGCAACCCCTGATATGCAATTTAATAATTTTATCCATCATCACCATAGATTCCTCTCTAAAAAAAGTTAATTCAAAAGGAATAATTACTATATGATATATATCAAAAAAATAGGTTAAATTATTATTAAAATACATAAAATCTAAAAATAATAATTGTGATGTTAGTCATCTAAACAAATGAATGTATGAATTAAAACGTGAATTTAATGGTTTTTAATTTTAATTATTGGGCTTATAGTTACATTATTTAAAGCTTTCTACAATCAAGTTTTAAATTCGATTTTATTAGAAAACAGATGTAGTGTATTTACCGTTTGTCAGGCAATGTATAGCCATCTTAACTTGGGAAAAATTTCCTGATCCTATATCGGTCTTAAACTGATAAAACCCAATCCTCTTTCCAAGAACTAGTTCTCTAATAATTTCTGGATCGGTTTGCAACTCTTCTTTAGCCTTCTCGAGAACCGTTTTCTTTCTTACGCGTTTAACGGGTTGCGATTTTTGGCCTCTGCTCGATGCTCCTCCCTTGCCATCTTTACCTCGGCTATGATCTGTAGGTGATTTCGTTTCGGACATAATAACGGCCGAGGGTAAGTTTGGTTCACTAAAATTACTACTACTCCTACGAGAGCCAGTCTTAGCCAATTCCGTTTTAACCATTAAAGTAGTTGCCGTAGGACCAAGAGCATTTTGCTCTTTATTTTCTTCCCGTCGCCTTTCCACGTATTCTTTGTTATATTTGGCTAAGCCCGGAAACAGCTTGTGAATTTGAGAGTCGAACTTATTCAAGTTTTGACTAAACCTGAGTGCTTCAGCGGCGACTCTATCATTATCGACCGTTAAATTGTCTTTCTTTTGGTCATTTATTGGAGTGTCGCCGTTGACTATGCCACCTGGCTGATGGGATTTGGAAGCCGTTTTTACAGCACCATTTAAAGTATTATTAATGATATTGGACGGGGTCGTGTTTTCTATCATGTAAGCCGATATTAATATATAATAGATTTTAGATGAGTAATATGGCTCAAGCGGTGGGATTTTTACTATGATAGAATGGATGAGTGAAGTTGAAACATTGATGTTTCCTACCTTGTAAATGTTTTTAAATGTAATTTTGATAGTTGTTATCACGCTCACATATTCAATGAATGCATTCATATTAATAAAATTCGGCCCATTTTTTACAATCCAAAATCTTTGGCGTTCAGCTGGGTTGCATTTATTAATGGTGTATAGTATATCGCATAATATCCAAATTGAAAGATATTAGTTTGGGATATTTATAAGAATCGCAAATTTTTAAACGACATAAAGTCTAATGCACACAAAATTCTGGTAGTTTTCAAGAAATTAATATTAAAGGTATTAATGGAAGTAGCTGCTTAGGGAGGAGTTAGTTATATCGTATGTTATATTACCTTGGGATTTACCTTTTTTCTCCCATTTGCAAATACTAATATAATGGTGCCGGTGAGGTCACCCTATGTGTGCGCCTTTGCCTTTCCCTCTCTATCTTTCACTATCATTATCGCCATCCCGATTGATATCGATTTTTGTTGAGAGGGTAGGGTAAAGGGGTTTTAGGCAAAAGTATGGGGTCGCAACCTTATCACGCCCTCATGCTTAGATGTGTATAAAAAGAGCCAATTTATGTTTTTAATTAACTTGGCTGACAATGGATTGTGCCTCAAAAAGTTTAGAGTTAACAGAATAAATGTTTTTTATAGTTTATACCAAAATATTTATTATCTGATTAGCTCATAGTGTCACATGATTTAAATGTAAAAAGTTTATGCTTCCGCCTGGTATTTATGATTGATGATTCTAGATTATACATATTGTAGCTCATGCCAAAGTCCCACATATGTAACTTAAATGATTCCATCATAGAGATTCTGTATTCTTTACCTCCTCATTTCGAATATTGATCAAAGTGTTAGATATTTAATTTTAAGCGTATTTAATTGATCAGAATTTACAAATTATTTTATTGAATTTGAGTATTGATATTTTTAAACAGTTGTCAAATCCAACATTAAAAGAAAACTTTCGGGTTTGTGTACTTAACCATAATTAAGATCGATAGTAATTTGTCATGAAATAAAAATATGGGAGGCTATTTTATTTATCCGTGATCTGACCCCTTAATAAACTAATATAAAAATTAAATTTCTTATATAGATTTAATCGATTTCCCTAAATGTAGAATTACAAATTAATAATAATTAATACAATTGAAAAGACATTTCCTTTATTAAAACTTACATGCACCACACTTTATAATCAACTCGCATTTTATAAAAGGACTTTAGCGTGCATTGCTTTAAAGATTTGGGATGACTTCTTATATAACACTAACCTTAAACAGTTATATATCGATAATTGACTTTGCAATTAGATTTAGGCATCCATTGTGTTATTGTGGCTCTAGATTTTTCCTTTCCAAAAGGTAAAACGACTCACAGTAATATCCATTAGCGAAATTGAATTATTTATGTATCGATTATTTTGTATGGTTTGAAAGGAGGAAGACCTGTGAACTATTCAATGTCATCCAATTATGACAGAGTGAGGGATTTCGTTAGGTTTTAATGAAAATTTATTAATGATGTTTGGCAAATGTTGTCCTGTGTATAGAGCCCTGCACGGGCCGCCCGAAGCCCGACCTGGCCCGGCCCGATCGGGCTTGCCGGGCTCGGGCAGAATTTAATAAAATAATAGGGCTCGGGTCAGGCCTGATGAGGCAGCCGAATCGATGCCCAGCCCGATCAAAATTAACTAAAGCAAACTAATCTTTATAAAATATGATTTAAACAAACCCAACTCGATGTTAATTAATTTTACCTCGTACACCATACCTAATAAAGCTTCCAAAGCTTTTTCCCCCCGTCTATTATAATATTTTGACCTAAATTGCAAATCTTATTCTAATATTTAAATATATTCATAGTAGGTGTTACTTTAAAAATAAAATAAGAAAATATTTAAAAAAAAAATTTTTTGGAACTGTCAGAAATATATTTTATAAAGTTAGATTTCCAGTTTAAATTATTAATTTTTTTTAATATCGATAGTAGTTTATTTCCAAATAATCAAGTATGTTGTATGCTAAAATATAATAAATTAATGAGCTGGCATCGAGCCATGGATTGAGATTGTATTAGATTTTACAATTTCCATGGTGATTTTCTGCTTGATGTAGAAAAATTCTTTGGGATCGTGTGTGATGGAGGTTATAAATTTTGATATTTTCTTAAGGAATTGGCTGCCCTCGGGACCTAAATTGCCGAGGGTCGTGGCTACTACTGGTACAAAAAAAATATTGCTCAGGTATTTGTATTTTTCCACTTTCTTTTTCTCAGTAGAAGAGAGGAGGTCGGGAGAGGCGTTAGATTTGGCAAATATATCCACTGTAGTGAAGTCCCAGCAGGCGTTTAGGCCACGAGCCCACGGGATGATTGTTACACCGTCGGGTCTTTTACCGGCAGTGGAACTTACGCCATTGGGTTCCATTGAATTGGGAAAGCCGGCTTTCTTCAAAAATTGTCCGATTATTTTATTTATTGTGGCATGGCGGGGATGCCGCCCCTTGCTGTATTGGCAGTGAAGAGGATAATGGCCGTTTGCTAGAACGGGTTGGCGACAGAGGTCGCAGTTGAATGGGGACACAATGTCGCAGCCGAGGCGAAGGCCTACAGCTATTCGAAGTTTCTCGCCCGACAAGTGTAACCCTAGGTTTTGGCTTGGTAGGGCCTCGAGCCATTCGTAACCCCCGGAGATAGGTTGTTCGAAGAGAGGTAAGCTACGAAACGTGCTATCAGTGGTAAATCCCATTCCTTTTGGGTGGTTCCAGTTGGGTGAGTTGCGGAACCAAGTTTGAGGTCTTCCCACGCCTGAAAGGCGCTGTCGAGGTGCGGGTCTTGGGTTTAAGTAATTTGCTTGATTAACTCATCCGTTGATAAACGGGATGAGATGAACCCTGCTAGTGAAAGTAAAGGGGGGGTCGGATGCCTATACCACCACTCTTGGAGGGAAGGGTGGCTTGGAGCCATTGGAGAGGGCTAAATTTAAGGTTTAGGCACCTTTCAATTAGCAATTGGATTTTTTTTCCATCGCGTGGAGTAGGTTAACGGTTAGGAAGACGGGAGAAGCGCGTAATGCATAGTTAATTTTGGGTATAAGGAGGAAGTTTTTAAGGAGAAGGAATGGTGGGGAGTGAGACGCTCCAGGGTGTGGGATATGGAGTCAATTAATTCGGAGAAATGCTCTAAGAATGTTTCAGTTGTTTTGACGCCTCAAATGGGAGCGCCTAAGTAATGAAAGTCATCTCTTGATATGACTGGAAATGGGAGGGAGAGTTTATCGATTGTGAGATCTTTGGTGAAGATCTCACATTTCGCGTGTTAAGGCTGAGTGATATAGTGTCTGCGTAGCCATTGATGATCTGTGAGATTTTCCGGACTGCTGCGGCTGGGCCGACCAGGAATCCGTCATCAAGGTACAATAAATTACAAGAGAAAGCTCCTAAAGAGGAGAGTCTATCGATGATGGTTTGAATTGCCAAACAGAAGAGGGCCGGACCCAAAGGATCTCCTTGTTGAATCCCTTGGGATGATTTGATTATTTGGTCCCCAAAGAGTAGATACGATGGGTTCCCATAGCTAGTGTTTCGATCTCGTCTCGTCTCGATCTCGAAAACAAAGTCTCGTCTCGTCTCGGGAGCTATTATGAAAATCTCGATCTCGTCTTGTCTAGGTCTAGAAAAATCTCGATCTCGTCTCGACGAGAATTCTCGTCTCGACTTTCTAAAAAAATATATATGGAATAAATACTTCTCCTGTTTAAAATCATTAAATAAGTGATTTAACTTTAATACACAAACTTTTTAAAGATTACATCTCATTGGCAATATAAACATATGAATTAATTCATAAAGATAACATTTCCTATAGAAATTGCAGACTAAAAAAACTATAAATAAATTGGAAGTATAGAAAATTGAATTTTAATGTTCTAGCAAATTATAACATTTTTATCAAAGTCTCTGTGTTTGTCAACTCTAAATAGACTTAAAAAATTATAAGTTCGCTTATAGCTAACTTAGTTGCACAATTGAGCAAATTGAGACCCTTTATTAATTCTGGCTAAAGCTTCAAAGTAGACCTTAACATATTTAAGACAAACGTTAAAGTCAATTGATATTACCATCATCAATTATAGCCCCTTGTATGTTTACTATAGCGTTATAAACCACAAAGTGCGAGTGACTTTAATGATATTATTATTATTTAAAAAATTGATAATTAGTTGCAAATTTTAAAACGTTGTAAAGACAACTAAAATCAGCATTATATAGGATTAAGAACATAAGATTTTAAACTTTTAATTAAATCATTATAATCAGATTTATGTTCCAAATAATTACCTTCCAATTCTAACTAACTTTGCCATTAAATAGTTATTTATCGAATACAATATAGGTTCGTGTATTTATTTTATATTGCACAATTGTAGAAATTATAGCAAATTTGAAAGCACCTGCCAACCCAGCTTATAATGTGAAAAGTAATGCATATGACAAGGCTATGTAATAATGTCTTATTAAGGTTCAAAAGTTTGGAAGGTGTACTATTAGTTTAAGCATAAAAACTTTTACAAAACTCATGATTTAAAATTTAATCTATTATGGTGTCATTAAATATTCATGGTAATTTAAAAATCATTAGGCGGGTGCTCAAAAATCTCAGGCCACCTCACTTAACTTGTTTATTTATTGAAACTGTTGACTAGCAATTTATAATTACCGCATCATGCAGGATGAATAACTGCGAAGTTCAATGCTTCAGTAATATTTACTATCCCATCAGAACTCATTCTAAGCCTAAAATTTTGTAATGTTTAATAATGCTATGGATACAAATATGTGATAAATATATTATAAAATTTTTCACATACCCCAAGGGTCAACCATACTTAGGTAAATGATTGCCAAATTTTAAATTTTTGCAAAAATATACAATGTTTACCACACTTAGGAATTTTTTTAATCTAAAATATATTCCATACATATAGAAGTACACTTAATACCTTAAATGTAAATCATGCAAATTAAAATCATTAATTTAAAAAAATCTAACGTTAAATAAAAAGTCGAGATCTCGCCGACAAATCTCGTATCGTCTCGTCTCGACATCAAAATTCTTGTCTCGGCCTCAACTCCATTTTTCAAACGAGACGAGACGAGACCGAGATTTTTCTCGGTTTTTTCGCATCACTACCCATAGCTATTTAACAGAAACTGATGGAATTCCGGAAATTGTAGTATGAACGGTTCACTAAAGGCGGCTCGGTTCACGCTGTTAAGAGCGTTTTTAAAATCGAGTTTCACCAGGAGGTCATTTTTATTTAAAACTTATCATTAACAATTTAATGCATTATGTAATTATATGGATGGTAAAATAATTATCAAAAAATTTAAAATAAATTTTAAAATTCTTTATTTTAAAAGTCGGGCTCGGGCTCGGGTCGGGCCAAAAATAAAAAAGTCGTTCGGGCTCGGGCTCGGGCAAAAACAAAACTGAGACGTCGAGCTCGGGCCGGACAGAAAAAAATTTATTTTGCAGGGCTCTACCTGTGTACCCATTGGCTCTAAAGGTTAAGGACAGCCATAGCCTTATAATTTAATTAATATGAAAATTCTCACTTAGTAACCCTAAAAAAGTTATTGCCAAAAGCTAAGATATGATTTTTTGTTAGTAATGAAGGTTAAAACTTGCTAGGTATTTAAAATAAAATTTAGAGTTACCTAAATGTCATCGTTCCCTCTTTATAAGCTTATTAGAAATAACTTTAAAATAAGCCTCTAGAGTATATGTACAAACTTTTAACTTTAACCACCTAAATTGACTAAATTGTGTAATGTAAAACGTTTTTACTGTAATGTCATAGCTTCAACATGTTTCTATTTGAAAAACATGATAGAATGTAGAAAAAAAACAATATTACGACTATGCATACTTACTTCATCAATATCTATCATTCTTTTGTATTAGCTGCGAGATTATGAGCTTGAAATTGGCTTTCTTCTTTATTGTGTGCTTTTTCTCCTCAATCTTTGTCTACTAATTATTCATAATACATTTTAAAAAGCAGCATTTCTGAAATGTTTTGTTCAAACCTGACCCGATTGATTATATAAACTATTTATACTTGATTTACTTGTACTTTTCTATTATTAGACGCGACATAAATTTTGGTAATTTTAAAAGCGGTAGTATTAAAGATGCTTAGATACATTCTCATCTTTATTTCTATTAATGCCATTTTCATTAGATGTAATAGTTATTGCTAAATCACGCGTTTGCCACTCCACAGATCCTGATTAAAGAAAGTGAATAAGAAATAATTTTGTTATTGAAATCTATTTACATCGTCATAAATATTTTACCGAGTCAAATTCATTTTTAAATAATGTAATTTTAATTGATTCTCAATTTATAAATTAGTTACATAAACAAGGAAACAAATCGTTGCCTATTATGTATTTAATTTGCCTGTTGTTTAAGTAACTTTAGCTAAAAATACCTATTTATTCTTTTACCCACGTTTGGATTCGTGTCAAACCCCTTCAATAGGGTAAAAAGGATCCAACACAGTTGGAAGCTTAATACGCTATATAAGGAAAGTAAACATGGTGTCGCGGCGCCAAAATATTAAGCCTGACAAGAATATCTTACCAAGATTATTGTTCATTGTGTGTGATTTCATATAAAATTTATTAATTGCTTTATAAATTTTAGTAATATTAATTGTGAAAGGTCCGGGTAGGACATTTTCATCAACTTCTGAACCACTGAAATATAAAGTCATAAAATTTTTTGATATATATAAATATAAAATTGAGAGTTTAAATATTAATCTTAATAATGAGCAATCATATTACTTGAAAGCTCTTACATTATTAGCTATCCTAATTATCGGTAAGGACATTACACATAGCAAAGTTAATAAATAAACTATATCATGCTTAAAGTAGAAAATTTTGACTGTTCTAGGATTACTAGAAGTGCAGCAACCTTAATTAAATGACCTTGTTAGGAAAAAGCATTTTAAATCAATTTACCTGTTTATTGGTAATTAAAATCTTCACAGAGTAAATGGTGATTAATTCAAAACACAGATATATATAGTACATTCGTAGCAACGATGTTTGGGTTAGAGCTATACTTTTAATTTTATCTATTGATCGAAAACAGAGTTTATTTTTACTTAACAAAGTCACAAAAAAATAAAAATGAAGTAAAGTGAGTTATAAACACGTTTATTGATAAAAACAATAGAATTTACAAATCTAGTTTTAGCGAGGAATTAACAATAGCGATTGTAGGGATGGATGTTTTTATAAGATTATAAAAAGTACAAATGGTGCTAGGAAAAGGGTGCGAAAAAGAAAAAGATCTAAAAAGTAAAAAGAGAAAAAATGGGAATCTCTTGCTCCAATTGCTACCAACTTTTAGGTTTGGAGAAAAAAAAGAACCTTGGCACAAAGCTGAAAAGATGCGCGACTCACTCCGCCTTAGCCGAACTACAATTATAAAATCAACATTCTAGTTTTAAATAACCCGACTGTCCTTTACAAAGCGCGATACAAAGAAAGGAAGTTCATAGAAAGCGTTCTGATCGACCGCCTCAAGCCCAAAAAATCAACAAGTAACCCAGTAAATTTCCTAACTACGAGCACAAATATCCACACATATCTATATAATTTACTATGTCTACCTACTCTTTCAATATATTATACTATTATTTGTTAAACACAGTTATTATATTTATATATAAAAATATTACCCTTTTTTCTCTTATTATTTTTTGGCTATTTTTCATTTTCGCACCTTTCTCTTAGCACCAATATTGTTAATTCCTCACTATAACCAGATTTGAAATTTCTATTGTCTTTATCTATCAACGTGGTTATAACTCACTTTACTCCTTTTTTATTTATGACTTCATCTTCTCCCTTTTTTATTTTTATATTAATTGCTATGCAATTTATGGGCTCGTTTTTTGGTTGTCCGTCCGTTGTCCGTCCGTCCGTTGTCCGTTACCCTCCCTATCTATTTGCATTGAGTATATTAGGTTATCGATTTTTTAAATTAATGCATGAGAAATAGGTGCCCCACCCCTCATCTCTATCTCCCTCGCTGTGTTATTTTTTAAATTAATGCATAAGAGGTGCCCCACCCCTCATCTCTATCTCCCTTGGTGTGTTATATATAAGATTTGTTAAATTATCTATTATATAATAAACATAGATAAAAGTTGTTTACTTTTAATGCTATGCAATTTAACTAGTTATATAATAAACATAAATAAAAGTTGTTTACTTTTTAATTGCTATGCAATTTAACTAGTTTTGGGGTTAGAATCCCGGAGTTTTTTTTGACTCTTATGATTGTTCTTGTTACTATCATTGATAATAAGAATTTTTGGCCGTCCGCTGGCTGCTGACCAATGAAAAAAATGACCATTGGCCAAAATGTGAATCGAAATTATTTTTTTCGTTTTTTTTGACTATTATGATTGTTCCTGTTTCTACCATTGCTATTATGACTTTTTGGCCGTCCGCTGGCTGCTGACCAATGTTATATAATAAACATAAATAAAAGTTGTTTACTTTTAATTGCTATGCAATTTAACTAGTTTTTGGGTTAGAATCCCGGGTTTTTTTGACTCTTATGATTGTTCTTGTTACTATCATTGATAATAAGACTTTTTGGCCGTCCGTTGGCTGCTGACCACTGAAAAAAATGACCATTGGCCAAAATGTGAATCCGAGTTTATTTTTTCGTTTTTTTTTGACTATTATGATTGTTCCTGTTACTACCATTGCTATTATGACTTTTTGCCCGTCCGCTGGCTCCTGACCGATGGAAAAAATGACCATTGGCCAAATGTGAATCGAAAATATTTTTTCCGTTTTTTTTTTGACTATTATGATTGTTCCTGTTCCTACCATTGCTATTATCACTTTTTGGCCGTCCGCTGGCTGCTGACCAATGGAATAAAATGACCATTGGCCAAAATGTGATTCGAAAACTTTTTTTTCGTTTTTTTTGACTATTATGAATTTATATCCACTTTTACCGTGTCCTGGCTGCTGACCAATGGAAAAAAATGACCATTGGCCAAAATGTGATTTGAAAATTTTTTTTTCGTTTTTTTCTACTCTTATGAATTTATATCCACTTTTGCCGTGTCCTGGCTGCTGACCATGGAAAAAAATGACCATTGGCCAAAGTGAGCATCAAAATTTTTTTTTCCATTTTTTTGGCTATCATTGACTTATAGAGTATCTGTTGGTACTGACCAATAGAGGAAAAGTGACCATTGGCCAAATTTTTGATTTTTTTAATTTAAAATTGTTCAAATTCAACAAAACATTTCTCCCAACAATTCTGCAAATTCTTAACATTGTGTTGTTTTATAATATAATGTTTGTTAGATCCATAATCAATAAAAACTAATGTAATACGCAACTAGATGCAAACACTAAATTTAACCCTAACCCTTGCCTATATTACATTTTGCCTATATCATTTTGCCTATAATGGAAAATTTGTATAAATAATTAATTAATCATTAGGCATTTAATACCCCCCTATAGGCATTCTCGCCCCTTCCCACCTTTCTCACCCATAAATTGCATAGCAAATATGATACATTTATACGAAGTACAGATGAGTCGTCCTCCCTTCCCTTCCCTTCTCCCCCTTCCCACGAGGGCCAAAGGCCCGAGTTTTTCTAGGTGTATAAAATTTTATAAAAATTCTTTTGTTGATATTGTGTTCAATCTAATAACAAATATTTTTAAGTGAATTTTTGTGTACAAATTAAATATTTACGAGAGAGTTTTTAATGCAACCATTATTCAACTATTTCCCGCCTTCCTGTTATTAAAGGGAAAAATTAAATAAGAGAGTATTTTCTTTAAAACTGACGTAGATCAGAAAATGCTTAATATATGAAAATTACAGCCAGGATATGAGCTATTTAATCTTAACTCTCAAATTAAATAGCCAAAACAATGTTTTTGTTGGCCTATTTAGAAATTTTAGCAGGAGATTCTTACAAATATTATGTTCTTCCCGTGAACATAACACATATAAATTGTAATCATAAAACTTGTTTAGCATTAGGAGGGTCAAAATATCCTCAGCTTTAATATTATTTGTTGATAAAACCATTACTGGGTTTTTAGATATTCAAACTCTCATACCAAATAGTGTGCGTTATACATTCTTACAGTTTCTCATTCCCCCACCACGATAGGCTTGTATCCTAATGCCATTCAACTCCCCTCATTAGGGAGCCCATGACATTCCAATGCGCAAATAAATTTTTTTGAATACAGTGTGCCTCAGGACAGTGTGCCGAAATTATTGAATAAAATTTTCGCCTCCACCATTTTAGAGAAGTCGTCACACCCTTGATTTTCCATCAGGTTGTGTTGACAATTTTTCGCTCCGTATTGCCTCTATATTTTAAATGTTTTTAAGGGAGATTCTATTAGGTGCACGATTATTGCTTTTATATGTCTTTTATTGATCATCTCTTTATTAAAGAAGGCGTTGCCAACAGCTGGGTTAAAGATATGAATAAAATGCAAAACCTATACAATTTCTTCTTGGACTCTAGCCTCAAACATCGTGATTTCTTTCATATTAATCTTGAGTTCCTATTGTTCTAGGTTTGCTTAAATTTGGACTTAGAAAACATATTAAGAATTTGAGTTTTATGGCGGCCTTTTATTGATCAAAAGTTTTTTAAAATATGTATTTGATTCTATTAGGAAACAATCTTTTCCATCAAAGTTATAGCTTTCAAGAAGCGTAAACTAACAATTTAACTGGATTTATAAATTATTGAGTCATTTATCCTAAATCTTCTGATAGCACAATACCAGTACCATTACTATTGGTTTCTGTTAGAATATATCTTGTAGTCGCCACCAATAGATTTTGTCTTATAACTTCTTTAGTCTCTTACTTTCTACGTCAATTCCGCCTCCTTTAAATGTCTGCAATGCCCTGATTGTTTAATTATCAATATGCCGTAATCTAAACTTTACCCTCTGAAAACTAAAATCTCTAGCCATTTTTTGTGGTAGCTTTAGACTTCATAATTTATGACATTGCACACTACTAACGGGCGCGTCACTTGAGGACAACGCCCTGAACCAGATTCGATTAGCCTTCTATTTATTGTTACTATTTGTTATTCTGGGAATTAAACCGAACACCTACAGTTCAGTTATTTAACACTTTAACCATTCCAGTAGTATCTAAAAAATCCTTTAAGTTTAGTCTTGCCATTTACCAAAATCTTACCAATTGTATATCTAACAACTAACAAACACTCTAGTTAACATCAAACCCCATCGATTAGCAAAATATCATATGGATTATATGTATTTCATTTCAAAATATCAATGTCGATATCTAATAATACTTTTTACATGACTCCAAAGTTGTCATATTAGGTGCAATTATGAAACTTTAACATTTAATAAACACTTTTTGTTGGGATGATATGCTAAAATAAGTATTTTTAATCCAATTTGTATATATTTACACACTTTTTTCTTTATCAAGTATTTGGTCCCACAGTCGTTGGGTTTCTAGTGATGGGTTTATTCCATCTTGATCGGGTAAGTGCCATGTCTTGATTAATGTCCTTAGTTCTCATAACTTTATTGACATGGCCTTTCTACCTAACACGAGGTTGTACTCTTCCTCTCTTCCTTGTACCTCCATGTCCAGTACTTTCTAATTTACGTCATTTGTCTCCCTTCTTAGTATATGCCTGTACCACCTTAGCCGATTTTTGTTAATCATGACTGCCATAGGTTGAATACCCATTTTTGTCATGAGAAAGACATTAGCTTTATGGTCGAGCTTAGTATACCCCAAGCTCCACCCTATCATTCTCACCTCCGTGGCTTGTAATAGCTTTTCTTCCGTAGTGTTCAATGCCCATGTTTCACTTCCATATAGTAGCACTGGTCTTACGATGGAAGTGTAACTTTGCTCTTCAACCATATTGGCATTTTCTAGTCGTAATATGTCAATCTGTCTACTTTTAGGTAGGTTGATTGGTCATGTACCGATGGGGTGCTTGTAACGTTCATTCCATGTTTACAGTTTGTCGATCATTGACCTTTAAACCATATCCAGCTAATCGCTTTGACTACTTTTGCCATCTTCGAATCTTCGCATATATATCATCGGCATATAACAAGCACCATGGGAATAACTATTGTCTCTCATTATCGTGACAATAATTATATTATATAAAAATGGACTTAGAGCTGATCCTTGATGTAATTGAATTTCAACCCGAAAAGGTTTGTTTAGGTCTCCAACTGTTGTCCTAACGTACGAATAGGCTTCCTAAATATTTTCATAATAAATAGTGAGGAAGCTTTCTCCAAGTCGGTAAAGACCATAAGTAGGTCTCTTTTCTTTTCCGCTAGATCGATTGTGAATTTACCGGCTACAAATCCGAATTGGTTAGCCGATATTTCCACCTCGTTTTTGGCTTTGTTACAAAGATCTTTTATATAAGGAGTGGCATAACTTGATACCTCTGTAAATGCCACAATCCTGAGGGTCTCCTTTGCCTTTGGATAAAGGTATAATCGTGCTTGCTCTCCATTGATTAGGAATTAGCCCTTCTACTAACATCTTATTAAAGAGGTTAGTCATGGTCGTGACTTCACGGCATCCGAGCAATGCTTCCTTAGGTATTCCATCTGGGCCATTAGCTTTTCTTTTTTGCATCTTGTGCATTTAGTCCTAACTTCATCCCCCTGAACGAGTTCTACTATACTTATTGGCTCAAGGAAGAGATTCGTTGTCATTTCCAATATTCATAAGTTCCTTGAAATATCTTTTCTATCTTTGCATTATTCGGCTTGAATAAACTATTTTAAGGACTTACACATCGCGCCATTTCTTGTTCCTTATCCTTTATGATCGAGTTTGTTTGCCATTTTGATGTACGCACCATTCTTTGCTATTGCAACTGCCTTCTTTGCAGCTCTCTTCGCCCCCCTAAGGTCTTGATAATCCTCCGACCTTTTTGATTTATGCCACTTACAGAGAATTTTATTTCTTTCGGTAAAAGTCTTAACCAATTGATTCCACCACCATAGTTCTCTATTCATAGTTTTGCCTCATTTTGTCTGTCCTAGAACCCGAATTGCTCTTTTATTTATGTCCTTAGTTAGCGTCTTCCAATCGTCATGTATATTTAGTTGCAACAGGTTTTAAAATAATATTTATAGTTCGTCGGCGTATCCTTTAGCGTATCATAGGGAATTTGAGGTTAATAACTCCTTCTTCTTCCCGGAAATATTTTTCTGTTACTATCCATACCAAGTGGACGATGTTGCTTAGCGATTTAAAATCTTCAATCGTCCATAAAACCATTTGCCGTATAAGCAAATAGTCAATTAAATGCTTCCCACTGCTATAAGTAGTGTTGTTAAAACGCTCAGTGAGCTACTCCAGTGAGCATAGCTCAATGTGAATTTTGCCCCCTCGCACGCACTGTATATCTTACTCTGCGCATTAGGCATTTAATATATCAGATTAAAATGCTCGAGAGGCGAAGAGGCAGTTGCTTAAACACACGCAAGTAAGGAGCAGTGTGCATGAGCAGCACTATATGTTAGTTAACCGACTTGATATGAGCAAATGCTACTAAAGACCCTTCAAAACTGCTCCCAGCATTATGGTAAGGTTACCTAATTATTAAGCGCACCATTATCTATACCTTAGTAAACAATTTGAATATTATATGGTAACGCTTTATTCACATCCCTTATTATACAATTTGATTTGAATGCAACATAGTTGGAATATATAAATTTAAATTTCTTACAAAATATATTTAACCATGTAATCACGCTATAAAAACTTATCATACTTTTCATAAAGTAGGACGAAAACGTCTAAAACATCTCATCTATTTATTAGGGTATATGAAAATAAACAATGCGCTATCCTCTATTAATTAGGGTACATGAAAGTGTGTGCTGTTGACATGGGCATAGCCAGGGGGGAGCGGCTGACCCCCCCCCCCCCGTAAATTACGAAAAAAAAATTTCAATGCAAGAACTTTGAAAAATTAAAAAAAAAATATGTTTTGCCCCCCTCTGATTGAACTTTTAAACGTTTCCCTCCCCCCAATCCAAAACCTGGCTACACCCATAAATTTTATTATGTAATAATGACAATAACATTACATAATTTTGTAGTTTATCATTGAAAATCGGCTGAAGGAGGCGGTTCATAAGTTTTTAAGTTATAAGATGTGAAGATTGCAACGCTCAACCGATTCGTAGGATTCATATTTTATTTACCCTGAAAGATAAATTGGTTACGTTTAAAGGGGTTAATAATGACCAACGACAAACGTTATTTAGATATTTTTTGGTAGCGCCCTTGATTATATCCAATTTTTATGCTAAACCTAGCACGTTAGCTATATAAACTAAGACAACTAATATAATAAATTAATTTATAAATGCGCTCATGGGCTTAGCCATGGGGGGGGGGGGGGGAGGGCGAAGTCCAAAAATTTGTTAAGATTTATTAAAATTATGGCTAAAATTTATAAAAATGATCATTTTACCCTTCCCTAAATCTAATGCCCCTCTCTAATTCCAAAGCTGGCTACGCCCATGGCTGTTGAAGCACACTAATGAGCCACGTAAATGTGATTGTTTTTAAACAATTAAACTGATAAAGGTACCGGGAAAGAGAGGAAGAGAACGACCTCGTGTCACGTGGAAAGGGCAAGTGACAAAGTTATGAAATCAGAAGATTGATTCAGACATGGCTTTTACCAGGATGGATCAAATTCATCAAAACAAACCCCACCTATACTCGAAAAAGAAGAAGTCGTCTAATAAGTTATCCGCTTTTCACTAAATATTGGTTTACCAAAAGTAAACAGACGCTCGATGGGGGGGGGAATTTTCCATATCCCCCCCTCCCTTATTTAAGCCACTGATGCAAGTTAACCTCTATTTAAATACAAAAACGCTTTACACCATCGACATTGCCCTGTTAATTGACTTAATCAATTGAGACATGATATAGCCAAAAACGCTCATAACATCAGACGGCCAAATATTATTTTATATTGGTATAAATAGAAAAGTTGTCCGAAAAATATTACGATTTTTTTAAACAGAGAAAATATTGGAAGTTCTATAGTCAAATACAACTTTCAGGCGTGTGCTAATCCTTACTCCTTCTCAAAAAGATGTTTTATTTCTTTCTTCAATATCTTTTTTTTATACGCCATTAACAATAAATTTTGAATTTAAATTCTTAAAATTTATATTTAGCATAATAAAACAAATAAAATGGTTTAAAAGTTAAATAAAGCATACATTAGTTCTCTATCTAAGCTATCAAATTTTTAAAGGCTACATTACATCCTGAGCTAAATGTATTACAGCATAGGCGTAGCCTAGGGGTGGCAGGGAGGGGTGGCTGCCATCCTCTAATCCAGAATTTCATCAAAATTTAATATAATCAAGGTGTAAAGTTTTAGAATTAACATTTTGCCCCTCACTAAAGCATTATTGCCCCCCTCTAGTTCCAATCCTGGCTTCGCCTAGGTATAACAAATTATATGAATTGTAACTCTGCATTTTATAATACAAATTAAAAAAGCTCTTTATTAATGAGGAGTTATAATTTAAACGCTTTAAATAAATGTTACTTTATTAGGCCTCTACTTTGCTTCAGAATGCCAAATTAAAATTTTTTATATAATTGTAATACCACCAATTTAACTAACAAAGATGCTTAGACACGGTAGGTTGAAGGTCATACTTAATCCGAGTAGGATCTATTTTAAATCAATAAATAAAAGGTTCAAAATTTTTTAGGTCGAGGGTTTGATAGCTAAATAGCAATCTCTTTTATACATTATTCCCATCCCACTAATGTCGATTCGGGAAATAAATGATAATACAAAGGCATTTTTTAATCAAAAATGGTATCAAAGTTAACAAAATAACCTAAGGCATCGTTTGAGGATACCATTTTGCTTTATTAATTTCCTTAATCCCTCATTTCGAAATGTGACAATCAATATGTACTATCATAAAAATCTAAAATAAATTAATTTTAACATCAATTTTTTTCTTAAAAATGTTTAATTATAAAAATAAGGGAAATATGACAATGATCGAAAAAATTGATAAATGCAAACTATTGTTAAAGTTATTTTTTAAGTCGTAATAGAACAAACCCTATAACATTTTTGTTTTAATTGCTGTGCAATTTATGGGCTCGCTTTTTGTTGACCGTTGTCCGTCCGTCCGTTCGTTCGTCCAACGTTCTTAATTGCTGGTTTTCTTTTTAATGTTCAAAAACATTGGGGGAGGGAAATAGCTCTTGCTTTATCAACTTTAACATCAACTAACAACGTCATTTCTAACAACACTACATAATTGATGTTTTACTATCTAGGCAAAAAATTCAGATATATATTCACTAATTTATTTATCATTTGCACGTTAATAAAAGTTTATAATTCGTTTATAGTTTATCTTTCCAAATTTACCAAACATCTTTTATACCCGCATAATAAATTTACATTGACATATTGCATTCTAACATACCAAATGAACTTCTTGTTCCTTAATCATAATGAAAAGCGTTAACTAGCCTGAATTGATCTTAATTATGCAGAAATAACAAAACTGTATGCTATTGCTTTTTAAGCATATCTGATTAAAATATAATCAAAAATTAAATCTTATTATAATTTAATTTTAAATAATTCATAATCCCAATGATATCCACTTAACTCCTACAGGTTTAAACACCGAATAATGAACCGTACTAGTCTAGCTTGAATGTCATATTAAATAGTTAAATAAATTACATTTTAATTAAAGTATGCGAAATAAATATCCTAAATGTTTTAAAAAATTACAACCTTAGACTAATAGCCTACTCAACCCGTATATATTTAAGAAGCATCTAAATTGTTGTAAAAGACGACCGCCCCCTTGGACATTACTTCTTTTTTTACAGAGATTGTATTGGTCAATAATAATTATTAATATTACAACATGTCATAACTTACTTAATCCATTATGACGATTTAATAAATTCTTAATTCGCTTAAATTAAGCAAAATTTACAGTAATAAATAAATTAAACTTTAGATACCGCTATAAAATAAATATCAATTTTAAAGGGCTAAGTTTAGCGTATCATAAATGATTTGTATTTTTATATCAAATTTGATATATAAGGGTCGGACCAATACCATTATATCAACTTCCAAACTTGATCAAGATGGATGTCAAATTTTTAACCCCTTTTCAAAAAAAAGTCGAGCTGTATATAAGTCTATAATTCCAAAGGATGAGTTATGAGCAACGACTCTAGGTATTTAATAACATGCGCCCAATGTGCGTTTTTTAATTAATGTGATATTAACTTAAACACTTAGGGCGTTCATAATATAGTATTACTCAGCGATAGTTTTTGTACTGATCTTATTTAACACTTAATACACTAATACTAATTGATATCAAAACCGATTGCTCCTGATTTGAAATGCCTTTACTCCTATATATAGCTCGCTAAGGGGCATTAACACTTTAAAAAAATTTAGAGAACACTGAACAGAGACGAATAGGAAATACGCTATATGGATGCTATGTTGACTGTTTTCTTATAAATAATACGATACTATCCAGCTAAACCCGGGGATCAAAAAAATTAAATGACATTAATAGCAATAACTTTGTTGTCGAAAATAGTTTATTTGCATAGTTAGGGAAGCTTTTAACTATTTAGGCAATTGTAAACAAATGGATAATTATTGATTAATTGTATTGACTCACTTATTTTTTAACGAGATATTTATAACATTTTTAAAGGTTATTCTCGATCATTGTGTGTTAACTAAAGCCTTTTTATAACTTAGCGATTACCTGGCCTACCGATTTGATCTTATATATGCTATATTTGACATCTTAAGATGATACAAAGCAGAAACAAAATGCTATGTTACATTTACCGCTCTTAATGTTTTTAACTTATTATTCCCTTTATGTACCCAATTAAAAGATGCCACTGTTATGCTATTCTGTATTTATACTAGTTCTGGAATCCATATTTTTCCATATCAACGGAATTAGGTATTATTCCTAATTTTAATTAAATTTATTTAGCGATCTTTAAATTATTTTCATGTGCATGGGTAAATTTAACTATTAAGATGCTATATATATAGATAAATTACTAATTTCACCAATATTGCTTGGTTAAACATCATACATACATATTTTAAAAACTGAAAGATATCTTTAAATGCTTTAATAACATATTGTTAGGACAGAATGCTAGAAAAGATAAATCTTTTATTGAATAAATAATATTCGTACTAATAGTTACTGATATCCTTGCGGCTGCTACCTCAATTAATAATTATGAATTTACTTAGTTTATCGCTTGTTTAAACTATAGCGTCATTGCAAATATATTATATAAACAACAACAATTTCAGTTGTCATCGCCATGTCACAGTTAACGAAGGAGTCGCGCGCATAGATGGTTCTCCCGTGCCTAACTGCTACTTTCCTTACAGACTATTACCGGATATGCAAGTCAATGGAAATGAGGTCAAGATTAATGGAGCTATCATTCCGGATTATTTTGTAAGTGGTGGTAGGCGTGGCCAACGACCCCCTTGCCCCTATCGATCAGGAGCCTTTAAATTCGGAGACCATAACATGCTTTCTTATGCAGTGTCGGCAATTTTATGCATAATGAGCAAAATTATATTTAACGCCTTAGTATAATGTCTGTCTCACCACGCGTCGTTTAGTCCTATTTTTCACCCTTTTGAAGTTGGAATTTTTAAGCATTTTGACTTGTAAAATATATGTATATCTCTTGATTACTCGATAAATGTCTATGTGATATTTATTGGTTTTAGGCAAGCTGATAATAATTATATTATTATCTTAAATCTAATAATTTGCTATTAATGTTTAAATTCTGGTTTATAACTTTCATTGAACCTAATAGCAAATGTACAGGGGCTATCTACCTTTGATTTATAAGGTAGATTTAGTTGCCAAAAAATGTATTTATGATGCTTGTTATAGATTAGATCATTTAGCCAATTAGTCAGTTCTGAATATAATATTTGACAAGATTTCATTTTAAATGCTACTGCTCTAAAAAGTAATACATGAATCAAGCTTATGGCGATGTTCTAACTTTTAATTTTAGGCAATTTGACTAAATAAACATTAGTAGTATCTCAATTCCTATGTGATAAATAGGTGATGCCATAATATAGTTTATAAAAAATAGAGTATGGCATAATTATATGTTTATATCCTAGATCGGGGCTTATTTATCAAACATGTTACTACATAGACTAATCCATACACGTGTACTAGTTTGGGGATATTTATACCTCAACCAATTTCCTCGAGTAAGGTATTTAATTTACATAATTTATCAAATTCTAAGTTTGCTAAGTGATTTATTCAAAGCCTGATAAATTATCATAATTACAAATAAATTTGATTGGTTAAAATAATCATATTAAGTTCGTCTAGCATACTTATAAAAATTTCAGACTTGAAAAATATACATCATATTTTCCTTTTTTGATCTGCCCAAAATTTTTATATTTATGCTATTTAAAATTTATATATACTAGTTCATATGAACTTTAAACAATATCTATCAGCTTTAGTGAAATAACAGGAATATTTGTACAGGTATATATAGAATAAGAGCTCATTCAGTAGGGGAGACCGGGGCTATCGTGTCCATAAAATTTCAAAGAGGCCTGGACAAAACATATTAACCTATTTTCATATACTTTTTTCAGAAAAATGTTCTTGTCAGCAGTGTTTATAAAGGGGAAAAAAATTATAGCAACACAGATAATAGATTGTTAGTAATAAGGGTTCAAAAAAAAGACAACTTGTATAAATTCGAAAAATGCCCGGGGCTATTCTTATCCCTAAGCGAGGCTATATTATCCTTTGTATTATTTTGTATTTAAACTTAATAAACCTTTGATTAAAAGAAATTTAACTCCTAAATTAACAAAATTATGACCACACACATTGTTTAAAATGCTTTTTCTATTGTTTACAATTTTGACATATAAAAAAATATCATTATTGCAATAAGATCCATGTGCTTTTGTAATGTTTTGTATTTAAACTTAATAAACCTTTGATTGAAAGATATTAAACTCCTAAATTAAAAAAATTATGACCACACACATTGGTAAAAATGCTTTTTCTATTGTTTACAATTTTGACATATAAAAAATATCTTTATTGCAACAAGTTCATGTGCTTTTGTAATGTTTTGTATTTAAACTTAATAAACCTTTGATTGAAAGATATTAAACTACTAAAATAACAAAATTATAACCAACACATATTGTTTAAAATATTTTATTGTTTACAATTGTGACATATAAAAAATATCTTTATTGCAACAAGTTCATGTGCTTTTGTAATGTTTTGTATTTAAACTTAATAAACCTTTGATTGAAAGATATTAAACTACTAAAATAACAAAATTATAACCAACACATATTGTTTAAAATATTTTATTGTTTACAATTGTGTGTTGTAGATGTCACAAGGCAAATAGCTATATGAAGCTAATAAAGATGAATAATTATCAAAAAAACATGTGATATTCTGTTCATTAAAACTAGTGGCCCTCAAAATGCTGGTTGGTTCTGGGGTCCTTAATGATATTTGAGGGTTTCTTTTAATAAAAGAGGTGAACCAATCAGCACCTGCTGATTCATATTCAGCCCATGAATTAGGCATTGATAAATTAAATTGTACTGCCATTTGATAAGCCAAATACCTAACCTTAACAAAATTGAGCATAAAAAATTGATATAATACTTGTTTGGGGGTCAAGCCTGAATAAAGCTTTGCCCCCTTTATAAGGTATGATGCTAATTTTTCCTCCTGCTCCTTATCAAATATCACTCTTGTCTTACGTTCCTTAACAAAAGATTCTCCCTTTTTGAATTTATAGTGATATTTTTTTAAAGTTGAATAGCTAAAGTTTGTTTGTTTAGCTATATGTTTTAAGCTAATCTTTTGTTTCATGCTTTATAGATTTCACTTTTGATGTTATTATCTTGAACAAAATTGGTCTTTCGTTTGTAATTTCGCACCATTTTTAAATGAATGAATCAATTATAGATAATTATAGCCCCGCTCTCAATAGCCCCATGACTAAAAAAATTTTTTGCGAGTTGTTTTAAGATAGTCATCTTCAACAAAATTATTTATTCCGAGTGGATTTTTATAGAAAAATTCATACGTTTTTACCTAAAATTAGTTTCGAGCTTAGAGATTAAATAGTTTCAAAGTTATTAGCAAAATAGAAAAATTAGAAAAAGGAGCATTTAGCCCCGAAAAACCTTATTTTCTCTCTTACTTTTTCCCTATATAATTTTTTCCAAAAATTTTTTAAGTATGATATGCGCCTTTATAAAGTACACTTTGTATATAAATTTGACTGGGTACAAATTAATAACATGGAAATTATTTGAGAAGATAAGTATAGCCCCGAGCTACGTATAGCCCCGGTCTCCCCTATGTTCATCAGGTCCAAACATTTATAGCTAAAATAACATAATTTTTTTTAAAATTATCATTAGCTCAAATATTAATTTTAAATATGTTTTTTATTTTAAATATAAGTTTAGCAATTTAAATTTTAATACGCAACATTATAATACTACTATTAAGCGGGATTATTAAAAGATCGCAAGTTAAAACCTATGAATTTTTACATAACAACTATAGAAGAAATTTAATACTCTTTAACGAATAGCCTTGCCACATCTAGCTCAATTCATTCCCCTCATATAACATTACCTAAACTTATTTTTAAACGTTAATCCAACTAGCTCCCGGAATTAGGCTCCTTTAAAAATTAATTATCCAATACCATTCGATTTACAATTTAAGCTACTTTAAAAATAAATGAATTAAATTTTTTAGTTTTTTAGAATTTTTAGTTTTAAGCTTTTTCTAGCTAGTAAAAGGTGCTCATTGCAATATCAGTATTTTGTTAAAACAAAAGTAACCTTTTTCAAAGTAGTAGCAAATTTTCTATACCCTTTCTTCTTAAACAAAGACTCGGTATCCTTATAGCGAGATACAACTTTAAATCGCTGGCCGACTCGTGGCCTCTTTTAGCTGATGATTTCGATGTAGACTGATTTTTTAATTTTTTTTATATATATTTATTTCATATCCTGTATTGTCAATATCTACGTATTTGATTTAATAAACTTTAAAAAAAAAAAATAAAATTAATATTTATTTTTAAAGAATTTAGAATTTAGTTTAAGTAATTTATCTAACGTTTTGAAAAATTTTAAATTGCATTTAGACTTATTTACCCTGTTTGTTTAAATTTTAACCACCCTCTGAGGTTGAAGGTTGGTTCATTTTTACAAAATTTAAAATTAAACTAATGCTAGGTGTGTCCCCTGCTTAAAAATCACTTAAGTTGCCATAAATTAACGATCGGGTACTATAATGAAAGTATAAAGGTAGTTGGACAATTATGGTAGCAAAGTAATAATTTCATAGGATAATAATTGTTGTTGAATGCAGTGGCGTAAGCAAGGGGAGGGTTTTGGGGTTAAACCCCCCCCCCCCCGCTGAATTTTATTAAACTCATGTAATGCAAAACAAAATTTAATAAGTACGATAGCGGCATAATACTCAATTTTACTTTAATAAATCTGCTTCCTTCAAAATCCAAAAATTTGCTGAAATATATGAAAATTATGGCTAAAATTTCAAAAAAGGTTCACTTTGCTCTCCCTAAATTATTATTGCTCCCCTCAAATTCCAATGCTGGCTACGCCCATGAAGAATTTCTTATTAAAAAATTATTGTTGACAGGAATCATAAGATTCGATTCCTATTATATTATTGGGAATAATGTTGCGAATAAAAAGATTATACATAAGGTAACAGAATGTCAGAAATACGCTATTAATAAATTAATATTTGTATCAACTAAGAATTTAAAAAAAATCAATTTTGGGTCCGATCGGGCTTCAGAAGATACCTGCATCTTGGATTCTACTAAAATGATCGAGCTTCTCAAATTATATTTTAAATAATTTTTTTAACTGCAAAGCCCTTTTAATATTGAATCGAAAAATATGATGATTCCATCGTTGCAAAATAATTTAATTTTCAACCTATAATTTATCGAAATTTTTATGGGTTTTCTCACTTATTAGCAGTAAATTTATTGTATGCTACGAGGCAATTTCAGATTATGAATTCATAAATTGTTTAAAATTTACAAGAGCATAAAAACCTTAATTTTTGGACGGACATAACTAAAACATTTAGCTTGGATTGAGCTCAGTTCAATGAAAAACAATTAGCAGGACTCGAGATCGCATAAGCAGATGATATTAATATCTTAAAACCTTAAATGTTAATCAACACCTATCACAGGCATTAAATGCTGTCATGTTAAAAAGGGGAAATAACTAAAAAATAATTTTATAGAGGAATTTCATGTTAGTTTTAAAAGTAGGTTTTATTATTGAGATAATTTGCTTTTTTTTATTTTCAGAACAAATAAAGGACAATTACAAAGTGAGACTTCACTCACATCAACATCACCAAATTAGCTTTTTATGTTCTCATCTTTACACCAGCATCAAGAGAATTTAAACTAAATTTGACTGGACAAACTCACATGGATGCTACATTGTGTATATAGATCTTTACCCAAATTGCAAAAAAAAATATTTCTTTAAATTTTTTCGATATTTGAAAAAAAAATTGAAAACCGTCCCCAAAATAAAATCCTGCGTAGCGTACGCCCCTGGTTGAAGGATTCATAAAGCTGGTATATGCTCAGTTGGATTTATTACCAACCTAATTATTATCAATAAACCTTTTCTAAAGTTTACACTAAAGAAACGAATTTCAACAATTTTTCAACAACCAAAAAACTCCTCAATTATAGACTAAAAATATTTTTAATACAAGCTAATGATTTGTTATTTTGCCTTATATTACTTTCTTTTAAAAATGATTCAAATTTAAAGAAAATAGACATAAAAATAAAGTCTTATCATGGATCATCTTATTTACATTATTTTAAAACCAGTTCATAAATTTAACAAGGATTATAAGAATTCGGGGTAAATAGAGAATAGGAACACATTTGCTGGGTAAGTAGACATGGGTTTAACTATTTAAGAACCAAAGTATGCCCAACTAATGTTTCAAAGGCGGATATTCATTAATAATTAAATATTTGCTTAGTTTTACCTAAACCAGGGGATGTAAAAATATGTATGCCTAAGAGCCGTAATGAGATAATACTTACTACCAGTTAGCAGTAGCTAAAAAATTAAACAAAAAGTCAAAAAGTGCAGATTATTTAAGAGATCTAGGACAAAAATTTTCCCCGTGGAAGTTCCATGATGCCAATACTACAAAAAAGTTTTGAGGCAACAAAATAATTTTTTCTCTTTTTGATCAACAAGTTTCAAGGCTTCAAATACAAAAGATTAGAGTTGTAGTAATAATGAAGAAAATAGTAGAGAGAAAAATCTTCTGTTTAGATGAATTATTTAAAAATAATGCAAAATAGGATGAGATTTAAAGCTCATTATTTAGGAAAAGGGGCACCGATATCAAATTTTCAACCGATACCGATACTACCGATATTTAAATAAATATACTGATACCGATACCGATATTTTACATCTTATAAAAATTAGACTTGTTAGTTAATGTTTATAAAGCTTTATTTAAAATATTCCAAATTTTTTTTCATAAATAGTAATTTTTCGATAGTCTCAGGTAGAAGAGATCTTCTATGTGGATTATCAATATCACCAGTTATACTAAAAATAGATTCAGAAGGGATAGATGTGGCGGGTGACAACAGATATTTTCAAACCAGTGTTGCTAATATTGGCAAATCGGAACTATTTGTTGCCCAATATTCTAATGTAAAACTTTTTTATTGCAGTTATCAATTGTACAGGCTGCAATATGTGCTGACGCTGAGTTCTCATCAATTATAAACTAATTCCAAATTAATGACTTGCTTTTACTTTTAGACCTAAATACATTATATTGTAAATTGTAAATAGAACTAACTTACATAGTAATATAAATAAGTGGCGGTAGAAATTTGAATGAATGAATCAATGAAAAAATAAATAAGATTTAAGAGCAATTAAGTAAAATTTAATTTAAAAAGTATATAGATATAGAGCTCTAACAAATATAATATTTGTAAAAAAAGTTTCAAGTATCGGTATCGGTATCGGTACGATTAATAACCGATACCGATATCGTTAAAAAATCGTGATATCGGTACCGATACCGATACCATTATCGGTGCAGCCCTAGTAATCACTTTATTCTTTTTATCATGCACTTTAATTATTATATAGCGTTCATACATATATAGGGCCCACTTGCCAAAGATAACATTCAATCATAGCATGGCATATGTTGATGGTTTCCCGATACCAAGATGTTTTTACCCCTTTCGAATTTTCCCAGTTATTAAAGTTAAAGATAACGCTCTCCTTATAAACGGAGCTAGAATTCCTAAATATTTCGCTAGTGCCGGCAAACGAGGATCATTTCCATCTTGTCCAGAGCTCTCGAACTTTACTTTATGTATTCACAATAAAGTTTTTTACGCCATCACAGCATTGCTTCTTCTTACCTTTTTCGTAATCTATCACAAATACTATGGACATAATTAAGATTGTATCAACAAGTTTTTAAATAATAATTCCATTAGAAAATAAATAGACCAAAGAGTATTTTAAAATTCATGAGTCAAAAATATATTCAATTAGAGGCTAAAAAGATGGAAGGTAAATTCTGGCCTTTAAATGTATTATTTCGTGCGGGCCTGGTATTATTTATTACAATAAAGTTTTTAAAATGTGCCGAGCTGACCAAAGGTAAGCAGAGGGGAGGGACGGATCATAGAAAATAAAAACGATTATGGACCGGGTCGGGTTCAGGCTTAGAAATTTTATATTTACCGACCTCTTCTTGCTATTAAGATTCTTTTGATAAATTTCAAGGAGTAGTAAGTTAGCTTATATGTAATTGCCACACTCCTATGTGTTGACTTCCCTTAAAAAGTCAAAATTTGCTCGCTTTTTATTGATAGAGAATTCGCTGGCGATATTTTGTTGAGGAGACGCGACTTGGTCGTTACTTCTTAATTTCGGCACATTCTGCTAATTCGTTTTTTTTTAACTTCTTCTGGTCCATTAGTTTTGCCTAGCATATTTTCATTTATATTCGGACTACATACTGCTGAAAAAGTTCGACCATATTATGTTTAACTCTAATCAGAAGGGATCTTTGTCATTTGTAACATTCATATTCGATATATTTTTTCCACCTTTCTATCACATTTCTGGGATAAGGTAACCACTGATATTTTATATTTTAAACTACGACATCACGAAAACCGTATGTCGTTGCCTTTATGCTTAGTTTGCTAGCCTCAAACCTTGGCTATTTAAATGGCCTTGGTTACAGTCTTTGTTGATATACATGAAATCCTCCGATTATTACGTTATATGCCACCGTCTATATAGCGTTTTCTTTCTTTCAATAAACTTCCAATTAATGGATTTCTAAACCATTGTACCCTATTCAAAGTTCTGCCTTCTTTGGTCTAACCTGCAACCAGTGGCGTAGCTAGCCTTTTTGCCTTGGGGGGGCTGAGCTGGTCAAATGGGGGGGGGGCAAAAAAATTTCCTACCCACGCCTTTAAGAATAAAAAATATTTATGTTTTGCCCCCCCCCCCCCAATCCAAAACCTAAAAACGAACATGGGTCAAATGCAATTAAAAAAATTTCCCCTCATAAACGTTGGACAAACTTAAAATTCCGCTACTACTTTGTGTATTTTTTCTATTAACATCGCACTAATATGTACCCTCATGTTTAGAGGGCATAAAATAAATAAAATTTATTCATAAATAAAACAAAGTGATGTAGTTGAAACAAAATAGAAAATTTCACATGGTATATATTGTAAGGGTAAAAGTGGAACTGGGATATTGACAAGAAATAGTTGACATTTTAAAAAATAATGCAAATAGTTAAAAAACTATATAACAAAGTTTTTATAAAAAATTATTGCCACAACCCCAAATATCTTGGCAATATATATAACAATTTCAATTTTACATATGCAATATTGGCAGCATTTTCAGGCGCATTTATATCAGGAAAACAATGAGAACATTTAAAAGCCTTTTTAGGTTAGATCCTCAAAAGACGCTATTATAACAACATAAGATATAAAAAAATTAATTATGAAATTTAAATTATCATTTAGAAGTTATTGCCTCTTTATATTATAGATATATTTGCACAACCCCCCCCCCCCCCTTACACCACCTAAAAATTAAAATGAACTAATAAATTTAACGGCTAAATGAACCTTAAAAATAATGAATCAAAATTTTATTTGATTATTTTAGATGAAATTAGAGATGTGAGATGCACAAAACAACTTAGCGTCCAAAGACAAACATAATGAATTTTATTAGGATTTTTATTCCTTGAAAGTTTTGATGCGTTAACAATTGTCTATAAAATTCAGGAATTGGTTATTAATATTAATTATCAAACTCATGATAGGATATCACTAATAAAGGGGAAAAATTGTGTACAAGCAATTTTTGGAAAGATAATGGCTTTATATGTGCATGTGGTACATAAAAATATGCAAGATATGTTAAACAATAAGCATGTGAGATGGACAATTAAATTGAATCCAGGATGGAATTTTCGTAAACTTAAATTTTGAAAAATTAAAAAGTTTAAAAACAAGTTTGAAAGCTTAGATAACTTTTTATTAAATATTAAAATTAGTCAGTTAATAGTAGTTCATTACGCCTCTTACTCGATGTTGCAAACGAATTAATAATATCATCCGGGGGAATAACATTTATAAAGTCATGTTCTAAGCTCAATAAAGCTAAGGAAGATAACCTATCTTGTCCAATTGTGGAACGAAGATAGTTTTAATCCATTTTAGCAATGAGAACGATTCTTCGTATAAACACGAAGTTATTGGGATAGTTACAATTATTTTAATCAAAATAATAAAATTTGGAAACACTACTGACGGGCAAAATTTTAATAAGTGAAAAAATATCATTGCATTTTATTTTATTTGAAGATAAAGAGTTATAATGTGTTACAAAAATATTTGCCATTTTATTTCGCCGTCTTCCAGTTTTAATTCATAATGGTTAATTATTTCTGATAAAAGAGCTTTATCGCAAAAAAGGGGATGAAGGGTTTAAACCTTCTAAGGACTTAAATAAATTACAATTATTTTCCGAAAATCTTATGTTAAATTCTGCTATTATTCTATCGATAGGATAACATAAATCAATTTTGAAATCAATTAATGAACTAGTAGATTCAAAAGAGTAAAATGTGTCATACATTTTTGGTTTTTTAATACGTTTAGAAAGTAATAAATCAAAAATTGCAGCTAAATCTTTTGCCTTATTATAAAGAATTTGATAGTGGTCCTCATTTCTAATATCATTTAAAGTTAATATTAGGCTATTAACCGTTGTAATTGCATTTATTAACAAATATTTAGGCTTTGAAACTCGTTAATTAAAACTTTTATTCAGAAACAATTATAATAATCTTTATATTGTTTCTTAATTAAGATAAAAAAAATAATGGCGGAAGGGGCCCGGGGGCCCAAGATTTTTCCCTTGGGGGGGCCCATGGGGCCCGGTTTTTGCTCTTGGGTGGGCCCGGGCCCCCTGGGCCCCCCCTAGCTACGCCACTGCCTGCAACCTGTTTCGCCATTTTCCTTATGTTCTTAGTCTGCGCCTCCCATTTTTCGCTTAAGTTCGGCTCCAACTTCAAGTATTCAATAGTTTAAAGGATTTCTAGTGGTATTTAATCCCTATTGACGGTTCAAGCATTTCCCAGATATATTTTTAAAGATATTTATAACATGGACGATGCTACCTCGCGATTTATTCTTCTAATATTAACTTGCAGATTTTAATCTTCAATAAATCCTTTTGCCGTATTAACAGATGATCCATTTAACAAGTTTTCACTTATATTAGCCACAATATAATCTTCGCGCTTTTAAAAGTGGGTATTGATTATCGCCATGTCGTAAGCTCGGCATAACCGTAAGAGTTTATCACCTTTCTTGTTCTTTAGGTCAAGCCATCCGTGATTTTGTTATGGCGCCGGCGATTTTTTCCCCATGTAAGCCTTGTGGCCCAAAAATTAGCCTCCTATTCTGTCGTTTTCCTTGTCTCTCCTTTTGCAGTGAATGATTAAACCTTTTTTGGTTTCCATACACCCATATTTTTTAGCATATGATAACGGTTAGATCTGCAATCTTCATCCACGCCAAATTAATTGAATATTAATGTATATTAACGACTTGCTCAGCTACGCTTTATCCGATGGAAGAACATATATTATTCCATCTAACTCCCAATCTTTGGTTCTATTCCACTTGCTCCTTGTAGGCAGGCGATGTGCATTTTATCTAGCATTTGTGCAATATCAATGCTCTTAAGCATCAATTGTAAAGTACTAGAGTTGTAAAATTGCTACTTTCTTCAACTCCAGCTACCATCTGCTCGAGTTTGTGCTCGGCCCTCGAGAATTTTTATATGCTACTGTTCTGCCTAGTGCACCGAACAGCGAGCACATATTGTGCTAACGCGCATATAAAGCAACTCAGTGTGCGAGCTCGCGTCTTGAGTTTGAAGAAAGTTAGCAATTTAACAACTCTTTATATAACCTATAAGAAAATTTAAAATTATTATAAGACCAAGCAAATTTTACAAAAAAATTTATAAACATTGCAACGAATGTTAGTCAGTTAGCGTTTTCTCGTATTCAATTTTTGCGTTTAACCTCTATTGCTTCTTTTTCTTGCAAAATTTAAATTATCACATCCTTACAAATGTTTGGTTTTTAATATATTAATGAGCGACATTAAAAAATAAGGAATAAGAATTGATCCATGTTATTAAATTGAGCTTCATTTTTCCCATTACGTTTATACGTACTATGGAAATATTAGTTTGTTATTGTAATAACAAATTTTGAAGGAGCAGCCACACCTACCTTTTGGTAATTATCTCCAAGAGTAGAACCACCCTCCAAATGAAATAAAATACGTTTTAAAATCCCTCATACTTCATAAAGCTCCCGATGCAGACAAAATCACAGCGGAAGCCTTTAAGGCTGATTACACCCTGCCTATCGAACTCTTGCATCAACTCTTCACAAAAATCTGGCAACAAGAGATCATCCCCCACGCTTGGTCTACTGGGCTACTTAGTAAAATCTATAAAAAAGGAGACCCATCCCTTCCCGACAATTATAAAGGGATCACAATTATAAATAACATTTCCAAGGTTTTTATAAAAATAATATACAGGAGGATATCTTTATTCATTGACGATAATTTAAAAAGTAACCAAGCCGGCTTTCCTAAGTCTAAAACCACAATTGAACACATCCTTACCCTCAAAAATATTATTGACACCTCCTCTAAATCTAAATCACCATTAGTCCTAATATTTGTCATTCATAAAGCTTTCGACTCCCTATCCCATCTTTACATATGGGAATCTTTATGCCTACTAAGAATTCCCAAAAAAATTATTAGACTTATCTTCTTTCTCTACAAGGACATGAAAGTGGTCATAAAACATCTACACCACCGCTCAAACCCAATCCAAGTCAATTTATGAGTTAGACAGGGATGTCCACTATCTCCTCTATTATTCATCACGGCAATGAATCTCATAATAAAAAGATCCACCCTTCCTTACGACGGTATCCACTGAACGGCTTCAAAGTGTCTTCACTGCTATTTGCTGACGATTTGTGCATCATATAGGATTCAATTCTCAAAACACAGAACTTTGCCGATAGATTCGTCTTAAAATCCATGAAAGCCGGTTTAATAATTAACCCAAGCAAGACTAACATGCTATCTATTAACTTACCCCACCAAAACACTACCTTGACTATTAAAAACACATTAGTCCCCTTTTCAGAATCAATAAACTACTTAGGAGTGACCCTTTCTTCAGTCACATATTCCCACCAAAATGCCTCTAAAGCACTAAAGAGATTTTATTCCTGCTACTCGATCTGGAAATCTCACGAACTGGCTCTACCGACCCGCCTCCGTCTATTCAAAATCACCATACTACCTGTATTCCTCTATGGATGCGAAAGGTCTTTAAAAGGCCCGACTCTTAAAGCTGCCAAACCAAACTAAACAAAATGCTAAGAATAATTGTAAAATATTCTACCCAGATGTAATTACCAACCCAAACCTTTGGACCCTTTGCGAAATCCCTCCCATTAAAATTATAATAGGGAAACTATTTACATTAAACAGAAAATCGGAATCATTATTTGTCATTTCAACGCTATCGCAATTTTCGAATGTTTACCTCGCATATTTCATTTAAATAAATTATTGGATTGGAAAAAAAAACATAATAATATCACGGAAGTGGAACTTCCTAGCCCACCAGACTAGACGCAATGAACTAAACATTTGCTTAAGATCAATACTTTGGAGACCACCCCAACTAAAAAATCTAAATGTCGAGGTTCCTGGATCCACAAAACTTTCTCTGAACTCCGCTCTCTAAACCACGAGTTGAATACTATAAACCCCTAATGCAAAACCCGTTTGGAAAACCTTCTCTGCCTCCAATTTTCCCACAAAGTATCCCCTCCCAACCGCCTCAACTTCGAGTAGTCTCTCTACTCAACAACATCCCAAAGAGTATCTACAGTTCTTTTTTTTAGAATTATTTTGTCTATCCGTGAGCCCGAGTTCGACGCCCAAATTAGTTAACCATTGAGAGCCTTCTAGCCCTTATACCACAATCTGAATGGAGAATCGGTAGCCCTTCAAACCAACTACATCGTAAAAAGAGATTCTTTCCACACCACCGATCCGTGAGCCCGAGTCCGACGCTCAAACTAACAAACAATGGAAAACTTTCAAGTCCTCTTACCACAATCTCAAGGAAGTGTCGTATCCTTAATATTCATATGCTTATGTCTCATGCATGCTCTGTTTTTTGCTTTTACTTTAATGCTTCTTACTACTAACTATACTGATCTTCGCTTTAGCATACTAACAAACTAACCACTAACAATTGAACACGTAACCTTTGGTTAGCGTGGCCCGAGATGCACCAATGGTGTCAGATGGGACTCAATCTTAGCTTGCCGATTTAGCTCAGCTCGTTTGTCATCGGGGCTTATACATACATACATATATACTCCAAATCATGCAAAAAGAGAATTAATAAATTACGTGTAAAGGGAGGACGCATAGCTAGGAAAGTAAAGATGCTGTAGTCTATATTCATTTTGATAGTAAAAGAATATTGTTCAAAAATAAAAGCTAATAAAAAACATTTATAGTTTTCATTATGCTAAAACCTATTTATTTTCACGGACATTTTAATCAAAAATCCAATAGGTGTGGGTGATATTTAAGGACAATAAGGCTGAAACATTAAAAGCAACTTTTTGAACTTGATGTACTTAAAAATCCAAATTTGAAAATTAGCACAATAAAATCAATTGAGTACCTTTGATACTCTATGTTTGATAGCAGATTTTGTTTATTTATAATAATTTCTTAAAACATTTTCTTATTTGACACAAGGGTAAAAGTATCTACATTGTAGTTTGCAATATCTTTGATTATTATTATACCAAAAACCTTGTCGCTATTTAGTCAGTGCTTATTAGCAGAGCTATTGACGCTACTTTGTCGGTATATAGAAAAAAGTAGGCGGTATATTTAGCTAATCATATTTAAAAAGTTGTGCACTATGGGTGCCACTACCCAAAAATGTAGCGCGCACTTAACAACTATGCTTATTAACAAAGAAAGTTAATTCAAAGCTAAAAGTCACATTTTTAGATGGGGCATATTAGGCATAATTTGCGTTTATGGCAGTTAGGTTCAAAGTCCTAGAATTACTATAAGGCATATATAAAATATATTTTAAGACTTTTTCCTATCACGCATAAATATATAGTATATGTTTCATATAGTGTTTGGGGGTAACCTTGTGTTTAAATATCAGTTTTACTCAATGGACTTCTATTTTAACAGTTTGTCTCTCGTGTATTATTTTTAAAACTCCAATACAGTGTCATTTAAGATGTATTTAAAATAAACTGATGCTGTCACTACAACAGGATTACTCACTGTTTGCTATTTTTATTTAAAACAAGTTTGTTTCTAATTATACCATATTAAATGGGGGAAAAATGTATATATAATATACTACGATAATCTGCGAATTTTCATAAATGTAATAATGGCCAGAATTTTAAAAATAAAGTTGGATCAATCTTGTATGTAATAGGAGTGCATAAAATATTGCAAACCATATAAGTTTGTTAAACGATGATAGAAAGTGTAACATACCAAATTCAAAGTAAACCATGTTATGTTATAAGTAAGCGTACTAATACGATTTGAACTTCTTGAAACATGCCACAAAAAGGCTTCAATTTTCCCAAGTAATAAAGATTTCTTATTGAAACTAAAAGAATTAAAATAATTTGCCCGCTAGAATAAATAGAGTTGCTAATAAATGGTAGACAATAAGTCTGAACGTGTGGACGGGTTGAGCTTGGTTTTTCAAAACTAAAGCTTTCATATGTTGATATGTAAACTTTGTGATAAGGGATAACTACTTTTTCCTCAGAATTTTCGGCAAACACAGCTATTAGTGTGGTAATGATCAACTAAGCAGGCATAAAAATCGTAGATTAAAAGGGTTATAATTCTAATTATATTATTTATAAATATATTATAACTTACGTGTGCTAATGATATAAGAGCTGCTGAATGAGACAATGAAGAATCACTTTGTTTCAATTTGTACAAATAGTTAGGAATTAATTTTGCATATATATAATGTGTTAAGTCTGGGAACCTTTATTTACTACAGATTTCGAAGCGATACAATAATAGAAAAGTGAGTAAAACGTGTATATCAAACGCATATATAAGTTAATACCACTAACGATAATTTGATTGACAATACATGGTAATTAACATATCCCCTGAGGCGCTTCGCACTCCAATTACCTCTCTACAGTTCCCCCCTTTTCACAGACAAAATCCTTAAGGAATGCTGGCGGTTTCCGACTACGCAGCGGGTATCTAGGTTCTTCTCTGGGCGTTCCTGACTGGTTTTGGATTTGTTCCCTTCTAGGTTCTTCTCTGGGCGTTCCTGGCTGGTTTTGAATTTGTTCCCTTGTAGCACTTGATCCCGCTTCCATTTCTGATGATATCCTTTGCGGCCACCCGTTCTCTTGTCCCAGTGTGGTCCAATCCAGGATTTTCCGTTTCCTACTTGATCCACGTGTCGGTGGTGTTTTCTTCCCTGTGCCCATACATCGTAGGACCGACTACCGTGCTTGGCTTTTATCGTGCCTTCTACCCATTTGCTTGGTCCTAAAAACATGCGTACCCAAACCAAGTCTCCTACGTTGAACATCCGCGGGTTCCCGGTCTCTAACCATTGTTGTGATACGGTTTCCCTCAATACCTCCCATTCGGTTTGCATACGCCTTCTTAGCATCACCTCTGCTGGGCTTTTATTAGTTGTGGGGTGTTTTGTCGATCTGTAGTTCCAAAAATCTACTTAGCCCTACTTCCGACTCGTTTCTAATAATGGCTTCTTTAATTTAATCGTACATATCTTTCTGCCAGACCGTTAGACGCAGGATGGTAAGGAGCTGTCTATCGCTGATTAATCCCTCTCATCTTGCAAAAATTCATAATTCCTGCCCTTTGAATTGCGGGCCGTTATCTGATATTAGCCATGGTGGATTCCCAAATCTAGCAAACGTTTCGGCAAGTTTTTTTATAATGGTGGTCGCTGTGGTGTCCTCTAATTTAAACACCTTTACCCATTTCGAGCTATTGTCCACCATCACCAGGTATGACTTACCCTTGAGAGGACCTATGATATCGATATGTAGTTGAACCCACGGTTTATGGCTAGGTTGACACTCAATCAACGGTGCCTTCTTCGCCGCCGCGGCAGTGTAATTGCAATTTTGGCACCCTTTCGCTATTCTCAATACGTCATCGTCGAGAGTAGGCCACCATGTATACTGGCCCGCCACTTCTTTTGCTTGATACCCACGTGTTCCTTATGTAGTCTTAGGAGTGCCGCTCCTCGTAACTTAGCCGGAATTAATATTCGTCGTCCTTTGTAAAATATTATGTTTTTGGCTTCGTGTAACTTTGGCAGGTGTTTTTTGTAGGAGCGTTTTAGACCATCAGTGACCATTTTACCTCTCATCCACTCATTTAACTCACGTAGCCTGGGATCATCCAAGGTGTGTTGTCTTACTACGTCCAATAATATAAATGGATTTGTCGAGTCTTCTGGCATTTCCTCGCTAACCTGATACGCGGTTTCGCTCGGTTTTCTGAATAAGAAATCTGCCGCGTTTTCGGATCCCTTGTTGTACACAAATTTGGTCGTGTAGCCTGATACCATGAGGGTCCACCTAGTTGACGTGGTGACCATTGTTCCTTGCCTTTTTTGCTCTGATCAAAGATATATACTAGGGGTCTATGATCCGTCATTATAGTAACGCTTCGTCCTTGTATATATTCATTGAACTTTTTTAGTCCATAAACCACTGCAAGGGCCTCTCGTTCGATCGTCGAATACCGGCTTTCGCTATCGTTTAATGCTCTTGAAGCATAGGCCACCACTCTCCAATTCTCCCCTGGTGCTCGTTGCTGTAAGATGGCCCCTAACCCTGTACCAGAGGCGTCTACGACCAGGCCAGTCTCCCAATCTCCATTAAAGTATGCCAGTACGGGGGCTTTAGTCAGCGCGAACTTGATGGCTTCAAATGCGCTTTGTTCTCCACCCCAATGGTACAACACGTTTTTTTCATGAGTTTCTGAATCGGGTGCACGATTTTGGCGTAGTCCTTAATAAACTTTGAAAAATATGCTGTTAACCCAAGGAACGATTTTATTTCATTGTTTGTTAAATTTTTCCACTGCTTGACCAGTTCGGCTTTATTGTCGTTGATTTAATCCCCTTGTTACTTATTACATATCCCAAAAATGTTACTTCCTTGGCCCACAAGATGCTCTTGGAAATGTTTGGCACGAAACCCCACTTTTGTGACGTTTCTAGTACTTTGAGTAACCGCTTGTTGTGGATTTCTTCTGTTTCCCCTGCGATTAGTATATCATCGATGTATACCGCTACCCCCTCCATGCCTCCTAATATCTGATCCATTGTTTTTTGGAAAATCGCCGCTGCAGAATTTAAGCCAAAAGGCATCCGTTTAACTTTAAATAAGCCCTTGTGGGTGGAGATAGTCAATCGTTGGCTCGTCTCTGGACCTATTTCAAGCTGGAGGTACGCTTTCGTTAGGTCCAGCTTGTAAAATAACACGCGTTATCGAGTTTATTTAACAAATCGTCGATTTTGGGTAAAGGATAAAACAAACCTTGTGCGTATTTGTTTATAGTAAACCGGTAGTCTACACATAATCGCAGAGTCCCATCGCTTTTTTTCACGGGTACCACCGGACTGGCCCATCTTGAGAAATTGATTGGTTCAATCACCCCGTCTCTGACCCATTTATTCAGCTCTTCTTCTACTTCTTTCTTCCACGCCATCGGCACCCTTCGTGCGGGGATAAATACGGGATCTATGCCCTCTTTACGGTACATCCACCGTTATTCCCTTGACTGCTTTCGGGAATTCGTTTAGCTGGCAACCCCATTGCTTCATCACGTGCTGGATCGCGGACTTGGTATCTTTCGGTCTTTCTACGTAATTGACCGCAAACCGTTCCGCCGCAGCTCTCGAGTTCCAAATATATTTGACGCCCGATTTCGGGCTCGAATTCTTGTATCCAATTGATCCCACACAACGGCGGCCCCGCTACGTCTGCTAACAATAACGACAGCTATTTCCTCATGTTACCCATTCGGACATCGGCTTGTACCTTGGCCTGGCCACGATCTTTATTTCCTCGTGGCCACGCGTGTACCGTCGGGACGGGCTCTTTGTTGCGTGGGATCTCTTTCGCCCATCTTCGCGCCGGTATTATCGAAACCGTGACGCCCGTATCAACGATACATTGGAACAACTCGTTATTAATATATATATCTATTGTTAACACATCTAAAGCATGTTTTAACCTGGGAATCCCGACCGGCCCAGGCCACGCTTCTCGTCTCGCCACTACGCTCCACGCCTCTTCGGGCCCGTCCTGCAAGGTGCTTAGCCCCCCATTTATCGTCTCGGCCGTTAACGCCAGCTCTCGTAGGCGGTCCCATTTGATGTCATTTTCTGCCAACAGTCTCGCCTGTAAGCTTCTATCGCCCAATCCTATAATAAACTGGTCGACGATTCTGTTCTGCAATTCTTCGTTTCCGAAGTTGCAGCTGTTAGCTCCGGCCTGGAGTCTATTAGCGTACGCGTCTATCGTCTCTCCCTGGCCTTGTCGAACCTTTGAGAATTCATACCTCTTTGCCCTCGCGCATGAATTCCTCTGGAATATCCTATTTTTAGCTTCTTCATATGTAATTCCTGTCAACTCTTAGGTGTGGTAATCGCCGTACGTCTATCTATTCATTTACTGGTGCGCGTTACACGTCAATCACGTCAAGTCATTTACTGGTGCGCGTTACACGTCAGTCACGTCAAGTCATTTACTGGTGCGCGTTATACGTCTGGGGGAGCGATCACTATGGTTGTTGTGAAGTTGTGGTTTGTTCTTATTGGGGAGAGACGTGATATATAAAGGCAGAAGACAACACACACACAGATTCACTTATCCATTTTGGCCTCATTTTGTAAAATCTCTCCAACTCATCCACTTACTTACTCTCTCCTCATTTTGTAACAAATAAAACTCGGGCATTGTGACCGCTTAATACGTCCATAATTTTTACCTTTAATTGTAAATTATATATCGTTATATTTGGGAATTTATGTAAGTATAGATGATTAGTTATTGATTTATTAATAAATAACAATTCATAATCATTATATCATTAATTATTAGTTTTATGATTATAATGTTGATAATGGTTTTGGAAACAATAAATTGAGCTGCTTTTTGCTCATCTGTCTCCGTCTTATTGCTCCTTAAGAATAGCTCAAATTGTGTTATAAAAGCGTCGATGTTAGCCGTTGTTTTATATTTCTGCATCCTAGCGTAGGTTTCACGAGGAAGGATAATTGAAAGCTAAAAGTAACATTTTCTTCAATTTTCCAAAGTAATACAGATTTCTTATTGAAACTAAAAGAATTAGAATAATTTGCCCGCTAGAATAAATAGAGTTGCTAACAAATAGTAGACAATAAGTCTAATAAGTCTAGTGTTTCGATCTCGTCATGTCTCGGTCTCGAAAACAAAATCTCGTCTCGTCTCTGGAGCGATTATGAAAATCTCGATCTCGTCTCGGTCTATAAAAATCTCGCTCGTCTCGTCTCGACTTTTTTAAAAAAAAAATATGTACGGAATAAAAATTTTCATGTTTTATTAAAAATATGTAATAAGTGTTAAAAAATCCAAATGGCAAACTTTTATATATTTTGAGAAACTTTAATACACAAACTTTTTAAAGATTTAGCGGGACACGACATCTCATTGACAATATAAAGATATGAATTAATTCACAAAGATAACATTTTCTATGGAAAGTGCACACTAAAAAACTATAAATAAATTTAAAGTATAGAAAATTAAATTTTATTGTTCTATCAAATTTTAACATTTGTATTTAATTCACTCTGTTTGTCTACTATAAATAGACCCAGAAAATTAAAAGTTTGCTTATAGTTGACTTAGTTGCCTAATTGAGCAAATTGAGACCCTTTATTAACCCTGGCTAAAGCTTCAAAGTAGACTTTAACAAATTTAAGGCAAACGTTTAAATCCATTGATAATACCATCATCAATTATAGCCCATAGAGTGTATTGCTGTTTATTATAACTTATAGACCACAAATGCGAGTGTTTAGTTTTAATTATAATATTATTTTTTATAAACTTGAAAAATAGTGCAAATATTTAAACGTTACAAAAACAACAATAAAAGCAGCATGATTATAGGAGAACATAAGGTAAACTTTAAATTAAAGTGCACATATTTAAATTTATGACAAAAATCATTAACCTTCCAATAACTAACTTTGCCATTAAATAGTCATTTATCGAATAAATTACATGTTCGTGTATTTATTTTATACTGCACAATTATAGAAATTATAGTAAATTTGAATGCACCTACCAACCCAGCTTATAATGTGAAAAGTAATGCATTTGACATAACTATGTTTGCACATAATGCCTTATTAAGGTTCAAAAACTTGGGAAGTTTACTATTAGTTTTTTTTACCAGGTAGAGGAGATTGGGGCTATCGTAGCCATAAAAAATCAAATGCCCCTAGGTAACTAAGTTTAAGCTTTTTTAAAAAAATTTTCATAAATATGTTCTTATTCACTAATTCTATTTTGAAAATTTTTTTTATACCATAACAATCAGTACTTTTTATGCCAGATAGTTTTTAAAAAACCCAATTTCTAGAAATTAAAAAAATGTCCGGGGTTATTCAACATAAGCGGGGCTATATTATCCTTTGTGTTATTTTGTATTTACAATCTTTAAACCTTTGATTTATACAAATACAACTACTAAAATAACAAAAATGTAACCAACACATATTGTTTAAAATACATTTTTATTGTTTACAATTGTGACATATAAAAAAACATCATTATTGCAACATGATCCATGTGCCCACATGGAGCAACTTCTACATGCAAACCAATCTTCGTTCTGATGATTTTTCATATAGTCTTTGGCACAAATTATGCAACTATCTTTAGACAAATTAATTCCCTTTTAACTTTTGTAATTGATTTGTTTTGAATAGTATATAATTTATAATTGCTAAAATAGTAAAAGTTTATCTTTTATAACATATATAGTTTCATACAATAATTTATAATTGCTATAATATTATAAGTTTGTTTTTTAAAGCTATAAAGTTTCATATAATAAATTATAATATTGCTATTTATAATTGTGGTAGTTAGGTAGTTTTTACGCTCATTTGGTTCCTGCGGCAGCCGTGGTTAGGTAGTTAACTCTTTGGCTAGCCTATGCTAATGAGATAGCGTTGGGAATAAAATATAATGTATTTTGTTACGTGAATAGATGTGCACTAATTAGAAGCAGACGTCGAACGGTCGGCATCCCTCATGCAAATTGAGGAGCGCATCGACAAGGTTTAAATAGCGAGAATTTGACCATGATAGGGAGTTATTTAATTTATTATTTAGTCCTGCTAGAGGAGATTTATTTTGGCGTTCAGGACACGTTAGTCCTGCGGGGGGAGATGTTTATTCCTCATTTTAGACACGTGGGTCCAGCGGCAATTATCTAACAAGAGCCAGACGTTCTTTAGTCCGATACGTCCCTTTTGCTCGTAGACGCATCCATTCCAGACAAGTGATTGTACAGATTATTCGCTCCGGCCGTCGTCCCATATTTATCTTACCCGATCGATATATTAAATTTATTTATTGACAACGCCAGGGGTACATATTATAACTGGAAATAAAACGATTTGCGGATTTGTAAATGGTAGCACGAGGCGGTAAATCTATACCCACGGCTAGAGGCGAAAACCAGATTTCCGGTCTCTACCGTCAATCCCGATTCACAGAATTCGAGGCACGAGACGTTCGGGTTATATACGAAGAAAAGAAAAAGGACCACTACCTCCCGTAGATGTAATTAAATTGTGGGTGTCAACGCTATAAGTTTATTTTTTTTATTTTGGGTGCGATCACTTATCGTATTTTTATGAACATGTTTGGGCCGAAGGCTTCATGTAATTTTATTAATTTTGGCCATAAGTGTGTCGGGGCCACGCAGGAAAATTCTTTTAATCCTGGGCCGCGCTACTTTAATTGATGCTCATTGGTTTATTTAAATATTAAGGGTAAGCAAATAGATTTTTTGTTAGATTCTGGGGTCTCTATTTCTGTTATATAGGTAAATGTAATTGTTTAAAATTATGGCTTTTTTAAAAGCATTATGCATGTTTTAATAGAACAATTAGACGCCTCGAAGATTAAACTTGTCGGGAATACTAAAGTTCGAGGTGCAAACGAGGAAGTTTTAGAATTAAAGTAATTCGTTATCGATGAGAAATTAGATAATATTATGGGTCCTATGGTTATTTGATGGGACATTGGTAAAAACTATAGAGATAGAAATATGAAAATCAATTGTTTAATTAATAATGCTGATGGCCATGCAACACCCCGTTTCAAGGTAGCTTCTATGCATAAATCCTTGGTTGTTATTAATGAGGCAATGGATGATCCAACCTCGGTTTCAGGGGCAAGGGTTCTCGATAATAAGCCTACGCCCCCTGGTTGGGTTGATTGTGATGGTCAGTACGTCGGGAGACTGTGGCATTAGAACATTGATAGAATTAAAGTGGAATATAGTTAAATATTTTTCGTGAGAGATTAGGTTGTTTGAATGATAACGTTTTTTTTTCGATAAGGGTTCACTCAGATGCAACTCCTCAATTTTGTCCTACCCGTCTAACACCTTTTATTTGAGTTTATAAGGTCAATAACGTTATAGTAATAGATGTTTAATACCACCTACTTAGAATCAAAATAGTTTTAGCTAATTAAAGATGTCTAAAACGGAGGCACTACAACAACTTTCCCTGGGCACTAATAAGGAGGTGCCAGAGAAGGTAAAAAGGGAAGGTGTGGTAGTTAGGTAGTTTTTACGCTCATTTGGTTACTGCGGCATCCGTGATTAGGTAGTTAACTCTTTGGCTAGCCTATGCTAATGAGATAGCGTCGGGAATAAAATATAGTGTATTTTGTTACGTGAATAGATGTGCACTAATTAGAAGCAGACGTCGAACGGTCGGCATCCCTCATGCAAATTGAGGAGCGCATCGACAAGGTTTAAATAGCGAGAATTTGACCATGATAGGGAGTTATTTAATTTATTATTTAGTCCTGCTAGAGGAGATTTATTTTGGCCTTCAGGACACGTTAGTCCTGCGGGGGGAGATGTTTATTTCTCATTTTAGACACGTGGGTCCAGCGGCAATTATCTAACAAGAGCCAGACGTTCTTTAGTCCGATACCTCCCTTTTGCTCGTAGACGCATCCATTCCAGACAATTGATTGTACAGATTATTCGCTCCGGCCGTCGTCCCATATTTATCTTACCCGATCGATATATTAAATTTATTTATTGACGCCAGGGGTACATATTATAACTGGAAATAAAACGATTTGCGGATTTGTAAATAATGTTGCTAGATATTAAAAGTTTGTCTTTTATAGCTTATAAAGTTTCATATGATAATTTATAATATTGTTAAATATAAAGTTTGTCTTTTATAGCTTATAAAGCTTCATAAACAAATTTAAGGTAAATGTGTTTTTACAGAGATTGTTATGTTGAAATCATTGATTTAAATGCTTTATTAATATAAAAGTGTCACATAAACTTGACAATCATGAAATGGAATTAAAATTTATTGCATATAAATATAATATCATGTTGGTTCTAGAGTCCTTAATGAAATCAGGTCTTTGAATAAAAGATGAAAACCAATCAGCACCTGCTTAATCATATTCTACCCATGAATTAGGCATTGATAAATTAAATTGTAGTGCTATTTGATAAGCCAAATACCTGACCTTAACAAATTTGACCATATATTGATAAAATACTTGTTTATTTTGATTTCATTATCTCGTACAAATTTGTTTTACATTTGTAAGTTTGCATCATTTTTAATGTATGAATGAATTATAGATAATTATAGCCCGCTCTCAATAGCCCCACGACTAAAATATTTTTTTGCGAGTTGTTTTAAAATAGTCATCCTCAACAAAATTACCGAGTAGATTTTTATAGAAAAATTCATACGTTTTTACCTAAAATTAGTTTCGAGCTTAGAGATTAAATAGTTTTAAAGTTATTAGCAAAATAGAAAAATTAGAAAAAGGAGCTTTTAGCCCCGAAAACCCTTATTTTCTCTCTAACTTTTTCCCTATATAATTTTTTCCAAAAAATTTTTAAGTCTAAAATGCGCCTTTATAAAGTACATTTTGTATATAAATTTGACTGGGTACAAATTAATAACATGGAAATTATTTGAGAAGATAAGTATGGCCCCGAGTTACGTATAGCCCCGGTCTCCCCTACTCTTTAATGTCATTAAAACAATATTCTGCCATTATATTTTGTGAAGGTGAGATAAATATAGTTGAAGCATAAAAACTTCTGAATACTCGTGATTTGAGATTTAATCTATTACGGTGTCAAATGCTCTATTGTACTTTAAAAATCGTTAGGCGGGTGCTTAAAAATCACGAGCCACCTTAGCTTACCTTGATTAATTATTCAAACTGATTGACCACCAATTTATAATTACCGCATCAGGCAGGATGAGTAACTGCGAAATTCAAATATGCTTTAGTAATCTATATACATAAAGTAAAGTGTATGTATGTATTTATGTGAGTATGTATGTATGTAAGGGTTAAATTCTGAAACTACCGGCCCAATTCGCGCGAAAATTTAGCCGTAGATGCCCAGGGCGGCAAGGGCGTAAAATAGCTTTTTTAGATTCCTAAAATTCCTTTTGTTTTTAAAAATATGGGCCTTTTAGTTTTAAAAAAGGGCTAAATTCTGAAACTACCGGCCCGATTCGCTCGAAACTTTACTTGTAGGTTCCCAGGGCGGCCAGGGGTAAAATAGCTTTTTCAGATTCCTAAAATACCTTTTTGTTTTAAAAATATCGGACATTTCCCGGCCAGTTTCATTTATTGCAGCATCTACAATAAAGACGTCATACATACAAGGCTCAAGTTTTCTCGAATTAGATATTTAAAAGTATGATAAAAATGTTACAGTATACGGTCAAAATTATGTGGGTTTAACAAACAATTTAAATTAAATAAATAAAATTTAAATTAATAGCTTTTGCAGAATCCTAAAATTCCTTTTAGTTTTAAAAAAGGGCTAAATTCTGAAACTACCGGCCCGATTCGCTCGAAACTTTACCCGTAGGTTCCCAGGGCGGCCAGGGGTAAAATAGCTTTTGCAGATTTTTTAAATACCTTTTCGTTTTAAAAATATCGGACATTTCCCGGCCAGTTTCATTTATAGCATCATATACAATAATGACGTCATACATACAGGGCTGAGTTTTCTCGAATTAGATATTTAAAAGCAAAATAAAAATGTTACAGTATACGGTCAAAATTATTGGGGTTTAACAAACTATTTAAATTAAAAAAGTAAAATTTAAATTATTATCACGTGGTCATATTTTTAATAATTATTTATTATATTAAAGAAAATTGTATTTCAAATAAATCAGCTAACTAGGAAAATAAAATAATGGTATTATTGTATAATAAGTAACAGCATTAATCAGCAATTTTTTCAAAAACATTTAAATTTAGTCGGATTTGATGACTAAAACAGAATTTGCATTTTGCCATTATTATTACGTGGTCGATCATAGAAGCTTCTTTTAGCATTTCTCCCCTTTTTATTATGCCAAAGTATTATAACCAAATTTGACGAGACATTCACAAGAAGCTATAATACTGCTGTACGTGTATTACCTTATTCTTCATAAGACTTACATTTGATTTACCCTTTATCCATCAACTTTCCCTTGCAGGTTTTATTTTACTATTTACATCATTTTTTACATTATACTTTCAGCCAAAATCTTCATACAGCTCTTTATTACCCATACATTATCATAAGTTTTTTATATTTTAATGCTTATATACTCTTATGAATTATTAATTAATAAATATTTTATATCGCTCTTAAATAAATATTATGGATATTTATTTGCATTAGCATTCGGACCTTTCACATTATAAATTATTTCATATATGACCCCATTTTAGATAAGTCTTATTAATAGGTTATACTTATTTAACCACTTAAGGACTGAGCCAAAGCAACGCTTGGCCGGGCACAGCTAGTATTTACTATTCCATAAGAACTCATTCTAAGCTTAAAATTTTGTAATATTTAATAATGCTATGGATATAAATATGTGATCAATATATTATAAAATTATTCACATACACTAAGAAGGGTCAACCATACTTAGATAAATGATTGCCAAATTTTAACTTTTTTGCAAAAATATATAATTTCTACTTCACTGAGGAATTTTTTTAATATAAAATATATTCTATACATATTGATTTTCACTTAATACCTTAAATGTAAATCATGCAAATTAAATTACAAATAATTTACTAAAATCTAACAATCAATAAAATCCCGAGATCTCGCTGAAAAAATCTCGTATCGTCTCGTTTCGACATCAAAATTCTCGTCTCGATCTCGGGTGAGTTTTTCGAATTCTCGTCTCATCTCGGTTTTTCGAGACGAAACGAGACGAGACCGAGATTTTTCTCAGGTTTTCCGCATCACTATTAATACTACATTTTTCTACTATCAATTTAAGAAATATAGATTAAAATTTTGTCAGTCGTAATAGGTAATTTTTGGGTATTAAGGTCTCATATCCTAAATAAAAATAAAGTGATATATAGTTATCTTATTTAATTAGCATTATTGTATTCTAAATTTTTTATTGTTATTTTTAATCGTTATATTGTCTGAGTTAATACCTTGTAGTGGTTGAGCTTGTCTACTCGATCCAAGAACCTATACCTTTGGTTATAGTCGTGGTTTAGCATGTGTACCCTCGTGATCCAAGAAGCTATACCTTTGTTAGCCAAATACAATTTTTGTGTTTGCTACTGGGGGGTCACCCTCTTGGCAAGGTTTTTTATGAAGGGTCAGACTAAAATTTCTGGGCTTTTGAGGGATTATTAGTGAAATGGAAGTGCTAGATTAAGGCTATCAATACGAGTAGTCTAAAAAAAAGTTTAATACACCAAGATGACAGCATCATAAAGAATAGTAGGTAGTCAAGCGCCCAAATCTAACATAGTTCCGTCAGACGTGGAAAGCCGAGATATCAATACTCCCTCATTCCATATAAACCAAAGGTATACTATATCAAAGAAGCAGCATGAAAACCATAGGGCGTTCCCCTTATGCAACGCGCCCATTCACTGCCTGGAATGTGTGGAAAATAAACGAAGGCTACCGCTCTCTCAACAAACGGAAGCGGTTAAAGACATTAGTTTGCGTAGGATAAAGTTTGGGCCAATGGAAGGGCCAAAAAGCAAAATACATATGTGACGGATACAAAATATATTTTTACCGGAATGACGTCGGTATAGTGTTATCGGAGGAATTTCAACAATCTATCGTCGACGTTAAAAGAATCCATGATAGAATTATGGCAATACAGCTTTGTTATAAACTACGATAAATGTTATATCAGCATACGCCCCTCAAAGTGGATGTCCAGAGGCGTAAACAGATTGTTTTTGGATGGAACTTGAAGATATTCTATCTTAATTCGGTAAAGAGGGACTAATAATTATCGGAGCGGACCCCACTGGACATGTGGGCAAATCAAAAGGAGGATTTGAAAAAAATCACGGTGGTCGGGGTTACGGCCTAAGAAATGAAGGAGGTTCGGAAATTCATGGCTCAAGCTTTTGACCTAGCAATAGGAAACACCTTCTTCAAAAAGAGACAGGAACATCTTATAACGTACAAAAGCGGCAGCCGTGCCACTCAGATAGATTTCTTTCTAGTCAACAGAACGCACTTCAAGTCTGTCCAAATTATAAGTTAATAGTATTGGCCTGCCAACACAAGCTGTTGGTGATGGTTATATAAAAGGGCCTTAAAGGGCAAAAGGTACAAAGAGTAGCGACTATACAATGAAGGAGACTAAAGGATAATATTCAAAATTTTCGGAACAAGTAATTGAACATGCTGAACTTAAGGAAAATATTTCGTGTGAGGATCAATGGAATGGTATAGCTGGCACAATGCGAAAAGTGGGACGACAAATATTGGGTGAAAGCAAGCCAACTAAAATAATTCTCAAGGAGACGTGGTGGTGGAGTGATGAAGTGCAAAAATGTATTAAAGAAAAGAAGAGACTATACAAAGTTTGGTATAAAAGCAAGGATATTTATGATAAGCAAGCTTACCAAGTGGCTAAAAGATCGGCTAAAAAATACGTAGCAAAAGCTAAAAACAAGGTGTACGACGATATAAATGTAAAACTAACTCAAAGGAAGGAGAAAGATTGATCAACAAGATCGCAAAGTCAAGGGCCCGAAATTCTAAAGTTTACACAGAATGCCGGCTAATCAAGGGACAAAAGGGAGAAATACTAACACACGACAGCCATATACTACAAAGATGGTACGACTACTATAGGGATCTATCAATTGAATAGGGGCCTTTAGTCGAAGACTTTAACCAGGAAAATAAAATAAGAGACTTTAACACAGCGGACTGGATCACGGAAATGGAAGTCAAAGGTGCTATAAATAAACTAAAGTCAGGAAAAGCTCTCGGACCAGACAACATACAGATAGAAGTCTTTAAAGCGTTAGGCCAATACCTCGCCAACCTTTTCACCAGTATTTTGATAACGAGTAAAATGCCTAACGAGTGGAGGGATAGCTATATGATACCCATATACAAGATAAAAGGGGACAGTCAGGATTGTAATAATTAGAAAGGGTAAAGCTTATGAGTCCCACTTTCTAGGTGTGGGAAAAAGTGATCAAAAAACGGCTTCGGAGTTTAGTTCATATTCGAGATATCCAATTCGGATTTATGCCGGATAGGTCTACAGCAGACGCCCTAAACATTGTTAGAAGACTAATGGATCTGTTTAGAGGCAGGGAGGAGGGCTTGCACATGTGTTTCATAGATCTAGAAAAAGCGTTTGATAAAGTTCCTCGTTCTCTAGTGTGAAAATGCCTTAAAGAAAACAATGTGCCGGAATTATACGTCAGAGCAATAAAAGGTGTGTACAAGGGAAATAGAATGTATGTTAGAACAACGGCGGGGACTACAAAGGACTTTGCCACTAACACTGGAGCCCACAAGGTTCAGCTATTAGTCCCTTCCTATTCATAATAATAGTGGATATTATTACCAAGGATTTGGGCGAGGAAACTCCTTGGGCAATAATCTTTGCAGAGGATATAATCCTCTGTGCCAAAAGTGAACAAGAATTGTCTTGTACTATAAATAGATGAATAAATGCAATAGAAGAAGGCGGTCTCAGGGTAAATCGAAAGAAAACAGAATAAATGAAGACAAAGTTCAAATAGGATGAAAATCAGCTATGTGCGTCCCTTACTTTAGGCGATTGGCAACTTACAAGCGTGGATTCCTTCAAATATTTAGGATCAACACTTCAATCGGAAGGTGGAATGGACAAAGAAATTCAAGCAAGGTTAAATTCCGGATAGCTCAAATTGAGAGACTTGACAGGCGTTCTGTGTGACAAAAACATCCCAAGAAGACTAAAAGGTGCACTGTATAAATCCATCATACAGCCAACAGTCCTGTATAGCTCGGAATCATGGACTATACGTAGAGGGAAGAGCAGTGTCTTGCTTCCATGGAGATGAGAATGCTAAGATGGGTGTTAGGAGTAAGCAAAAAGGAACATAAGCGTAATAAAGAAATAAGAAATTTGGGTACTACATTTATTACGACAAAGCTCTTAACAAACAGATTTTGATGCTATGGCCATGTCGAGAGAAGGGACGATAGCTACGTCGGAAAGAAAATCGAGAAGATAAATTTTGCAGGAAAACGAAGGAGAGGAAGACCCAAGCTCACCTGGATCCATGAAATAAAGCAGGATATGAAGACCCACAAGATAAAGAAAGATTTATGTAAATATAGAGACAAATGGAAATGAACGCTAAAAGGAAAGACCACACGCCTAGGTAACAACAGTCATAGGAAGAAGAAGATATTGTCTATGTTATAGCTTGAATTTAGATGTAGGGAGAGAAGCTGCAAATAACTTATTAAAGGAGGCACAATCTGTTTTAGTAGTTTTTATTTAATTTATATAAATTGACAAAATTATTTTTACAACTTTACTTTTAAGTGGGGTTTTATTAATTCTTTAAATGTAATCAATTGTCCCATGTTTTAGACATATGATCAAATATTTAACCACATTAACCACATGAATTTTGTAAAGCTCAAGTATATATACATACATAAATATATATATATGCTAAACACAATTCTGTTAATTAATTTTGATTTTATTATTATCTATATTAAGTAGGTTAATAGCCCTATTATATAGTTATATTTGTTTTAAGGTTTTTATTATTTTGAAATTTATCATCACTTAGGTAACATTTCAGTTTTTTTATGTAATTTATTAAAAAACTTAGCACATATAAAATATTAAATCAATTTGCATGTTTTATTTTGTGTAAACTGGATTATAGTTTTAAATTACAATTTAGATTGTATCATATTACTCAATGTTGTTATATTATTTATCTTTGCAAAATCACATAAATTTTATTTAATCAAGGTGTCAATTTAAAGTCACAACAAATGTTTTTTCTATGCATATGCCTTTAAAATATGATACATATCCATGGTTGTAGCCAGGGGGTGGCCTGGAGGGGAGGCTGCCCCCTACAAAAATTCCCTATATGATATAATTATGCTAAAATATTAAAAAATTATCATTTTGCCCCTCCCTAAATCATTATAGTTCTGGCTATGCTTATGTTTATAACCTATCATATGGGATAGATTTATAGAAATAAGCTCTTTTTTCTGCTAAATTTAATTCAAAATTTTCCTTTAAATTTTTTTAGACTTATCTTCTGAAGCTGAGTATAGCTGGTGTTTTTGTATTATGTGCGTCTGTTTGTTAGTATAAGCACATGCATTCTTTTTATCCTTTATCCCAATTGCATTCCAAAACACATTTTTGCGGTTTCCCAACCCCTTCCCATACAATTCTCTAAGCCTTTTGGTTTTGCCATCCAATGCTATATTGTTTGCTGTCTCGCCCAGCCCAGTCTCTATTTTTCCTTAATAAACAAGTTTGGCGGGTTTATAAATCCTCTCACCCAACTTTGATTACCACATTTTTTTTATCATATAATAGGTAATAAACTACTATATAATTTATCGTTTTAATTCTGTTAAGTATCTTATTATTCGAGGAATAACACTCCAGCCATCACTGCCCAGCCTAATAAATCATCGCTACGCCACACAAACACACCACGGTTGTTTATAGTGTGTGTGTATGTAGCCGTCAGGCATGCTTGTCATTTGTGGTTTCTTGCCCAATACATAATACAATGGCATTTCCCCCCCCCCACCACTTGACTCATGTGCCTTGCAATTCCTTCATCCTACACATTAGGCTGATATTTTTCAACGCCTTTTTGTTGTGGTTAGCTAGCTGCTGCCATGAAAATAATTTTGGCCCCCCGGCCCAAAAAAATCACCCATTATAAAGTGGCTAGACTAGACGAGTTCCCCCCCTCTGATTCTCTCTCACATTTTGTCGCTATAAATAACAGGCTTTTTCGTGGTGTGGTACCTTTATTTTTTTTCCAAATTCTATGATTTTTTACACCCTCTTTCGACCTCTCTCTGCCTGCGGTTTGCGGAAATGAAATTGACTAGACGCCTTGATAAACAACCACACGCCTCACAATTCGTAAGCCTCGGGGTGGTGTATGTTAATAGGGCATAAAAAAAGCTTTTAATCCCTTAAAATCATGTTAACTCGCCTTAATACTTGAATTACCTTTGGGGTTAAAAATTCGTTTTTCACATAATCACGGGCGAATATTTAAAGGTCAGACTAATGTCCCCTAACTATAAAATGTCCTCGTTTCTAACTTGTCCCTTCTTAGCTTAGCGACGAATGCTTTTGTGCGTTTTGCCATTAATAAAGTGGAAAAAATTGTAGGGGTATACGCGTGTGGAAATTAAGAGTAAGTAAGTAAAGGGATGCGAAGGTTTTTTCCCCAGATCGATATTTTGTGATATTGACCCGCTCCCTGCACCCTCTCCCTCGCATGATGAATGCTTTTTGCAGGCGCCCCTTGCGTGTCAGGGTTATCAAATTTTGCGGTGTGTGTTGTGCTCGCTTCGAATTTAGTCAACTCGGCTCGGCTGGCGCGCGATTTACCAAGCTAGAGCTTAAAGGTCCCTTCCCCCTCTCCCATTCATTTTTTATATACACACTAATATGAGAGGGGTTTGGTTGGTTGGTTTCGTTAGTAAATTCGATCTGATGATATTGCTATTATTATGTGCTACATTTTTATGATGGAGGGGGGGGGGCTTCTATTGCTACAAGAAAGAGGGGAGGATAGTGGGGGGAAATGAGGATGACATGGCTTGCTCGTCATCATTATGTAACTTTGACCTCGGAGCGGGGTAGTGGGGGAAGCAGGGGGGAAAAGGAATGGTTAATAACGAGTGTGGTTACATTGCACGTGTCACGTTGTCGACGAAGAAATTGCCTTGGGACTGGGAAAGTGCGCTTGCAGCTTCCTATCTTGACTTTGCGAACGCAGCTATAAATGCTGATTTCATTACCTCTTTACGACTTGGATAATAAAAAAGGTATCCATGCGAGACTATAAAAACGAAAGGGAAAGACGTGGTGGGCAAGGCATAGTGGTGGGGCTATTGAATTGGCCACCATTGTTTGGGTTGGTTTGGTTAGCCCTTTCATTCACCCTCTTCTCACTGGCTGCGCTTTTATTACAATATTGCTTATGAAAGCCATTTTGTAAGAACAAAACAGGGGAATAAATTTCTCAGCGCTTTATGATTATGCTCTCTTGACTTTTAGAAATTAAAAACGCGAGATGGTGTGTGTGACGTCTTTTTACTCGTGCATCATTTTTAATGCTTTTCTCTACAGTGCGTGCGTGACTCGTTAATTACGGTGGAAAATCTTGCTTTCATTTGCCCCCATCTCATTGTGTCCGTCCCCTTTAGAGAGGTGAAATAATGAAAAAATGCCTCTCTCACTCTCGCCCCCCCCCCTCCCCTTCCCCCATCCCATCGTTGCCTTCAATTGTGAATGTCTGCGCTCCTGCTGGCTGTGGTTAACTCTATAAGGGGTAGGCAAAAGAGGGGGTGCATTGTTATGATGATGATGATAAGATGGTTTGCTTGCTGCTTTCGCCTCGCGCATTATAGGGAGGCTGTGGTGTGGTAATGCTTTTAGTGGTTGCGAGGGTGCGGGCGGGGGCCATACACATTTATATTTATTTCTCCTGCCAGCCAGCACCTAGCAGCAGCAACGCAGGGTCGACGTACTACACGCGCACACACAACATAATAGTTCTCTACCCCCCCCCCCCCCTGATTTTGAAAGCGAGAAAATGTGGCTTGCTGCTGGTTAGTTTTTTGCTTAAATTTTTATCCTAAGCTCGGTCAGTATCGAGACCAGCCTAGTGGAATGGGATATAAATGGCCCACCCGCAGGGGTGCGGTTTAGTAATCGGGCCACACCCCAGCAAGTGGAAAAATCTTGAAATTGTAACTCAGACCCGACCTAAATTTTTGTCGAATTCCTTCTATATGCTTTATCATCTTAACCTTCGCTTGTAAATTTAGGCTCAGGCTCTAATAAATTTCTATTTAAAAATTTCTTCAAATCCATAAATTCTTTTATATTTAGCAAAATTTCGACTGAAAGCACGGCCGTAGGCAGGATTAAATAGAAGGGGCAATATAATAACTTTGTGTAATTTTAACCATTATTAAATTATAAATAATTTTTCGTTTTAGAGGAAGGGGGGCAGTTAACCCTCCCTGCCTCCCCCCATGGCTGAAAACGAAAATTTAAATCATTACCAAAAATTTTACCTGTGAATCTCCCCCTTTTTAAAATTTTGATTATAATTATGGAAGTTATATAAATTAAACCTTCCTCGTACTTTTGTATTTTGTGAAATTGTTTGATTATAATTGAAAGTCTGGAATCTTTTTCGATATTAAAAGTTTTTTGCATTAGAATGCGGGATAACTTAATTAGTAAAAGGACTGTGAAAAGAGCTTTTTAGTTTTTACTCTTTTTTTAGTTACTAGTTTGTTTCTAACACGAACTAGAATTCCTCCACAACAAAATAGATTTATATTAATTGCTATGCAATTTATGGGCTCGTTTTTGGTTGTCCGTTGTCTGTCCGTTGTCCGTCCGTTACCCTCCCTATCTATTTGCATTGGGTATATTAGGTTATCGATTTTTTAAATTAATGCATGAGAAAGCGGTGCCCCACCCCTCATCTCTATCAAGAGGTGCCCCACCCCTCATCTCTATCTCCCTCGCTTTCGGGCGGGGTCGGGTTTGAATTGCTACGTTAAATTAATGCATAAGTATATATATATTTAAATTTTGGTTTTTGGGGTTAGAATCCCGGAGTTTTTTTTGACTCTTATGATTGTTCTTGTTACTATCATTGATAATAAGACTTTTTGGCCGTCCGCTGGCTGCTGACCAATGAAAAAAATGACCATTGGCCAAAATGTGAATCCGAGTTTATTTTTTCGTTTTTTTTTGACTATTATGATTGTTCCTATTACTACCATTGCTATTATGCCTTTTTGACCGTCCGTTGGCTGCTGACCAATGGAAAAAAATCACCATTGGCCAAAATGTGATTCGAATTTTTTGTTTTTGTTTTTTTTGACTATTATGAATTTATATCCACTTTTACCGTGTCCTGGCTGCTGACCAATGGAAAAAATGACCATTGGCCAAAATGTAATTCGAAAATTTTTTTTTAGTTTTTTTTTTGACTATTATGAATTTATATCCACTTTTACCGTGTCCTGGCTGCTGACCAATGGAAAAAAATGACCATTGGCCAAAATGTGATTCGAAAATTTTTTTTAGTTTTTTTATTATAAGTTTATATCCACTTTTACCGTGTCCTGGCTGCTGACCAATGGAAAAAAATGACCATTGGCCAAAATGTGATTCGAAAATTTTTTTTTTCGTTTTTTTTGACTTATGAATTTATATCCACTTTTACCGTGTCCTGGCTGCTTACCAATGAAAAAAAATGACCATTGGCCAAATTTTATATATAACCTAAAAATTTATTATAGATGGTCTAACAGACAGCCAACTATGTAATATATATTTTTAACCTTATAAATGCATATATATTTTTTTATTGGGTTAATATATTTCATTTAATTAGATTGTGATTTCATAGAAAACCTAAAAAGTAATATTTAAAAAAATAATATAGGTATTAGATTCTAATTTACGATAAAATATATCGATAGAAACTAACACAAAATTCGAAACCTCCTTCAAAGGTATAATCATAGCCCGTTATTTCTAATTAAATTGAATCTACTATTAAACTCAAACACGAATTGTACTTTATTAGATGGCGCGCGTAAGTTTATATAATTAGTAAAATTTTTGTACGTGTCATAGATATTACACCGCACGTGTGTCAGGGAAATGTCCGATATTTTTAAAATGAAAAGGTATTTTAGGAATCTGAAAAGGTTATTTTACCCCCGGCCGCCCTGGGCACCTACGGGTAAAGTTTCGAGCGAATCGGGCTGGTAGTTTAAGAATTTAGCCCTTTTTTAAAACTAAAAAAAACTTTTTTTTTAATTTTTTTTTTACATTAAATCTATATTTTGTTTTTGTTAATACCATTGATAATATGACTTTTTGACCGTCCGCTGGCTACTGACCGACGAAATATATTGATTTTCTAAACATAAAACACAACTTTATTATTTCATTATCTTTATAAATAACATAATAACTTCTACTATTTTAAAGCCAGCATGGTATAGTGGTTATAGCGCCGGCTTGTGAACTGGAGGTGTGGGGTTCAAGTCAGGGAGGCGACAAATTTTTTTTTTAAATTTTTTTAAATTTAATTAATATTTGTTCATGTTAATACCAATGATAATATGAATTTTTGACCGTCCGCTGGCTACTGACCAATAAAAAAATGACCATTGGCCAAATAAATCGAAATTTTTTTTCGTTTTTGAATTGGTTAACATTGATAATTACCCTATGTCCTCCCCTACAAGGGCCTATAACTAATTAACTAATTATTTTGCATCTAATACCCCCTATAGGCATTCTCGCCCCTTCCCACCTTTCTCGCCCATAAATTGCATAGCAAATATGCTACGTTTATACGGAGTATAGAAGAGTTCCCCCTTCCCCTCTTCCCTTCCCCTACTCCCCTTCCCTTCTCCCCCTTCCCACGAGGGCCGAAGGCCCGAGTATTATAGTGAAGTGATCAATAATATTTTATGGAAGAGGCTCGAGATGTTGTATGTGTGTATGTATTTCGTTGACCTTAAATTAGTTTCCTCTCCCCCCCCCCCTCTCTATCTGGCTTTCATCATTTTTACCGCAGCCCTATTGTTAATTTCCCATATTGATCCACGCGCTTAGGTCATGGTTGACTAGCGCTGGCAGGTATTAAATATCACTGCGAAAACCCCACCACGCTTAATTCGTAAGCGCGAAGTAGTTTCCACGTCGCAGCTATTAAATCAATAAATACCAGACCATTTTTTAGGCGAAATCATAGATGTTATGAGCAAAAACGTATTGCCTCGGTTTTAAACTTTGACGAAACATCCCCATTTTAGTATAAAGAGGTGAAAATTTTCTTAACTGCAAGCTTAAATCTTCAATTCTAGCTTTGTCTCCTCTTTCAAATCGAATATCGGTTACGCCCATAATAATATATTTGGTAAAAATTAGCCCCCAGTTGTGTAAGTAATTTGATTCGAATTTTGGAAGTGGTTTAGGGGGGGGGGGGGGGGGTACGATTTGAAATTATGACCTTACATTAAATATTAAAGAAATATTACGCATTTGGTTTTCCTCCAAGCATTGTGAATATTAGTGTTGTAAAATGGGCTGGGTTTTGTTTAGCCGACCTTTTGTTCAACTAAAACTAACGGTCGACTTTGACTGTAATCAAAGGTCGGCCAAACAAAATGCAGCCGTTTTTACAATACGAGTAATTATAATGGAGTTTCCTAAATGGGCGAGAATTTGGGCGATGAATTTAAGATTATTAGTTTAACTACAAATAGCTTTCAAAATTTTGGCTTTAATTATAAAAAAATTCTCTCAAGTATTTCGGCACAAGATTCTTGTGGTTAAAGTTGAGATTTTTATGATTCATGAATTGTGCATTTAAAAATGGTGCTTCGTTCCTATATGAAAAAGGAAGTTAAGAGATTTTCTATTTTTAGAGTACAACAAAATATGTTGTTATAAATCAGATTTTATATGATGTACCGACTTGGCAACGTTTTTGGAGGGAAAACAGTGCAGTGGTTATTTTTACCCATCCTTTGTGTAAGTAAGGTCCAAAACAAGTGAAAAATTCGTAAGCAAAGTACACGGGTTTCGTTCGAAAACAATACAAAGTTTGTTGTACCGCGAAAGCTTTAAAATTTTAATTGAAAAATTGTTTTTTACCTTCGGCGCGCACCAAAAAAGCGAGCCTCAAATTGTTGATTCCCGATTATTTACATCATTGTGAAGTGAAAAATTGTTTTGGGGTAGCGAGACCAAGGCCAAAACTGAACTGTACTTTATAACCAACCCCCCCCCCCCTCCCCCTTCATACTTGTTTACACGTCTTCAATTTTTAAAAACTTTTCAAATTTTGTTTACCGTGTTGTACACTAATTTTAAATTTCCTTTTTTCACTAGTTTTTCAATTGATTCAGCTAATTTAACGATTTTCTAATTCATCAGACCTTCCAATTTTGGATGAAGAAATTACGGAATTGCTCGAATTATTGAGATATATTCGCCGCCTGACGCACGCGTTCCAATAACTACATCTTTGGTCAAAGTAAGTTTACCCTTTTTTGAAGGAAGTACTTTTGTGGAGTTTATATATAGCTGGAAAACAAAGTGGCTTTATTAACTTTCCCCCAACTTATACATTCATAATGTATTTTGTTATGTGCATGGGCGTACCCAGGTTTTGAATTAGGGGGGGGGGCAAACCGTTTAAAAGTTTATTTAGAGGGGTGCAAAACATAATTTTTTTTAATTTTTCAATGTTTTTGCATTGAATTTTTTTTCGTAAATTAGGGGGGGGCAGCCCCCCCCCCTGGGTACGCCCATGGTTATGTGCGTTCTTTATTCAGCTCTGTCATCGAGTGGTTGATAAAATTTTTGCCTGAGTCAAGGTTTTGTCTTTGAATTTATATTAAAAACTTATGAGTGTTATATGTTATTGACTCGAACATTTTTCTAGGCCAACCTGGCAAATTTAGATAAAGAAATAATTTTTATACAAAACTCGATTACATCTGTATTGTCAATCGATAGTGGTGTACTCGATAAATATAAATAAATTAAAATACAAGACATAACATTTTTCACCGAAAATAAGCCCATAAATTGTAATTAGGCTGTAAAGGACACGCGAAAATTACATTTCTCTCTTCTGTCTATTCATACCTAGCATTGATTATAAAAATAAATTTTAAAAATATTTTATGAATCAATTAATTTAACTAAAAATTTATTTCGCTATTTTAAAGTTTAGTCGTTGGGAGATAAGGAGCTATGATGTTTTCACCGATCGTTCATCAGGGGGCGGCGCCTTCGTCTCACCACCCCCTGTTAAATCGCCTGGGGGGTGGGGCTTCCCAACACCGTCACCCCTCAGTCCGAACTCCTCCCACCCCTCATGGGCGACCCTCATCGCCTCAGGGTGCGGCCGGCGCTCTTCCCGCCTCCGTCTGGAGCGATAGTAGCGGAGGGGTCGGCCCCGACGATTCTCCGCCACCCTCGTCATCGACCAATCGCAGCGGCGGAGCGAATCATGTGACTACAACACCCTCACCCCCTCCGCCTTCTTCGCTGGCCCCGCCCTCTTTCGCCCTAGACCGGGCACCGCCCTTTGAGGGTATGCAATTTGTTTTAATTGCTATGCAGTTTATGTTAGTTTATTAAAAATTTAAAATGTATGTGAAAATTTATGTTTAATTTTGTACATAAATTTTTTTGCTTACCTCAAAAATATCTTCCTGAATTGCTATTTCTGAATGTTTTCCAAATTAACTATATTTTTTATTTGTTTCATTCATCATCTCAAAATATGTATTTTATAAGGATAATTAGAAAAGAAAAATAACTTTGGAGTTTGTAAAGTATTATAATATTACGTGTTTTTAAGCTTTTGGCGCTTACTATTTTTACGTTACATTTTAATTTTAGCAGTTGTTATATAAATTTGCCAGCTTTCTTTAGCAATTATGAAACTTAGTCCGTTATTGCCTCGCGGGTACGCGTAAAATTGAGGTTTCCTCTAATAGGAGGTGAGACAGCACATGTTTATTTAACTTGCATCATCGTAGCCTTATGTCACTGACCTAGATATAAGTAAGTGTATATATAAGCCTTGGTGACTTTAGCTGTTTACCTCCCATCGCACGGGAAAAGGCCGTGTCAATTTAGCCAGGTTTGATTTATATTAGGTAATGAACCGAGCTTAGCTAAGCCCGAGCGGATGTTGACTGCGCCTTTATATATTTTCCACACCCTCAGGGGCGTAGCCGGGGGAGGGGGGCAGGGAGGGGGCGGCTGCCCCCCTCTAAATCCAAAAAATTGTCGAAATTAATTAAAATTATTGCTAAAATTTCAAAAAATGATCATTTTGCCATTCCAAATCATTATTGCTCTAATTCCAATGCTGGCTACGCCCATGCCCATCCTTATCTAATATGCGAGAAACACGTGTCGTGCTCGTGTGTATCGAATTGAAGGTACAAGTTGGAAATAAGATTAAAATTTAAATTTTTAAGAGACGGGCACCTATTTAAAAAATAGATTGTGAGGGAAAGCTTCGTATCGTACTGTGGTAATCAACAACTTGCGATTCTGAATAAAAAAATTTATGAATGTACATTTGAAAATAGTCGGGCATGAGTAAAAAAAATTGGGGCCCGGACAAAATTGAATAAAAAGTGTCGTCGGGCCGAAGAAATTCCATTTTGCAGGGCTCTAGCCACGTGGGCAGGCAATTGGATTTAAAATATTTTATTAGATTATAGCACTAATTTCGAAGAAAAATTATTCTAAGATGAAAAAAACTTTTGAAAAATTATACAATCTAAATCTGTTAACCGATTAGGATGATAATTGTAAAAATGCTTTGCTTGCGGCTTGTTGACTTTAGACCAGTACATAGTACACACACAGGCATGTTAGCTCACATTAGAGGTGTGCACGGATCAATCCGATCTGGCATCCGATCCGATCCGTCCGGACTCAGATCGGATCGGATCGGATCAACATTTTAATTTTGGAAGTCGGATCGGATCAACATTTTATATTAGTCGGATCGGATTTTCAAATTTAAAATAAACAATAATAAGTTTTAATTAATTAAATTAATGTTTTTTAGTATACCTTTTCATAATTATCTTTGCATTCTTTTTTTACTGACCATTTTTGATGCTCAATACCACCTCTTACTTTACTTACCCTAATATATTTATCAGTATTTCCCTTATATTTATTTCAGGTCTATTAAAATTGCTGTACCTTATTTTTATGTATTTTGAATTTAATCATCGATAAAAAGTTTTGTTCGTAAAATTTTAATTTAAAAATTTCGGATCGGGTCGGATCGGATTTAGATTTTAAAAAACTCGGATCGGATCGGATGGATATAAAATTTTTCAAAAACCCCTCGGATCGGATCAAAAAAATTTCATCCGTGCACACCTCTAGCTCACATATTGCACCGCGATATTTACCGCTCAAAAAATGGCAAGCCATTGGAAGCAGGGGCCTAGTTGGGATGGGCGCCTGCCCCTCTCTAAATCCAAAAATTTGTTGAATTTTATCAAATTTATGGCTAAAATTTTAAAAATGACTATTTTGCTTCACCTTATTGTCCCCCCCCCCCTTTAATTCCAATGCTGGCTACGCCCATGATTGGGAGTGGGTTTTTATTATAACATATAGTTTGAAAGTTTTCTAATGTAACTTTATTCGGTTAGATTAACTTCTATTAAGCTCAAGAATTCATTGCTTGCCAACCCAGCCAGTACACCTCGAAATTTCTTAAAGCCATTTTTTGTTATCTTTATTTTTAAATTTATGATTTGATAAACATTTAAATTACCACAACACTTGTTTTTAAATATTTTGGTTTGATACATATTCCACTTCGATTTATGGCTACTTATGTAAAGGCTTCTTCTATTAGATTAAAGACCAGTTCTTGGTAAATTGTAATGTTCCAAAAACGGCTGCGTTTTGTTTGGTGCCTTTAGTTTTAGTCGACCAAACATTTTGGTCTGTTTTTCTTAGTCGACCCTGGGCTTAGATGAAATTTGAAGTTAGTCATCGTTACCCTAAAGGTCGACAACACAAAACAAAACACAGCCGTTTTTACAACACTATTAAATTGGTTCAATGTAATATTATATGTATATCTAATACTAACATATTTAAATTTAACTGTATCGCACTTATTAGGATCAACATGTTAAAAAACAAATAAAAATAATAGATGAGTGTACTTCAAGACAGGCTCGTATATAAGTTAAAATTACAGCTTGAAATTTAAATATTTGAAATAGCAAAATGTATTCTTTGCAAGTCGGTTTTGAGTAAAAGTTCCTGTTTTATTTTTTTTGAATTCGAAAAACATTGTTTTGCTACTAAAAGGGTAATCGTGTAAGACCCCAGGCATTTAAGTTAACGTTTGCCTAGATTTTCAACCATTATTTTTTTGAAAATTACTGTAAACATGTTTTGTAGATGGCTAAGCCTATTTTAATTTCCACAAAACTTGGTTCGGTTGTAATCAGACAACTTTTAACTACGGTCCATGGGCGTAGCCAGGTTTTGGATTAGGGGGGGGGCAAAACATAAAATTTTTCGAGTTTTTGCATTGAAAAAATGTTGTTTTCGTGGGCAGCCCCCCCCCCCCCCCCTAACTACGCCCATGCTACGGTCTCACTATTCTTTACTCAGACCTGCGGAATTTTAACGAAAAACATAAACATTGACGGTAAATTGGACTAGTAGGCCCATGGAAGAGAGCGGATTAGTTAAACTTGCGCATTTGGTTAATTTACATAAACATTATATACAATGTACAAGGGGGGGGGGAAGGCATTTCGCTTTACATTCTCATATATTCACATCTGTCTAGCTATATATAATTTAAGGTGTTTTCGCTAAGTGGGCAAAACAAAGTTACATCTACTAAAACCCCTCTAGGGGCTTATAATGGTGGCTATATCGCATAAACGCGACTACGCTACCACAATTAAGCCATGGTTTTGGTTTTTGGTAGAAATAGGAGGGAGAATTATTTTTGAAAAGCTAGCAATTTCACTCTTTAAACTCAATTTTTTTGGGTGAATGAAATATGCAATTTTTTTTGTTTTTTACTATGATTTGGGTTAACTAAGTTTTAATTTGCTTAAAGGGTAGGTGTGGATTTCTTTCTAGAGGCCCGTCCTAATATACGATTCAACCTCAAGCGCCATATTTTTGTTTGTCCAAATATGCGATATACATGTCGTGGAATCAACAATTTTAGTTTAGTTACCATATGAATATGCATTAATAAAATAAGCGTAAATAAAAGATAAATTTTGTTTTATGGGCAAAAACAGACAAAAATGACGTGACGCTCGTATTAACATGCATTCGCTTTTTCAATCGAGATTCAAAAGCGCGCATTAAGCATTTAAGGGGCACATGTAGCTTTATCACGTTTAATTAAGTACACGAGGTCTCGAGCTTGTCACAGACGAGCACCGATCATGTTTTTGAATTAAAATTTGATAAAACAAAGCCCCCATTAGGCGTTTTTATATCGAAATTGTCTTCAATTTGCACCCCACCATCAACGTCGCGTTTTCAATTTGCACCCCATCAATAACACCGTTTATATGAGCCTGAAATTTTTTGGAGTTAATTGAAAACGTTTAAAAAGATTGATGTGTTCTACCTCCCCCCCCCCCCCCCCCTTCTTTCCATCAATTACGTAAGGGTTTGTCCTAATATCGGATTTTGTTGCGCAGCAAAAATCGTTGTACGGGTTATAAAATAGCCGTGTCTTAACTTCGAATTCACAGCAGATCTACATTTCAGACGCATAATATAACAGCGATTAATCTAAAAAGTTGAAATAAACAAAAAAAAAGGTTTTTAACTAACAAAAAACAAAATATTAATATAATTATAACCGAGTTTGACACATGAAATTGAATCGGATATTTGATAACGTTAAATTCGCGCCATTTGAATCTGAATCCGAAGCCTTAAGGCGCAATTGTTATAATGGATTATTCTTTTTCCCCACACCCAAAGGACAGTTGCCTCCCCCCCCCCCCTTAACCTAAATTTTTGAAAGAATGTTTTTACAATGGATAATGTTTAAAATTTGTTTTGAAATTATCATTTTGCCCTGCTTTAATCATAACTAAGTTTCTAATCTAAATCAATCCTGGTAATGCTCCTGCATATGTACCTTCTTTTCTGAAATAAAATTTTATTTGTGCCATTGGTTCGTTCTCAGTGTAACGCTTTATAAGTGCAATTTTGATTAGACGCGAGAATTCTCAAATTTTTATAGAATTCTTTTAATTTATACTCATTTTTTAAACGGGTAAAGATTTTTCCCGTTTCAGTGTATATAAAGTTATTTTGGTGCCTAAACTCGTGTTACTTATAATATACAAATTATTTAGGCTATTTTGTAAATAAAAACTTTATTTATCCCCTAAGAGCACTTCTAATTCTCGCGACCGCGAGGCTGACAAAATTTTGTTAAGCTTACCCGTTCTTCATTATATGTAATGTAGAACTGTGTTTAAAAATTGAGTCATTATCGTATTTTAACCTTATATTATTAAACCTGGTCAATAAACAAATATCTAAATCCCTGGTATGGCTATGCGTGAGTTTTAAGGGGAAAAATCATTAATTTTATCTTGAACATTTAAGAACCCGTTGTTTGCCATGAAGCACTTTTCTTAATCATCTACCAAGTTTTTTAAATATTAAGCATTAAGGAATTAGACTAATAGACTGCTCATCCCCTTTTAAAAAGTGTTCCAAATTTTGGCATCCATTTTGAAAAGTGAATTGAATGGTTAGGTTTATGCTTATAACAATTTCGGCTATGCCTTATATATTTACTTTGATATAAATATGTAAATCATTTTGAGATATATCAACATGAACTTTTGAAAATTAAAATATTGGTTTTAAAATTAATAATATAAATAAAATTAACTTTTATAGCTCCATCTACGCTTAAACTTATTTTCTAACATGGATTTTGGCCAATTTATATGGTTTAAGGAATTTTAAAATCGCCATAATGATTACAATGGGTTGTTTCATGTTATAAGATCAATATGATTATTGACCAATACTATCCATCGCTATACAATTGCTACGTCACTTTTCAAAATGGCGGTCGTTTTTGCAACACTTTTGATGCGGGAATATATAAATTCTATGTTGCATGTGCATAGCCGCGATTGAACTAAAGGGGGCAATAATGCTTTAGGGAGGGGCAAAATGATTATTTTGGGAATTTTAAGATATAAGTATCAGAGACCAGAAAGACGCGACCTGCCTGCCCCGCGTAAATTTAGATTTTCGTGCGGGCACCACAACAAGATTCGGCTGATTCGCGCTTAAATCACTTTTATTTGATTGTGTAATATTTATAAATCGTAGCTTTCATCCCAAAAAACTCAAGAATTAAATTTAAATTGGTTGGGAAAAATTACAAAATTATTAATAAAATTAAAAAAAGCATCATTTTGGGGCGAGAGGGCCCTTTGAAGGGTTCGGGCTGGCATTAAATTTAAACAAAAATGACTTCTGATAAGTATGATATATTTAAAAAAATCAGCATTTAGTAGGGGCAGCCACCCCTTCATGGCTACGCCCATCTAATGTTGCCTTACAAGAAGGAAGTAATTAAATTATTTTGAAACCCTTATTCGCATGTTTTTCTTGGTGGGGGGGGGTTTATATTAGAGAACTGCAAAATCACATTTTTCCAACCCGAACCCGACCCGAAAGCATTTTAAATTTATACAACCCGAACCCAAACCCGATTTTTGAAATTTTCAACCCGACCTTGACTCGACGTCTGGTCGGGTTTGGGTCACCCGTGCTGGTGTTTCTAGTCTATATGCAATTGTGTTCAAATTTGTTTTTAGGAGTTAGCCCGGAAAGCAATGCCAATATGAGGATAGAGGCCACTTCGCCCAACAGTATGATGGACATGTACGAATGCTTGAAGCGTAAAAAGAGCGCCCAGAAACCACAAGAGGAGCTATGCTTGGTTTGTGGAGACCGCGCTTCTGGCTACCATTACAACGCCCTCACTTGCGAGGGATGCAAGGGTAATATAATTTAATAATTTTTACATTGCCTAATTTTTGTAGTTTTTCTTTTTCTGTGATCAAGAGGTTTCGAAAGTGATTAGGTCAATTGACAAATACTGTTGGCCATACAAATTTTGTTTTTTTTACAATTTGGCAAAACTGAGCCGCTGTGTGCCTCTATTCGAAACCCCAAATTACGGGCAGTTTTTGTTAAACAAAGTTTCTTAAACGCGGCGACTAAACCAAAGACTGCCGAACAGCTGTTTTTTGCAATGAAATTTATTCAGCAACTCAGTCCCCGCGATTTTATATGGATTTTTTGAATATGCGCACTTGTGCAATGATAAATTGTAAAATTTATGATGGAAAGAATAATGAGAAGAAGAAAATCAAAGGATTAACTTTCCATAGGCATAAGTTTGTCATTTAATTCTTCAATAGAGGTAATAACGTTTAATTTGAGAAAATATGCTTTAAAACATGGCCGCCTACACCCTTACTTAATTATCAGCTGTTCACCAGTCCATGGTTTTATTAGTGTATGGTAGTGTTGTAAAAACTGCTTGGTTTTGTTTGGTCGACCTCAATTAACTGTAGACTGGTCTGTTTTTCAAGTTTAGACTAAGCCTAGGGCGACTAAAACCAAATGTCGACCAAACAAAATCAGCCGTTTTTACAACACTAGTCTATGGTTAAACGTGAGAGCTGACGCTTAAATTACCTTCATTAACGGTGCGGATAATTAATAAATTAGGGCAGTTGTGTTAGTATGAGCGAGCGGTCTCGAAAAATAGAAGTTAATACAATAGATTACTACAAATAATTCTGGCAAAATTTTGCGGAAAACAAACCTTTTATTAGATTATAGAGACTCCATAAAGACCTCATGTGCTATATATATTATGATGATTTAAGTGGACTTTGAATTTTTTGTTTAAGATTCCGACGAATAAAAATATTATTCTACTTTTAATACTTATTTTACTGGCCAAACAGATTGGTGGGAATGTCGAAAGTACGGGCTAGAAAAAGAATGTGTCTTGTTTGGTTTCAAATAATGAGCTAAATTTAAATTATGTGTGATCATTGTTGTTTGCCAACAAAATATACTTTTTTGAAATAAAACAAGGCACTCATTATAATTGAAATCATGGTAATTTTACATTGCGATGTGCTTGATTTTTGCAGGATTTTTCAGGCGAAGCATTACGCGCAACAACAGTTACGAATGCAAGTATGGTGGCCAATGCGAGATGGATATGTACATGAGGAGGAAGTGTCAATTTTGCCGATTTCAGAAGTGCTTGGCCGTCGGAATGAGGCCCGAATGTAGGATATTTCATCATGCAAATTAGAAATTTATAATTTTAATTTGTGGTATTTTTATGATGGCCAAAGTTTTTTGGAAATTACAAGATCGACAAAGCTCTGTTTTTGACAAGTTTTCAATAAATACATCTTAGAATGTTATAGAGTCTATTGTAGTGTTGTAAAAACGGCTGGGTTTTGTTTCGGCGACCTTTGGTGTTAGACGACGAAACATAAGCAGACTGTTTATGTTTAGTCGACTAAAACCATAGGCCGACCAAACGAAATCCAGCCGTTTTTATTGCACTGCTGGGGCCACTAAAATTTTATAGTAATGCAAAGGGGTAAATTGCGATTTTTGTTAATCAATATAATTTTTCAGTAACATCGTGAACAATGTTATGTTTAAACAGGTGTGGTGCCGGAGAAACAATGTAAAGCCAAACGACTGGCAAAAGAAAAGAATAAACCAAATAGCACGACCGGGAATGGAATAATATCCAATTCATCCTCACCAGATTGGTGCGCCCTCCCGGACGGCTTGTGTCCCGTAAGCTCTTATGAAAGCGAAATTTTTAACTGAATTGCGATAAAAAAATTATATTGTTAACATCTATTCTTAACACGTGGCTCGCAGTGGCATCAATTGTGTTTGTGTCTCTCTAAAGTTAGTGTTAAGTTTTAGGGAACTGTGATTAGGTTGGTATTTGGCAAAACGTATAATTTTTAGATATTGACATGGATGTAGCCAGGTGGACTGCTGCTCTCCCCTAAATTAATTTTGTTTTTATATTTATTAAAGTTGTGTCTAAAATTTCAGAAAATGGTCTATGGTTGTAGTAGACCTAATATAAACGGTAGAATATAATAAAACATTAAATGCGCAAAAAAACTAAATATTCTCATTCTTTCATGACAGAATGCAGAGTGACATGAATCTCACTTAAGCAGTCTATTTAGGTGATGTCTTGGGCATTTTAGGGACGTCCAATAAAGGTGCAAAAGAGATCGAGTATTTTTGAAAACCAGTTTTCCTCATATTTAAAGCCAAAATCGTTAATGTTAACTCATCCAAGCCATTAAATAATTCTAAATGTCGATGAATTATAATTGCTTTTTGACTTTAAGTTCATATACTTAATTTTATCCTTTTTTTAAATGCTCTCTTACTACGTTTATCTTAGGACCATCAAGAACTCATACGCAAACTGGTATTTTACCAAGATCAATTCGAGTTGCCACCCGAGGAAGAGGTCAAAAAGATAACTCCCTTCTCGACGACGGACGGCGATATCTTCGCTAAATTTCAACGTTTTTCCCACTGTACCGAACTCACCATCTTAGTTACGCAACTCATAGTGGAATTCACGAAAAGGCTACCCGGTTTTCAAACCCTACTCCGCGAAGACCAAATAACCCTTTTAAAGGTCAATCTCATTAAATAACAAGTGTAAAACCTTTTTTTTCTCGTAACATTACACTTATTTTTGCGGTTGACTTAATTACGATCAGCTTCTACGTTGGATTTGACCAAAGGGTGATTAATTAGGATTTCTTTATCTTCGCATTGTAAATTGACATTTTTAGTCCGTTTTACAGGTGATTTACTTGAAAACTATGTTGTACGAGGTAAATATCCGAAATTGTGTGATTTAGGGATTTCAATCGTCTTAGGTAATCTAAAATGGCAGACGGCTCAAAAATTTTGGTAAATATGAATTAGCCACGGAGTCATAATGTTTCATAATTTAAAATTTAAACGTTCAAAATAGTCTAATCGTTATAACCTTATGTAAAGTCAGGTTTCGGTTGATACTTTTGTAAAATAAATTAATCGAAAGATTGTTTTTACTTTTATGTTGTTGAAACGGTATTCATGTTTTAAGCATCGCTATCACACAAACGAAGATTATGTTTCTGAAAATTTATTATTAGTATGGTTTTAAATATTTGTCAATACAACGAGGCAGTTATTTAAAAAATGGGTTTACTGATATTTTATTTATAAAATAAGGTTATGTTTGTGCATCGCGATAAAGAGGATTTTGTAATATACCTTTATAGTTTGATGCATTTAGCCATTTGTAATGCTTAATAATCAAATATTGCTCTGTGTAATTTCTTTTTCAAAATTCACTTAAACTCGTTCCTTTTCAGGCCATTATAATATTATGTTCCCAAATTAGATTTTCCTTCATTCGTTTACCTTATTCTCTTTAATCTTATATATAAAAATGAAACTATGTGTGTATGTGTGTGTGTATGTATGCCGCCACCAATTTTGGAGAACTACCGGACCGATTTGGCTCAAAATTTCACAGTTTATTCCCCACACTCCGGAGCGGGTTTTAAGATATGTTCCGGCCAAATCGGTACAGTAGTTTTCGAGATATTGGGTTTTATGCGTTTATGCGTTGTATCGCACGTCAATCACACGCCCTCATCACGTACTGCTGCGTATCTTATCTATCGTGTAGGTAGTGTGATAAATGCAGTAGGCATGTGTTGCGGAACATGAAACCTTTTTACGCACTTTGAAACATATCTGTAATGTCTGGACGACCGAGTAAAAAGGGCTGAGCGAAGGATTTAAATTAACTTTATTTACGCTAATACGTCTAAATATTTACAATTATAAAGACGATTTACAATTAAAGTGATTGGCGACGGTAAAATTATAATGTTCCGTAAAATTACAATAAAAGGGGAAAGATGTAGGGATTGGGGACAATTACAAGGATTTAGGAAGAGTACAAAGTTTTGGAAAAATTTATAAGGACTCAATTATTGACATGGGATTTCGCTTTTATAGCTGTTGAATCTTCCCAGAGTGGTGGACTTGATTGAACGAGCAATGTACGGGAAATCTTCAGACGGGGCTGCAAAAATGAGTTCCATATGTGACTGGGTTAAAAATTAAAATAAAAAGTAATTAAAAAAAGAAAGCGTCAAAGAAAATTAGCCACTTCCGCGTCTAGGTTAACCCGCGGTAAAAATGCCTTCCTTTGACCAATTCCCTTTTTTTAATTATAAGGATTGCAGAACCGTTCTTTAACCCTTTTACATTAATATTAATAAAATAAATCTAAGTAAGATCAAAGTATACCGCGAACATTAAAACGCGATATACCAACATATGGTTACGTGGTATACACGTATACCACACCTTTCCCTTTTATTGAGAAGTCGAAGGGCCAGGGCTGTCCAAATTCAGGGTGTCCATAATCACCCCGGACTCCAGCTCTGTGATATCGTTGGGTTGGGTTGTCTTTCCCAAACCGGTTTTTAATTTTAAGCACATTGGGGGCAGGTGTTTGGCCTTACACCCCCAACACTTCTTCCTTTTCAAGATCGGAGGACGGAGTAACGGTGGATTTCCAGATACGTTTCGTCGTTGCTCCCCGCTCGTATTTCCGTTTCTTCTGACCGCAGCCCCCTCCTGTCTTGGTCGTCTTGGAGATCTTGGGCGTTGTGGATACGACCTCCCGACCTGGCCTGGCGGACCCAGAGAGTGCGTCAAGCTTAATAATCTCGCACTTTCGTCCGTCTCCACTTTGATTAGAATGTATACTGGAACTCTTTCGTTCCTTGATGCCGTAGATGTCACTTCCAAATCTACGTCGCACCAAGCAGCATTAATTCTCATCTGAATAGCAATAAACGTTGAACATAATTATATAGCATCAAACAATTTTAATTGTTCAGCGTGCCTAATTTCAAATTTATTTTCCTTTAAGTCCTTAACTTTGTAGATTTTAGTACCTAACTGTTCAATAATTACACCTAACACCCATTTAGGTTTACCCAAATAGTTTCGATACCAAACTCTTTGGTTTACCGTAAACTTTGGCACACTAATACTGGGCGATGTTTGGTGTTCAGTGAACTTTAAAAAGTCGGGTGGGTACCTTAATTTACGATTCAAAAACTCATAGCTAACCGGAGCACGATTAGGATACCGTGGTGACATATTGTGATAAAGTTTAGATAACCACGTTCCGTCCTTCGTTACTTTAGCTATGTTCAACCATTTTTTAACAATACCTACATACCTTTCTACCTGCCCATTAGAGCTTGGATGGTACGGTGGAGTTAAAATATGGTTAATTTTATATTTTAAACAAAATTGTTTAAATTCGTTGCTAACAAAAGCTTTACCATTATCCGTAACAATTATTTCTGGAAACCCGTAATTCCCTATCAATTCCTTTAAAATTGTAATTGTTACTCTACTTGATATATTTGATATAATTTTAAATTCCGTCCAACCGGAAAACGCATCTACTATTAAGATGTACCGTTTTTTATCTAATTCGAAAAAATCTATGTGTATACGCTCCCATGGAAATTTAGGACGAGGCCACCTAGATTTTTTATTTTTACGCGGCATCGGTGCATCAAGCTTACAAAGCTCACACTGCCTTACGAATTTTTGGATGTCTTTAGTTAATTGCGGCCACCAGACGTATTGTCTGGCCAAGCCTTTCATTTTAACCATCCCACAGTGTCCCTGATGTAATATTTTTAGCACTTCCTGACGAAGCTTAATCGGTACCACTAACTTTTCATGCTTTTTAAGAACATTATTTTTTACATATAATTCGTTCATAACATGTTTAAAAGGGGTGGGTACATTAATTTTATCGTCTAAGCCTGCCAAAATATCTTTTACTTTACATAATTCAGGGTCCGCGTTACTTTCCTTAACAATATCGTTTAAATCTAAAATATTTAAAGCATTGATTACATGTCCTCCTATTATATCACAAGACAAAGGTAAATCATCGGCCTCAATGGTATCTGCGCCCAAACGCGATAGTACATCAGCCAAATGATTGTCCTTTCCCTTGCCGTATTTTAGGGTTAATGTAAAATTTCCCAACATTACAAGCCAACGTTGTAACCTAGGAGACATTAATAGTTCGGCGTTCGCCTTTTTAAATAAAGCAACAAGCGGCTTATGATCTGTAACTACAGTAAACGATTTGCCAATTAAATATTCGCGACATCGTTGTAAACCGTAAATCATCGCTAATGCCTCGCGTTCTATAACAGAATATCCCACCTCTGTTTTATTTAATTTACGCGAAAAATACAAAACTGGATGCTCCATTCCATCCTCAACCTGACATAATGCGCCTCCAATACCAATATTGGATGCATCGACCCTTAGTATATGTTGTTTATTAGGATCAAAACATCTTAAAATGGGTTTTTTAAGCAAGATATTTTTCAAAAAATCAAATTTTTCAATATCACTTTTACTCCATTTAAATATGATGTCTTTTTTTGTCAATTCGTACAATGGTCCAGCATATTCAGTGTAATTATTTATAAATTTACTGTAATAGTTCATTAAACCCATAAATGACGATAGTTCCTTTTTATTTGCAGGTAACTTAACATTTTTAATGGCCTCTATCTTGTCATACTTTGGTTGAATATTACCATTATTTAAAACATGTCCTAAATAGACAATTTGTTCAGTCCCAAAAACACATTTTTTAGCTGAAACTTTTAAACCTTTTAGACTAATTAAATTCAAGACCTGAACAAGACGCAAATCATGCTCTTCTTTCGTTCGTCCCGTTATTAATATATCGTCCAAATAAAATATTATACCGTCTAAATTACTAAAAATCGACGCCATAGCACGCTGAAAAATAGCTGCTGAAATGCTTAAGCCAAAAGGTAGCCTTTTAAATTTAAAAAGTCCGACATCAGTAAAAATTGTTAGGAGCCGCGATGACTTTTCATCTACCTGTAATTGCAAGTAAGCGTTGGCAAGGTCAATTTTTGAGAAAAATTTAGCGCCTATTAATTTAACAAAAATAATTTCTAATCTTGGCAATGGGTATTTTACCTCAATGATACATTTGTTTACCGTGATTCTATAATCAGCACAAACCCTAACTGTACCGTCAGTCTTCCTGACCGGTACCAAAGGTGTAGCCCATTCTGAATAGCCAATAGGTTCAATTACGTTATCCTTTAACCATGTTTTAATTACTTCGTCGACCTTATTTTTCAAAATTAAAGGTACGCGCCTGGCAGCACAAAATTTAGGAATCGCATTTAAATTAACTCGAACCGAAAATATTTCGTCATTTAAGCATCCTAAACCAGGTTCAAAAATTTTAGAGAATTGGTTTTTTATATTATCAATTTTGGTGTGCCATGTTGTGACCAAATCAGGCTTTGCCCCCAGGTTAGCTAATTTATGGCATGTGGGTTCCAGAGGTACCCCGCACTGTAGATCGGCATGAAAAATGGGTCGTTCTTGGCAGACGGGACCTCCCGAGTTATCTGATCTATGGGCTATGCGCCCTAAATCAGAATGAAAAACGGGTGTGAAATCCCTGCACTGTGAACTACCTGACAACGCCTTCGACATCACCATGGACTTAACATCAACCTTGAAAATTTCGCGGGCATTATTTTTATTACATAATCCCCACCATTGAACTTGGGGCCCAATTATCCTAATCCAGGACCAGCCCATTATATTATCGACATTCTCTTTAATAATATATAAATCCAATTCAACCACAAATCCTGCCACTTTAACTAAAACATTAATCCTACCCAGGACAGTAATGAAAGTATTATCAACTTGTTTTGCAATTATATTGGCAGTTTCTAAATTTCGGTTGGGCCAAAATTTTTTAAACGTTTTAAAACTAATTATTGAAATTGCTGCGCCAGTATCTAATATAAAAGACAGCTTAAAATTATCGACATTTACTATCACTAAAGGTGAAGCTGACGAATTTAAAACTTTATTTATATCTACCATGCGCATATCTATATAATTTGAATTATCCTGCGCTAGTCAATCAAACACAGCCTGCCCATTGGCAGCTGTTTGCGCTTGATTGACATGTCCCCTGCATTTATAACAAAATTTCCCGTCCCCAACCTCTTTCGTGTTATAATTATTTGAAGTTGTTGGTGCGTTAAAACTTGGGAAGTTCTTGTGGGTAAATCTATGGTCTGTGTAGGGTTTATTGGGGTGCGCATAATTACTAAAATTATTTCTCGGGCCGCGTTGTGCAAAATTTTCCGAAATATATCTGAAATTTTCATTATTACGCCTTTTAAAGTATTTATTATCACAATCTTTCTTAAGGTGTCCCCGTTGCCCACATCCGTAACACCTTATATTAGACTTGAAATTAGACTTAAGTAAAAAAACCTTTTCTACTCTTTTCAATTTAAACCACACAAATAAAACTAGTACGGTTAAAATTGATATATATACAAGTAATTTATCCGCCCACAAATAATTAAAAAAATTAATGCCAATCGACGGTGGCGTGTAAAAACCAAACATTATAAATTACCAAATTCAATCCAAACTATATTAAAATCAATTAGACTAAATAATTTAAATAGAAATCAAATTTAATCAAACCAAGCAATCTAAATTAATTAAATTAAATAATTTAAATAGAAAATCAAATTTAATTAAACAAAGCAATTTAATCAAAATTAATTAAGAAATTTACCAAAAGTTTGCGTTTAATTAAAAAAATTAAAATTAAACAAGAGCAAATTAATTATTACAACGTATACAGTAACCATTTTATTAAGCATAGACGTATATAATAATTATTCAATGTAATTATTGTTCTCAACAATATGATTATCAAACATAAAAACCCTTTATCCATTATTATGCATTAATAAATTTTACGTTAATATTTAAATCTAAAATATTTTTACTTACAATTCCTTTTTTTTAAGAAGAGGGCGAATCTGACACCAAATGTAATGTCTGGACGACCGAGTAAAAAGGGCTGAGCGAAGGATTTAAATTAACTTTATTTACGCTAATACGTCTAAATATTTACAATTATAAAGACGATTTACAATTAAAGTGATTGGCGACGGTAAAATTATAATGTTCCGTAAAATTACAATAAAAGGGGAAAGATGTAGGGATTGGGGACAATTACAAGGATTTAGGAAGAGTACAAAGTTTTGGAAAAATTTATAAGGACTCAATTATTGACATGGGATTTCGCTTTTATAGCTGTTGAATCTTCCCAGAGTGGTGGACTTGATTGAACGAGCAATGTACGGGAAATCTTCAGACGGGGCTGCAAAAATGAGTTCCATATGTGACTGGGTTAAAAATTAAAATAAAAAGTAATTAAAAAAAGAAAGCGTCAAAGAAAATTAGCCACTTCCGCGTCTAGGTTAACCCGCGGTAAAAATGCCTTCCTTTGACCAATTCCCTTTTTTTAATTATAAGGATTGCAGAACCGTTCTTTAACCCTTTTACATTAATATTAATAAAATAAATCTAAGTAAGATCAAAGTATACCGCGAACATTAAAACGCGATATACCAACATATGGTTACGTGGTATACACGTATACCACAATATCAAAGCCATTTTTTGCTTATTTTTCTTCACGTCAATTAATTTTATTATTATAGGACGGTCGTGTCCCCCCCCCTCCTGCGTGGCTAAATAAATTAAAAAATCTAATTTTGTCATTTTTTGCACGTTAAATAGGAAGAAAAATGAAAATACTTTTAACAAAGTGCCAATAAATGTTGATATATCTATGGGCGTAGCCAGGTTTTGAATTAAGAGGGGGGGAGGCAGATTAAAAAAAAAGGTCTTGACTCTGAGAGCAAAAAAAAAAATAAAAAAAAGGTCTCGACTATCCAAAAATTTTCCTGCGACCGTAATTTAAATTTCATTTTACCAAAATAATTTATATTTATGTGTAAATTCGCTAATACGCATCTGTATTATTTTGAGTTAAGTTCAAATAGGGGGGGGGGGGTAGCCGCGCCCCCTGCCCCCGCCTGGCTAATTAAGGGGGGGGGTGGGTAAAACATAATTTTTTTAATTTTTAAGGGTTTTTGTATTGAAATCCTTCTTTTTTTAAATTAGGAAGGGGGCAGCCGCACCCCTTGCTTCCCCCTGGCTAATTAGGGGGGGGGGCAGCCTCCCCTCTGGCTACGCCCATGATTATGATATTGTTTTTTAATTACATAAAAATAAAAAAAATTGCTTGAAGGGCCAGGGGGCCAAAGATTTTTTCCTTGGGGGGGGGCCATGGAGCCAGGTTTTCTCTCTTGGTGGGCCTTGGGCCCTCTTTAACTATTTGTTTAAAATTTTTAAAAATTTCAATAATCTGTTCCCCCCCCCCTAATTCAAAACCTGGGTACGCCCATGATATATATTCTGCTAATACACCCGGGTAAATGGCAAAAACACGTTTAATTTTTCGTTAAATAAACTATATGCGTATCCGTATCCGCCTTTTGTTATATTTTATCATAAAGACCAGGCGCAATATTTTTTTTTTGATTATAGGTAAATATGACTTAAAAAAATATGCTTCACGAAAACTTAAATTCGAACATTATTGAGGTAAAATTTTGTGTTTTTAACCACCCTTAAAAATATCAATTATTTGTTATTTTTCGTTAAATAAACTATATGCGTATCCGTATCCGCCTTTTGTTTATATTTTATCATAAAGGCCAGGCGCGATATTTTTTTTTGATTATAGGTAAATTTGACTTAAAAAAATTTGCTTCGTGAAAATTTAAATTTGAACATTATTGAGGTAAAATTTTGTGTTTTTAACCACCTTAAAAAATATCAATTATTGTTATTTTCGTATAGTTGAGTTTTTAAAAAAAAATTTTGGTAGTTTTAAAGTTTCTTATTTAAATTTTTTAATTTTTTTTAAATTTTTTTTAATATGGCAAAACAACGTTTGCCGGGTCAGCTAGTATAAAATATTTTTACGCTTCTCTAATTGTTAGGCCGCGGTATTCGAGCTTATGGTATTGCGTACCGCCCGTCGTTACGATTTGGAAACGGATTGCGTCGTGTTTGCTAACAATATACCCTACACGCGGGAAAATTACAAAAGCGCCAACATCGGTGAAATAAGCGAAGCCCAATTCGATTTTTGCCGTAGCATGGCGGTCATGAAAGTCGATAACGCGGAATATGCTCTCCTCTCAGCCGTCGTCATATTTTCCGGTATTGAAAAAATCGATTTTAACCTAATGCCTGTTGGTTTATGCTAGTAATCCAAGAGGACATCAAAAATAGTAGTGTTAATGGAGATGTGGAAATAATTATTTAGGGAGGGGTAGAATGAGAATTATTTCAATAAATTTCGAATTTCTCCCGCCTTGCCCTGGCAAAGCCCATGGTCATATGTAATCGATTATCTAATAACTGACCAGCGAAAAAGCAAATCCCGATCATTCCACTTTTATAAGCTGGTTTGATCTATATTATATAAGATTTTGAAAAAATTTATGCTAAATGGTACGTTAATAAGAAAATTTAGCGGGGGGATGGGGCAAAGGGGAATTTTATCCCCTGGACTGTGTTTTCCCCACCCTACTCTGTTTTTGAGCAATAGCGTTTTTTCAATGGGAATCATGCTTTCGTAATTCTTAATGCCCATTCGTAATTCGTTGTTAGGGCATTGTAATATCTACTACTTTTGTCAATGAAATTTCCGACTTGTTGATATGAATTTTTTCACTGCTGCATAAAAAGTTAATACGAGATAATTAGCTGAGGATCAGACAATTTTAGAGTTTTTTCAATCATACTTAGTACTTTTTAAGGGGAATATAGGAGATCATTCTATGCGGAGGGGACACTCATAGTAGTAACGTGGTATTTTGCTAAATAACTTAAAATATCTTAAATGTAAATGCTACTCTCGTTTTAAATATATGCCCATTTTATTAAATGAACATTCGAGCCTCCTTCATCTATTGCTCTTATCAATTTTTGACCAATGACATAATTTGAGCTTGGTATGGACTAAATAAATAGACTGCTTACCCTATGGATTATTTTTAATTGCTATGCAATTTATGGGCTCGCTTTCCATTTTCCGAAGTAACGTAACGCACCTCCGAAGTAACGCGTCCGCACCCAATCTATTAATCTACACACGCTTCGATTTTTTAAATTAATGCATAAGAGGTGCCCCACCCCTCATCTCTCTCTCCCTTTCTCCAACTCCTCCACTCCCGCCCCCTAATAATGCCAAGTCAGCGGTGGGCGGATAAGAGGGTAATAAAATGTATTGGCCAATAATTCCTATTAAGTTTAGTTAAGAGCGAATATTTTTCAGTTACAAAAAGCGCCATTGAAAAAAAAAATCAATATTTCTAGTGTTTGCTACAAAATCATATACTTATAAACACTTGATCTTAATAGGGGTAAGGGTAAATCACTAAGTTTAAAAACGGGTATATGTGCCAAAATTCAAAAATATTTAAAATTAGGCGTGTAACAAGCATTATATTATAAAACATCAATAAGATTTTGCAGAAGCGTTGGGAGAAATTTTTTCTCGTTTCTTGTTGTCCGTCCGTCGTCCGTCCACCAAGTTATTGGCGCCAGCTTTGTGACCTGGAGGTTCCGGGTTCAATCCCCGAAGAGGACAAAAATTTTTATTTTTTTTAATTGTTTTAAATTAAATTAATATTTTGTTCTTGTTAATACCATTGATAATATGAATTTTTGACCGTCCGCTGGCTACTGACCAATGAAAAAATGACCATTGGCCAAATAAATCGAAATTTTATTTTTTCGTTTTTGAATAGGTTAACATTGATAAATACTATATGCCCTTTCCTACCCTACGCCTCTACTGATATGGGTCCCTGTGCCCCTACAAAGGCTTATGCCTCTACTGATGCGGGTTCAAATCCCGGAGAGGGCAAAATTTTCATTTATTTTTTAAATTATTAATATATTGTTCTTGTTAATACCATTGATAATATGGCTTTTTGGTCGTCCGCTGGCTGCTGACCATTGAAAAAATGACCATTGGTCAAAATGTGAATCGAAAATTTTTTTTTTCGTTTTTGAATCGTTATATAAGCTTAACATTGATATTGACCCCATGGCCTCTCCTACAAGGGCCTATGCCTATACTGATACGGGTCCCTGTGCCCCTACAAAGGCTTATGCCTCTACTGATGCGGGTTCGAATCCCGAAAAGGGCATTTTTTTCGCGTCGGAATTATTTAACTTTGATATTTACCCTATGACCGTCAGTCCAATTATTTTGCATTTAATACCCCCCTATAGGCCCCTTCCCACCTTTCTCGCCCATAAATTGCATAGCAAATATGCTACTTTTATACAGAGTATAGAAGAGTTCCCCCTTTCCTTCCCCCCCCCCCTTCCCCCCTCCCCTCCCCCTTCCCACAAGGGCCGAAGGCCCGAGTTTTATATATCATGACCGATATTTTATATGCAGGCAATCACTTTTTAAATCTATGAATGTAACTTACAATTCTAATCATATATGCACCACAGATCGGCCTTGTTTAATCGAACCGGACAAGGTTGAGAAGGTGCAAGAGATGTATTTGGATGCGCTGAGAAATTACGTGGAATTGCAACGGGCACCTCAAGCTAACGTCCTAGCGCGTTTGTTGATGAAATTGACCGAACTTCGTACAATATCCAGCCAGCACTCCGACATGTTATTCTCCCTCAAGCTCAAAGATCACAAACTCCCTCCCCTCCTATCCGAAATATGGGATGTTAAGCAGTGATCGATCCATTGATAGATGGCACAGCCGCCACGATTACGACTTTAATGACGAAGATTATAACATATTTTCGTTATTATTATTGTAATGGAAAATCCATAGTATTATAACGCTCTCTCTCTCTCTGTGTCCTCTTGCCTCTATTTCTAACCACCTTATTCCCTATAATCATTGTGATAAAAACTTCATTTCGACTATTATATCCCCCTTCTCCATCGTTGGCTTGTATCATAGTATTATGTTAGAGTTTTAGTTATTGCTACGACAAGCAGGCACCTAGCTAACAGAAGCTACCACTTATCGACGTTTTCACGAAATTTCTAATTGAATTGTATGAAAAACTAATTTGGGAGTGGGTCCTGGTTTCGTTATTCTCCCACCAATCAACGAGAATTTATTGACTTTATAGCATTTGCGGAACATTATAAATTAGTATTCTTTTTGGTTAAAACGTTTTTTTTCATACATTATTGCAACGTATGTGGTATATTACAAATTAAAGTAATCATGGTTATCTTCTATACGTAATATTTTATTATATCAATCATTGTAATATTTCGATATAATGTAATTATAATAAAACTACGCGAACTTGCATCCACGCACCCCCCACCCCCTTACCTACACCCGTAATTATATTTATTTTACCCTCCCGTTGGCACGCTCCTCCTTCACTCCCTTCACATTGATCATTCTTCAACGTCTTTATTATATTATTTCACAACGGAACCAAAAGTATTAAACCATCGCCAACTAAGTACATCACACTACTAGTAAATTTACAGCTAACTGCTTTTCGTTGTAATGGCGCGTCACCCGTTGCGAAATGCAATTGCCCATCGCACTTTTTGCTGCCTATCCCATAATCAGTATTTAATTCAAGCTACCCCAGCACTCAAGCGCCCCCCTATCGTTCCTGCGTTAAGGAGTAGTCCTTAGAATAATGGAAAGTCTGTACAGTTATAAACGTCATACCGAACTATTTTATAAATTGTTTGTATATCGATCGAGGATCATTATACACAACACATACATACCCACGTATTCCACGCGATGTTTACTATTGCATAGGAATTTTATATTATCCACGTTTTGGATAGTATTAATTAACCCGATGGTTATATTTAATAAATAAACGAGAACATCAAAATTAAAACGGCCCCTGGTTTGAGATGTTTCTAAGAGGTATTAAAATCAAGGAAATTAATTTATAATGTAGGTTAATATAATGTATGGCTTTTATAAGATAATTTATACAATAGTATTGGCTAGAGACCTGCATGGGCTGGGCCGGTGTAATGATCTGAAACGTCGACATTTAAAAAACGACGACGCTCAGTTGAACATTCCTATTGGTTAATATGGCATAATAACGAGTTATATGCTATATCACGTGATCTTCCTAAAAGCTCAATAGGTTAGTTTTGGCACAAAAACATGTATTTTTTTTGAAGACACTAAAATGACGACACAAGACTTTCAAAATATTTCAAATAATTACTATGCATAATTATCTAAATTATAAATTAAATTTAGAGAATCACTAACAAACTATCAATTTAGCCATTTAAGTATATTATCAAATCTTTTTTTTCACATGTATTTTATAAATTTAGTTAAATCAAGAAAATTATGAATATCAGTTTAGTCAAGCTCAAGCATTTGTATTTTCATCTCTAGTTTTGTATAAAAATGCACATAATCATTTGAAGCTTATTAAAAAATCTTTTACTTTATTAGTCTAAGTTATAAACTTTACCTTAGTTTTAAGCTTATAGACAATAAAAATAATTAATAAGATAGGCTTATAAACATAGATTAGATATAATGATCATTAGCTCAAGCTCAATGTATTCAAGTAACTCAGCTATTCCTTAGGTTATTATAAATGTACCAAATACAAAATTGAGTTCATCAATTAGCCCTACCAAAATTACAATTAAAAGGATAGGCTTATAAACATAGATCAGATATAATGATCATTAGCTCAAGCTCAACAGATATCCCTTAGGTTATTATAAATATACCAAATACAAAATTGAGTTCATCAATTAGCCCTACCAAAATTACAATTAAAAGGATAGGCTTATAAACATAGATCAGATATAATGATCATTAGCTCAAGCTCAACAGATATCCCTTAGCTTAGGTTATTATAAATGTACCAAATACAATATTGAGTTCATCAATTAGCTTTACAATTAAAAGGATAGGCTTATAAACATAGATCAGATATAATGATCATTAGCTAATGTATTTAAATACTCACTCAAATATCCCTTAGGTTATTAAATGTACCAAATACAATAATGACTTTATAAATTATATCAGCCATTTCAAAGGAATTATAAACATAGATTAATGATCATCAGCTCAAGCTCAAAAATACATATCAAAAGAAGTAAATGCAGAATGCTAAATATGAAAAATTTTAATTACAAATATGATAAATTTTAATTAATCTTGTAAACCATGGTTGAATTATAATCAATATTTTTTGTGAATTTTATAGGTTAGTAACTAAAAAAATCTGTTGATTGACGTTTGTCTTAGCCCATAGAAATTTAATTTCAAATTTTAAGAAAAATTTTTGATTGGCATGTCGATTTTTTTGAGCGTCGTGGAAATGGATATTACACCGGCCCACGGATCGGAGTGGGCTTATTAAAGAGCAGTATAAAAGGCTTGGGCCTAGATATTTAAAATAGTTTAGATTTATTTGGCTTAAAACGAAACTGATAAATATAGGAATAAAAGATGCACTTAATAACTTGAAGGTAAAAATTAATAATATTTATTTGAACAAAAATCTGGGATTTAATCATAATAACGGGAATATTTTAAGTAAAAATATAATGTACGATAAATTTCGTTTAGTTAAATAAATAAAAGATTAGAGATTCGAACGAATTTGACACCTATCTCTGATTAAATTTAAAAGCAATGAATGTTCAGTTAGATGAGATTTTATGATGGAAAAAACAAACATCTCCTGTGAATGTGATGCCAATACAAACTTAGCAATTAAAAATTTATGAATTCTAGTCACCAGCGCCACGAGTGAGCGTACCTTCAGTCAGGCAATTCGTCGTTTAAGAAGAGAGGACCCGATTTATGTTAGATTAAATAGTTTTTTATTTTTAAACGACAATATTAAATTATAATTTCTGATTAAACCCGATTTATATGCTCTAGCTTAGTTACTTTATGAACAATACAAATTGGTTTTTTAAATAAATAATTTTTAAACAACACTGACTAAATTTTACTTTGCCGGTATATCTGCGGGTTGGGTGGGGTTCGAAAAATATATTTGTGCGGGTATGGGCTTGGCCTGAACTTAAAATTTCGGCCCAAGCAGCATATTGTATACATCAAAAAAATTGGAATACCCTCCGGGCTGAATTCTCTGGAAGAAACTTTATAATATAGCTTAGCTTTTGGATGTCACTCATTATCGTCTTTGTAATTATGGAGCCTCCAGCAGATCGTTGCCATTATTATCCCCAAAGTGCTTAGATTCCCCCTGTCGTTCTAACTCAAAAGTTATGGCTTCATAAATGTTTTTGAGCTGTGCATATGTCTCAGGAAAATTTTGCCTTCTCAAGCGCCACTATATTAAATTGCGATGCATCGGTCATAAACTTTTTCAGATTTTATTTACTTCCCCAATTTTTACCCATCATTTCTTTCAGTGCGAAGATCGAGTTCATTGTGGATATGGCGGCCACAAATTCGACGTGGTTAGCCGATTTACATCGTTCTTCAGCCTGTAATTAAGATTTTTTCCGTTAGTTTTAAGGAGTGATAAGATCGCTTGATACCTCTATAATTTCCACACTCCTGAGGTTTTCTTTGCCTCTGACAAAGGATATAATCGTGCTTACCAACTATTGATTAAAAATTCGCTCTTCTGCCAAAATCACGTTAAAGGTTCGTCATGGTAGTAGCTCTTTCCTCAGGGCATAATACCCAGGCATCCATAGATATTCTATCTGGTCCATCAGCTTTAGTTTTTATGATTTTTACCTTGACTTCATCTTCCTGAAAGTGTTCGGCTATTTATGTTCGGCTCTATATCGGGAACGCAATTAGGTTATTTGCAACATTTATATATTCCTCTTATTAACATTTATCTGGGATTGAATATAGTTTGACCCTCGTTTTAGATTATTTTACAGTCGCCGGCAAAATGATTTTATCTCTCCCTTATGTTGGCCAATTTGTACATAAGCCCATCGCCCCAATCTAATCCAGGTTGCTAGTTATCTCGGTGTAAGCAGCATTCTTTACTATTGCAATGGCCTCTTTCGCAGCTTTTTAGGCTTACTTATATACTTGTTAACCTTCCGACTTTTCAGATTTATGTCGTTTACATACAGTTTTCTTTTATCCAATAAATCACTTATTGATTCCACCGCTATAGTACTATTATTCTCCATCCTTTGCGTCATAAAGTTGTGTATATTGCTCTCCTCAAATTTGTCATAATAGGTAGGAATGAGTTCTAATATTTTAGTAAAAGGGTCCATCATTCCAAACAAAATAAAAGAGCTTGCGTTTAGAGTCACAGCAATTAAAATGAGTGGAGTGAGTTTTACTGGGTTATAGAAGATAGTTAAGTGTACTGGTTTGGGCAAATGTGATTGGAGATTGTTAGAGATGTCGTATTTTCCCAAATGCAAGCCTTTGGGAAATTTTCAAGGGAAAATAATGGGGAAATAAGGGAATTTATGGGAAAATAAAAATTATGGGAAAATAAGGGAAATTTTGAAATAGATCTATGTAAGGTGAATCAACAACTCCAGAAAAACGACACAAATACTTAAAACAACACACTTAACATCGATTTCAAAAAGATTTATTAAAAAATTTATAACAAACGACTAGATTATATAATAAGTGAATCTAAAAAGTTTATGTGATTTATGTATATAAACAGATTAAAATTATTCAGTATCTGATGTAATTTCTTCTAAATCTTCATCTATGGGATCCGAAGATGATATTGCATTAAAATCCGGTTCCGGTGTGTTTATTCGATTGATAAGGTGTAAATTGTGTCTTATGATTGAGCCAACTTCGTAATGACAAGTTCACTAACTTTTTCATAGTGATGATGTAATAAAGTCGTGATTATTAATCTTGATGGGATTTTGAAAGATGGCCTTAATAGAAAATTTTTCCAATAAATATTGTCCAACATTTTGAAAGGGCAGTTGGACATATATAATGCTAAAGATAATGATTCATAAAATTTTTTTTGGTTCATCTGGAGCCATCTTATCAAAAAATTTGGTAATGCTGTTAGTTGATAAAGGTATTGTTTTGTCATCTTTCAAGCTAGTATTTTCTGTGCTTACAGTTACAACACTTGTGGTTTCTGAAGAGACATACTGTTCTGAATTGTTGTATTTAGTGCATTTTGATATATGTACAGTCATTTTGGTTGAATTAGGGAAATTACATTTTATATTACAATATTTACAAATCACAATGGATTCATTTGGGGCAGTAATTTTTAAAAAGTGTGTCCATATGTCAGAGTGCTTTTTTGGCGTAATATTTTGTAAATTTACCTTTTTAAGATGTTAGTTATTTAACTAAATACTTTTATAAAGATAATAGTAAAGTTTTTGTAAAATTACCTTTTTGAGATGTTTGTTTTTTCAAAGACTATACTTTTAGTAGGCTATTTGATATTTTATAGATGTTTGTTTTTTAATTATAATCCTTAGTGAGATAATAGTAGATATTTTGTAAATTTACCTTGTATGTTTTTTTAACTAAATACTTTTATAAAGATAATTGTAAAGTTTTTGTAAAATTACCTTTTTTAGATGTTTTTTTTAAAAGCTATACTTTTAGTTGGCTGTTTGATATTTTCAAGATGTTTGTTTTTTAATTATAAACCTTAGTAAGATAATAGTAGACAATTTGTATCGAGGAATATTAGAATCACATTGGAGAAACATAATAAATGATATTTCCCAATTTTCCTCGAAAATTTCCCTATACCGCCATCTCTAGGTTGAAACCAATTTAGAGCTAGAAGACCACATAATTAGTAAAACCAATTTACGGAAAAAAAAATTTCACCGCAAAAACTTCGAAATAAAATGTTTTTATGTTTTGCCCCTCTCTAATTGAGCTTTTAAACGTTTTGCCCCCCCCCCCCAATCTAAAACCTGGCTACGCCCATGGGTAAAACATATTAAATTATAGAAATAAACGTAAATAGGTTCTCTGAGTTTACCAGATTGGTCATCAATTTTAGGTTTGAGCCAGTAATTAAGACAATATCAGTGCGTCTGAATCAATGGTTTTGATTTAAGATATGTTAATTTAGTTTTAGTGTTAATTTAGAACCTTTTTGTGTCTATGGTAAACTGTTACAGTCTGCAGGGGTTAATTTGGTTTCTTTCTAATTTTGCTTTATATTTTATGATACGTTTTCAACGGAGGTTGTGTTTAATTTGACTTAATTTGTTTATTTACACGCAAATTTACTAACTAAAAAACGATTTATTAAGTTAAGGTAGTATAAATGTCTGTATTTCTGTTTTCATAACCCTTCTTTATAGCAATGGCTTCTACTAAGATGTGACGACACATCTATTAAATCGGTGTTTTAATGGCTCTCTATTGTTTAAATTATTGCCCATATGTAAATCATATGTTAAATATCAATCCTAAAAAATGTTTTTAAATAAACATGTGATTATCACAAGTTTTACCAGGTATAATTAAATTTATTTTATAGGTAGAATATAACTTAAAGAAAATTAACAGAGACAAAATCAAAGAATTGGATAAACAAAATATTTGATGCCAACATAACACCTGCACATGATTCACATTCTCGTTTATTAGCAGACAAGAAAGCAGTTTATGAATTTAGATTTCACCATATTTACCCTACTTCAGCTGAAAAATATTCAAGTGTCTATCAAAAGATAGTTGATGTGTTTGAAAATAACATAAAGGATTCCTTGAAATTAGTTGGAAGCTGGTCAGTTATCAAGGGGAAAGAAGATCAAATGATTCATTTATGGAAATATCCTAATGGTTATGCCGATTTGACAAAAACATTAAACTTCTTTAATGAAGAGGTAAAAAGTAAAATAAATGTTTATTTATAAATATGTTTTATACTATTTTTTTATTTTAAAATATGTAACAATATTATAAATATGTCATTATTTTTTGTGGGATTGGGTATAGTCCTACAAAAAGCTATTTAATGAACTTGCACCAACTATAAAGTCACGGCAATCACAACTCATGTTAGCCTTTAGTTACTGGGGAGAACCTAAAATTAGAAAAGGTGGAAACATATATGAACTTAGAAGTTATAAAGTCAAGGTAATCATCAAATTTGTTATTAATAAAAATAAAATGATATTTAAAAGAAAAGTTTCTTCTAATACTAATTTTAATTTCTAACAATTATTTTGTGGCAGCTATAATCATGATTTGTTTTGTATATTAAAGTATTGATCAAATTATTTAAAATTTGTTGGAATTAATTTTGTTGCCATAATAGTGCATGTTAGTTTAAACATGCCACACAATTTGCCTTTTACATGTATAACATATTTTCGCTAAACGCCTTTCAAGTAATATTAAATAATAAGAATGCTCATAGTTGTCAAAACAAACTAAACATTTAATTTAAAAATTGATGATTATAATATTTGATTTCATTTATTACTAACTTCAAACCAATATTCTTATATTTTAATTGTATATTTTATAGCCTGGTACCTTGATAGAATGGGGAAATTATTGGTAAGATTTTTAATTTAAAAATGAAACAAATGGGTCGCGCAAGTTGAGTTTAGAACTGAATCCTAACAGATTGCATGATAAGATTTAGAAAAAAATGGGTTAATCTTTTTGAAATCTAATTTTAATTTGTTTTAATAAAAATTTTAAGAGATTGGAATAAATATCTTCTTAAGAATATTCTTTATGAGGGACAAAATCTTTTGAATTTGTTTTAATAAGTTTTTTGCGTATGATTCTCTTCCATTTATATACTAGTTTTAGCGATCCAAGCTCTACAATAATTATAAAGTTCAACAATAATATAATAGATTTACTTTGATTTTTTATTATATTTATGCACCCAGGGCTAAAGGTATAAATTACAGGAAACAGAATGACGAAGCGGTTGCCGGATTTTTTTCTCAAATAGGCCCTTTGTACAATATCCACCATATATGGGGTAATTCGCTAATTTTGCAAATACTAAAGACCAAAAAGTCCTTTACTTCTCAGCACTTTCTTAAATTAAAAATACGGTCCATGTCTCACTCTTATTTATAATAACGAATTTTATTACATCTTCATGGCAAACTTAATTAAGACGCAATTGTGATTTAATTTAAAAATCAAATGGCTTTATATAGGGATGGGCAATATGATAATTTTGTAAAATAAACATTATTATTTTATTAAAAATAACCAAAATTATGGCTTTGTTGAAGGTTCTTCCCTGATAAAAAAATGACCATTTGAAAAATGTTTCCCTCTCATTTTCAATTAAGTTAAAGGTTCTATATAATAAATAGGTGCCCTATCAACTCGCCGAAAACCATCTTGCCGAATTTACCCTGGGTATTAACGAACATCTCTCCATTATCAATAAGAAGGCCCTAAATTGAGTACTTTTTATAATAATTATCAATTTTATCTTAAAAAATACCTAATTTTAACTTAATCCGAAATTGAATGATTAATATGCTCATTTGTTGGGGGACATTTTCTAATTGGGCACATTTTTTAACATAGGGACATTCAATTCGGCAAGATGGGTTTCGGTAAGTTGACGGGCCACCTAATAAAAAGCCTTCCGAATATTAATATAATTGAAAATAATTTGTTTATAAAAATCCGCAATTATATAGCAACGTCTTTCTTTTAATAATTTAAAAATGGATCAAATTATAAATTTAGCTTACAAAGATTTTCAGTCGAGATTGGCTACGCGTGAAAGCGCCTGGGAAAAGCCAGGTTGGGACGAATGCGTAGCTAATACAGGTTAGTTCCTTTCTAAAATTTTACCGAATTTATTTCACTATTTTTAAACGCTTGTTATCTGCAATTTATATTTTTGTCTAGTGTCCTTGACTCGAGAAATGGATTCTAATATATTGGTTCCTAACACCTTTTCACCCATGCAATGATCATGAAGATTATATCTTCTTTAAACGTGTGATCAAATTATGGCATTTCTACAATTTATTGTGATCCCTCATCGTTTTAATGTACACGTTTGTTAGCTTATATTTTATTCTTTTACACAAACGCTCTTTGAGTTTTAAATTGTTTGCCGCAGCTGTTATATTAGATTTTTTACAATTTATATGGCTAATTTAATAATTATATTCGATGTTTTAAAAATGACGCATAAATAGATATTTATAATGTGGCGTTCAATAGAAAGTAATTATTTGTCAATAAAATTATATAAATTTTTTTTTATTTTAAACCATTTATGAAATTTTTGAAGTTTTTATAGTCAGAACGTTGGGATTGAATCATTTAATCATTAGACCGTCGTGTTATCATCATGCTTAAAGTGTTAAATAAAATTTACTAATATAATTAAATGTAAGCATTTTTAAGATAAATTTGGATTTGTTGATAAGGTTATTAGATGTTATGATAAATCTATCAAATTATAAAATAATCTGTAATATATGGTAACTTTAAATATCTAGCCCGTATAATGTGCATTTATATAAGTATAAGGAGAACGTGTCAATTAAATGTGATAATTACTATAGCGCCATCTATACTACATTATATTTTTCTCCAAGTAAATGTAAAACTTTTCGCTTAGCAAGCAAGTTAATATATTAAGCCAAATTAAAGCGTTAATAACCTATAGCTATTTGTTTTTGTTCAATATTTTGAAGTAAAAGAACTATCATAAATCGAAGCTAGGTTTTCAGGTATGGAAACCTTGAATTCAGAATTCATACAAACACCTTAACAAGATTTAAGCTCAATGAAATTCTTTTTGCTTAATTTATTAAGTTTTCGTTTATAAAATCTTACCATTCATTTTTTATAATACGGAGAATCAGTTATTAATTTAAAAAAGTTATTTGAATAATCAATTTTTTAATTACTCTATGTTGCCCAGTGAAAAATTCCATAATGCTTAATAATTTGTGCTCTGTTACTAATTCAAAATTCTACATTTTATTTTAAATGGTGCTCAGTTTTTTTCATTTGAATGTTTTTCTCTCTTCAAAAATACTCATTTACAGCGCACGTTTTATTCGCTCAGTTTTTTTATAGAAGATGCTAAAAGTTTTTCATGCGCAGTTTTTGTATATTAAAATCAATTAGGCCTTTTTAGGTAGAAATATTTTGCTCTTTTATTTTAAATGTTTATCACCTGTGCTGAGTCTTATTCTTCTCTCCTTTATCAATTATTTAGTCCCACAATGGTGTGTTGTTTAAATAAGTTTTTGCCATCTTGACCGGGTAAAATCTATGTCTTGACTAATCTTTTGTTTTCATAACTTTATCGACTTGCCATTCCCACGTTATCTGTCGTCCTTTTTTTCACTTCCCCGGTACCACCATCTCCAATACTTTTCGATTTAAATCATTCGTCTTCCTTTCGTTACACATGTCCGACATAGGTTAAATACCCATTTTTGTAATGAGAAAGTCTTTCATCATATGGTCGAGCTTAGTATACCTTAAGCCCCATCATATCATTCCTCTGTGGCTTGTAATAGCTTTACTTCGGTGGTGTTTAATGCCCATGTTTCACTTCCATAGTGTAATACCGGTCTTACGATAGATTTGTAAGCTTTGCTCTTGGGCCATATTGAAATTTTCGTGTCGCACAGTACACCGGATATACTTCGCAATTTAAACCAACCCCTTTAGATGCGAGCATTGACTTCTATTTGCAACCTCCCTCTTGATGTAGGATCAAGCCGAGGTATGCAAACCTGTCTATAATATCGATGGTCATTCAGCAATGGGATGCATGTAAAGTTCATATCCATTTACCGTATTGAACTGCTGACCATTAAACCACATCCAGCTAAGCGCTTTGACCACTTTTTGAATACTTTTTTCTTTGTATAGATAAAAAGCGAATTACAGATCCTTGATGTTATCCAATTTCAACCCAAAAAAGTTTAGAGTCTCCAACTGTCATCTAATGCAAGAATTTACGGCTTCATAATAATTTTTCATACGCCGTATCTATGCGTCAGGGATATTTTGTTTTTTTAAGCACCACGCACCACAATATTAAATCGGGGGAGGGGGCAAAGTTCTTTATTTATTTATGGTATATAATATGAGCAATTTTAAGTTACTAACTCCTGGCAATTGTTTCTAATAAATCCGCTATCTGCTCGAGTTTCTGCTAGAGCATTTGACTTGCCTCTCAAGCATTTTTATATGCTACTGTTGTGGGAAGTGCACCTAATAGCATGCACAGGTTATCGCGCTTATTAAACACTCAGTGTGCATGCTCGAGCAAAGGACATAGTGAGCATTGCTCACGCGAGCAATTTAACAACTCTACCCTTCACCCACATAAGCCTGTCTGAACAACTCTTGACTTCCACCACCTTGTCTTTGAAAGATTCGCTTAGGACGATACTGATCCCGTTTCTACGATTTGGTGACCCACTGTAGAATAGTTTGTATCCTTCTCCTAACTCCCGAGCTTTGGTTCCGCTCCACCTCGTCTCTTGTAGGCAGGCGACGTGTTTCTTTCTTCTTTTCAACATTTGTGCGATCTCGATGCTCTTTCCCGTCAACGTTTCCATAATACAACACCTTATTCGCATTCTTACCTCAACTAATTTCATTAACCGCCTTCGTTGTGTGTTGGGCAGTAACCCTATTATATTTTTCACATTGTACGGGTGGGGTATACAGTGCGCGTTGTTTGCCGAAGACGCCCTAGGTTTCTGTTGTAAAATTTTGTATATTGTGATAGACTAGATAGACTGCTCATACCATATGTTGCATATGGTTAATTGTGTCAAATTTTCATCCATTTTGAAGAGGGCAACTGGTGTATTTTAACCATGTAATTTTGCCCTAAAACAGTCAATTTACCTTCCTCACTAGTTTATAAATTAAAACGAACGTCAATAAATTAATATTATACAAAATAGCAATTAATATTGCTGGTGCTATATTATTAAACAAACTATAATCGCATTTTTTAATTTTTATGTATTTTTTAAATGATATTTATTTTAAAATGCTGTTTTTGATATCTACCCAATTCAATATTTTTTATTTACCTTTTTAAGATTATTTTTGCGAAATTACGAATTTGAATTTCTATATGATCACCACTTTTCAATGTGCCTTTCAAAATGGTTGAAAAAAGGGTATACATTTTGTGCGTTGATGAGAAGTCTATCTAGTCTATGGATATTGCAGTTGGAATTTATCGCCAATTTCTTACCCGACGCCAATTTTCCACTTTGCACACGGGTTTGGGACTGTCAAACACATATTCAGGGAAATATTGTTTTACTTTAAAATTTTGCTCAAAAAATGAAAATAAAGCCAAAAATAAATACCTATATGAAAACTTTAGACAAACCAAATTTGTGCATAGTTAAACAAATCGTTTACTCGTTTGCAAAAAACTCTAATGACGAAATCATGCTTAAGCATTATAATTAAGAAACATTGACATAGATTAGAGTGATTTACATCAGAGACCAGAAAGCCCGGCCCGCTGCCCGAACCTGCCCGCCCGAGCCCGGGCCGGGCCGGGTAACTGTCGTAAATTTTGACTTTTAGGCGGGCCCGGGCGGGCACCATAATAAGATTCGGGCAATTCGGGCTCATTGTTATTTTTAAAATAATGTATTATATTGTTTTCGTGTATAATTTGTCACCTTCTAATTTGATTTTATAATGTTTGTTAATCCTATTTTTTATCCAAAAAATATCAAAAATTACGATAAAATTTTTAAAAAATATAACGATATTGGTGCCAAAAATTTTGAAACACACCATAGGGCTGGGCAGTTCGGGTAGCTTGTATAACTCGGGCTTGGCCGGGCGGACACATAGAAGGGTTCGGGCGGGCAAAACAATTAAAAAATGGGACCGGGCCGGGCTCGGGCGGAAAAATTTTAACAAATCTGACCTCTGATATACATTTTGACGGAATTGAATATAATTGTCTATCTTGTAGCCTGTTTTAGCACCTTATACGGGAACTTTTTTAATTTTTTAAAATGCAAAATATATTAACTAACATTTAAAATTTAAAAACTATTCTATTTATAAACGACCCACAAAACCTTAACCTGGTTTTAACTGTTGTACTAGGTTAAAGTTGAAACTTTGTGGCACCCCCGTAGCCAGGATTTTCTCAAGGGGACGGGAGCAGCCAAAAAAATTTAAATAGTCTTATTTGTAATAAAAAATAAAAATTAAACAACCAAAAAGTCGGACTCGCTGCCGGGCTCTCTTGGCCTAGGGGTCGGGCAGGCAACGTCTTAAATTTAGATTTTAAAGAAGACCCGGACGGGCACCATAAATAAGATTGTTTTTATATATTTTACTATTTTTTCTCACTTATTTATTTTAAAAAAAATCGAGAATTAAATAAATGTTTTTCCAAAATATGACAAAATTAATGCTAAATTTAAAATCATCATTTTGGGCTAGGGGTAGGGAGTTAAGACAACTTTTGTGAATTGAGCATTAAAAGGGTTTGGGCGGGGCGAGCCATGACGAGCAATTTAGTTATGAAACCGTGATGGGTTCTGGCAGAAAGATTTAGACAAATATGATAAATCATAATGATTTAGTTCTGTATATAAAATGTGAATCGTTATAATAAACAGTCATTGATTTTTCATTTGCGCAGCGATTGTCATTTTGAGATTTCACCTGAAGTAGGAGCACTCTACCTATGACTTGTTAATTTTGCCGATTCATTCCATCAATGTCTTGACATTCTATTTTTTGAATAAGCTTTTAATCTCTTGAGCATGGAAAAACTACGATCATTGATGCATGTGGTGTTGGGAAGACAAGAAGTGTGGTTAAAGCTTTTTGCCTAAATATTTAAAAATAAAAAGTATATATATAAGCCTTTGTGCCTTAGTCTTTTAACTGACTACTTATAATTTTAATTAGTTTAGTATATTTAAACCACTCATCTACGTCATTGCTTTTATAACTATATTGAGACGTTTTCATCTACGTCATTGGACAAGTTCAAGGTAACTCAGGTGGATAAAAAATTTGTATATATCGGATAGGATAAATAACAATAAATAGTAATCATATAGTCAATGCTTAATTAGGTTTATGATGCATATGTTTTGTTTTATAAAGCTCATGTAACAACTTAAAACATCTTCTTTATTAATTATCTGGTTCCACACTCGTGAGGTTTGTTTTAATGAGTTTCTTCCAACTTGACCGGAAAAGTGTCATTTCTTGACTAATCTCTTTTTCATACTTGGACCTGTCCTTTCCACGTGAAACTAGATCGTCCTCTTCCTCTCTTCTCCGGTACCTCCATGTCCATTATTTTTCGATTTACATCATAGGTCTTTCTTCTTAGTATTCGCCCATACCACCTTAACCGATTTTTGTTAATCCTGTCCGTCATAGGTTGAAAACCCATTTCTGTTAAGAGATAGTCATTCGTCATATGGTCGAGCCTAGTATACCCATAGCTCCACCGTATCATTGGCCTTGTAATAGCTTTTCTTTCATGGTGTTTAATGCCCATGTATCACTTTCATAGAGTAACACTGGTCTTACGATGGATTTGTAAGCTTTGCTCATCCACCATAGACATTTTCTTGTCGCATATTACACTTGATATACTTCGCCATTTAAGCCATCCTTTTTGGATCCGAGCGTGGGCGTAGCCAGCATTGAATTTAGGTGTGGGAAATCATTTTTAAAGATTTTACCCATAATTTAAATAAATTCAATAAATATTTAGGTTTAGAGGGGGCAGCCGCCCTTCCCTGCCCCCCCCCCTCTTGGCTCAGCCCATGTATCCGGACATTGACTTCTGTTGCGCAACCTCCCTCTTAATGTAGCATCGAGCCGAGGTATGGAAACCTGTCTACTTTTGGGTACGTTACATTGTCATCCAGCGATGGGCTAAATATAACGTTTATTCATGTATACCGTTTTCCGATCGTTGACCTTTAAACCATATCCAGCTAACCGTTTTGACCACTTTTCGGCTTCTCCGAAAACTTCCTCCTTTGTTTCTTCGCATAGTACTATAACATCGGCATATACCTTCCACCATGGCGACGGCTTTTGAATGTCTTTCGTAATCGTGTGCATAATTATATTACAAAAAGCGACTTAAAGCAGATCCTTGATGTAATCCAATTTTAACCCGAATCTTTTATAACATTTAAATTATATATTGTAAAATATATATCAAAGGAATATATATTTAACAAAATCGCTTCTTACTAACAATGGCAGGGTCTGGTGTTTTCACGGAAAAAAATGTTCAATAAAATTTCTTTTCATAACAATCTTAGCAATCATATTCGGTAATATTACAATGGTGGCGTATAAACTTAATTTCCAAAAATTCTATTGAAGGAATGAAATGTATATATTATCTTTTCAGGTGTTTGTAAGTGTCTTAAAATCTTTTACGCAACTAGACTATAGTAATTTAACCTAAATAATCTATTTATTTATATTTTTTTCAAATTTTGGCCAGTGATGTTAGAATTTTCCGCCCCCCTTGGCTATGTGCCTGCTTTTGGCAGCAAATGGTGGCATCTTTTTTAAATAAAAATTCAAAAGACACAGACCCGTTTTTGCTCAATTTTTAGCTTGCTTATTCATAATACTTTAAAAAGAGCACCAGTGGCTCCCCCCCCCTGCCCAAATTATATTAAAAAATGTTGGTTCATGGCAATTTTTTTTACCTTTCTTTAAACAGATGAATCTTTTCTCTCTTGATATATATGAATTGCCCTGGCTACCATTATACAATTCTAAGTGTTTGATGAGTTATATGATAAATATATTTTAAAATAGGTAAAATTTTATAGCTCTTCGTATCTCTTTAATAAGTAATCCAGTTATCAATAGATGGATTAATATATCGCAACTTAATTTATTTGCTTAATTTTGAAAATTAAAACAACCTGATAGTTTTATTGGCCGAGTTTTGTAAATACCTTTGCGTAGCTGCAATTGCTTGAATATATGTAAGGTGTTAATTATGTATTAAAATATGTATGAATCATTTTAGGAAAATTTCTTAAATGTCATCCCAAAGATCTTCTAACCTTAATCCAGCAAATAAAATCTGCCAGTTCAAATTGGTCTTATTAGGTGAATCAGCAGTCGGCAAAAGTAGTCTTGTTCTGAGATTTGTTAAAGGGCAATTTCATGAGTATCAAGAAAGCACGATAGGTGCTGCATTTTTAACTCAAACCATTTGTTTGGATGATACAACTGTCAAGTTTGAGATTTGGGATACAGCTGGACAGGAGCGATATCATAGTTTAGCACCTATGTATTACAGAGGAGCTCAAGCTGCTATTATTGTTTATGATATAACAAATACTGATAGTTTTGGACGTGCACAAAATTGGGTAAAAGAATTGCAAAGGCAAGCAAGCCCCAGTATTGTCATAGCTTTGGCAGGTAATATACCACACCTATGCTGATATATATATAAATGTAATTAATTTTTGAAGTGGATAATAATTTTATATTGTACACATGCCTAATTTATTTATATTTGACTGAAAACTAAATATAAATGATTTTATAAATACTATTTTTAATTTTGTTTCCCCTTTAAATGTGCTTCCTTTACTTTTTTGTGTTTTAATTTCATTTAAATATACAAATATGTCTTATAATTGAGTTGGATCTACACTGCTATGTATAATTCCTATGGACACTAAATAATTCTACTAATATTTGTAATTTATATTTTGAAATTAGTTTATTATCAAATAAAAATACATTTATAAATTAAATAAAAATAAATATACCTAATGTCTTATATTTATTAAGCATAATAAAATGTAATAAATTGTGGTCCTTTGCACTAGTGCTATTATTCAACTAATGACCTTTATTGCTTAATAATTGTTTTGGTTGAACAAACAAATTCTAACAGCCTTTGTATCTCTGCCATTTTTTGACATAAGCCAACTATTTTAGTGATTTACTAACAAAACAAGACTAGTTTGCATAAACATTGGGTTTATCTTGATACCTAAAAATGTTTGATTAATCAAGATGATATATAGCTTTTGCATAGCAAAATTTATTTGTTTTATGGCTAAAACAAAGTGTCCACCATTAGCAAATGTATATACTAATTTTGAAATTTATAAACATTTTTTTGCTTTATGCCTTGCTAACTAAAATTTGCTGGTTTTAAGAAGGTAAATGATCAAGCTTATCAACTAAGTTTGTTTATAATTAATTAAACCATTTTTAAATTACTTTAACTCAATCTCAAGTTTATTTATGCCCTCTAACAAAGGTTTAACTTTTTGTCATATGGTACATTTTGTTACTCCGTTATATCAATAACTACTTTGAGTGACTATAAATTGACTAAACTGAAATAACATCACAATCATTTAGCAAACTGATGCATAAAGTATATTGTAACTATAAAATCTCTGATGAATGAAAGCAAACCATACTATGGTGCACAGGGTCCAAAAGCTTTTATATGAAGCCACATTAGCATTGTGTCAACACTAAAGACAGGCATCCAGATTTTGCAATTTCAAACTCCACATGAAATACTTTAGTTTGAACACCACTTTACCCTAAATTAAGATTCTCATGAATGAACCTTTACTTCTGTTAGTTTTTCCAACATTTTATAATAACATGCGATTATTTTTGTTTGCAGGTAACAAACTAGATTTAGCCGATAAGCGGGTTGTAGACACGGATCAAGCTCAAGCTTACGCCGACGAAAATGGACTCCTTTTTATGGAAACTTCGGCGAAAACGGCAATAAACGTTAACGAAATATTTTTGGCCATAGCTAAAAAATTACCCAAGGCCGACCTCACGGCTGCCGGCCATAACGCGCTCAAAAGGGGGCCAGGAGGTGTAGATTTAACCACGCAAAATGCCCCTAATACCGGTTCTAGCTGTTGCAAATAGCCTCCTCTCCTTCTTCTATCTACTTCACTTACATAACATGTATATGAACTTTTAAAGAATTAAGACCAATCCTAATAAAGTACACACGCATACACACAACTATTCAAAACCTACATGTTTTCCCTTCCGAAAGTTTAAATATGTCTGCAACGGGAGTATGACACCTAACAATGTCTTGACTTTGTTTAAAGCACTATGAGCATAAATATTATGGCCCACTCGGAATAATCTAGGCTAGAATTGAACCTTATGCTACTGGATATCTTCACTTTTAATAACCACATACATTCGCTGTTTCTTTAAAAAATCAGATCGATTTACGTTGAAACGCCGTTTTTAAAATTGATATCCTTATCTCATTTTCCATTAAATCACATTTCTCTGTATGTATCATCTTTACGCGTTTATATATTATTCTTATTTATACTTCGTTAATCCACGCAAAAAATCGAACCACTTTTATTTTGATTTTTATTATTCACGCCCAGCAACCATCCTCAAGAGGCGCGCGGACGCCTATGTGATTATATATTTTATTTATAAAAACATCCCTTCTTAACTAAGCACTTTTGGCCTTCTTCGATCGGTCTTAATACCATAGACTGGATTTCGTTTTTTATCAGCTTTAAATGGGAGGAGCAATGTAAATGGCTTTTGATTCTACCCTTTCTTCCCTCTTTAAAATGTCCTATTACGAGCCCATTTATAGCCTTGAATAATATCGTAAGAAACCGATATGACATAGTTTATTTTACATAATTTATTAAACATATAAATATTATATCCATACGTACCATCACTTTCTTTGTAAATAAAATATGTCGATAGAGATTTGATTTGGGTATTTATTTTTCTTTGTAACGGAGTGCATATGTTTTTATCAGAATAACGACTGAGTTGAGATCGAGATGACAAGTTTGACCTGGAGACGATACGAGATTTTATCAGTCAAAATTTTAGTACAGTAAATTTAGTTGGGTATATAGATAGACTATAGACTGCTCATCAAGGCACAAAATGTGTACCCTTTTTCCACCATTTTGAAAGGCACATTGTAAAGTGGTGATCATATAGAAATTCGTAATTTTCGCAAATTAAATAATCTTAAAAAGGTAAATAAAAAAATATTGAATTGGGTAGATATCAAAAACAGCATTTTAAAATAAATATCATTTAAACAATACATAAAAATAAAAATGTAAAAAATGCGATTAAAGTTTTTAATATAGCGCCATCAATATTTTGATTAATTTATTGACGTTGGTTTTAATTTATAAACTAGTGAGGAAGGTAAATTGACTGTTATAAGGCAAAATTACATGGTTAAAATACACTAGTTGCCCTCTTCAAAATGGAGGAAAATTTGACACAATTAACCATATGCAACATAAGGCATCAGCAGTCTATCTAGTCTATGGTTGGGTATTTATTATTTTGTGATTTACATTTAAGATATGATGAATGTAATTAGAATACCTTTATTGTGTATCTTACCTAAGTAGCCGCTTAATTTTAGCTTTTTGAATAAACTATGAGGGGCCCTCAGGGCATGTCAAATTTTTGATACCTTTATTTCGTATTTTTATCCTTAGCATTAAAATATTTTATGAAAATACAGCCTTAAAATCAGTTGTGATGAAGAGTAAATAAAAAAAGCATCCCAAATTTCGCAACAATCACATCATCCTGTCTGATGTAATAATATATATGATCACTGGTTAATAAATCAAAATAATTATATAAAAATGGCTAAAGAGCACCCCAGCGACTTATGTATGAACGATTGCCTTCAAAAGCATTAAATTAAACAGCCCACCAGGAGTTTGTTACGCTTGATCTCATGGTACACCTCTAAAATTCTTATACATTATAAAGCTAGGTTTGGCAGGTGAACTCAAACTACTGAATTTCCATGGGATTTTGCACAATAGTAGAATTTATGAGCATAAGTCTTATAAAATAGTCTAAACGAGAAGGGTCAAATTTTATTCGAGCCGAAAGAGGTGATGCAAAGGTGGAAAGAATATTTCGATGAACTTATGAATATTGCAAATGACAATGATTCCCTTCCCAAGAGCCAAACATAGTATGGTCGAACTCTTCCAAGAGGATAAAGTTATGACACAAATGAACAAGATGCAAAAAGGAAAAGCCAAGGGCCCAGAGGGAATCTATGGAAGCATGGGCCGGATGCCGAGACGAAAGAGTCACGATCACGACGAACCTCCTTAACAAGATATTGGTAGAAGAGCGGATTCCTAATCAATGGAGATCAAGCACGATCATAGATTAGATAGACAGCTCATCAACGCACAAAATGTGTACCCTTTTTCCACCATTTTGATGTTAACATGGTAAAGTGGTGATCATATAGAAATTAATAATTTTCGCAAATTAAATAATCTTAAAAAGGTAAATAAAAAATTATTGACTTGGGTAGATATCAAAAAAAGCTTTTTAAAATAAATATCATTTAAACAATACATAAAAATTAAAAATGTAAAAACTGCGATTAAAGTTTGTCTAATAATATAGCGCCATCAATATTTTGTATAATATTAATTTATTGACGTTGGTTTTAATTTATAAACTAGTGAGGAAGGTAAATTGACTGTTATAGGGCAAAATTACATGGTTAAAATACACCAGTTGCACTCTTCAAAATGGAGGAAAATTTGATAAACAAACAACCATATGCAACATATGGCATGAGCAGTCTATCTAGTCTATGAGCACGATTTTACCTTTATTCAAAGGCAAAGAAAGGAGACCCTCGGGAGTGTTGCATTTACAGATGTATCTCGCTAACCTGCCATTCCTTGAAGCTTGTGAAAACGATCTTAGTAACAAGGCTGAAAAACTAGGTAGCAATATCGGCTAACATTTTCGGATCTGTGCCCTGCAAAATCGCAATCGATCCAATCTTCGCACTAAGATAAATATGGGGAAAACGCATATGTAAGGCTCGTGAAAGATATGTATGAAGCCTCCCACTCTTGCTTTAGAACGACAGGTGGGGACTCTAAACCTTCTGGTCTTGAAATCCCCCCCTCCCCTAAATGACGAAAAAAAGAATTTCAATACAAAGACCCTTAAAAATTAAAGAAATTATGTTTTGCCCCCACCCCCCTAATTCAACTTTTAATTTTCGCACCCCATAATCCAAAACCTGGCTACGCCCATGATGGACACCAAATAATATGGAAAGCAATTAAGCCAAACCCCATCCTTAATGCTTCGCCAGCTAGGCTTCGGGATTAGGAGGGTGCGAAATAGCAACGCATGCCGCAAGATTGATTCTTGAAAATCTATTAACCAATGATCCTTTTTTAAAGTTAGATTTTTTAAGCGCTTTTAAAACTTAAACAGAGATTTCTTTATTAGTAATTTTATCGAGACTTATCCTTAATATGCTAATTATATCCTTTTAAGTTATGGGCACCCTCTATCCTAAAATTCGGGCAATTCTTAATTAATTCAGCCGAGGGAATACAACAAGGGGACCGCCTTGGTCCCCCATTATTTTGTATGGCTATTCAACCTCTGATAGAGCGTATCAATCAACAATGAATGTAGCCTTAACTTAAACGTATGGTACCTCGATGATGCTACTCTATGAGGCACCTCGGAAGAACTGGCAAAGGCTGTCGAGATTATAAAAGATTATCACACAAAACTTAATCTATCAATAAATATTACAAAATGCAAAATTTTTACTAGCGATACAAGTAACATTCACCCCTCTTTTTTATCTTTTTTAGGCCTTAAGAAAAATGAGGTTTTTATCCTAGGATCTCCAATAGTCGTTTTAGAATGCCGAAGTTATCTTGACGATAACATTAGTAGTTTAAAATGAAAAAATGAGATTTTTAAGCTCATGCCTGCCTATCATGCTTTTTATATTTTAAAAATCTATTTTAATATCGCAAAAATTTTAGTTTGCTTTTGCTCCACAAGCGCCTTTTTGCACACTCAAATTTGACTTAATTCGGAAATCCACATCAAATCCGTCTTCGAAAGTACTCTTAACTTATCATTTAATACTAATACATGGCTACAGGCCACTTTACCCACAAAATCGGGAGGCTTGCACCCTGCTCCTTATCAATAGCCTCATTTATATCCTCTCACCTCTCTTCAAAATTCATTGTCGCAAAATTAATCCCATATCTCTCAGATGAAACATTTGTGAAGGCCCTATCCCTCTGGAACCTTAATGTTATCCCAGAAACCTCGTATCCACAAACATCAATTCAAAAGGATTGGGATGCTTGTTTAGTTTCGCGCTCCGTTGCTCACCTACTTTCGAGCAGCGATACCAAACAACATTACAACCTTCAGTCATTGGTTTTTGATAAATCTGGCCACGAATGGCTTGAAGCTCACCCCAGTAAGTATTCAAACATGATTTTGGAGTTCCGAGCTATCCTAATTGGCATCAAATACACCAAACCATATGCCTGAAGGAATTGCGACCTGCCAGTTAACGAAGAAGCCTGTCATCCATTACATTGCAGGTTGACCAAATACAGACACGTGCGGCACTCCAAAATCAACTCCATCATTCAGTCGGCCCTTAAAAAGGCTAAAATCCCCTCCATTTTTGAGCCGTCAGACCCTTCTATTGAGGGTCGAATGCGCCCTGACGGCTCCTCACTTGTGCCTTGGGAAAACGGTTTATTCTAAAAATAGGACTTTACATTTGCCCTTTCAAATCTCAATTATGACCCATGGCCCTCGCCAAAGGGCGCAAATTAACAAAATACCAGGCCCTTTTAAACTCAAGTATTTTCATCCCCATAGTTTTATCCGGTTCCAGCTCTTATGGAAAAATGGCATTGGCCTTTTTTAAGGAAATAGGCAAACGATCTTCTCCTTCTAATTATTCTCCCGCATTTCTACTAAAACAATCAATTTCGATTTGTCGCAAAATTGAATTTTAAATCCTTCTTTGATTCTTGTCCTTCCTTAAAAGAGGAAGATAATTAGCTACTTAACGCTCTTATTTATTTTTTTTAATATACTATATCTGTATTAGATTTTACCATATTAGAATTAACCATGTATTAATAAACTTTTTATGAAAAAAAAATTAGAGACATGTAAAAGCCAACTTCTTGGTGTATGCCATATGCCGTTGATTAAGAGCTATTAAAAGAGACTAGGAGAAAGTATTCAGGCTTATATATGTGACTTTGTTATCATAAAAATGAACTTTTCAACCGAAAAAAGTGGTCAACGCGCTTAGCTCGGTATGGTTTAAAGGTCAACAATCGAAAAACGGTATACATGGAGATGATATTAGAGGCACCCCATCGCTAGATGACCTTCTTCTTTCTATGACTGTTTATTACCTAGGCGGGTGATCAGTCTTTTCAACATGAATTTCAATTTGTATCTATACATAGATCTTTATTTATCTTGTGCATTTTCATATCGTTATTATTAATTCCACGTAAGCTTGGGTCTTCCTCTATACGTTTTCTTGCTAAAATTATCTTCTCATTTTTTTCATAGCTATCGTCTTTTCTCTCTACATGGTTACACTATCCTAGTCTGTTTGTTACGAGCTTTGTCTTCATGGATGCTATACCCAGATTTCAACTTATTTCTTCATAGCGTTTATGTTCTTTTTTGCTTACTTCTAACATTCATCCTAGCATTCTCATCTCCATGGACGCTAGGCGTTGCTAGGCCTGTTGCCTTATGATAAACCTATACAGCGTACCTTTAAAACTTGTTGTGATATTTTTGTCATACACTAGTATTACCTAATTAGAATATTGATACCTTTATGATTTGGATATCACTCTATTCACACCCCTCATTATAGTTTGAATATACAACAGACATTGAAGTTTAAATATTTAAATACCTTACGATTTAACAATGTAATTCATATTAACCTCTATACAATTGTATATAAACTAATTCTTAGCGATAAATAATCATTCTATCTTTTGGTTATAGTAAACTTACTATACATTTAGTAATAAATTAGGACTTAAACCTCAACATTGGTGACCCCGCATTTTGGGGGAGCCGATTTTATTTTATTCCTCCCCCCAGAACACTTATAACCCCAGGTATACGTTGGTAACTTTATGGGTGAGCCTATATTTTTTTATTTGTCCCCCTAAACACTCTCTTTTGCAACATCTGCCGGAGACTGAAATTGTCCATTACTTATCATGGCCATCACAAACAATTCAACACAAACCCTTACGGCCTTTTTTATGAGCAAGGACTACAATTTCGACGAGACAATGCATGACCTATAACAGCTGCTATTACCAGCATTTTCTCCACCACTGACCTATTTAACTAATGGAAATCTGCGATTCTAATATAGATACGTCTGCTCGCGACATGTCTACTAATATATGGGATAGCACAAGAACTTCCAACCATCATTCACACCTCAACCACTACACTATCAACCACACTCACGCAATTGTATATAAACTAATTCTTAGCGATAAATTCTATCTTTTGGTTATAATAAACTTATACACATTTAGTAATAACGGAGAACTTAAACCTCTACACTACACACATAACGTCTGTTAAATCTCTCCATTTAAACCATCCATAATTTATCCTTGTTTGGATTTCTTTATCCATTCCATTCCACCATCCCCTTCAAATTTTGATCCTAGATATTTAAAGGAATCCACGCTTCTAAGCTCCCGTTCTAAGGCAGGGGATGCACTTTGATGATTTTCATCTGATTTAAACTTTGTCTTCGTGTATTTTATTTTCTTTTGATTTACCCTGAGATCCCTTTTTTCTATTGCATTTACCCATCTATTTACATATTAGCCAATTCTTGTTCACTTTTGGCACAGAGGATTATATCGTATATCATTGCCCAAGGAGCTTTCTTGAATTCTTTTCTTATTAATAATATCCATTATCATCATAAATATAAGAGCTGAACCTTGATGGACTCCAGTGTTGATGGCAAAACCCTATGTAGTCTCCATCATTGTTCCAAAGGTTCTATTTTCCTTGTAAATATCTTTTATGGCTCTAACCCATAATTCTGAGACATTGTTTTCTATGAGACATCTATAAACTAATGTCCTAAGAAAGTTTATCAAACGCTTTTTATGGATCAATGAAACACATGTGCAAATCATTCTCTCTTTCTCTAAACCGTTCCATTAATCAACTAACACTGTTCAGGGCATCTGCTTTAAACCTCTACGGCATAAATCAGAATTAATTGTCTCGAACACTATAATCCAAGGCCGTTTTTTTACTCACTTTTTCTTCCTCGCCTTAAAAGTGTGACTCAGCTTTATTCCTTTGTAATTGTTACATTTCTGAATATCCCCTTTAATCTTGTATATCGGTTCATAATAGCTATCCATCCACTCGTTAGGCATTTATCCGTTTTCAAGACATTGGTGAAGCGAGCATTTGGCCATTGCATTGTCTAACGCTTTGAAGCCTTCTATTGTTATGTTGTCAGTTCCGAGAGTTTTTCCTGAATTTTGTTTACCAATAACAGCTTTGACCTCCGTTTCCGTGACCCAACCCGCTGGGTCTTTCTTGGTTCTGATAAGGGCCCCTTTTCAATTGATAAATCCCTATAATAGTCGTACCAGTAATATATGGCTGTCGTGTGTTAGTATATCTCCGTTTTGTCCTTTGATTAGCCGACATTCTACGAAATCTTTGGAATTTTGGACCCTTGACTTTGCGATTTTGTAGATTAATCTATCTCCTCCCTTAGAGTTTAATTTTTTATTTATATCATTGTACACCTTGTTTTTACCTTCTGCTACGTATTTCTTAGCCGGTCTCTTAGCCCTAGGATAAGCTTGCTTATCTTTAGTATCTATGCTTTTATACCAAACTTTATACAATCTGTTTTTTTCCTTGATACATTTTTGCACTTCTTCAATCCACCACCACGACTCGTTGAAAATTCTCTTAGTGGGCAGGCTTTCACCTAATTAAAGTACCCAAAAAGGCATTACTTATTTTTGGATGCTAACTATAGTTTCTAGCTATTTTAAATATGTAAATGACATCTATATAAAGGTTTTGCATAAAAAAAATAGTTTGCATTTTTATTTTTTACATTTTTTTATTTATAGAATAATTTAAATAAATTATGAGAAAATTTATAGTATACATTTTTTAAAGTCGACTCGTCTAGACTAGACCGAGATTTTTTAGAAGAGACGAAATTGAGATTCTCATAATGGCACCCGAGACGAGACGAGTTGTACGAGATCTAAACACTTTAAATGATGGATGGACATGGAGAAATTTAGAATAGCGCCTTAGGTATTGGTAAAATTTTTAATGTTTAAAATAAACAATTATTGTAATTACTCTTACTAGTCTAAATTTATTTCTAATTAAAATTAGTTTTCTACCTAGAATAACCACCCTTTAGACTTAACAATCAGAGGTCAGATATTTTTCTACCAGACCCGGCCCTGTCCAATTTAATAAATATTTTGCCCGCCCCAACCTTTCTAAGAGCCCACCCGGCCATGCCTGAGTCATTAGAGCTGCCCGGTGTGAAATGATGTTTAGTTTTAAATTCTTAGAATTGCTTTTGTTATATTTGCTAAAATCACGATAACGAGGGACAATCAAAAGCCATCCCCATGGTGTATGCTATATGCCGGATATAGTATTATGCGAGGAAACAAGAGAGAAAGTATTCGAAGAAGCCGAAAAGTGGTCAAAGCGCTTAGCTGGATATGGTTTAAAAGTCAACGATCGAAAAACGGTATACATGGGAATGAACGGTACAGGCAGCCCATTGCTAGATGACCATCTAAAGTACCCAAAGGTAGACAGGTTTACATACCTCGGCTCGATGCTACATCAAGAGGGTGGTTGCGCAACGGAAGTCAATGCCCGGATCCAAAAAGGATGGCTTAAATGGCGAAGTATATCCGCTGTAGTGCGCGATAAGAAAATGTCAATATGGGTGAAGAGCAAAGCTTACAAATCCATCGTAAGACCGGTGTTACATGGGTGTTACTCTATGGAAGTGAAACATGGGCATTAATACCACGGAAGGAAAGCTATTACAAGTTACAGAGATGAGAATGATACGGTAGAGCTTTGGGTATACTAAGCTCAACCATATGACGAATGACCTGCTCATGACAAAAATGGGTATTCAACCTATGGCGGACATGTTTAACAAAAATCGGTTAAGGTAGTATAGGCTAGGCATATACTAAGAAGGGACACGAATGACGTAAATCGAAAAGTACTGGACATGGAGGTACCGGGCAAGAGAAAAAGAGGACGACCGCGAGTCACGTGGAAAGGGCAAGTCGATAAAGTAATGAAAACAAAAGAGATTAATCAAGATATGGCACTCACCCGGTCAAGATGGAAGAAACTAATCGAAACAAATCCCACGACGGTGGGACCAAATAAAGAAGAAGAAGGATATTTGCCAAAAATTTAAAATCATTCTCAATATTTTGGATAAGAATTATGATTCAAACAAAAAGGTGCCAAAATCATTCACTATAAAGTAATTTCAATAAGCCCGACCTGCCGAACTATGGTATGGTAAACGCCCAAGCATGAAAATCTAAATATACATCAGTTACCCGGCCCGTAGATTAGGCTTTTCTTGCTTATATTAACAATTTAAATTTTATATCTTTGGGGCACATTAGTGGTGAGAAAAAGGGCGTGAGTCAAATTCAGGTCAACCTTAGGCTGGGTTAGAGGTTGCTTGAAAACCTCTAAATGCTAACCTCTGCATCGAGGTTTAAGTAAAAATTAACCTTAAACCTCGAGGTCAATTAAGAAGCCTAATGCTTAGGCTAGAGCGTAAAATTAACCTAAACGCTAGATCAATATATCCTGCCTAAAGCTTTGGGTTTATTTAATTCACTAAGGTCAATATTTATTTATATACTGTTAAATTTCAACTTATTCATGGTCTTTTGGCACTTTGTCTTATTAATTGCTATGCAATTTATGGGCTTTTGTTGTCCGTTGTCCGTCCGTCCGTCCTCCAACGTTTTGACTTGCTGGTTCGATACCCAGAGAGGACAGATTTTTTTTAAATTAAATTAATATATTTTTCTTGTTAATACCATTGATAATATGACTTTTTGGCCGTCCGCTGGCTACTGACCAATGAATAAAAGGACCATTGGCCAAAGTGTGAATCGGATTTTTTTTTTCGTTTTTTGAATTGCTATATTGGGTTAACATTGATATTTACCCTATGCCCTCCCCTAGAAGGGCCTATGACTCTACTGATATGGGTCCCTGTGCCCCCCCCTACAAAAGCCTATGCCTCTACTGTTGTGGGTTCGAATCCCGGCGAGGGCAAATTCTTAATTGCTGGTTCGTTATCCGGAGAGGGCAAAAAAATAATTTTAATTAATTTTATATAGTGTTCTTGTTAATACCATTGTTAATATGACTTTTTGACCGTATGACCAATAAAAAAAATGACCATTGGCCAAATTGTGAATCGAAATTTTTTTTTTCGTTTTTGAATTGGTATATTAGGTTAACATTAATAGTTACCTATACCCCTCTCCCCCCACCTAGAAGGGCCTATGCCTCTACTGATATGGGTCCCTGTGCCCCCCCCCCCCCCTACAAAAGCATATGCCCCTACTGATGTCGGTTCGAATCCTGGAGAGGGAAACTTTTTTTTTAATTTATATATTGTTCTTGTTAACACCATTGATAATATGACTTTTTGGCCGTCCGCTGGCTGCTGACCAATAAAAAAAATGACCATTGGCCAAAGTGTGAATCGAAATTTTTTTTTCGTTTTTTTTCGTCTCTTTTGTATTTATATCTTATTTGACCGTGTCCTGGCTACTGACCAATAAAAAAAATGACCATTGGCCAAATTGTGATTTAAAATTTTTTTCCGTCTTTTATGTAATTATATCCTTCTGGCTACTGACCAATGAAAAAAAGACCATTTGCCAAAGTGTAGCAATTTTTTTTTCTATATTAAAATTATAGGTTATTTGGCCGGTTGCTACCTACTGACCAATAAAAAAGGAATCCATTGAAATTTTCAGATTATTTAATTCAATTTAATTTAATTTTTTTAAATTAGTGCTAAAGTCTTTAATTAATTTTTACCTTACCTTCTCAGAATTTGAATATAATTTTTGGATTCCTTAAGTTTAACTAGGATGGCCATAGCCAAGGGGAAGGCAGGGAGGGGCGCCTGCTCTTCTCTAAATCTAAAAATTTGCAAATTTCTCAAAAATTATCATTTTGTCTCTCCCTAAATCATTAATGCCCCCCTGTAATTTCAATGCTGGCTTAACCCATGCTAATTGGAAACCCCCCTTCCTGGGGCAATCCTGGCTACGCCTATTTCTCATACGTTTTTAAAATTAATTACCGCGCTCTTAAGATGTCTTATTAGGGTGCGTCCCAATACGCGATTTTGATTTAGATTGAAAAACGAATGCATGTTAAAACATAGACGCGTCTTAGTACGAGCGTCACGCCATTTTAGAAGTTTTGCTTTATCACCTCAACCGCGATCAACAAGATACAAGCTATTGAGTAATTTTCCTTCTAATCAATTTTTCCAAAGCATACCCAGAGAGTAAAAAGATTAATAAAGAAATTGTATCCATGAAACGTGAATCGCGTATTTGGACAGAAAAAAATGGAGGAGTTGAAGTTGTAGAGCGTATTAAGACGGAGCCTAACTGTTGAGGGAGGGAGGGGAAGCAGTTATTAAATTTCAACTCGTACGTAACTTGTTAATGCGGATCTTAACCTATAATTTAATCTAACCCATTTATCGATTTTTTTAATTTAGTCAAGTTTTATTTTAGGATTTGAAATGTATCTTACTTGCTGGTTCGATACCCGGAGAGGGCAAATTTTTTTTAAATTAAATTAATATATTGTTCTTGTTAATACCATTGCTAATATGACTTTTTGACAGTGTCCTGGCAATTGACCCATGAAAAAAATGACCATTGGCCAAATTATAAATCGAATTTTTTGTTCGTTTTTGAATTGGTGTATTAGGTTAACATTGATAAATACCCTATGCCCCCCCCCTACAAGGGCCTATGCCTTTACTGATATGGGTCCCTGTGCCCCTACAAAGGCTTATGCCTCTACTGATGTGGGTTCAAATCCCGGCGAGGGCAAATTTTTTTTATTTTTTATTATTTAATTGTTATATTGTTCTGTTAATACTATTGATAATATGACTTTTTGGCCTCCCGCTGGCTACCGACCAATGAAAAAAATGACCATTGGCCAAAGTGCGATTAAAATCGATTTTCTTTCTCGATTATAATTATAGGTAGTTATTTGGCTGTCTGCTAACCATTAGAAAAGATCACCACTGGCCAAAGTGATGGAAAATTTGTATAAATAATTAACTAATTATTTTGCATTTAATACCCCCCTATAGGCATTCTCGCCCCTTCCCACCTTTCTCGCCCATAAATTGCATAGCAAATAAAATATGCTACTTTTATACAGAGTAAAAATGAGTTTTGTTGCCCCTTCCCTTCCCCCCTCCCCCTTCCCACGAGGGCCGAAAGCCCGAGTTTTTATTTTACTTATGTAATATAAAATAGGAATTTAGATTAAAAATAAAGCAAACTAACGATAAAAGTTTATTTTATTTCAATTATTACATTTTTATGGAAGAAATCGAGATTTGAGTTTATCAATATATATCTAACTCTATAAAGTGTTTTATTTTATATTGCCACCATTTTGTAACATATTCCTTTTGTGTGCGATGTAGCGTGACTGATAGTGGTTGTATTGTATCTAGCTACTTCTATCTTCTCCATGTGAAAGTAGTCTGTTATGCTTATGATGATGTTAGTTGCGGTTACAAAATGGTGGCAAAATATAAAAACAATGTATAGGGTAGGTATATATTTAAAACCCTAATCTCGATTTTCTCCTTAAAAATTGAGGAATTAAAATAATTAAAATTATATTTTTAGTTAAATTTGCCTTATTTTTAATTGGAATAAATTTTAAAATTTCTATTATATATTATATATGTAAAAAATAAAGCAGACAAAGTGCTAAAAGACCGTAGTTAAGTTGAAATTTTACAGAATATCAAAAAATATTGACCCTAGGTAAATTAAATTAACCTGAAGGTTTAGGCTATCTCTATTGACCAACCTTATAGCGTTTAGGTTAATTTTACGCTCTAACCTAACCTTTAGGTTAGTCTACACATATTGACCTCAAGGTTTGAAGTTGATATTGACCTCTAACCTCGAGGCAGAGGTTAGCGTTTTAAAAAGACCTCAAAGGTTTTTTGAAAAGCCTAACCTATTAGGTTGGGTCGACAAAACCTGAGGCTTTCCCATCACTAGGGCACATTTTCACCTGGATCATTTTCCCTATCTTCTCGTAAACAGATGATTCCTTTTTAAAAGCCAAATTTTGTTAATATGCATATCAAATTGTTTAAGCTTTTATAGACAATTCTTATGTTTAAAGTTTTAAGAATTAATTTTAAATTTCTAGCTATAATTGCTAGCCGGGAAAGCTCTATATTTTTAGCCGAAATCATATTTTATTAAAAGTCGCAAATTTAGTAGACCTATTTTTTGTAATATATAATTATTATTATTTGTTGAGAATTAGTGATAAAAATTGCAAGGGTTAATTTTTTAATATTGCAAAGTTCAAACAAATTTTATGCACGATTAAAATTTCTTTAATTTATTCTGCAAAAAGAGCCAAATTTGTTTAACCCATAAGCTATAAATATATTAAATAATAAATTTAACTAATTGATAAAACTATATAAAAAATTTAAATTGACTATTTTTAAAATGTTATGCACAATTTTAACAACAGAACCGATAATAAATTGATATCCAAAAGGGCTCGTATTGATATATAAATTGAATTGAAAGGTTACCTTTATATACCGCATCATATGATTTTTACGATAAAAATTTGTAGAAATATCCTAATGCATGAATAAATATTTATTTATAATGATCGGTCAAAATGTTGAAATAATACAAACAATTTACCAAAAAATCAATGAACAATTGAACGCGTTAAAAATTTATTTACACCTGTATATGTCAACACTCTGATAAAATCCTTTACTGGTAGAAGCAAGAAATAAATTTCAAATTAGGTCTCAGAGAGCAATGTTGTTCGATATAAATCACATTTTTATTCATTTCTTTGATCCCCGTTGGTGTCTAAAACAATTGCAATAAATTTAAATTTTTTTAATAACTTTAAACATTCTAGTTCAAACATTATATTAACGCTTTGTTTATTGATTAAATCACTCGGAATGATAATCACAATACAAACGCTAAGATAGGCCTTAGAAAAAGTTAACCTTTAACAAATGCTTTAATTCCAGGTATCCTAAAAACCTCTATTTTTTAAATTAAAAACATACCCGTTCCGAATGATAAAAGATAAATTAGCTGAAAGGGGTATACATACTATGTTTAGTCTTAAAATTCACCTGGTCAAAAGCGATTACACACGCTTTGCTTTAACTTTTTTTAAACACAATTAAAAATGAGGTGGGCAAAATGATTGATTAATTGGAAAGAGAGCAGACTTGATTCCTTATACAAGATCACGCGAAATTCCTTTAAAAAACTAGAGCTGATTTTAACTTTAGCATGTTTTTTTCAAAGAGCGCTTGATATAATAAATTTTATTGATAGTTATAATTCTGTCCATACATGTATGAGTTGCCAAATTTTGAATTTTTAGGATTTATATCTATTATTTAAAAATGTGCTATTGATCGAATCCCGTGCATAATAAATATTTGTCACCATTGAATAAGTTACAGAGTTCATTTTATATAGGTATAATATTATTAGAGTTATTATAATTTTTATATTTTATCGGTTTTTACTTTTATAGCTTAGAGAAGATGATCTATTTCTCCTAAAAAGTGCTATGTAAAGGTTAATATTTCTCAAAAAATCTAATAAATCTCAAACTTTTAATCGACTTTTCGATTTAAAATGATTATATATAATATTGCTTTTAGGTTAGACATATTGCATACTTTGATGGGAACCTTTTCATCGCCGCAAGAACCGAAAGGGAAAGTTTTTGTAAAATTTCGCTGTTCGATGAGTTGAAATTCACAATCTCCCTTATCGGACAATTTGATGACTCCAGTAAATGGGTGTTGAAACATTAACGTTACGGAATAGGTTGATTTTGGACATTTTACCGAAACTGCCGAATGAGAAAGTCTTTAATTAAATTTTAATATTTTTTTCATTTAACAAACAATGGTATATTATAACAAGTGAACATAGTAAATGAAAGTATAAAATTTATCAGCGAACATATAAATGGAAAGCTACATAAGGAAAGTTACTAGGGGCAATAATAAAATTTAACGAGGGCAAAATAATTATTAAATATTTAAAGGGGGGCAGCCGCCCCTCACTGCTTGTTGTGCCCTTGGTTGCTAGTTATATGTTGTTGTGTAAGTTCTAAGGATTCAGTTTTTAATAATTTAAAGAGTAGAATATCATTTAAAATGTAGTATTGTAATTTAAAGATTTATATAAGTTAAATTACCCATGATTTCAGGATATGGTATTTCGAATGGGCAATCCTTTAAAAGATAGATTAGGTTAGCAAATTGATTTTGCAAATATTTTAATATTATATTCCGTGAATGTTATAATTTGTATTAAAGCTTCGAATTTAAAACAATCGACTATATTAGAGACTTCGCCTTAGATAATTTACCGGTGGTAGAATTCGTTTGAAAGGGACTGGCAGGGTAGACCGATCTAAAATTCCTCTGGTGATAGTATGATAACGTTTTTCCGAAATATCAGTAAAATAACAATGGAAACTCAATCGCGCGATTCCCCCAGATACGGGCAAATCGAGCATATTGGTAAAGTTAGTGACACCCCTGGCCTAAAAGAATTTCAACAAAAAAATTTAGTTTTGATACTTAGAGATATTTATAAAAAAGCTGACCCATAAAATCTGACCCGAGCCCGATGCCCAATTTTTATATTTATTTTTGTCCAGACATGGCCCAAAACCTTTTTGAGCAGGGCGGGCAGCCTATGCAGGGCTCTACATGATTGCAAAAGGCTTGTCTGAAATTGTTTTAAAGATGTGTAAAAAAATAAGGGGACAAAGTTATGCTTGTGACAGGGGAAAAATTATAAAACTTGTGTATATGCTTTATATAATTTATATATAATATAGACTCATAGACTAGATAGACTGCTCATCAACGCACAAAATGTGTACCCTTTTTTCCACCATTTTAAAAGGCACATTGTAAAGTGGATCATATAGAAATTCGTAATTTTCACAAATTAAATAATCTTAAAAAGGTAAATAAAAAAATATTGAATTGGGTAGATATCAAAAACATCACTTTAAAATATATATCATTTAAAAAATACATAAAAATTAAAAATGTAAAAATGCGATTAAAGTTTGTTTAATAATATAGCGTCATCAATATTAATTGCTATTTTGTATAGTATTAATTTATTGACGTTCGTTTTAATTTAAAAACTAGTGAGGAGGGTAAATTGACTGTTATAGGGCAAAATAACATGGTTAAAATACACCAGTTGCCCTCTTCAAAATGGAGGAAAATTTGACACACAATAAACCATATGCAACATATGGCATGAGCAGTCTATCTAGTCTATGTATAGACTTTAACAACAAATTTCCACTTAGTCAAAATATAAAAAGTTTTTGTATCAAAAAACACCCGCTTAAAATAATAATTTGCAAATTATGAAAAGTTTTAAAGATAATAAAAGGTTAAAAAATGGGAAATAGCTTTAAAAAAATATTCAATTTTTCTCGAACAAAAAAGATCCGTCCAATAAATAAAATTTGCAAGGCTTTCTGCTACGTAAAAGATAAACATTTTCTTTATTATCAATAATATGATTTCATATAATATCTTCATATAAAAAGTTTATCACGCATTATTAAATAAAAGCCTATTTTGACAGGACATTTATTGAAACTACGCCTCTGGGATATATTCAAGATTTGATTCGAATTCGATTCGAATTTTAGAATTGAATCCGAATTCGAATCCATATGTGTAAGTTTCGTATCGAATGCTTGCTAAAATTCGAAAATTCGAATCGAATCCTTGAAAAAATCTAATTTTATTTTAAGTTTAATTTAAATAGACGAGACTCAAATATTTAGCTATTTTTATCTCCGCATTTTATTTATTTTTCCTGCTACAATTTGAAAAAGTTTAATTTAAAATTTTTTAGACTTACATAAGTTATGGAGAACGAGGATCACATTTTAATTAAATTATGGACTTTGATAAAAATTGCAAGACCGCCCAAAAATATTTCACGATTAAAGGCCATATGTAAAGAATGAGAACAAATTACTGTGCTCAGTATTTAATTCAAATTTTGCTCAGTAGAATAATCAATTGCTCAGTAAAATAATTAAATGCTCAGTAAATATTCAAATGCTCAGTAAATAATTTAATGTTCAGTAATTCATTCATTTGTTCAGTTATTATTTCTGTGTTGCTCAGTAAATTTTTGCTCAGTAAATTTAATTTTAAAATATAATTATTATTTAAGCGAGATTTGAACCAGCAATGTCAGTTCATAGAATAGATGTCCTATGTGTTATCTGTAAAAAGACATGAGTTTTGTTTAGTCGACTTCAAAAGTTTGACTAAGAAAAAGGTTTTGGTGACAGTTGTCAAAATTATCGTTTGTAGAACAAAATAAACTCGGGCCTTCGGCCCTCGTGGGAAGGGGGAGAAGGGAAGGGAAGAGGGGAAGGGAAGGGGGGACGACTCATCTGTACTTCGTATAAATGTATCATATTTGCTATGCAATTTATGGGCGAGAATGGTGGGAAGCGAGAATGCCTATAGGGGGGTATCAAATGCCTAATGATTAATTAATTATTTATACAAATTTTCCATTATAGGCAAAATGATATAGGCAAAATGTAATATAGGCAAGGGTTAGGGTTAGATTTAGTGTGTGCATCTAGTTGCGTATTACATTAGTTTTTATTGATTATGGGTCTAACAAACATTATATTATAAAACAACACAATGTTAAGAATTTGCAGAATTGTTGGGAGAAATGTTTTGTTGAATTTGAACAATTTTTAATTAAAAAAATCAAAAATTTGGCCAATGGTCACTTTTTCTCTATTGGTCAGTACCAACAGATACTCTATAAGTCAATGATAGCCAAAAAAATGGAAAAAAAAATTTGATGCTCACTTTGGCCAATGGTCATTTTTTCCATTGGTCAGCAGCCAGGACACGGTAAAGTGGATATAAATTCATAAGAGTAAAAAAAACGAAAAAAAAAATTTCAAATCACATTTTGGCCAATGGTCATTTTTTTCCATTGGTCAGCAGCCAGGACACGGTAAAAGTGGATATAAATTCATAATAGTCAAAAAAAACGAAAAAAAAGTTTTCGAATCACATTTTGGCCAATGGTCATTTTATTCCATTGGTCAGCAGCCAGCGGACGGCCAAAAAGTGATAATAGCAATGGTAGGAACAGGAACAATCATAATAGTCAAAAAAAACGAAAAAAATATTTCGATTCACATTTTGGCCAATGGTCATTTTTTCCATCGGTCAGGAGCCAGCGGACGGCCAAAAAGTCATAATAGCAATGGTAGTAACAGGAACAATCATAATAGTCAAAAAAAACGAAAAAATAAACTCGGATTCACATTTTGGCCAATGGTCATTTTTTCAGTGGTCAGCAGCCAACGGACGGCCAAAAAGTCTTATTATCAATGATAGTAACAAGAACAATCATAAGAGTCAATAAAACCCGGGATTCTAACCCAAAAACTAGTTAAATTGCATAGCAATTAAAAGTAAACAACTTTTATTTATGTTTATTATATAACATTGGTCAGCAGCCAGCGGACGGCCAAAAAGTCATAATAGCAATGGTAGAAACAGGAACAATCATAATAGTCAAAAAAAAACGAAAAAAATAATTTCGATTCACATTTTGGCCAATGGTCATTTTTTTCATTGGTCAGCAGCCAGCGGACGGCCAAAAATTCTTATTATCAATGATAGTAACAAGAACAATCATAAGAGTCAAAAAAACTCCGGGATTCTAACCCCAAAACTAGTTAAATTGCATAGCAATTAAAAAGTAAACAACTTTTATTTATGTTTATTATATAACTAGTTAAATTGCATAGCATTAAAAGTAAACAACTTTTATCTATGTTTATTATATAATAGATAATTTAACAAATCTTATATATAACACACCGAGGGAGATAGAGATGAGGGGTGGGGCACCTCTTTCTCATGCATTAATTTAAAAAATCGATAACCTAATATACCCAATGCAAATAGATAGGGAGGGTAACGGACAACGGACAACGGACGGACAACCAAAAAACGAGCCCATAAATTGCATAGCAATTAATAAATTCTTTAAAAGGAGATTGCCTCTTTCTCATTAGGGTGGAGGGGGTGATTTTTTTCCCCCCCCCCCATCTTTTACCCTCTTTCTCACCTGGGGGGAAGGGGGATTTGCCCCCCCCCCCTTTTCACCCACCCTTATTTTTTACCCTCTTTCTCGCCCAGAGGGGGGAGGGTGATTTGCCCCCTCCCCCCTTATTTTTTATCCTCTTTCTCACAGGGGGGGGGGGGGGGGAGGGGGGGGGGGGAGGGGGGGGGGAGTGATTTGCCCCCCCCCCTCCTTATTTTTTTACCCTCTTTCTCACCAGGGGAGAGGGAATTTGCCTCCGCCCCCCTTTTTCAAGCCCCTTATTTTTTACCCTCTTTCTCATCCGGAAAGGGGGGGGGGGGTGATTTGCCCCCCCCTTTTTCACTCCCCCACCTATTAATTGCCCTCTTTCTCACCCAGAGGGTCTCTGCCCTGGGCTAAAGAGAGGGCCAAATCACCCTCCCACCCGGATGAGAAAGCTGTTAAAAAGTGGAGGGAGGCAAATCACCTCCCCCCCCCCCTCCTGGTGAGTAAGAGGGTAAAAAATCAGAGGGGGGGCCCCGGGTAAGAAAGAGAGTAAAAAAGGGGGGGGAGGTCAAATCACCCCCCCCCCCCTGATGAGAAAGAGAATAAAAAAGAAGGGGGAGGGCAAATTACCCCCTCCCCCCTGGTTAGAAAGAGGGTAAAAAATAAGGGGGAGAAGTCAAATCACCTCCCTCCACCCGGGTGAGAAAGGGGGTAAAAAATAAGGGGGTGAGGAAGAGGTAAAAAATAAGGGGGGGGGGAACCAGCGGGACAAAAGGAGGGAGGCAAAGTTTTTAATTTATTCAATAAAAATTGAATACCAATTAAAATATTATTTATATAATAAGCGCAAAATAAAGTAATATCACAAATTATCTATATATATTACTGAGCATTTTAGCAAAAACACTGAGTATTATTAATTTTGAGCATTTTAAAGTTAATTTACTGAGAAATTTTGAATTTTCAACTGAGCACTTTAATACAATACTGAGCACACTTTACTGAGCATTTCTCAATTTATTATTGAGCATTTAAATAACATCAGTTAAGAATCTGACCCACCAATTAATTACATAAAGGCAAAACTTGGCATGGTAGTCAGGTGCAACAGCACCTATATAATAATAGAAAAGGCTATTTTAGTAAGGCAGGCATTGGATTTGGCCTTTAAATTCCTCTTAGGAGAACTTACTATCCAACATTGAATGGGAACAAATTGAAAAAGTTTAACTGATACTTTTTCCCTTTTACAAGGCATCTGATATAATATCCGGGGGGAAAATCCCGCAATTAACTTGGTATTGCCGCTATATTATCAACCAGGCATAGAAGATCATGCTGTAAAAATGGCAACAGAAAATTGAAGATGTTTGGCCTTCAATAAGAAGATAGCCTTATTAGCGAGTGTCGTCGATTTAAGGCTCAAAATTTGAGTGTTGATCACCAGTACATGGCATATCCCGTAGAGAAATTAAAGATGACTTGAAAACTGCTATAGGAAGTCAGCCCGATTTTGTATCAATTAGCAAGGTATCAATACTGGATCATCTATTGAGAGCGACAAGGCGAAGTCTCCATTGGAGACATTTTCGCACAAACCACGTGTGGCCTCCAATGTTGAGCCATTACAATGGTGAAAATCAAATCAATGTCGTTTTCCAGCCATCAAAAAATTGGCAAAAAATCTTCTTTCTATACCGGATCATTTAACCCGTGCAAAAGAAAATTTTTAACCGGAACTAATTAATTGACCAAACACATGCAATCGTTTAAGGTAAAAAGTGTTAGGAAGATAATTTGCCTTAAACGTTGGCTAAAAACGGTTCGTGATTGCCTTAGACATATCATATTTTTTTGCTCGCCTTTAATATTTTTAATTGCTATGCAAATTTTATTTTCAATGTTTGTATTTTTTAAATATCTTTCAAATAAAATTTTCAAATGTACATGCAAATTAAAAAGCAGCCTTTTTAATGTGTTTTTTAATAATTAAAAAAAACGTAATAAACATTCGAATCGATTTCAATCCTTAAATTTTTTTTGAATCGAATTCTAATCTTCATTTTAATAATCGTTGAATCTCGCGAATATTTAAAAAAAAACTAAAATTATTCGATTCGAAATCCAGAGGCGTAATTAACACCATCATAATTTATAAAGGTTCAGACTTGATTGCCATTAGCATTAAAGGTTCAATACATTAAAAGGAAAAAGTCATCATATAAGCTAAATTTAATATTAGAATTTATTAAGATATTTTACCTGATTTATAGTATAGAATGTTCCACAATCGTAGAAGGGAATGAAAAATGATATAGATCTTTCGTTGCTAAATCTCAAAGAGCATTTTGAATTTCGTGTCGATAATGTAGCGGTTGTCGGTTGTAAAAAATCCAGCGTTATTAGAAAGCGGTCTCTCATACAATAGTGAAAATCTGTAAATAAATATAAAACAATTAAAACTGTAGAATGGGTAACTTTACCTAGTGGAGCCAGACAAGTCTTAGCCTCAGAATAAAGTGGGAGAGTTAAGCAACAAAATTAGTATTGTATAGCTTGGTAAGGGGTTTTTAAAAATTGCAAACAGGACGCAATTCAAGCTATAAAGGACCATTTAAAATCACATTTAATAAAAATCTATTAATTTTTTAAATCACTTATATAAATATAAAAAAACCTGTTATTTTTTAAGTTTATATAAATAATAAAATAATTAATAATCAACTTAGCATAATGTATCGAAATTATATTTGTAATAAGATGGAGGAGCCAGTCAGGGTAATGCAAAAAGCGCATTTTAGTTCTGGTAACTTACCCATCGAATACTTTTTTAAATAGACTGTTAAAAATCTTATCCTCTTAATAATTTTCTGGATACTAAAAAGTAGATATTCCAGATCTTTTCAATCATGTCCCTAGTCCCACCTAACCTAAAGCATCTTTTTGCAATTTTTAAAACAACTAAATTAAAACCACTTAACGACTGTCCCAAGTCCGTGTGCAAAAAGTGAAGGGTTGGCGTCAGGTCGGAAACCGGCTATAGAAAAGAATTCCAAAATCATGATAGTTTCAAACAAAATTATACAAGATAAGGCTAGGGCGTCCTCCACAAAAGACGCGCACTGCTTACCCCGCCCGTGCAATGTGAAAAATTTACTAGGATTACTGCCCAACTCACAACAAAGGCGGTTAAGAGATGTTAAGGAAAGAGTGCGAATGACGTGCTTGAATGGAAACGTTGATGAGGAAGAGCATCGAGGTCGCACAAATGCTAGGAAGAAGAAAGGTACACATCGTCTGACTACAAGAGACGAGGTGGAACGGAACGAGAGCTCGGGAATTAGGAGAAGGATACAAGCTATTCCACAGTGGGTCACCAAATCGTGGAAACGCATCGTTCTAAGCGAATCGTTCAAAGACAAGGTGGTGGAAGTCAAGCGTTGTTCCGACAGGCGAAGATGGGTAAAAATTGCAGATCAAGTAAGCCTCCTAACCGTTATGTGCGCGTATGCTCCCCAAATTGAGTGCATGGAATTTAAAAAAGACATATTCTTCGATTCATTGGAAAAGAACATACAAGGAATAGGACAGGAAGAAAGGCTTATTATTGGGACGGATTTCAACGCTCACGTAGGGAAAGATAGCCTCGGGTATGAATTCAATCATGGAGGCTATGGGCATGGTCTAAAAAACAAAGAAGGTAAAAACTTCTCCAAATTCTCCAAGAATACGACATGGCGATAGTTAACACCTATTTTTAAAAAACGCCAAGATCATATTGTGACTTATAGAAGTAGGAAGCATTTTAATCAAATTGACTATCAGCTCATACGATGAAATGACTTATAAAGCATCAAGGATTGCAAAGTAATAGCGGGAGAAGAGATCGCCAGGCAACATCGTCCTCTTGTTATGGATGACAGAAGAGTATTTCCCTAAAGAAGAAAGGTCTATAAATCTCGCATTCGATACGAAAGGCTAAAGGATACGTCGACAAACGAAGACTCTTCACTCTTGGGTGCAAGGAAGTTGCAATTGGACATAAACGACTTGGGAGATGTTAACTAAGGATAGGAAACAGCGATTCATGTTCCAAGACCAAAGGAGGCAAAGCTATGAATAGTAAACTATGGTGGTGGGATCAATCGTTTAGGGATTTTATCGAAAAAAAAAGAAAAATCTTTATAGACGGTGGCATAAATAAAGAAAGTCGTAGGATTATTACGAGTATAGAGACGCTAAGAAAGCCGCAAAACCGGCCGTTGCAATAAAAAGAATGCCATGTTCACTAGATGGCAAACAAACTGGATCATAAAGGGGGCGATGGGCTTATGTACAAATTGGCCAAGATAAGGGAGAAGAAAAGTCGCGATGTCGGAGTAAAATAATCAAAAACAAAAATCAAACTTTATTCAAGCCGAAGAAGTGATGGAAAGGATATTTTAAGAAACTTATGAATATTGCAAATGACAAAGATTCCCTTCCCGCCAAACATAAGTTTGGCGAACTCTTTCAAAAGGATGAAGTTAGGACACAAATGAACAAGAAGCAAAAAGGAAAAGCGAATGGCCCAGAGAGAATATCTATGGAAGCATTGCTCGGATGTCGTGAATAGGGAGTCATTACCATGGAACCTCCTCAACAAGATATTGGTAGAAGAGCGAATTCCTAATCAATGGAGAGCAAGCACGGTTTAACCCTTATTTAAAGGCAAAGGGGACCCTCAGGACTGTGGCAATTACAGACGTATAAAGTTAACTTGCCACTCCTTGAAGCTTATGGATAGAACCTTAGTAACAAGGTTGAAAAACGAGGTGGAAATATCGGCTAACCCATTCGGATTTGTGGCCGGCTAATCCACAATCGACTCAATTTTCGCACTAAGACAAATGATGGATAAAATGGTGAAAGAGAAAAGACCTACATAGGGTCTTTATCGACTTGAAGAAAGCTTATGACACGGTCCCTTGCGATTTAATATGGTGGTGCCTGAGAAAACAAAATATCCCTGACGCATATATAAGGCTTATGAAAAATATTTATGAAGCCTCAAACTCTTGCGTTAGGACGACAGTTGGAGACACTAAACCTTTTCGGGTTAACATTGGATTACATAAAGGATCTGCTTTAAGTCCCTTTTTACTTAATATAGTAATAGACACGATAACGAGAGACATTCAAAAGCCATCGCCATGGTGTATGCTATATGCCGATGATTTATTACTATGCGAGGAAACAAAGGAGAAAGTATTCAAAGAAGCCGAAAAGTGGTCAAAGCGCTTAGCTGGATATGGTTTAAAGGTCAACGATCAAAAAACGGTATACATGGCAATGAACGTTACAGGCAGCCCATCGCTGGATGACTATATAAAATACCCAAAAGTAGGCAGGTTTACATACTTCGGCTCGATGCTACATTAAGAGGGAGATTGCAAAACAGAAGTCAATGCCCGGATCCAAAAAGAATGGCTTAAATGGCAAAATATATCCGGTGCAATGTGCGACAAGAAAGTGTCAATATGGTTGAAGAGCAAAGCTTACAAATCCATGTAAGACCGATGTTACTCTATGGAAGTTAAACATGCACATTAAACACCACGGAAGAAACGCTATTACAAGCCACAGAGATAAGAATGACACGTTGGAGCTTGGGGTATACCAAGCTCAACCATATGACGAATTACTTTTTCATGACAAAAATGGGTATTAATCCTATGGCAGACATGATTAACAAAAATCGGCTAAGGTGGTATAGGCATATACTAAGAAAAATGACGTAATCAAACAGTACTGGACATAGAGGTACCGGGGGAGAGAGGAAGAAAACGACCCCGTGTCACGTGGGAAGGGGCAAGTCGACAAAGTTAAGAAAACAAAAAAGATTAATCAAGACATGGCACTCACCCGGTCAAGATGGAAGAAACTTATTAAAACAAACCCCACGACTGGGGACCAAATAATTGAAAAAGAAGAAGAACTATGATAAAATCCTATAGCTAAAGTACACTTTATTTAAAAACAACAAATTCTTCCTTTTGAGGTATAATTGTTAATTTAATAGGCGTATATGTTGTTACATTTAACTGGTTCTTCGTAGTCCACTACATTTAGTAAGGCACCCCTTGATCTTATAGGGTATGTGTCGGTTTTAACTTGACATTGCCAAGAGCCCGCATCTTCACTGCTTGACGCTTTGCTAATTTTCAAATTGTAATCTCCCTCGTTCGGATCCCCGACATAAGTATACCTATTAAAAGATAAATCTATAGATATTTATGAATTTTGTGATTTAATATTTAAGGAATTGTAGTCAGGGAAGATCAGATTATAGATAATTCTCAAGTTAACAGATCACTACGAGAAAGAAGTTTTATTTCATAGATTATAATTTTTGGTGAATTGGAATTAAAATATTTTTTTAAGTGTCAATTTATTTTGAGCTTTTATTAAATATAACATTATAAGTAAGAACATTATATTAAGAATATGTGAATACATTCTTCTTTATCAGACTTAAAATAGTTTTTAAACTTTTAAATATATATTACAAATTAAAAATATTTTATTTAGAAAATGCAGGATTTTGCCATAAATCAATTTTATACTATCAAATTTATGTAGTTTTTAGCATGTATGTATTATGTCTCAGATTAAGCGTTGTACGAATTTTTATATGTTTAAAGCATATATACCTTCGATTTTTAATTAAATCAACCTCGGTGCCATCTCTAAGCCAAAATGCTTGACCGATCATTTTTTTAACTTTGCATTGTAGAATAATAGATTCACCTGATTGGACGACATCGTTGTGAGGCTCAATTAAAAATACTGAAATATCGGATATTGCTTCTGAATCAAAAGTATCACAAGTTATTATAAATTACATCATTGCAATTTAGGCATGTTATATATATCCGTGTGCATTACTTTTGGTAATCGTCACTAACAATGAGATCAGGATTGAAGTAATGCTTATGCGCATGATAATTGGCATACCCTTATAAAGGAAAAATAATCAAAAAAGCATATAATTATTAAACGATCCTGTGATAGTGAATAATAAATAATGAGAACAGATTATTGAATTTAAAGTTATAGTTAATAAACATGATTACTTTAATATGTTATTTAGAACGGAACGGAGGCCCTTTTACACTGACCATTAGTTTGTCGAAATGAAATCTTTGCTACTGTTTCAATCCTTCAAATGAGTGATGAATGTTTTACATACGGCGAACAAGTCTGTGAATAATATTACAATTTATTTATATAATAATTGCGTCAAAACTCCACGAACATAAAATATAATTTCACGCATGCTTATAATCTAGGTTAGAAGACAAAGGACTATTTTTAATTAATGCCAAAGGCTTTTTTTTCCTACACCATTGAGTACACGTGGATGACATAGTCACCTAAATTTGGAAAATTTAGATATTATTTCTTAATTTAAATACGTTTATAAAGAATTTTATTCATTTAAAAATATGTCGATAAAACCATTATAATTGGATATATAATTGAACTGCTGTCGTCAGCTTAAATCAAAGCAAAAATCTTTTATCCTATACTTAATGATATGATATTATTTATATAGCTGTAAACTTCGTTGAGTTAACCAAGTTAATAGGATTTACAAGAAGTGTCAGTTATAAATAAAACATATGACATTAATGTATGCTAAAAAATCTCTGACCTCAGGTCTTGTGTATTACATTTAACACGAAAGATTTATACTTAAATGATGGAATATGGTTGATCCAGAGAGAAGATTTCAAATGGTTGTCTAAAATTTGTCAATCTATAATCAATTATAGGTGCTTCATATCAAATAAAGGATGGGCATCCAAATTGGATAGATAGGGTGTGCGATTCGTTATATTTAGTATTATATCATTACTAATAATTGTAGTCATTTAAGCCACGGAACTCTGCTACGCATCATCATTATATCTGTTTTTACACAATGTTTGTGCCCAGAGCTATGTACAAAACACGCGTTGTATGCCATAGCACTTGTACGTCTCTACCTGCCCTTCTCAGCTCAGCTCTTATTGAATAATGATGCCTCCCTTTCCCTCCCCCCCCCCTCGTCCATCCAAAATTCGCTATCATATGGCGCCAATATGTTATGCGGCCGGCCACCCCAACTACTTACATATAGGATGTCTTTTTTCGAGCATACATACCTCCTCGTGCTACGATTTGATTGTGACACTTAGCTCCATAAAAAATAAATTAACATTAAAGTTGTTCAGTTCGATACAACCATCGCTACCATGTTTAGCTGTAAACGCAAAGGCAAGCAATGGGCGTAGTTGGGGGGGGGGGGGGGGGGCAGGAAGGGACGGCTGCCTCCATCTACATCCAAAAATGTGTTGAAATTTATTAAAAGTATGGCTAAAAATTCAAAAATGATCATTTTGCCCCTCCCTAAATCATTATTGCCCCCTTCTAATTCCAATGCTGGCTACGCCCATACAAGCAACTTGTTAATTATTTGTCGCAATTGTCACTAGTTGAAAAACTTGTTAGTAAAGACCTACTAAAATGTTATTTAAAATATTATTTTAATCATATAAATGGCTCTAATCTTTTAAAGGGAATAAGATGAAAGTGATAACGATTTTATTGATAAAGTATTTATACTGGTATAAAGTTAGGGCAATTCCTTGCAAGGTTAATGGTTTCATGTGTAAAGTTATACCATTTAATTAATTAATATGTTGCACGCATTTACATATCATTAACTAATACTAAAATTACTATATAAACACAATTTCTTATTCACAAATAACTCGAGCTTAGTTTCTGAATTATCACCCATCGGAAGGATTTGTTGTGGTCACGATATGCCAAATGTATTTGCATAGTCCAATGCAGGACAAAGGTGCTTTTTCATGTTTATATTCACTCTCAGACAAATAGCATTTTAACGTGGGAGGTTTGCCCATCGAATCATCGTTACCGTCGCAAACCCCAGTGGATTTGAAATGGGCATTATACCTTAGTTTGCAAAATTTTGTGTTGATTGTGATGGCTATTACGTTTTGTTTATCTATAACCAACTTTTGGCGCTATCTTATCTGTATATAGTAACTTGGATATCCTATAATAAACAAAGCGGACCATGCGCATAGCCTGTGGGCGGAAGGAATTTCCATTGAATACAAATTTCTAATAACTTTAAATATGCCATCTCCAATTTAAATTTTAGCTATGCCCATGAAGCGGGAATAGGTTTTATGGAAGATAATTAAATCTTTGTACCTTTTTTATTAATGGAAATTGTTCAAGAAATTACGATATAAAGATCACCTTTTAGGATATAGCTATATCTTGTATTCATAAATTTTCTAACAATAGATATAGTTGACTTTTTGGTAAATTATTCTAATAAAATTTTTTGGTCCATATCAAAATAAATTTATAATGTCAAAAATAAAGATAACAATGTTATTGCAAATACAATCAATGTCACTTAAAATTAAAAACCAAAGTAGTATTTATAAACATAGATAAGTTTTTTAGGTTGCTACCATAGATTTGCATAAATATTTTATGAATGCGTCGATAGCTATTTCGGTGGGCCCCCATTATGTGGAGATGATATTATGACTAGCAGCGGTAAAGGTGTTATATATATTAAAAGTGTACGTATGTGGTTTTGTGGAAGTATGTCCCCAAACATTTGGATAATTTTCCCCGAGTTTCTTGTGCATTATCAAACAAAGTAGCCTATATAAAGGATGTACGGAAAGATAATTGCACCGCTTAATAGTCTACCTAATTTTTTACTTTTTAGATAAGTGCGCAAAATTGTGAACTTCATCAGTTCTGATAACACGGAAAGCAACTTAATATTTGACAATTGGGCTTTCAAGAAGCCTATTGCGGTATTATAATAATATAATTCCATTTCATCACTTATTAATAATAATTAAGTGACCTGCAATAACAATTTATTTCAGAAAGTGTTTAATAATAATAATATATTGTTGGAAAATAAATGCTAGCCATTTTCAAGCACTATGGAATTATAACAATCAGAATTGATTTAACGCTATGTTGCTAATAAATATATGTTTAATGATGATTCCCATCTTTTCTGGTCAGGAGTCAGGATCTAATGGTTAATTAGAATTAATTTTATTTTAAGTCGTGATTTTTACATTAATTTTTTTTTAAATATCATAAGTTTTTGCTTTATCTAAACTCAAGGTACAGAATATTTCAAAAAGGAGACGCTGAAATTAGAAAAATTCCAAAACAAAGGCAAAAAGAATGAGGTTAAAATAAGTTATGAAATTTCGAAAGACAACAAACCTATTATGGGTAAAGTCAAAGGAAACGACTTAGTAGATAAGTCAGCATACACCGAATTGCTAAATAAGATTTATTTAGTCGATAGAGATATCAATAGAATTGAACGAGAGAATAGCAAAGTTATTGCGGAAATAATTGAGTATAAAAAAGCATATAGAGTAGAAAGAGAGGAGGAGAAACGTTTAAAAATAAAACTTAATGTCCTAAACGGTAAATTAAATGCCTTAAATTCCAAGATAGCAGTAACAAAACAAAGATTAGCTATGATGAAACTTCGTAAAGATTTGGAAGAGAGCAGCAATTTAAAGCAAGCAAATTACGCTGAAAATTTGAGATCAAAAATTTCGAAGAAAATTAAAAGAATTAAGAAAAAGTATACATTACCAAAGAATTTCAGCGTTTTTTATAATGTAAATTCGACAAATTTTACTAATGTGCACACGGATGCTACAATTAAACCGCCAATTGTGAATCAAAAATCTAAACTCAAAATGTTTATCACACATTCGAATGGGACTAGAATTATAGGAAAACTCAATATGAATAATTCGATCGAAATAAAGTTACCAAATACTTTATCGGGATCTATGATTAAAAAAGTTATTGTACAACGGAAAATAATTAATAATGTCAAAACAAATATCACTAACACATGATAGTAATAACTCGGTGATGCAAAAATAAAAATGTTTTTCGCTAACGATTATAGGTATACATGGGAAATCTAATAAATGTATATGGTATAGGATTAATATTTAATAAATTCTTTCTTAGAATTGGTTTACATAAATTAGTGAATGAATAATAAATTGCTAAGTAGTTTTAACTATTATAATTTGTATATGAGTTGAATTTTGTAATCAAAATGTATGGTGGATGTAATGGAAATTGTTCCTTGCCAGAAAGAGACTGTTCTTTTGCATATAAAAATACAAATTTCGCATAAACCTATTGTTTGGTTATCGTAATAATTAGATAATAAACCAATCAATTTCAACGGTTATTTGGAATACAATCACACACGTTAATTGTTTTTGAAAACCCATAGGGCTCAAAAACTCTGATTATTGATTTCCTTGAGTAACAAATTTTTAGAATTTAATTTTAAGTAAATTTATAATCCTTTTAAAGCACTTAATACTAATTATTAACTGTATTTATTAACATTAAAAAAAATTAAAAAATGCGAATTAAATAAATTATCGCCTAAAGTTAGCAAATAGGTGGCAAAAGAGATACCAGTATAAAAATCTTAAAGGTGTTATCTCCTAATTTTAAAATTTCCATAAAAATTAATAGTAATAAATTGTAAACTTCCAAAAATTAAAAAATTCCAGTTTTTACATTTTTATTGGTCCCAGAAGGTCCTTACTTCCCTTTAAAATATTTGACGAAAGCATCAGCCAAAAAGATTAAGTAGGTCTCTTAAGAAAAAAACATTGTTCAATTTTAAGCCCTCAAGATCTTGTAATTTAACTGTTAAAGACGGCAGAGATTACTAATATATACAGTTCTATTTTCCAAACACATCGAAGCCGTAACGATGTATAGTAACACGATTAAGAATATACAATTATTTACCGCTTTGGTAAGCACTTTAATCTTACAAACAAACATATGACGCATATTAAAATGTGTATAATTACGTATATCGCGACGAAATTAGTTCGATCCGGACTTTCGAAGTATGTTGAAGTCCTTAATATATCATTCCAAGCTGGACCCCCGACCCCGGGATAAGGTTGTGATTGGCTAGCCGTCAAATTTAAACCCACCAATGAGTGGACTAAATTGATGTCGCGACATTCCCGCACTTTTTGTACCGTCATATTTTTTACGATTAGTATACCATTTACTCTGATAGGGTGTTCGGACACTATAAATTTTTCGTTACATGTTCGGCTCATATTACGAAGCGCTTCGTTACTTGCATCAAATTCGTTGGCAGCTAAAGATCGGAAAATAATACTGGCAACGGGTGTGAGAGGTAACCAGGATATTGTCCAACTCATGTAACCTCGGAGTATTTGACAAATATTTAAAATGGCACCCGTCGTGCTTCCCACAAAAGTTAGAAATCCGAAAATTAGGTAAGATAAGGTAAGTAAGCTTTTAGTAGGATTGTGGTAGCTCAGTTCACCGATATTCGGTCTTAGTAGGTAAAAAGCTGAGAAAGTTATGGCTACGATTTTGTAATACACTAACGTTAAGACGGTGTATATGGTGTAAGTGGCAAAAGTTTCGCTAGATGAGTGCAAACCCGATATCCAATAAGCCGGGGAAACTAGCATCGTGTACATTAAGACATTGGGCACAAGATCTGATAAAAACTGTAAAGAAACATGAAATTAGTAAATACACTATAAATCTTAATAATTTTTAACAAATTTTGCTAAAAATAATAAATGATAGTTATACCCAAAGATGACTTTTATATGAATGTAACTTGAATTTGTAAAAATATGAAATAGGAGATAGTTTAAATTCTAGTTTATAATTTTATACTAAAAATTAGTGCTGTAAAAAAGGCTGGGTTTTGTTTGGTCGACCTATGGTTTTAGTTAGCAAGCACACCTCTGCTGATATAGATTGTGCTCTACATAAACAGACCAAAATCATTTGAATTATTTATGTTTAGTTTGACTAGAGGTCGACCAAACAAAACCCAGCCGTTTTTACAACACTCCTAAAAATCCAAACTATCATAAATTTTGTCTTTAAACTATCATTAGGCGACATTTTTCAAGAAACTATAAAAAATATACTATTTTTGATTTTCGCCATAATTTTTAATAAAAATCTCTAATTCGATAGTGAATTTCTTATTAATACTATTTTTATTTTTACAGATATTGGTAATGTATAATATACCGATATGGCTGTAAAAGTAGAAGGGCCGAAATAGGATTCTTTGAAGGCGATAGCGTAATATTGCCAATAAGTATTGCCTGTGATATGTTTAAAATATTCAAACGGATATATTTAAGACATTTTTATCTCACTTTGACGTAAAGTTTCGAACATTATCACCATAGGTAACAGGGCTGTTATGGTAAAGAGAAGCCCTAACCGATCAAATAGCGAGAGCTGCGTCGTTTTTATATCATAGAATATCTGTAAATTTTGAAATAATTATAATTAAAATAATTTGGTCTTTTGTTCAATTCAAAAAATCCCTTCCACCGTGCAAATGCCAAATTACCACCAGAAATTAGAATTATAAAGCAAAATTTAATGAGAGTTTTATCAAAAATTAACTCGTTATTAACATAAATAATTTAATGTTTTAAAACACTCCTTTTTTCCTTCAAACTAAAAATGTGATCGGCCCGCTTAAATATTCTTTTTTAACTGAACCAGTCCATTAAAATCAATGCTTTATCTTACACACAATTTTTAATATTAAATGATATTGCAATGTTTTAGTTGAAAATTGATTGAAGCTTTGCAAGAATTTTAGCTTAGTTGTTGAATATTATTATAATAATTTAACTTAGCCATTTTGTTGTTATTAATTGCTATGCAATTTATGGGCTCGTTTTTGGTTGTCCGTTGTCCGTTGTCCGTTGTCCGTTACCCTATCTATTTGCATTGAGTATATTAGGTTATCGCTTTTTTAAATTAATGCATGAGAAAGAGGTGCCCCACCCCTCATCTCTATCAAGAGGTGCCCCACCCCTCATCTCTATCTCCCTCGGTGTGTTATATATAAGATTTGTTAAATTATCTATTATATATAATAAACATAAATAAAAGTTGTTTACTTTTAATTGCTATGCAATTTAACTAGTTTTTGTTATATAATAAACATAGATAAAAGTTGTTTACTTTTAATGCTATGCAATTTAACTAGTTATATAATAAACATAAATAAAAGTTGTTTACTTTTAATTGCTATGCAAATTAACTAGTTTTGGGGTTAGAATCCCGGAGTTTTTTTGACTCTTATGATTGTTCTTGTTACTATCATTGATAATAAGAATTTTTGGCCGTCCGCTGGCTGCTGACCAATGAAAAAAATGACCATTGGCCAAAATGTGAATCGAAATTATTTTTTTCGTTTTTTTTGATTATTATGATTGTTCCTGTTTCTACCATTGCTATTATGATTTGGCCGTCCGCTGGCTGCTGACCAATGTTATATAATAAACATAAATAAAAGTTGTTTACTTCTAATTGCTATGCAATTTAACTAGTTTTTGGGTTAGAATCCCGGAGTTTTTTTGACTCTTCTGATTGTTCTTGTTACTATCATTGATAATAAGACTTTTTGGCCGTCCGTTGGCTGCTGACCAATGAAAAAAATGACCATTGGCCAAAATGTGAATCGAAATTATTTTTTTCGTTTTTTTTTTGACTATTATGATTGTTCCTGTTACTACCATTGCTATTATGACTTTTTGGCCGTCCACTGGCTGCTGACCGATGAAAAAATGACCATTGGCCAAAATGTGAATCGAAATTATTTTTTTCATTTTTTTTGACTATTATGATTGTTTCTGTTACTACCATTGCTATTATGACTTTTTGGCCGTCCGCTGGCTCCTGACCGATGGAAAAAATGACCATTGGCCAAAATGTGAATCGAAATTATTTTTTTCGTTTTTTTTTTTGACTATTATGATTGTTCCTGCTACTACCATTGCTATTATGACTTTTTGGCCGTCCGCTGGCTGCTGACCAATGGAATAAAATGACCATTGGCCAAAATGTGATTCGAAAACTTTTTTTTCGTTTTTTTTTGACTATTATGAATTTATATCCACTTTCCGTGTCCTGGCTGCTGACCAATGGAAAAAAATGACCATTGGCCAAAATGTGATTCGAAAATTTTTTTTTCGTTTTTTTTACTCTTATGAATTTATATCCACTTTTACCGTGTGCTGGCTGCTGACCAATAGAAAAAAATGACCATTGGCCAAAGTGAGCATCAAAATTTTTTTTCCGTTTTTTTTGGCTATCATTGACTTATAGAGTATCTGTTGGTACTGACCAATAGAGAAAAAGTGACCATTGGCCAAATTTTTGATTTTTTTAATTAAAAATTGTTCAAATTCAACAAAAAATTTCTCCCAACAATTCTGCAAATTCTTAACATTGTGTTGTTTTATAGAATCTGGTACAGTGGACGACTGACCTATTAGGCGACAACCAATTAGGTTACAGATTTATGTGCGACTAGAATGAGCTTAACTGGAGAAAAATACAAGTGATAACCAAGTAATGAAAACCAATAAGGTTATTTGACACATTTGCACATACGTTCAGTTCATATATATTCTGAATCCCATTCATAATGCCAATCATCCACAATGCCAATGACTGTATTATTTTTAAGTAATAGCTTATTATACAGTTAATTCTATTATAATGATTATATTATATCCATGTGTACTAATTGTACTTATAATATTCCCTAACCCTAGCCCTAACACTAACCCTAACCCTACCCCTTAATTTTGATTGGTTAAGCCATTGGCGGTCTAAAGCATTGGCATTATGGACGATTGGCATTGTGAACAGAAGCGTATATTCTACTTATTTTGTACCAAAAAGCTTTAAGATGCACCACATAAAAGTAAGATTTTTGGGCCTAAGTGAATTTATATGTATTTTAGCTACATTAGAAGTAATCTCAATTCATTGATCTTCCAACTCAATCTGTTCAATGTTCAACGTATTTTATGTGCATATTTTTTAAATCTTTAGATTAGTCAATGTTAAAACAATGAATTCATAGTGATGAAAACCAAAGGTTATTTGACACATTTGCATATATGTTTATATTATAATTATGCCTTTTTTAAAACTTGCAGTTCTTCCAACTCAATCTGTTCAATGTTCAACGTATTTTATGTGCATATTTTTTAAATCTTTAGATTAGTCAATGTTAAAACAATGAATTCATAGTGATGAAAACCAATAAGGTTATTTGACACATTTGCACATATGTTTATATTATAATTATGCCTTTTTTAAAACTTGCAGTTGATAAACAATATTCTACTTATTTTGTACCAAAAAGCTTTTAGATACACCACATATTTTGGGCCTAAGTGAATTTATATGTATATTAGCTACCTTAGCACAAGTAATCTCAATTCATGGATCTTCCAACTGGAGCTGTTCAATGTTCAACTTATTTTATGTGCATATTTTTTAAATCTTTAGATTAGTCAGTGTTAAAAATATGAATTCATTGCATTAAATATGTACTATTTTTTAACATTATATCAAATAAATTTGTATACTTAGAGCTTGTCTTTGATTTGTATATAACTTAAATTAAATTGTTATTTGAAGTAGTGCATGATGATCCTAAAGATATTAAGATTGAAAATTAATAACATACCTTAAGACATTATGTTATTCAGATTGTTTGAAGTATTGCAAGGTATAATATTTAAACTTAAAAGATAATGTGGAAGTGATTCACATACAATTATATAACAAACAGTTATAACTTTATCTCAATTCATCAGTAAATATAAGTTTACATTCTAATATACAATAAGTAATAACTTTTTCTATACATAGAGGATTAGCTAATACATTGGCTTAATATAAATTTTAACTTAATTTATACTTTGCATATTATAAACTCATCCCTGCTTTTACTGAACTAAACAAATTATTATCTACAAATGTACGTAAAATGTTCAATATATAATATTTAAATTAAAACTTTTATAACATATATCATTTATGCATTTTTGGACTTACAATCAATATGAGATGTCTGAACTTATTGAATTTTGGCCCTATGTTTTTAATGTTAAAAAGTTACTACTGTTCTTAACCATTATTTTTTATTTTTGGCCTTCAATTAAATTTTTTTCAATATAAATACATGATATTAAAGATATGAAAAAAATTTAAATGTAAATTCTTAAAAAAAAATTTCATCAGACTCAATAGTAAATTTTGTGTAAAAATGAGAGTTCCTATAAGTTTTCCTAGTTTGTAAAATTATTTTAGATTGAAAGGGTAAAGTTTAAAATAGTCAGTTTATAAATAGATATTGGTATAAGTTCATGATTTTTTAAATTTGGCATAAAAAACATCCTAAAAATAAGAGTTGTCCAAACTTAAGAAAGTCTTAACTTGTTTTTTGAGACATAAAGTTTCTATTGTTCTAAATCCATTTTTTTATAATTTTTCAACTTAGTTTTAAATTTAAATGACAATAATCCTTTTCTTTAATACAAAAACCCTTAAAAAAAAAAAAAATTGTGTTTGCCCCTCCCTAAATGAACTTAAACAACTTTCACCCCCCCCCCCCATTCTAAAACCTGGTTACGCCCATGTTTCCAACACCTTATGGGCTGGTATAAGGTATGACCTATGTTTTTGACTACTATATAATACAATATATTGTATTATATTTATTATATTATATTTAATGCATTGTATTATTATTATTGTATTGTACTATATAATATTTATTATATTGTATAATATTTATTATATTGCATTATATTTACTGTATTGCATTATATATATCTTATTATATTATATAAATTATATTATTAAATATATTATCTTGTATTATATTACATTTAATGCATTATAAAATATTTCTTGTATTTATTGTATCATTTTATATTTATTGCATTATATTAATTATATAACTTATATTTATATTTATTGTTTTGTATTTTAATATATTAATTTAATGTATTATATTATATTAAATCTATTGTATTATATTTATTGTATAATGTAATATATAGTATATTGTATTTAATCTTTTGTATTATATTTAATTTATACTATATTTTTGTTTTAATTTTTATTATGATTTAGAGTCTAATATGTGTCAGTCACGTGTTTAAGAATCGGGTAATCTAATTGGTTGTCGCCTAACAGGTCAGTCGTCCACTGTACAGAAGCGGTTTTATAATATAATGTTTGTTAGACCCATAATCACTAAAGGCCATAAAAACTAATGTAATACGCAACTAGAAGCAAACACTAAATCTAACCCTAACCCTTGCCTATATTACATTTTGCCTATATTACATTTTGCCTATAATGGAAAATTTGTATAAATAATTAATTAATCATTAGGCATTTAATACCCCCCTATAGGCATTCTCGCCCCTTCCCACCTTTCTCGCCCATATTTTAAATTAAATTAATATTTGTTTATGTTAATACTAATGATAATATGAATTTTTGACCGTCCGCTGGCTACTGACCAATAAAAAAATGACCATTGGCCAAATAAATCGAAATTTTTTTTCGTTTTTGAATTGGTTAACATTGATAATTACCCTATGTCCTCCCCTACAAAGGCCTATAACTAATTAACTAATTATTTTGCATCTAATACCCCCTATAGGCATTCTCGCCCCTTCCCACCTTTCTCGCCCATAAATTGCATAGCAAATATGCTACGTTTATACGGAGTATAGAAGAGTTCCCCTTCCCCTCTTCCCTTCCCCTACTCCCCTTCCCTTCTCCCCCTTCCCACGAGGGCCGAAGGCCCGAGTTTAATAATTTACTACCGATTTTCTCCTATTTTCTTAAAATTAAATTTGCAATTAGCAATAAGACATTAACAAGGCTTTCATACATGGGCGTAGCCAGGATTATATTCAGAGAGGGGGGGGGGGCAATAATTATTTAGGGAGGGGCAAAATAATAATTTTTGAAAATTTAGCCATAATTACATTCAATTTTAAAGAATTTTTAAATTTAGAAACAGACGGCAGCCGCCCCTCCCTGCCACCCCCTGGCAACGCACATGCTTGCTTTCAAATATAACCCCATCAAATTTTATAACTGTTAGTTGCAAACTTAGTGACCCTAAAATTTGTTAACGATTTTTGTTGGTGGAAAGCGCTATTAATAAAAAATGGCAACAACACATATATTTTAAATTTTAATGACTTACCCCTCCGATTAAAACCGACAGGAATATGAAGAAAAAAACTTCTCCGATATAAGATTTGAGTTTGGACATGCGTTGCCGTGGTGAGTGAATAAGGCTATAAATAAATAAATACAAATTTAATAATTTATATGTAATTGGAAATCGTAGATACTATGTGCTAGTGTGGTAAAAACGGCTGGGTTTTGTTTGGTCGATCTTTGCTTTTAGTCGATGGAAGATAAACAGACCAAAGATTTTTTGGTTCGTTTTTCTTAGTCGACCACTAGGCTTAGTCGAATCTGAAAAACAGACTGGAGTCGACCACTAGTCTTAAATAAACCAATGGTAGACCAAACGAAACCCAGCCGTTTTACAACACTACTAAATATAAACAGGCCAAATGTTTGACCAAAAAATCTTAAGTCTGTTTATGAGACTAAAAGAAATAGACCAAAAAACCAGTCGACTAAACAAACCCCAGCCGTTTTTTTAACACTACTATGTGCATATTTTATCGAAATTTCAAAAATATTAATTTTAACTAAAAACGAACAATATTGCCGGAAGAGTTACTAAATCATGTTTAGGGTTCGAATCCACCAAGAAATATTTGGGGGTACATCTATGGATTGAACCCCACAAACATCTTCACTAAGCTCGGTTAACACGGTGCTAGGAATGTTTGATAGGGATTTGGCTGTACATAATTCTTGTAACATTTTTACTCGCTTTATGGATTTTTGAAAGGATTTGATCGAATATTGGTCAACCGTTGACAAATCAACTGCAAATAAAGGAATATAGCATTATGTCAAAAAATTCTTGTATTTAAGAATCAAGTTTCTATTAAAAATAATATAAACTCGAAAACCAAATAACATCACAGATCGATTTAAATGTAGCAATTTAAATGCATAAGGCCTAAAAATGAGATTAAACTTTTAAATGTGCCTTTTAATTTAATAGAAAAAGATATATAATGAAAAACAATGCAAAAATTAAAATATAATTAATATGTGCCTAAAAATTATAATTTAATAGTGGAAACTTGTAATAAATTTACCGTAATATTCACAGGGGTTGGCATAATAAGGATTTCGAAAGCCTACGGATTCAAAATATGGAACTATTTCTTTAGCGAGTCCGTAATATACCATGCATCCGTTTGTTAATATGGCAGCTATTTGAAAAGTATACCAATCATTGCAATCTGAGCAAAAATTTGATCATTTTTAGGCAACTGTTTTAAAAATTGTGTAATGATTAATTTAATTAGGAAGCATCGCGGTGTGACTTAAAATTTCTATTTTTATTAAATTACATATTTAAAAATTTATTGAACTCTTGGTTATTCATACGAGATTTAAAAACTTTATTTAAATATGATTTTGCAACATTCAAAAAGAGCACCTTTATTGAAGGCTAGATAAGCACCGAAGGATATGTTGTACATTGAGCAAATAATAATTTTCCCTCGAGAAGATAATTTACGGAAATATTCTAGGATAAAGTTTTGGACGTGATGTTCCAATCCTTGATCCGGTTCATCGAATAATATGGTGTCTAAATAAAAAAAAATAAAAAAAGTACTCTCGTAATCATTAAATATAACAAAGTATCTTAAATTTTAGAAATGGAAATAATGAATATAACCTTTTTCCAACATTATTTGGCATGCGATTTTAATAAGGATCGTTTCGTTGATTGTCAGATGTTTGATAAAGGTGTTTCTATAGGTACGTAGCTTTAATTCATCCATAATAGATTCTACCTATTATAAAGACAGATTATGCCCATTAAACTTGAAGTTTGAATTCAGGCTTATAAAATTTTTATGGGAATTGTTATTATTATGAGACGATATAATTTTGGTTTATGATATTCAAATCTCAAAAATCTCTGATAGCGTCTTGAATATAGTTATAAATTACATGATATTTAACATGGGCGTAGCCAGGGGGGGGGCGGTTTTCAAAGCAAAAACCCTTAAAAATTAAAAAAATTTATGTTTTGCCCCTCCCTAATTGAACTTTTAAACGTTTTGCCCCCACCCCCCCTAATCCAAAATCTGGCTACGTCCATGATATTTAATATTGCATATGAAATCAGCTTATGTCTCTAAAAAAGAAATATTACCAAATTTATCGCAATTTTATTCTCTAAGTTATCTTAATTAATTTATTTAATGCTTGTATTTTTTATGAATTGAATAGATTGAGATATAAATCGTTTGAACAGTAAAATTCCGTTATAATTAATAAATGAGCCATAATTCAAAATAAACTATTCGTTGGAGATTTTTATACTATTTTATGGAGAAGTTGTTTGGATTTGTGTGCAGCGTAATGATTGAGCGATGCAAAATAAAGCAACATTTCATAGGTTGTAAGAAATGGTAAAAGATCTTCGTCTTTTTTGATGTAACATGCGGAATGTTTCAATAGCGTATGGTCTATGATTATGTTGTTTAGATGAAATTTGCCAAAAATCTGCATTCCTTTGGTTCGAGATCGGTCCATAATGACATCGAGTAACAGCGTTTTTCCGCTTTCTAAAAGCATGGAAAATTTTGTTATATTCAACTTTTATTGATTATTCATTATTTTATTCACCTTCTTTTTAACTACATAACAAATTGAAACAAAGTAGCAGTTTTAAACACGCTTATTGCAAACTCAATTTAATCTATCCCATATACACAACCCAAAAATTGATTTTAATTTCAACTTAAATCCGATCAAAAAAATTATTGTAAATTTTCAACACGGAATCCGACCCTACGCGAATATCAATGTCCCCACAAATCCCCCTTCTCCTTTTGACAAAACCAAGCGGAAAAATATGTTAGCAAAATCCTTACCCAAATAAGTTATTTAGCCCCTCTTTTTGAATCCATGTCAGAGTTGTACAAAGTAATTTGTTTTTACACATACATAGCCTCTAGTTTTTTAGTTTTAACCCGAGGACTTTAATTTTGAGGTAAATGCGCGATGGATGGATTTATAAATTCTATAAGACTTTACAAATCTACTTTTGTTGAGCTTTAATAAAATCTGGGCTTTCTATCTTGTGCTAAAGGGTACTACGGGCTTAATTAATTGTAAGAGACAGCAGTATAGATTAGCAAAAAATTGTAGGCTTCATTGATTGTAGGATGTACAAATAAAATCGACTTCACATACCCAAATTCATACAAGCCTAAACATTTAAGAGTGAACATTAAGATTTGACTAAAAATGATGGAAACTTGCATTAATGTGCACTTCAATTCTATGTAATATTCCAAAAAAAGCCCGTCCTGATGTCGTTTATAAATGAATAATCCTACTTTCATGTGATATTTCATTCATACATCTTTATCGCAAATTTAAGTAACTAAACATTTCAAAAACCACTTAGGAGGAGATTATTACCTTTGTTTCCCAACAAAACGAACATTTCGCCTTCGTTAACCTCCAAAGAAATGTTATCCAAAAGCGTCCTATGATTGTCGCGTTTCAAGGAATGTCCCAATGGATTATCCCAAGATGAATTAAGACGTCCTAAAAGTACGGGATGGTTTAAATAGGCTTTAGATGAACTCCCCCTTTCAACCACAAGCCTATGGATACCGAGGTTAAATTTGCCGGAGCAACTAGCTAAACTTATTCCCTCACTCTTGGTTGACAATGTAGAACCACCGTGTCCTGTTGTGCTGCTAGGACTTTTTTCGCTATTAGAAGTGTTAGTAGTGGTAGTTGTAATTTCATTCAATTCATATATCGGTTCCATAGATTTGAGCTTTTTAACCGTATTTTGCGATGAACAATGCATTACAACGTCGTAAACGGGATCCCCAATATGTTTATCATTGTCTTCAAGATGATTGCTAGGCACAGAGGGCCTTTGGAAGCGTTTGAGTTTACAGGCATAACCACGGTCATCTACTAGGAAAGGACCGCGGCACCCAGAATTTTTGAGGAATGAAAACGACATTTTTAAAGGGTTTCGCGTTGGTGTCGATTTCGCATTATTATTATTATTAATATCAGAGAAACGCATATTATTAGGTGAGGTGTCGCCTAAATTATCACTTAAAGCTGCAAGCTTTTTCTTAACCCGTTTCAACCAGCGATCTTTTCCTTTGCCACGGGCCCTGGAACTTTTAAGATTATCTATAGTCAATCCTTGATTAGAAACCTGCTGCGGACCGTGTGAATTTGGGCCCTGACTATTGACAAAAGTGTGCCCATTTTTCCGCGGTTCTAACAAGTAAAGTCGTCGTTCATAATTATCTCCAGAGTTGCCGCGCCCCAGAGTTTTGCTGTCTCGATCTTCCGAACTATGGGGCACGTATACACGCCTATGCGTTTTAAAACGCGTAGTACCGCGATCGGTCGAAAGGCATAATCTTGGGGTATCGAATGGTGATTCCCATGCCCCAACCTTTAATTCGTCCCAAAATTTAGCCGATGGTGGCCCTAATGAATTTTCACCGAGGGGCAGGGTTGGCGGGGGAGGTGGGAAATTTTCTTCACCCCCATACTTGGCCAGAACTATGTTGTAGGGTTCGCTTAAACTCCTCCGCAGCATATTATGGAATAATTGCGATATAAGGGCATGATAGAAATGGCAATGTAAACGGGCTTCTATTGGATGGGGTTGATAATATAAATATAGCTTAAGTATGTATTAACTTCAAAATATTATTTTGTTTAACGTTATATTCGAAATTGTCTGCACTTTAATATACTATTCGGCGAACATTTATGCCATATGCGTGGAAATTTGAGTCGGGGAGAGGAAATACTAAAGGAGTGGGGTAAGGGAATGCAATTAGTTGTGAAAAAATGCATGCAGCAACTTTCTAGTCTCATCGCGTGTCCGACACTGTGTCATAATCATATCATTGAGGACAATGATAATTACTAGGTAAACACACACAACACACACGCTAGACATATAAATTAGCTTGAGCAAGCGCATCTAATATATATATCAAATTTGCCAGTTCAGTTTAGCAAAGAACTTTTATAACTCTCAATCTCTACTACCCTCTCCCCGAAAGATAAAGGTCGATTCTGGTATTCTCTCAGAGCTTAGGAGGGCAAGGGATGTCTATGCACAAAGGACCACACTTTTTAAACACACCTCTCCTGTCTCTCTGTGTACTACAGCAGGTAGGTGCGTGAGTGAAAGGTGGATTGACCTTGATAATAATTTAGTGGAACAGTGAGAAGAAGAGAGTTTGGTAACGATAAATGTTTTTTTTTCTCAAAATAAATGTATACTATAAGATAGATGTTTTACTTTAAATGATATAAGCTGGGGTAAGAGAGATTCCAAGTTGTAATTATGTAAGGAAGATTAAGTTGTGCTGTTTATAAATATCCACATTTTGCATATAGATTAAAACTATATCAACCTTTATATATGGTAGATAATGACTTTAAATGCATCTTAATTTTAACAGTTGATTCTTTAAAACCTTTACAATTTTAATTGTATGTCAAGACTTATAGTAAAAAAAAACGTACCACAGAACCGTAAATATTTTTTTACATTTCATGCTTGTAGTTTAAATCTCCAATCCACAATTTCCTAAATATGACAGTCATATAAAATTTATATGTTTTAAACAGCTTTTAGGAAGGAAAGCGTAACTTTAATAACAAATCTCTTATATTATGCAAGGTCGGCCTAAACTTTTAACAAATTAAATTGAGTTTATTAAGTTTCCTTTTGATAAATAAAAATAGTAGAATTTTAGGGTTTCTGTAAAGTTCAAAAGTTATTTCAAAAGCCTAGATTAAGCAAATTAGATTTCATTAAATATAAATAAATTATTATAATTTTTAATAAAACGAACAAATTTTGCATAAAAGCCTAAATAATGAATTCTTGTTTTTTTTTATTGCGACTTTACAAAATGGGGAAAGAAAAATATATAAGTGTGTTAAATAAAAAAATTTATTTTGAAAAACTTTTTTGAGTTAGCAGATTTAAGAATGTATTAAAATTAAATCGAACCTTGTTATTTAATTTAAATTATTACTTTTTTGAGCGGAGATACTACAAACTAAAATAATATTTAGAAATTTAAATTTATTCGCTTTACCCAATGAAGATCTTTACAAATCAAAATATTAGAAGTTAGGTTAAGCTAGAAAATAATAGAAGCTAGATACTAAATATCTGTAATACGTTTTTCAACATTTTTTAAATTAAAATCGGGTTTCATCAATTAGTAAAATATGTAATACCCTGTTAAAATTAAAGTTTATTTAGCTTCTATAAGAAAAGATTGCGTAATTTTATTATAACTTAATTTGCTCTTAAATACTGATGACTTTCATTTAGGAAAAAGGCAATTTTAAGAAAAAAAATTATACAAACCACAGTACTGCCATCAAATAACTTGACTTTTAAAAAACAAGGAGATTATAAGAAAATATGTTTTTAATAGGATATATATAGAGTTGATGGTTTTTTAAAGAAAAAGCACAGACTTATAAGTCAAAATGCCTAAAGTCTCATGAATAAAAGCGAATTTTAGGTACTTTTTATGTTGTTGTTTGCAATGGGTGCAAATCACTTTAATTTAAAAATCATAATTATATTTTGAGATCCATTTACAGCTAGGCATTATGACACAATTTGCATGGGCTTAGCGAGGGTTAGAATTAGAAGGGGCAATAATGATTTAGAGAGGGGCAAAATAAAAATTTTAGCTATAATTTTATCAATTTTTAAATAATTTTTGAATTAAGGAGGGAGCCGCCCCTCCCCACCCCCTAGCTACGCCCAGCATATTTGTGTGTTCTCTAAATCTATTTCACACTTGTGGTCAGTTTTTTAGAGATTGTATGATGGATAACTCTCGGCTACTCAGCAGTGTTAATGTTGACTATCTATTATATATTTTTTAAATTAAAAAAATCGCCTTAAGCGGGATTTGAATGGCGGGCATTATACCACTACGGCAAAGGCACCTAAATTTAACTTTGTTACAAAAATGTATTAATACTAATTATTATTAATGAAAATTATTTACTATTCTTTTTAATAACAATTAGAATAGTAAATTATAGTTTTTACCGTACACCTTACAAACTCTTTCTAACAAATGTGTTATAAATTAAGTAATATGTGTATTCATATGGGTAGCCAGGGAGCACCTTAAATCTCAAAAATTCCCTTATAACAAGATTATGGAATTTTTGAAATATTCTCTTTTGGTCCTTTCATTACCGAAAATTTTGTCATCCCACTTAACTAAAATCCTAGCCAAGTCCATGAATTAAACCTAAATCAGGATCACAGCTTTGGCAATTATTATATTTGTCATACTGTTAAAATGTGGCTTAAATTAGTAGAACTCGATGCCGTAAAATTTTAACCGTAAGGAATAGTATCGATAATTCATTTAAATCGAAAATTGTATAGAAACTAGGGGCTTCGCCCCTGGTGGGAGTCGGGGGGGGGGGCAGGAGGGAAGGGGCGAGGGTCCGACTTGGAGTTTGTTTTTTCATTTTGGTACATTTGCCTATTTTGGGGTATTATTCTTATGAAACTCATCTATACACCGTATAAACGTAGCATATTTGCTATGCAATTTATGGGCGGCGGTGAGATGTGGGAAATAAATTATAAAAGGGCGGTCAGCAGTCAGCAGGTCAAAAAATGTCTAAATACAAAAGGCCAAATAAAGAAAAAAATTTTGCAAACACTCTTTGGCCAGTGGTCATTTTTTTATTGGTCAGTAGCTAGCAGACTGTCAAATAGCCTATATTTATAATATAAAAAAAAATATTTGATATACACTGTACCCAGTGGTCATTTTTTTTATTGGTCAGTAGTCAGCAGGTCAAAAAGTGTCTAAATACATAAAGGCCAAATACTAAAAAGCGAAAAAAAATTTGAATCCCACTTTGGCCAGTGGTCATTTTTCCATTTATCAGTAGCGAGCAGACTGCCAAATAGCCTATATTTTTAACCTTATTAACAAGAACAATATATAATCAATGCAAAATTTAGGTTAATAACAAAAAGAAACAATAATTCACAAAGCAGCAAATACACAATTAAAATAGCAATTAACCAAATTAATAATAATTTTAGGGTTTGGCCGGCGTCAGATAAGGTAAAAGTAAACAACGGTCATCATTAATTTGGCCGGAATTATTTAAGCATTTTCGCAAACATCCGATATATAGCAACAATATAGACAAGTTGCAAACAGAATTTATGTATAAAGCGAGTCCATAAACAATAATGGAATTTGGGCTGGGGCGAGGTCAAAAATTTAAAGCCAACCAGCGGTCATAGTGTATTTGCGAAAGCAAAATAATAGTCATTTACAGAAGCACAAGTCCACACATTAAAAACTCTTATAAGTTTCCACGGCAGTTATGCAAACATTATAAGGTAGACAGGACACTCGCTTAAGACAAACGAAAAGCGAGCCCATAAATTGCATAACAATTAATATTATTATTTATTACGATTCAATACCACACCTACAATAACGACAAACGTTAATATAAAAAATTCTCATACACATCGATTACTCTTTTATACTTCGTATAAACAAAGCATATTTGCTATGCAATTTATGTTGGAATCGTCATAATTGCATAACAAAGCCCCCTTTTCCTGAGGGCCATAAATTGCATAGCAAATATTATTGGCAAAAGCTAAAGTTCATGTCCGACTTGACTCAATCTATAGCTATAAAGTTTAACCTATTACCTAGTTTAACCCTGTACTAATTTAAATAAAAATTTAAAAAAATAGCAATTAAAAAAAACAGTAAACGCCAGTGTTTAAGCTATTGAAAGGAATAACAAAATTTTTGCTATATAAAAGACTTAGTTTTTTTTGTCTTTAAACCATTGCACTCAAATTAATTGCTAGCTAAAGTTCATGCCCGATTTGACTCAATCTATTAATTACTATAAAGTTTTACCTATTGCCTAGTTTAACCCTGTACTAAATTAAATATTACTTAGTCACTCGACGTAAGGTATTCGGGTACGGGGCGGGTCTCGGGTCACCCGTGCAGTTTTTTAAAAAGGTAGATAATCAATTTCATTTATTTCATTGGAATCGACAACTTAAAAACCTTGGCCAAGAAATTTATAGACTTTTTAAAGGCCTAATGTAAATGCAACTTTATTTAACAGAAGTATTTTATTATTATTCTAAAAATTTCGATTTAAATTTTAATTTTTCTTATTAAGTTCTCTGTGAACGATCACCGCCAATTTACCATTTTATTGAGACATGCCAAGAGTTATTATAAGTATTTATTTATCCTAAATTAACTTTGATGTGCAATTTTATTTTCGCGATTTATATCACAACTTTCATCACTTAATACCAATTGAAAGGAGGTAACAGCTGAATTTTTAATCGATAATTCCTTTTTAATATTTCGTTTGATAGAAAGGGAGATGGAGCTTATTATTTTATTTTTTCTTCATTAAAAACACAAAATTGCAAAACTTTAATTATGGTTACGAGATAATTTAAGTGTTTAATAAGTATACATTTACAAACATATACACAAACATATAGTAGTAAGGAAAATAGCAATTAAAAGAATTCATTATAATATACTTCAATTAAAATACCAGAGGTATATTTATGGCCCTAGCCAGCATTAGAATTAGAGGGGGGCAATAATGATTTAGGGGCATAGCAAATAATATTATTATTAATGGCAAAAGCTAACGTTTTATGGGTTAAGGATAAAGGATATAGTTTTGTGAATTAAAAATTTTAAGCAGGCGAATTTTAATTTTTTAATTTATTTTTAAATATAATTTCCATGCTTTTAGCTTGTAAATTTACAGTAATTAGACAAAAATCGCCAAAGATATTAGCATAATAATTAATAATAACAAACATAAAAAGTTGCAAATATTTTAATACAATAAAACAATATTAGGCAAATACTTTATTAATGGATAATAAAATTTGAAAATGGCTTACGACGAAACTAGCAGCGACATGCAATAGCTCCGCTATTGCCTGTTACGACCGCGCATCACAAAATGTCACATTGAGCAGCGACATGCAATAGCTCCGCTATTGCCTGTTACTACCGCGCATCTAAAAATGTCACAGGTATCCTAAGTGTATCCCAAAAATTTGCAGGTGCTAAATTGTTCCATTGGTCAAGCCAGGTCACGGTAAAAGTGGATATAAATACACAAGAGTCAAAAAAACGAAAAAGAAATTTCACTTTATATTTTGGCCAATGGTCATTTTATTCATTAGTCAGCAGCCAGGACACGGTAAAAGTGGATATAAATACATAAGAGTCAAAAAAAAGAAAAAAAATTTCGCTTCTTTGGCCAATGGTCATTTTATTCCATTGGTCAGCAGCCAGCGGACGGCCAAAGAGTCATATTAGCAATGGTAGTAACATGAGCAATACATTAATTAAATTAAAAAATAAAAAAAAAATTTGGCCTCTCCGGGATTCGAACCCATATCAGGAGAGGCATAGGCTTTTGTAGGGGGGGGGCACAGGAACCCACATCAGGAGAGGCATAGGCTTTTGTAAGGGGGGGGGGGCACAGGTTAATTATTAATTTTAACAAAAAAGAACGGAAAAAAATTTTGATTCACACTTTGGTCAATGCAATGGTCATTTTTTTTATTGGTCAGTACCAAGAGACAGTCTATTAATACATAAGAGCCAAAAATAATGAAAAAAATTTTTGATTAACATTTTGACTAATGGTCATTTTTTCCATTGGTCAGCAGCCAGTGTACGGCCAAAAAGCCATATTAGCAATGGTAGTAACAGGAACAATTATAATAGTAAAAAAAAAGAAAAATATAATTTCGATTCACACTTTGGCCAATGGCCATTTTATTCCATTGGTCAGCAGCCAGCGGACGGCCAAAGCCATATTATCAATGGTAGTAACAAAAACAATATATTAATTTAAAAAAAAAATAAAAAAAAATTTGACCTCTCCGTGATTCGAACCCCACATCTGGAGAGGCATAAGCCTTTGTAGGGGGGGGGGGCACAGGGACCCATAGCAGTAGAGGCATAGGCTCTTGTAGGGGAGGGCATAGGGTAATTATCAATGTAAGCCAAAAAACCAAAAAAAAAATTTTGCTTCACAATTTGACCAATGGTCATTTTTTTCATTGGTCAGCAGCCAGCGGACGGCCAAAAAGTCATATTATCAATGGTAGTAACAAGAACAATATATGAATTTAATTTTAAAAAAAAATTTGTCCTCTCCGGGATTCGAACCCAAGGCCTCGAGAGGCATAAGAGTTTTGTAAGATGCGGACGCGTTCGGTGCGGACATGACGGTGCGAGACACGTTAGGCGTTTAATCGGAAAATGGAAAGTGAGCCCATAAATTGCATAGCAATTAATAAATTAGGTCAATCCTTTCGAATCATCTTAAAACCAACTTAAAATTTTCAAAAAAGATCCTTTTGTTTTTCCTAGATTCTTGATTGAAATCCTGATTGTACCCATATCAACGTAGGGTTTATTATTAAACGAATTCAAGCGAGCGGACAAAATAAAGCTGCACCACGATGAGTGCTTGCAAACCTCTATCGTCAAAATATAGGTAAGTCCCACTAAAAAAAGGCTTTTTTAATGACTTGTTTCTAATTTTATAGCACATAAAGTAACCAGTTTATGGAAAACTTTGCCCCTCCACACCCGCTCCCTCATGTGTGCTTGGCTAGAAATGGGGGTGGGAGTGGAAGAGAAGGAGAAAGCGAAAGTTGTGTTAGTAAACATCACGTATGTAGTATGCATTGTTGTAAAAAGGGCTGGGTTTGGTCGACCTTTGGGTTTAGTCGCCAATACTTAAAGAGACCAATGGTTTGACCAAAAATTCTTCGGTCTGTTAATGCGACTAAGAAAAATAGACCAAAACATCTTTGGTCTGTTTATGTTTAATCGACTAAAAAAAGGTTGATCAAACAAAACCCAGACGTTTTTACAACACAAGATGCACTCTTATGTACTTCAATTTTCATACAGTGGGACGAATTTTGAAAGGGAAAGGGGTTCACGTAAGCGCGAATAAATTTGAACATAGAGGTGAAACAAAAATATTAACATAATGGGCCTATAGATGAACTTAAATATACAGAAATAAATTAATATTTTTCAATTAAATAAAAAATGCCGTGCCAAATATAGCCTCAAAAAGGCTAGAATGGGCATTTTTGCATCTTCAACCTCGTTTATCTAAAAAACCAGAAGTTTTTGAAAAAAAACTAAAAAATGATTATTGTTCAGCCAAAAATTCTCTATCAACATTATAGGTCCGATTGCAGGTTGGTTTTTTGAAGACCTGTGATCGGTTTAATTTCCTAACATAAAGACAAAAAATTAAACAAATTATCTAAGCTTTCTGTTCGTTAAAAAAGGGAGAATGACATAGCTGCCATCATTATGTGGATCGATGAGTAAAGTAGAAAATAAAAAAAGACAAATTTCTGGATTTGCCGGTTGCAAGAAAAGTAGTAAGATTTCTACCTAGTTAATATTTTTCAATCTTGTTACTAATAAAAAATATATAATTTACTATCATTTGTTGATTTTAATTAAAACAGCTCAAGTTTAATTCAAAATTTTACATTTTTAGAATTGATTTTTTATATAATATATGAGGTTTTTGGTTAACTATTATTCGAAAATTAGAGAACATATTAATTGGATAACGGTTTGAATGAAATAAATAGTAAAGTATAAGCTTGGTTTAATGTATTGTACTAATGAAGAAAACCTAATTTAATTTTTAAATTTTTTTAAAAACTGATATTTATATATGGGTGTTATTTAACTGCCAAGTAAATAATTACAAATTGCTAAGTTATTTATGCTAAGTATTTTAATTAAAGTGCTAAGTATTTTATTAAAAAACGCTAAGTATTTTATGCTAAGTATTTTAATCTAAATGCTAAGTATTTTAATCTAAATGCTAAGTATTTTATTATTAAATGCTAAGTATTTTAATCTAAATGCTAAGTATTTTATTTTTAAATGCTAAGTATTTTAAAGGAAATGCTAAGTATTTTATTTTAAATGCTAAGTATTTTAAAGGAAATGCTAAGTATTTTATTTTTAAATGCTAAGTTTTTTATTTTTAAATGCTAAGTTTTTATTATTAAATTGCAGAGTTTTCATTTTGATATACTAAGTTTTTTTTATTAAAATGCTAAGTATTTTATTAAAAAAAATCTAAATTATGAGTTTTAATCAAAATGCTGAGTATTAAAAAAATATAAGATTATAAGGTTTTAAAGCTAAAAAGGACAAAGTTTTAATGGTAATAATTTCAAAGAAAATGTTTAATTTTTAAAAATGCTAGGTTTTCTATTTTGAAGTGCTAAGTTATTAAAGTTTTTTAATTCAAAGTTTTATTTATGACACAAAAAAGTGTTGAAATCGAAGTTAAGTTTTAATGGGAATTATTTTAATGAATTACCAAAATTTATAGTTGAAAAATATAATCTTTCAATTTTATATTGTATAATTTATTTTAGATTTGAATAAAAAAATTATGATTATTTAATTGTAGGTGAAGAAATACCCTTCATGTTCTATAATGACTTCATATATAAAATAATCTAAATAGCCAATAGGATAATTGATAGAGATTTTATTCAACTACAATAAACCCTAACCCTAACCCTATAACACAACCATTTTATCCCCCAAAACAGCTTTAAATGCTTTATGAATTGCACTGGCTGCCTCAATGACAAGAACTTCAAAAACTGCATTTTTATTACTTAATTTCATGACCTCATTAGTCAAAATTTGAAACATGAATTTAAAAACAAAAGACAGCTTTATTTGTTTAAATTTATAAAATCTTTACTTAGCATAATTTATTTATAAACCTAGATAATATACTTAGCATAATATTTAAATACTTAGCAAATAATTTAGATACTTGGCACAATTTATTTAAATACTTAGCAATAATTTAAATACTTAGCATAATATATTTAAATACTTAGCAATAATTTAAATACTTAGCATAATATATTTAAATACTTAGCATATAATTTAAATACTTAGCAAAACATTAAAATACTTAGCAAACAAATAAAATACTTAGCAAATAAATAAAATACTTAGCAAAACAATAAAATACTTAGCAAAATTTATTTATATACTTAGCAAATGAATAAAATACTTAGCATTTGAATTTAATACTTAGCATTAATTTAAATACTTAGCAAACGAATTAAATACTTAGCAAATGAATAAAATACTTAGCAATGACGCTAAAAATACTTAGCAATTTGAATAAAATACTTAGCAAATAATTTGTTGTGTTTATATATGTTATACAAAATAAGACGAATGCTTAAAATAGGAAAATCTCATATTCCAGAACCATCAGACCTTACTTTGGAAGGACGTATGAGCCCCGTTGTCTTCGCTAGTTCACTAAGGCAATGGTCTGCATCTGCATCTTAGGTGGGACTTTACTAATAGCGACAACCGTATCGTTTTTTCTAACAACATTTTTATATTTATTGCCGTAAGGAGGAAAAAAAACTAATGCAAAGCCCATTAGGGCTCTAATTAGAGCTTTGAATAAGTGCCCTTCATTGGTCGATTTTATTTTGTCCGAGCCAACATTTTTTAATTTTGACTAAACCAAAGCCCTGTCTGGCATTTTTTAAATTCGCAGTTTTTAGACAAGTTTTACATTTGAAATATATTTTACTACATTAACATACGCTTTAAACAAATATGATTAGGACAATTTATAGTGCTACAATTTAATCAACTAAATTTTTAAAATTTTATGATTCAACTTAAAGCTTATAAATAAATCATAGCAGACTAGGTAGGAAAAAAGTTGTTGTTAAATTAGCTGCTTTATTTTTATTTATTAAAAATACCAAAAATTAAGATCATCATCTTAAAATATTCAAATGAATGATTATTTGCAGGGATGAGGGGCTGGTGTTTGTAAAGCTAAAATATGAATGCTATCCAAACATTCTATTTCTTAGAGTTGATTTAATTTGGAAAAACTGTTTATTGACAGGGCTTGCTTCGTGCCGCTGGTAAATCAAATCCGACCCAAGCCCAAAATATTTTATGTGTTTTAGTTGAAGCCCAACCCTAAAGTTCTCGGGCTGCACGGGGCGCGAACCAAGTCAAACCCGGGATCGTCCTTGCAGGGTACTAGCCCTTGGTCCCTTCGTGCTAAGGCACCTTTGGTAAACAGGATAATTTATTAAAACAAAAATTTGCCACGCTAAATGCATTTTTAAGTAGTTTATGGATTTGTGGCTAATTTTAGAAAGGCTATCTTGAAGAATTTTTATTAAGCTTTTTTAAATAATTGACGTATTTTGTTTTATATTTTTTCAATATTCTCATATGATTGTGATTGTTAATCAATATAATTTTTGTATAAAAAGGTATGTGAAGCTCTTAGGCAGGGAGGCTTATTAGAGAAAGGTAAACTCGCTTACAACAAATATCAATAATGATTTTTTTAATTTTAAATTTTTTATATGGGCCGAGCTTAAAATGCATTGAGCTGGTTTGGGCTTAAAAATTGTCTAAACGGGTATAGGCAGGCCTGAAGGGTATAAAAAATGAATGGGGGAGTCTAAAGTGCATGCAAAAACAAATAAACTTGAAAGTTTCAAACGGGTCAGGCGAACCGCTCCTTAAAAACGTCCGTTGGAAGTCAATAGTATTAACTAACAAAATATTTCGCGCTGTTGACAATGTTGATAAAACAGGTCCGCCTCCTCTAGCCTATTTTTAACAATTATTTCATATACCGGCCCTCCGTCTAAGAAAATATGCAAAACGCGAAATTACTTGGTTTTATAATACGTTACATTTTCTGTTTCTCTTTTATTTTCTACTATTCAAAAGTAAAATAATTAATGATCAACGAGTGATAGCGAGGTATTATAATAATCGCTAAATTATGGTGATGCCATAATAATGATCGATAAAATAAAAATGGTAATAAAATAACGATCTTTTTATATCATAGAGGTATTAACAATCATGACTCATCAGTCATCCTTACTACGCGTAGAGTAAAATTGACACAATTAAAATCGATAAAAATGAGTAATAGCAATCGTAGCGTATAAGTGTGTGGGGGGGGGGGGGGGGTGGGGGGGGGGGGTTGAATGAATATATAAATTTTCGAGTGGAGGACACCACATGCATCTTGTTCATTTGTTCCTAACTTCATCCTCCAAAAGAGTTCGAATTATGTTCAGCTCAATATCGGGAAAGAAATCTTTGTCATTTGCAATTCATAAGTTCCTTTAACGATCCTTTCCATTATTTCTTTTGGCTTGAATAAATTTTTGCCCTTCTCGTCATTGACTATTTTTTCTTCTTCCTTATCTAATTTGATAAGTCTGTTGCCCCCTTTATGGTCCAGATTGTTTGCCATCTCGGTGTACGCGGAATTCTTCATTATTTTAACGGCCTTTTTCGTGGCTCACTTTGCATCCATATACTCATGTTAACCTCCAACTTTTTTGATTTATGTTATTGTCTAAAAAGTTTTTTCTTTCTTTCGTTGAAATTCCTGACCGATTGATCCCACCGCCATAGTTTCCTATTCATAGCTTTACCTACTTTGGTCTGTCATAGAACCCGAATGGCTGTTTCTCTTATGTCCTTGGTTAGTCTCCCAATCATCGTCAATGTCCTTTTGCAACTTTCTTGCACCTAAGAGTGAGAGGGCTTGTTGATGAGTTTTTTCGTTCGTCGACGTATTCTTTAGCCGTATTAATTCGACGTTTATAAACCCTTCTTCTTGTGGGAAATGCTTTGCTTTCAATATCCGTCACAAGTGAATGATGTTGCCGGGCGTTTTCTTCTCCGGGTATTACTTTGCAATCCTTGATGCTTTATAATTTTTTTTGCCATATGAGCGGATTGTCAATTTAATCACAATGCTCTCCACTTCTATTAGTCCCAATTGAATCTTCTTGTCTTTAAAATGCATTCTTTCGACTAATTTTTGCATTCCTTGTGAATCTACATCTTACACGGGCGGGGTAGGCCGTGCACTTCATTTGTGGAGGACCCCCTAATTTCTCCTGTAAATTTCTGTTTTAAACCTGTTAAATCCCTGATATTCCTTATATTATTCGATAAATATTATATCTTTTTCTGATCTAGTCCTCCCCCGAAAAGAGAGGACTCCGGAATTTATCAACACTAGGATTTATTAACACAAGAATTTATTATCACTACGACTATGACTAAAATATTTCTACTCATTATTTGTTTTACAATTCGCTTTAAGTAGTAACAATAATAATGATGGGGGAGAGGTAGGATAATGATAAACAAATAAATGATAGCGCACAAGCGCGGTGGTAAAACAATAATGATCAGCGCATCGGTAACAACAACGATCAGCGCACTGGTACAATAATGATAAGCGGCGCAAATAACAATAACTAACAAATAGCGATATCATGATGATTATAACATCTGAAGGCTAATTTTATAGTAGGGTAATAAAACGGTAATTAACCTTCTCAAAAAAAAATTTATGATACGATAATAAAAATACTACCATGACATTTAAATTTATGAATAAACAACTTGGCACATTTCCAAAAGTAAAAGAAGTTATAAAATTAGAAGTAAGCGGGGAGGGAGGAATACCACACCTACCCTTTTCCCAAAAACAAATCTACCTCTGCGGATCACTCGTGAGGATTAAAGCCGCCAACGGAGGTATTAAGACTTCGACTTTTTGACATTGACCTTGACATTCACATTGACACCGACATTAACATTGATATTGACCTAGATACTGACGTTGATTGACACTACTTCCCGACACTCAAGAATTTTGTTCCTCATAACCGAGGATGACTCATTGACTGAGTTCAGTGCCCCAAAAACCAAGGATGACTCAATGAGTTCAGAGCCTTATAAACCCGAGGTTAACTCTATGAGCCGGTCTAGTAGTACAATTGCTAACCAAAAAATCTCCGTCAATTCCTTCCTTCAAAAAAATTTTTCTGACGTTTCCTTCCTTCTAAATATTAATATAATTCACTTTACAAAAATTGTTCTTTCCCTCTCCATTCCTTCCTTCAAAATCTTAATACCATTCCATTTACAAAAATCGCCGTTTCTCTCGCCATAGGAAAATATTAATCATAAATGTAGCCAATAATTTTAATTTAGTGTGTGAGTGATTTCAGTGTGTGTGAATTAAATCTTACCAGATATGACGAATCTTGATTTTCAGAATTCCCGATTGTTGATCTTGGATTTCGGCTTACTGGGGAATTTTACTTTTGTTTTGTCAGTTGATAAAGAATGCGTTTTGATGCTACGAATTTGAATTCCAAGAATATACTTCACTGAATACGCTTTTGTCGCGGTCTGGTTGGGTGCCGATGGTTCGGAACTTTGCGTGTTGACACTCTGCTTGGATTTCCTCGAATGGGGCGGATTATTCAGGTTTTCATTAGTTTATGTAGATTTTCATTAATTTGTTTGAATAATCCAGAACGAACTGGGTTCGAATAATAAGCTATCACCAATGTTAAATCCCTGATATTCCTTATATTATTCGATAAATAAACCATGATTTTTTAGTTGGTTTTTATAGCCAGTTTTCGGATGCCACCTCCACTTTTTGCACACGGACTTGGGACTGTCGTAGGTAGTAATTATTTTTTAAAGTAGTTAAATAATTATATAGATAATAGATTAATTTACTGGGGCATACTTGTATTTTCTTTGTTCCGCTCTATATTTAATTTTATCCACGTTAAAACAGACCCTTATCAAATTTTCTCATATCATGTCTGGAGAAATGAAGTACAACAGACACATAGCATTTATGTGATGTTCTAATACTTCACTCTCTACCTTCTACTATCCTCTTCGAGTTATTCAATTGCTCAGATTGTTTCTAAAGCATATGACACAAATATGGAAGTAGTAAACGGATCTCGTCTTGCTCCACTTGTAACTGTAGAATGTCGATATTTTAGTCTAAAAAGTGGATAGCTATCGTATATATATGACCATGAAAAGATAGTAAAAGAAAGTGAGTATCCACGTAAGCTAATGTAATTGTCATTAATATTCGCCCCCTCCATTTATATCTATGTCACATTTATACTATTCTGTACTAAGCATATAAAATGATTTTGCCTTTTAATTAGAATAGTTGTTAAATTTATGGCTACTTTATTATCCAAGAGAAATAATGAAATGTCAAAAATATAGACACAGACTCAGAGGGAAATGCTACTTTTTTAAAATATTTTACCTAATAAATATGGCTTTGCTTAGTTTAAATCAAAAAATCACTTTAGTCCCTTTATTAATAACGTTAAAATATTAAAATGGGAGACTTTATCTATTGACAACCAATTTTTCACAACAATATTCTATAAAAGTTATAGGGAATTAAAACAGTTCTTAAAAAATGACTAAAGTCTCTCAACCAGACCCACTAACATTACAGACAAAAAATAGTGTTGGATAGTATATAAAGTTTACTTATTTATATCTTTGCCCTTCCCCTTTCTAACTAACACCAATAGTAAGTCGTTGTTGCAACTATTGGTGTCGTTTAATAACAATCGCTACGAATTGCAAGGCATTGAATGTCGCGAAGTTTAATAGGTATTTTCCCAAAATACCAGTGGACAAAATCCTAGTGGTTTCAAGATCTTGAAACCGTTTCAAAATCTATAATGCGCATGCGTATGCATTTAACAGACCAATCAGATAGCTGCGAATTTTAACAATGCGCATGGGCTTATCTATAATGGGTTAAGGTTCAGGGTGTGTTTTAAGTCAGCGTTTTAGGTTAGGGTTAGGATTAGATGCACATCAAATTCCCTCCCCATGAAAGTGTCGGAAAAGTTAATACCGTAAATGTACCTGCATGCATGCATGTCCGTTTTATTTTGTCCACTAGTATTTTGGGGGCCTAGGCTATGTATTCTCGATTTTGAGTGATAAATAACAAAACGTAAAACGCATTTCTTAAACGTTCCATTGCATCTAATCCTAACCTAAAACGCTGACCAAAAACACCCCGAACCTTAACCCTGTCCCTTAAAGATAATTTTGACTTGAAAGGATTATTTTTAAACAATAACACACAAATTCGAACGCGATGATTGCGCTCGGAAATGGAACGTTTAAGAAATGCGTTTTACGTTTTGTTATTTATCACTCAAAATCGAGAATACATAGCCTGGTTCTATTTTGGGCATGAATCGTTTAATAGGCTTTATTCGATTTTATAGTACAGATGTGATAAAAAGTATGTTAAATAAATTTGTATATGATTTTACACAAAGGGAAATTGTTTATGAAACGCTTGTAAATAAGTTAATAATTCTACTTATTCATTTTAGGCAAGCTTACTTCTATAAGTAAGAAATCAAAAAAGATTTTGTATGAGGTTGAAAATGACCCTGAAAAGCTTTGCAGATTTGTATGTGGAGCAAATTTTCTTAAAGGGCAATCAGAAATATCATTAAAGGCCGATTCTGAATATCCTGAATGGCTTTGGAAATTGTCCCTTAACAAACCACCTTCTTTGGAAGAACTTGATCCAAATACATATTATTATTGGTATAGATTGAGAAAGTTACATAAGTGGAGACAAAACACATATAGTAAATTGTGTAAACCAAAAGGCTAATTTTTACTACTACTTTTGTGGTTTATTTTAAAAGGTTTACTTGTGTTTATTAATGGTCAACTCAGTGTATATAACATGTTTGACTATTTTATCATTAAACATAAATATTATAAGCATGAAATATGCTTTTTTACCCAAGAGTTATTCAATAATATTGTACTACAGGCAAATTTAAATTATTGCAAAAATTAGCACTATACGGAAAATTTTATTTGTCTCAAGAGCGTGTCTTTTTTTTGAGGTCAAAAATATATAAAATTCAAAATATTTCAACTTAAGTATATGTAGGAATTAAGTAAATGATCTTAATATTGGCCTATCATAAACAAGGGGTTAAAAATCTTATCTTAATAATTAAAAATGTAACATACGAAAAATGTCTATATTAAATGTGAAATAAAGCATACGTAAAAATTGCCAAATCAACTTCTTGAAATTCTGATTACATATGAAGATAACAAAATCAAAAATTAATAATTTTCAATAATTATTTTAGTTAAATGTTTATATTATTTTTCATTAAATTTGATATTCTAAAAAAATACATAGATTTAAATCAAAAATATGATAAAGATTGCTTCATTGTCCACATTTTTTTAAAATGTTAAATTAAATATAGACAAAATGAGATTTATTATTGCTTAGACCATAAAAGTGATGGTGCTAATTGAAATCTAATGAGCAGTTTGCTATAACTGTTCCAATGGCTTTACATTGTTTCATTTAACTAGGGTATTAATTTTTTTTGAATTGATGTGAAAAAATCAAAGCCACAAAATATAATATCTCATTATTTACTAACTTAGCAAGAGATTTTTTGTGAAAGATAAACTAAGAAATTTATATAAAGTAACATAACCAATCATCATTATATTCTAAATCGTAACTAATTAATATTGGCATAAGATTACCAACACATTTAAGATATATATTATGTAGAATACTATAATACAGTGGTTTTTTAAATCAACAAAGATCAAATAAATTTTATTTGCCTTATTAACTTTTAAATAAGTATAATTAAATTTAAAAAAAAATCAAATACATATGCCATCATGTTATAACTAATCCAACTAGTACTGAATTATTAAGCTCCTGCACGTTCTTTAGCAATTCTCTGGTACTCTTTAATATGTGCAAGCACCCAACAAGGATAGGCTAAGACACCAACAGTCATAAACGCAAAACATATATTTCTTTCCTATAAACAAAATAAAAATTCCTATAACAACAATTTACCCATTGTGGAATCTTATTCCGCGCTGGTAGTACTACATATATAGAGTTAGAGTTGTTTCTCTTTGCCGCTTTCAGCAAAAGTTGGGAACTTCTTAATAAAGCCATAATATCGCCGTTTATGGGTACATTGGCATTATTAACCACGTAAAAAAATTTCAATCACAACTTATATATATTCATTAATATCTTATCAAGTAATCTATATAATTCCAATGTTATTATTAAAGAATGCCATTGACTTTGTTGCCGTACCATGACCAGCCGTTATATTCTCCAGCTAAAACATCTGCCCAACCCGCCCCACCTCTCCTTTAAGTTTCCTTAAGCCCTCTACATAGTTTTGTAACTAACAAAGTAATTCTACTTATAGTATTTTACTTCTATCTTAGGATTGTAATTATGTTACGCTGATTCAAGTATCTTTAAAATAGGTCTGAGTAAAATAATCTATTAATGTTTTCCTTCTAAAACCTCACTTTTAATACTCATGATGTAGATTCAGACTCCTCGTAAAGTAAAACGATTACCGATGTTAAATACATCAGCTATAGAAATTGGTTGTTTAACAGGATTTAGCCTAAAATGCGTTTATTAAGTATAATATTTTTAACATCAGGTTTTTGACTGTTACCAAAGGTGTACCCTATCCCGATTAGTAGAGGCACAGACAAGAGGGAAGGGTTAGGGGTAAGAGCGCCTCCACCATGGATTAAATATTAAAAACTGTTTTATCAAATTGGAAAGATAAAATAATTGAATTAGTTAATTAATTTTAAATTGATTTTTTTCTTATCTTGACTAATCTCTAGTCTGCGCCTCGATATTCACCTTTTCCGAACCTATTCAGTGTTCAAAAATTAAAGAAATTTAATTATCAATACTTTAATTAAATAGTATTTATATTAAAAGTCATCAAATATTGCACATAAATTGCTGCTATACAATGGCTTAGCTAGCATTTTCCCGTTGCGGGAAGGGGGGGCGAACTTAAATTTTACACCAGAGGGGGGGGGGGGGGGGTCAAGGGCATTTTCAAAACATAACCATTCGTCAACCATGATCAGCTATTTCTTTGTATTAATTTTTCAACGTTTGAATTTTTACCTTTTAAGGCCATATCAATATCATGTTCCCAAAAATTAGATCTTCCCTCATACCTTCGACTTACACATGGGCATGCGATACTAGAGACCTGGAACGGGCTTCTTTAGGTCAATCAGCCCGTTCGTTACTAGAATATAAAGCCTGGGCCCCGTTCGGGCCATAAAAATAATAAATGATCCACCCGGTCGGCTATTTTTTTCCCAAGCTCGAGCCTAAGATTTCTTAAAAAAATTTACTTTGCTTCTATTCCTATTCTATTATAATTTTTTATGAAATAGTTACACAAAAATATATGTTAAAGATGTTAATGCTAATCAGAAAATTATATTTATCAAAATATTCTATTAGCTTACTCTAATGTTTACAATTATTGTAGGGTATGATTAGAGTGGACCACGTCTATTTAAAGTTTTTAATTAACACTAATCATTATAAAATTCGCGTTTTGTAATGAATGAATGAATAAATTAATGAATAAAAATTTAATTTTATTGCCATTGTTAAAAAACATTAAATAATTATAAATGGATATAAAACATTAAAAAACACATATATTTTATACTTTTTTAATACACAAAAAATCTAATTAATTTGGTAATAGGCTTTCAGCGGCCTTATTTATATCAATGTCCTGCCCGAGCCCGCTAGGTTATTTTACGCCCGCCCCCAACAAGTTGCCTTTTTAAAGCAAAAGCCTTGCCCATGGGTTGAGTTTTTAGGCGCAGCAAGGCCTGGCCGGAGGAGGACTCTCGCAAAATCCGCCATAAAATATAATTTATATAATGAATAATGCATATAACAAAATTATGCAATTGAAAGGATTATATTTAAAAAACATAAAATTATATGGCGTATAGCGCGTTTGTACAAATAAATTAAAACATTAGAACGATATACTGACAAGAAAAATTATAATTTTTATAAAACGACTAATGGTATTGCCATTGCTTGTCTTTATTCATCGCGAGTTAATAAATAACAACTCGAAAACTTAAATTTACTTATAAAAAAATTGTTAAATAATATTATTATTTTTAAGTTAAAATATATTAAATAATTGCTTGCGGGCCGGAATTTTTCTTTTTGGGGGGCCAAAGGGGCCAGCCCCCCCCCCGGCTACGCCACTGTTGCTATATTATCTATGTGGATTCTATTCTAGTTAATTGCGAAATAGTCAACTATATTAACTTTTAATAGGTAAACTTTTAAAACAATCGGTAATATATATCGATCTTCGCCATAAATCATAATATTTATAATTGCGATTAAATATTTTAAGCATCTTTTTTCTTATGATTCGTCTGTCCTTCCGGTGAGGGCAGATTGAATGATGAGAGGGTGAAAGAAGTGTAGTAGTAATATAGTAGCTTACATGCTTATATATGCATAGAAACCAATGGAATATGGAAGAGAGGGAGACCCTAAATATTGGGCGATTTTGTGATATTAAATATAGGGAGTTAATAAACTTTTAAGATAAATTAAAAACTAATTAACCTAGGTAAAAAAAGTGTGAATTTTTTCTATGTTTGTTTTACCACCAAGAAATAATTTTTGTATTTGTTTTCTCTGTATACACATCTAAAAAGGGACAAAAACGCTCATTTTCGCAACCTTGAACTCAATTATTTCAAAAACTTGACGTATACGAAAAAAACGAAAAATTTATTTCATGTTCACCACAAATAACTCTATAAAAATATGTTAATCTTTTCCCGGTTGATTTCACAAGAGCATTATTTGTTGTCTAGCTTAATTTAAGAAGCCAGATTTAGGTGCACCTTTAAAAATCTACTTATGTATGAATCATATTAAATATTAAATTAAGTTAAAATTTATAAATATATGGATATTATAATAAATTTATAAATGTTGTAATAATTACACCAATTATATTTAGTTAATAAAGATAATAACAGATGATAATTAATATAAGATGAACATTGCTAATGAGGTGTTAAAATTAACATTTTACACCAAAAAATTTATAAAATAAGTATTATATAGATTATGGTAACTAACTTGAATATATTGTTAATATATTCAAGTTTATTTGTCTCAACACTCCATTGGTCAGGTTGTTTACCAAGCATTTTATGAGATGACAGATGAGGGTCATAAAATAATATTTAATATATTTGAAATTAATTAATAAATTGCGGTTTTGTTGATATTTTGAAGAAGATAATAACAAACCACATTAAGGAGTGTCCCAATTAACTTAAAAGTTTAGTCTAATTACCGTTATTTATAGGCAATTTTAATTATATACTAATTTGACTATATACATCCCTATGTTTTTTAGCATGGGACTCGAAAATAATAACAGACATATATAACGTTTTCGCTCTTATTAGAGCTCATTAGTATGCCAAAGTTAATTTTCTAGTCACATTCTAAGCGAGATAGGTAAGGCCAAATTAGATTCAACCCATTCTTATGGTCTCCCTTAGAATTTTATATTTATTTACAGTTATAATGCTACTTATTGCTTTGAAAGGTTTTCACTCTTAATGTGTCATTTGTGTCTCACTTTTTTAGTCATCTACACCCTCTTTTTTTACAGTATATATGCCTGTGACAAATAAAGAATCTCAATTGCCTAAAACATCACCGTTTTCTCAATATAAAAACATAGCGCACCTTTTCAAACATTCTTACATTTCGTTTTTTTCATATTTATAGCAAGTTCGGCTATTAATATTACAACAACAAAATATTCTCAGATTTCTGGTTCTACGGAAAGTAATATTTGCACACTTGGCATATTTTCTTTAGGTCCTACATGCGTCGCACGAGATCAACGATAGGGCGTCGTACACGGGCTGCAAATCGGTAGCGTCAAGTACATTCTCTCAGACTTAAATGCCCACTGCGCCCACGCTCGTGTTCTTCAGCTTAAATAATAGATGGTTCAATCAATTAAACATGCCGGACTACGAGAGTCAGTGAGTCTGCATCAGCCACCTACACGTGTTCAGCAATTACACTCATTCAGCCGCCTTGCATTTTCATATAACTCTTCTCATATTGAAAGTTTGCGTCGCCATGTTCTTATTGGCGCCTTGTTCCTTGAAACAAATGGCATGTGTTGCGCATCTGGAAAAGTTAAACTACATAAACTTGGAGAACACCCAGAGACATTGAGACATTAAAATCTTTGCTTGCGGGTTATACTGCCATTCTAAACATTTCTTAGCTAATATTAAGAAATACAACTCCTGCTTCAAAATGAGTCGTTTGGCGCAGTTGTTATTTCAATTCTAGCTAACCTGTAAAGTAAAAGGCTAAATTTACCACAAAACCGGGTCCCTCGTTCTAATAGCAGATAGGCAACATAAGTTCTCACAAATGTACTTTATCGGGGATAATAAGATTGAATTAAATGCACGCCTTGGAATTTCTACTGGTGTAAAAAGGTCCATCGTTTTACAACTTAAGGCGCTTCTTCACGCTTTAAACAATTTAGTGCGTTTGTTTAAAACATCACTCATGCCATCAGATCAGATACACACAAGAATGTTATTCATGCTGACAAAACTCCCGCGGGACAACATGTGAGAAGATTTAAGGCTTCAACTATCAACGAAGTGGCAATTGTTTTAGTTGGGGATCAGTATCAATCAAAAGATATTGTACTGCATAGGAGAAACGCTACTTTGACACAAGTTGCGGACACTCATCGATACTATGACCCCCTTCATATTTAATTGTATTTTGGGATGGTACCAATGGATATCATTTAAACATTAAGATATTAATGCAAATGCAGCGCTATGAACTATTTCCTACAGAATAATGCTTCGAGAGCATGAAGCAAATCATATTTTAAAATGCCGCCAATTGTTCCATCAATACAGTAGATATGTATGCCAAAATTGAATCGCGTCTGCTCTACATCCGGTTAAATCAGACCAAACTTCGCTCAGATGAATATGTTCATTTGCGAGATGCAGTTCCTAACAACGCTAATACAATCAACGTTGGGAGACTAACCATTTTGCTCTCAACATACACCGGAAGTCCGCGTCTTATGCATGAATACGTCCAAGATTCAATCGCGTATGTTCGTAATTACGGTCGTCCGGACATATTCATTACATTTACGCAATCCTGCATGGCCCGATGTACAGGAACTCTTATTTCAAGGCCAATCACCAGTCGATAGGCATGACATCACAGCACGTGTTTCCCGAAAAACGTAAATTAATGAATAATCTCATTGTTATTTTAATTTGCCTAAATTCAAATTAATACGATTGTAATATGTTTGAGATTAAAAAACACATAAGTGTAGTAAATGTTATATATTTTTGCAAATAATTTAAAGGCAATTTCAGTTATTTTACCTAAGTATGGATGGCCCTTAGTGTATGTGAAAGAGAGTTTTTTGTTGCGATTAGAATGTTTAGTATAGCCTTTTAAACGTGTTTGCCCAATTTTTGAATCATACTGTAACAATTGTGATTTATAAGTAATATTTTTTTGACTCTGACAAATTTTAACTTTTTGTCATTGATTTAACTTCTGAAATCGAAAAGTTTTTAATTTTTTGTCTAATAAATATATGTATCCATAGCATTTTTAAATTTTACGAAATCAGACTTAAGATCATTTTAGATGTGTAGTAAATATTATTAAACATATTTGAATATCGCAGTTTCTCATCCTGCATAATGCGGTAATCATAAATAGGTGGTCAATTAGTTTATAATAATTATACAAGTTAATCTAAGGTAACTCAAGATTTTTTAAGCACCCTAGCGTCATTTGAGTCTAAATAACGATTTGAAAAGTACAATTGAGTATTCGATGACGCCGCAATAGATTACACTATGCGTTTTCTAGAAGTTTTTATGCTTTAACTAATAGTATACGTCTTAAATTTTAGAACCTTAATATGACATTATATACATGGGTGGAAGCAGGTTTTGAATTAGGGGGGGGGGGGGGGGTCAGATTAAAAAAAAAGGTCCCGGCGTCCAAAAATTTTCCGGCGACCAATAAAAGGGGGGGGGGCAGGGGGTCTGACTGCCCCCCTCTGGCTAATTGGGGGGGGGCAAAACATATTTTTTTAATTTCTAAGGGTTGTATTGAATTTTTTTTTAAATTAGGGGCCCCCCTGCCCCCCTTGGCTACGCCCATGATTATATAAGTAAATTGTTTTGTCATATACATTACTTTACACGTTTTAAACTGGAATTGGCTGCATTCGAGTTTACGATAATTTCTATAATTGTGACACTTCCGCAATATAAAATAAATACGCGAAATTATACTGTATTAGATAAATAATTTATTTTGTTTCCAATGTTTTAGAGAGAAGTTTCGTAATATTGCTTCAACAACTAATTTATTTAGAATTATGGTCGATAATCACCTAGCGAATGACGCGAAATAAGTTTTGAGATATATTTTTGTTCTACATCTTCCGTGCTTTTGTTTTCTACACCAAAATAAAATAATTAATTATATCTGTGTAAGAGAAAACGAATAATTTTGGATAACGATAAAAAATAATAATGGTTAACTCATCGCGATAATAATACAAATATGCCAACGCGATGGTAATAAAAAGCGAAATGGTGTTAACAATCTATTTTTATCATAATGGTAACAATAATGACTACGCGTAAAGTAAATCTATAACGATGAATAGCGTATAATATATATGTGGGGGGGGGGGGGGGGGGTAGGTTGGGTGAACACCACACCTCCCCCTTTAACGACAAGTCAAAGACTTAATGGCCTAACGTTCCGATAAAGGTATGGAGTTCAGTGTTGTTGAAAGCCATTTAACGGTCGAGGCGGACTTAGGTCGAGGTGGCGATTTACCTTATCAATTTTAAACAAAGTCTAAACAAACCATAGGTATAAGTATAACCAACATAATTTTTTAAACATTGCCTGAAATCTAGCCCATTAATGTAAATAATCGCCTGACATCTAGTGCCAGTTTATGACCTTTGCCCTCGGATCGACTGATTCATAGACTGTGGATTTAATCGAAGAAATCCCGCACTGTGAATCAGCGATAAAAAGGGTACGTCATGGCTAGCGGACTTTCTGTCCCAGCACTGTGACGCACCGAGCAACAGTCGCAACCAAAATTATAATTAATCATACTAAATTATCCCAATTATTCTATACCTATACTTTAAATTGTTATTCTACAAATCATCATTTTTCTCTCGCACCACCCCTTTCTAATTCTATCAAAATCATGCGCCAACCGCCAATAATAATACAAAAAATAAATGTTAAGTAAAATTATGAATAAAAGAAAGGGGAACGCGATGAGGGGGTTTGAATAACAATTTTTCTTAAACATATGTTTTAATCTATTACAACTAGAGCAATAATGTTTAAAAAAAATTCATAGGATGTAAATAATTCCAGTGGGTTACATTTTATCTTTTTGTTTAGTGAATTTGCCGACTTGAAGAATTTCTTCTTCCTTCGTCTATTTGTTAATAAGAGGAAGGATCTGTTTTTCGAATAATGATAATTGTCATAATGGATGGGTATTTGCTGGTCTACCAATTTTCGGAATTTGGAGGAATTTTTCTTCCGTTCATAGAATTCTTTATTTTGTTTCCAGACAATTGAGAAATTTTTTCTTGTACTCTCAGATAATCTTAGGGTATTTGCTTGGTTGACACTCGGAATCAGGATGGGTATTTGCTTTTTGAGGGTTAACAGTCGGAATCGGGGTGGGAAATTGCCTTCTGAGGGTTGCATAACATTTTTCCGTATTAATTAATTCCTTCCACTAATAAATCCATAAATCACCATTGAACAAAAAGGATTTATTAAAGTAGAATAGAATTGGATTCAAAAGTTCTAACTAATTTATTTAAAATTATGATCGATAATCACCTAGCGAATGACGCGAAATAAATTTTAAGATTTATTTTTGTATCTACATCTTCCGTGCTTTGGTTTTCTACACCAAAATAAAATAATTAATTATATCTGTGTAAGAGAAGACGAATAATTTTCGATAACGATAAAAAATAATAATGGTTAACTCATCGCGATAATAATATCTATATGCCATCGCGATGGTAATAAAAAGCGAAGTGGTGTTAACAATCTATTTTTGTCAAAGTGGTAACAATGATGACTACGCGTAAAGTAAATCGATAACGATGAATAGCGTATAATATATATGTGGGGGAAGGGAGGAGGGGGGGGGTGGGGGTTTAGGTGAACACCACTTAATTAAAAGCAAATTTAGTTATAATTGGAAGGAAATTATTTGAAATGCAAATTAGATTTAAATGATTTTTGTCATAAAATAAAATACGTGCAATTTTGTTTAAAGTTTTAATTCTAATGTTCTCAGTCGTATAATAATGCTGCTTTTATTGTTGTTATTACAACGTTCTCATAAATCCAACTAGTTATCAAATTTGTAAATAATAATATTATCATTAGAAGTCACTCGCACTTTATGGTTCATAACGTCATAGTAAACAGATTATCGTAAGATCAATGGACTAAAACGTTTGCCTTAAAGATTTTAGGGTCTACAGGCTTTGACCAGGGTTAATAAAGGGTCTCAATTTGCCCAATTATGTAACAAAGTCAAATATAGGTAAACTTATAAATTTCTAAATTTTTTTATATTTGACAGACACATTGAATTTTATACAAATGTTACAATTTGCATCAAATTATATAATTTAATTTTCTATACTTCAAATTTATTTATTGTTTTTTTTTAATTTGCACTTTCCATAGAAGATGTCATGTTTAGAATTATTTCATGTTTTTATATTTTCAATGAGATATTGTGTCCTGCTAAATCTTTAAAACGTTTGTGTATCAGCCTTTTAAAAAATATAAAGGTTTCCCATTTGGATTTTTTTAACACTTATTTTATATTTTTAATAAAAATGAGACATTTTTATTACGTAAATATTTGTAAATAAAGTCGAGACATGTTGAAAATTCTCTTCGAGACGAAACCGTTATTTTTCTATACCGAGACGAGATCAAGATTTTTGTAATCCCTCCCTCCCTCCCGAGACGAGATGAGATTTTGCTTTCGAGACCGAGACGAGATCAAAACATTAAGCAAATGTGATAGCCCACATTAAGGCGACACTGCATCATCTGAAGTCAAACGAGATGGATGAGCCGTTTATTTGAACACTTAAAATTAGATATCATATGGGACATAACAGCGAACGCATTAAAGAATTGTGCTTGCTTCATACTCCTATGACTTTTCAGATTTCTTGCGCTCCGAGGGAAGGCCTTAACTCAGTTAACGTTTAGAATACAATTACAGATCAAGATCAATTTAATCTTCTAAAACAGAGTAGAAAATTAAAGAGATATGGAAACGGATAATATATCATGATCGGTATGCAAAGAAGGAGAATTTGATCTAAACGACCTTTTGGGTTAGAGAAAAAATTCCCACAGAATGGCTTTAAGGAGCTCAATACTCCTAGTTTCGGTCGATCAGGGATTTGAATATAAAAACCATATAAACACCCCAAATCAAAAGCAACAATTGGCAGTGATCAAAAGCAGAGCCACAACATCAAAAAGGGGGCGGCCCCTGCCGCGCGTTCGATAACTAATAGAGCAAACCGTCGAGCGGTTGGAGTACGGGCCTTCAGTCGTTCCGCAAAGGGTTTAAAAATCTAGGGATGTCCGGTGCGAGCTCAGAAAATGTGGTTTAGCAGTTGCTTGAGTTTCAAAGGGAGCAAGCCAGAGCGATTCACGAAGCCATCGAAGGCCTGAGAGCCATGATGCAATCTATTGTCCGGCAAAAACAGACCACGCGCCTTCAACGGTTCAAATAATCTCTACTCCCCTCCCTTTCCGCCACGTCCACCGCCTCTACCTGCACCAAACTACCCGGAGCTTCCAGCAGAAGCTCTTCTCGATCTCGACCAAAAATGACGGCCTTTTCAAGCCCGAACCCCGCCAAAAGATTTCAAGGGGGGGGGGCCCAAGCTATTTCACTGGGTTTGTAGAATTCGGCGTGGTCTCGCTGATTCAGTCCCTGGCCGTCACCACCGCCACTTTCTTTAGAGCGAGTAATGGAAATGCCCTGGTCATGATTTATCGGTAGCATCCAGGGCAAACTATTGGGCCAAATCTGACCTAAAAGCAGCCTTTTTCAGCATACCACTACATAAAATCCCAAATAAATAGTGTGGTTTTAAATGGAAACAAAAGTTGTATCACCACTATGTTTTACTTATGCGGGTATCCTTCCCCTCCCCCTTTGTGCTACTACAGACCATAGTAGCAGACTTCAAAAAATCCATCAGGCAGTCCAACTTCGATGACATGCTTATCTTCGGTCCCAACGAGGACGCGGTCCAAGAAGACCTAGAGAGTTTTTTTTGAAATGGCCCACGACACGACTGGGGTCTCACGGTAAACACAAGCAGTCGTCGATTTTGCCAGCACAAGAATTGGAATATCTAGACCTACTGCTTAACTTCACAAAGCATTCCATCCGTTGTTCCACTGAAACAAATAGAAGACTACGTATAGCCGCCGACATACTTTTTCAAATCCTGTATCTAAGTGCCAAACCTACTGACACCTCACCACTCGAAGCCCGCGTATTAAACTATTTCTTCTACACTTTTACGCCCTGACAGCCCCCGGTCCATGCATCAATAGAGCCCTCGCCCTTGCCTTGTGCCTGTCTTGTTCCTCTAATCTGGGTCTTTTAACAGGGCTTCGAGGCCTGCTGAGTTTTTTTATGTCTTCAAGCCAATCATTAGGCTGTTTAGGCGGTTGAGGGACCAAATTATTTAACCGTTGAAGGCATGGAGGCGGGATCGTGTGGCCTGTTTTGGCCGGACAACATAGATTACATCATGGCTCTCATACCTTCGATGGCTTCGCGATTCACTCTGGCTTGCTCCCTTTAAAACTCAAGCAACTGCTAGACCACATTTTCCGAGCCCGCACCGAGAATCCCTAGTCTTACAGGGCTCGACAAAGCGCCTCGCAAGTTTTCGCGTGTAAGAGGGAAGTTACTAAGCCCAGCACCTAGCTGCCGTCTAGTCTCACTTTGGAAACGGATGTCCAGCATACCCTCCTCGAAAGATTTTAGGGTAAAGGAGGAGTATCTAATCGATCAGGGATTTGAATTTAAAAACCATGTAATGCAGGCTAAATCAAAAGCAACAATTTCAACTAATCGTTTTTAGTCCCGAAGTGAATATTAGATCACCGCGACAATTTATTAAGGAAATAAGCAATAATGAAAGAGACAATATAGTGCTTAGGGATTTGGTAGTAGTTCATATTTATGTCTCTTATTTAAACAAACCTCAGAAATGTACTGGTTTAATATGCCATATGTTAGTTTATAGTAATTTGAAAAATAAGTAAAGCAATTCGCTGCAGTTTTTCGCCTTTTGACGCTTGTGCATTTTATCAAAACTTATCAGCTGATTGTCATATGGATTTTGCTAAACAGAATATTGAACCTCTTAATTTGAATTTATCTGTCTGTTTGGCTCATAGAAATGATGATTATAAATTTATAAATGAATTTACTGAGTTAAAATCCTTTTACTCAAAAATTGCGGAATTATTTAAAATAAATGTCCAGGAAGTATAAATTGTAACAATATAAATCAGAGTTTAGATTCAATTTTGTACATTAAACACTAAAGAAGTTAATGCATATTCCTTTCTTTCTCATTCCATAAATGTGACAGATGTTGTTTATGTCCATTTAAAAGGAAAGCAAAAAAAGGTTAAAACTACATTTATTTATTTATAAATTGATTTATCACTCAATTGTTAAAATGATCAAACCTTTTAATAAATTTAATGTCTTTCCCATTAAGCATCCCAAAATTTTAATACTAATAAATTCCTAAACCCCATATTTCAAGCATTCTAAGTTGTCAAAAATTTTAATATTAAGGTTTTTTGGCATGTGTTTTTAAATTAATTAGTTTTTAAAATTAAATGTTTTTTATAAGATAACTTTAAGAAAAATTGAACCCTCTTTTGGTCTGACCATATCAGATAATGGAAATGGATGTGTTTTTGTAAAAAGAATTAAAGGAGGTTATAATTTCTAATTTATACAAGTATTTTTACAGAAAGCAGTTTAAAACATTTCAACATTAATGTTGGTGATCAATTAAAGGAATTAAATCAGCAATCTTTGGAAGGGTTGTCTCATGCAAATGTGGCCCATTATCTTAAAAGTTTACCTGTAGATTCTGAATTCAGCCTAACTTTAATAGAGCCAACAAGTGAACTTTTTTTATTCATATACAATTTCTCAATTACTATTTTTATCTTCATTCCACATTTTTTATTTTAGAAGCTGGAAAAAGTAGTTATGCTCTTAGCACATCTGTTGATAAAAGGAAGGTAGAGGCTGGAATTTACTATTTAATAAAATTAATGGTGTTCAATATATTTCATCTATATATTTTACAGGTCTCTATAAATAATGATCATGTGTTAAAAAACATAAACTCAGTTTTGGAATCCTACCTTGGCAATGAAGATTTTGACCTTGGTATAAAAACCTTTAACTTAAATTAACATATTGAGTTTGTTAATTGCTTTTTAATTTTACTTGTTAAGATTATTAAACAGTAAGTCTGAAAATAGTTTATCTTCTTTTAATTTTAATAGAAAATTATTTAATTCCAAAAATTCATATAAAAACAAAATTGAATGGTGAAGAGCTGATTTTTGCATCGAAATTTATTAAGAGATTCAACTTTATTAAATCACTTATAAAAATACTAAATGTCTCTAGACATAATATTTATATAATTAACCACAGAGTAGAAAGCGCTATTGCCGTTTTGCCTATAATCTTTTTAACATGCACACATGGGCGTAGCCAGGTTTTGGATTAGGGGGGGGGGGCGAAACGTTCAAAAGTTCAATTAGAGGGGGGGGACATAAAATGTTTTAATTTTTAAGGCTTTTTGCATTGAAATTTTTTTTTCGCCATTTAGGGGCCCCCCCCTGGCTACGCTCCTTTATGCACACCTATGCAATTGAAAAATCATAAAAAAGTGATTAATGATCATTAAAGGATATCTTTCCATAATTAAGTTTTACATTTCATTACTCAACAAAATGAACCGTTTGTTAATATTTGCCTCAGACGGTGGCCTATCAACTCGCCGCAAACCATCTTGCCGAATTCACCCTTGGGACATTAACGGCCATTCTCCTTAATCTTGAAGCAGGCCCTTAATATAATGCCTACTATAAAAATTATTAATTTGATTAAAAAAACTAAATTTTTACTTTAATCTGAAAGTGAATAATTAATATAGTGATGGGAAAACGCTTAGCACTAGCGCGCTTAGCATCTCCCCGCTGATGGGAGTAGCCTATTATAAACGCTATGTCTACTAGCACATAGTCATAAATGCTATAAGCTAGAGGAGATGGTAAGTTTGAGGCGCTAAAGCTATTGGAGATGGGATTGAGGTGCTATAAGCTATAGGAGATGGGAGGTTTGAGGCGCTAAAGCTATAGCCGATAGCACTTAAATGCGCTAGAGCTATAACACGGCGCTAACATTGATAATAATTTTTTTAATTGTTTATTAGATACTAAGGGCAAAAAAATTATATTTTCACAGCAAAAATTGTTAAATAATATAGAAATAAAAAAGGGTGGTTAGAGACCTGCGGACGGGCCTAAAAGCCCGGCCCGCGGGTCGGGCTTCTGCTTAAAAATAAAACAACTGGACGGGCCGTAATATAACTTAACGGGCCGGGCCTAGATATTCTTAAGGCCAGTTAAAAGCCCGTTACAGAATGAATTAGATTTAGTAAGAATGTATTTTGATGATGTTTTAATTATATTTATTTTATGCATATAAATTAACAAGGAAAGTTCAATTTTATTTTTATCTTAGTTCATTAATTCATCGACACCTCAACCCCCATTATAAATGTTAAAGATATTCATACCAATGCAATGACTCCATGGGCGTTGCCAATTTAAACTACAGGGGGGCAGTTTAAGTAGGGCAAAAAATGTTTTTTAGATTCAGAGATTTGGAGGGGGGGCAGCTGCCCATCCTTGCCTCCCCATTTATACCCTCTAGCAATAATGAGCGAATTAATTTAATATTATTTAAGATTATCCAAATATATACTTATTAACAAATTTAAAAACAAATTTAATTTATTTCTTCAGGTTACTTTGTATAAAATATCACTGTTTTTTTATTTTTTTTTATTAAAAGCCTATAAATTAAAAATGGTGGAAAAGCAAAGAAGCCATGTAGTAACTTTATTAAAAACATTATAACCTATATAAGGGTTTTAAAAATCTATTTTGCTTACATAGTTACATGTACCCCGAAGTGCTACTTGTAAAATAAATTTTTCCCCTGTAGGTCGCCTCTTAAAAGATAGAAGATCTCGTTTGATCTGGAATTCTCAATTTATTATTTTTACAATATTTTTATTAACATTTTTAACACATACATATTGTTTACCATATGGGTAAAAAAAAATTAAACAAAAAAAAATATAAATAAAAATTTTACGGGCCCGGGCCGGGCTTTGTTTAAAATTAACGGGCCGGGCCCGGGCTTATAATTACGGGCGGGCCGACTGACCTAAACAGGCCCGTTGCAGGTCGTGGTAGCGCCCAACAGATGTATTTTAATATAATATAAACAATTACAAATTATTATAAATGTTAGCGCCGTGCTATAGCTATAGCACTATTAAGTGCTATCTGCTATAGCTTTAGCGCCTCAAACCTCACATCTCCTATAGCTTATAGCACCTCAAACGTCCTATATCCCATAGCTTCAGCGCCTCAAACCTCCCATCTCCTATAGCTTATAGCACTTAAGGTGACTATGTGCTAGTAGACATAGCGGCATATGGTTGCTATGTGCTATAGCTTTAGCTCCTTAAAAACGCTATTTCCCCATCACTAGATTAATATGCCTTTTTACTGGGGGACATTTTAAAATTAAGGGACATTTTTAACCCTGCGACATACAATTCGCCGAGATGGTTTTCGACAAGTTGACGCACCCCTCATGTTCGCCATTTATTGAATTAATCATAATTCAAATAAAAAAAATGTATAAATCATTTTTACAAGTTTGCGCTATATTTTACAGCATTAATCATATACAATATGGCTGAAGGGTGTGAAGATTATTTAGCCTTTAACAGAGCTATTTATAATTCTGAATTGGCCGATTTTCATTTAACATCTAACATAATCAATGAATTATGGACTTCAATTGAATCCTATGCTCTTACGCACTCTGATTTTTAATACAATATTTGTTAATCTAATTTATTTAAAACATCTAGTCATGAATATTTAGATACTCATTTTGTTATTCGATAACTTATTTATGCAATTTTGCACAAACTTGTTACCTGGCACATAGATGCACATGAGATATATATATATACGTGTGTTGACCATAATAAAGGATGTTTAAAACACTTGAGTACTTTTCTTGGGTGGCCTGTCAACTTGCCGAAAACCATCTTGCCGAATTGAATGTCCCAATGTTAAAAAATGTTCATCAAAAAAATGTCCTCTAACAAATAAGCATATTATTCATTCAATTTCGGATTTTTTTTTATAGTAAAAATAAGAATTATTATAAAAGGTACTTAATTTAGGGCCTTCTTTATGATAATGGAGAGATGTTCGTTAATGTCTCAGGGTGAATTCGGCAAGATGATTTTCGGCGAGTTGATAGGGCACCCTTTTCTTGGTAAATATGTTTATAGTTTAATCTATTCAAAAAACATGTTGCCTTTTTTTAACTATTGCCTATTTTTAATTATTCAATTATTTTAAATTTTTATAAATTAATTTTTAATTATTAAATAGCTTCTAGCAAGCTCATAAAAGGTATACCCATTTCTCTAAATTTAACTTTGATAATTTATCTTAGCTATATGGCTTTACTAAAAATTTTAACATTTGTGATTTTTATCGAAATCGTTTTATTGAATATTTGAAAATTATAAGGTTAAACAATGTTTTATTAAATCGCTAAATATATAACTGAGTAACCTACAATTTAATAGAGATCTGCACGGGCAGGCGCGGCCTGCGGGCGGGTACGGACGGGCCTGAAGTGCCTAAAAGAATAAGGGCGGGCTCGGACGGGCCTAGCAGTTTGTAAAATGGGTACTATCAAACATCTATTTTAAACTAATTTTGCTTCAAATTATATAATAAAGGTGAAAAAAAAAGTAAATGACGTCTAAAAAATCCGATTAAATGAAGTAATAGATTATTATTAATTAATTCTATCCTATTATTAAAACATCGAATTCCATAAACAGTTTAATATTCTTGAAATAAATGGTTATTTTCAATGATGGTTGTTTAGGCGTCATTAGGTTATAGGAAATTAGAATTAAACATAATCTTTATACTTTCAATCCATTGCAAATTGTAATATAATTCTTTGCATGGGCGTTGGCAGGATTGGAATTAGAAAGGGCAATTATTATTCAGGGACGGGCGAAATGATAATTTTTAGTAATTTTAGCCATAAATATATTAAATTTTAAAGAATTTCTTGATTTATAGGGGGCAACCACCCTCTATGCCTCCCCCTGGCTACGCCCATGATTCTTGGTATAAAATTGGTTGGGTTTGGAATGATAAAATAGGTAGAGGGAGATGACACGCGATATTTAGGGCAATTATAGCCCATCGTCAGAAAATAAGTGGAGATTAAATCACAAAAAACATCCTAAAGGAAAACATGTAAAACAGCAGACCCAACAGAATTTATTTCTGGAAGGGGAGGTGGGGTATAATGATTTTGTTTAAGTTTCAATACACCGCTTGGGGATACAGACTTTTTCTTTAAATAATCACGTCTTAACAAATGAGGCAGACTTTTGCACGGGCCGCCTAAGGGACGGCCTTATTGTATATCGCGGCGGGCTCAGTTAAATTTTAATAATACAATCCTCCAAGCCCGACCTGAAACAAAGCTCGACAAAAAAATAACTGTCATAAATTAATTCAACCTTACTTATTACATAATTTCTAAATCCCAACCCTTCCTCCTTGTCATCAAATGTTTTAAGATTTGATTCTCAATTTTTTAAATATTCATTTTTAATATAAAAAAACAACTGAGATTTTAAAGTAATTATATTCAATTATTAAAATATACGCCCTTCGGCCGTGGCGTCAAAAAAAACGGAAAAAAATTTCAATTCACACTTTGACCAATGGTCATTATTTCCTTTCGTCAGCAGCCAGGAGACAGTCAAAAAGAATAATAAATAAGAGTCAAATATAGAAAAAAAATTTGATTTACACTTTGGCCATTAGTCATTTTTTCCTTTGGTCAGTAGCCAGCGAACGGCCAAAAAGCTTATGTTATCAACGTTATTAGCAAGAATTATCATAGTTAATAAAATAAAATTTGCCCTTGCCGAGATTCGAAGTAGAGGCAGTGGCCTATGTAGGGGGAGGCATAGGGTATCGTACTCAAAATGGCTTAATTGAATTCCAAGCGGTCGCAGTGGTAAACACGACGGAAAAAACTAAACGCCGTGCGATATTCGGTGCGTGACAGTATACAAATGCAAAATGAGCCCATAAATTGCATAGCAATTAATAAAATTATCATAGTTAAATTTTACATTGAAAAAACGATTTAAAAGTCAGGTAAATTGAATTTCTTATTTATCACAAATCATTTTTATCATTGTTTTTAATTGTCTATAACAAGATAATATTTATGCAAAATCTAGTTTTAAATGACTCTTTAATAGGATTTAATATATATATAAAGTGAAATAATATTAAACGCAAATCTGCGGTAAATTTTTTAAAAAACATGTGAGCAGAATTAAGGTTGGACCATAATTAAAAATAGATTTTAAGTGGATCGGACTTAGAAAATAAAAATATTAAATTAGGCAAGCAGTGCTCTTATTGCTGGTATATAACACCGCTTAATAAATCTATAGTAAGGTGTTAATTTTAACTCCGTCTCTCTAAATATGCTTCAATCAAATATCTTAATATACAAAATAAGTTACACACAATCTGTGAGAAATAATAATATATTATTTGTTTTAAATCACCTAATGACGTTCCTTTTACACAAACTGAATAAACTGGTGTGTACTTTGCAGCTAAAGTCAAGTTAGATCAAACTTAAATATATTGAGATATAGGTCACACAGTGAACGCCTTTGTATGCGTCGCAACAATAAAGTGCACGTCGTGGTAGGTTCCAACCCTGACGACATTTAGCTTGATGACCCTCTCATTAATAATAAACTATAATTAATTTTATGCCCAATCTTTTAAATTATATTTTAGTTCATATATAGGTGAAAAGCAGAATCTAAATAGACAACAAGAATTACAGGATTTTAATGAATGTTTTGCATTTCAAGCATCTGTTTGATTCATGCATTTGATGGAACTTTAAATCTTTTGTTCCCCAAAGCCTATCCATGAGCCTATATTTTTAATTGTATGAATCATTTTGCGCGGAACAAAATTGATGTAAGATTATTATAAAATTATGCCTAAACTGGTTATATTTTTTTTATACCTTACATAATCTCCTTATTACTAAGTTTAAAATTTTGACATGTTTTTAAAACATTCGTTGGGTTATTTAAAATTTGTGTTATTGATTTTTATTATTATGTATTTTTAGCATTATTATTGAAAATGTTATTAAAATTATATCAAATTAATAGTTAATAGGCCAAAACATCTTTTTAATGCACTCATATTACGACTAATATAGTTAAATAATAATTATCATTAAGATTTTTTACCTCATATAGTTGATTTTTGCTACTTCTCTTATTTTTAAAATATATACTTAAATTTTTTGGGCAAAACAATTCTGAATCTTTATACATAAAAAGGATCATATCTTTGAAAAGCATAAGATCTGAGCCTATCAATATATTTTAACCACTGGTTGTTATTTAACGTTAAAACTTGGTTCCAAATTGACCTATCTTTGCAAAAATCAGAGTGTTGAGCCTATTAATTATAGTAGCAAGTTTAGTTTAACAAAAGATATATTATTTGACACTATTAACATTAGTTAAGATATACCATTATTGTGAATTGGTCTCTTAATTAAATTTATAAAAGTTATTTAAATGTTTTATAAGATTACAAATTATGGCACCTCATCCATGGTACTTGTTAAAATATTTATCTTCTGCCTTTGGGGTTATTGTAAACAGTAAATTGTGATAAATGCTACTACTTGCAAAACAACACCTTTAATCAAGGATTTCTATGGCTGTGCTAGGCTGGGCAAGCAAATTATAAAATTCACGATTAGGGGGTTTTAAATACAATCAAAAAATTATTAAACTAGAAAACAAATCTATTAATTGTTTAAAGCTTTTATTAGATAATAGGTTTTATGAGCAAGGCAAGTATGGTTAAGTTAAAACAAACCATACTTGTAATTTTTTTCAAAAACAAGTTATAAAGAACCAGTAAAAATTTAATTGCATCAAAAGTTTCTATTAAAATCCCTCAAAATTAAACACGATATGATTCAAATATGGCATAAGCGAGTTAAGTTATTTGTTAGACACAAGTTCAAACCTTTATCAGATAAGGATTAGATATTCGAGTTTCATATTAAAATTACCCCAAAACAAATTAAATGTTGTTACTTTCATTTCAAGATACTACTAATCTCAATAGCATAACAGTATGGACAAAGTCAGGGGAGGCTTAGAGGGGCAACTACACCCCCCCCTCCGTTCCTATATTTAAAAATATTTTTTATTTAACGAAATTATTATAAAATTTTAAAAACCACCTTCCCACACGCACATGTATTTTGCAAAAAAGAAATGGTTGAGGAACTTAGATTTTAGATAAGGCACGCGCGCTAAAATCGAAACCAGGCCCCGATGCCTCAATCAAAGGTCGCGTCGACTCCTCACTTTATATGCTCATATTATTTAATGTATTTTTTTCAAAATTTTGCTCCCAATGGTCGGAGGTAAAAACTATTTTTCATTAAAATTCGTATTCCTTGGGGTGGGAATTTTTTACAATCCTGAGGGGGGTGAATTTATACCCCCCCCCCCCTAGGGCTTCCTTAAAATCGGATTTTGCTGCGCAACAAAAATCGTCCTGTGGGTTATATTATAACATAGCCGTGTCTTAATCAAATTCACAGCAGATTTACATTTCAGACGTATCACATAACGGCGATTTTGTATAATGCAAAATCTTTCCTAAGCTTAAATGTTATATGTGTTTTAAATCTTTAGGTATCAGCAAAGTTTAGATTTAATCTCAAGAGTTGAAATAAACAAAAATAACGTTTTAACTATCAAAAAATAAAATATAAATTGTTTATAATGGCAACCGAGTTTGACGCATGAAATTGAATTGGATATTTAGACAAAGATAAATTCGCGCGATCTGAATCCGAATCCGATATTAAGACAAGCCCTTAGGCCTACCCTTTAAAAGAAACCTCCTTTTTAAGCGCCATTTTGAAATGTTAGTTTCTTCTCACTAGGTGAAAATGAGAGGGTTCTTCTGTTCTCGTGTTATCGTAAAACACACACAGTGTGGCAGGGGTTCAAAATTCAAAATCGATATTGTTTCTCATGCCCACATCTCGCTCTCCCCCCCCCCTCCCCCCTTAATAGATCCCCGCAGTCCTTCCCCCTCATGATACACCCGTTATTCGATGTGATGTGCTCATTCGGAATTTTGAATCTTTCGAGCTGGGAATAAATTTCATCAGGTGTGGGGGGGGGGGCTAAGGTTAAAACTTAGTTGACGGATGGTCAAATACGGATAACCTAGTTTGAATTGCTTTTTTAAGGGCTAAAAATGTGTTTTAGAGATGACTCCGTGGGCGTGGCCGGGGGGGGGGGGGCGGGCAGGGAAGGGCGGCTGCCTTCCTCTAAATCTGAAAATTGGTTAAAATTTATTAAAATGACGGCCTAAATTTCAAAAAATGATCATTTTGCCCCTCCCTTAATTATTATTGCCCCCCTCTAATCCCAATGCTGGCTACGCCCATGTGGGTACAGTTAAGACACTGCAGTAATGACGAAATTAAAGGGCTCAAATGGGCCATATCTATATATATAAAAATCTAAGTCCCTTTTTTTGAACGCTAATAACTTTTAGAGTTCTCAACCGATTGCCACCAAATTTGGCCATATTATTGCCTTAGCATTGTAGATGGTTTATAGATACTTTTTATCAACCTGCGACAGCGGGAAGCCTGTTTTTTGGTAGTCTATACCGCCATCTAGCGGATTATTTAAACTACGTTTTTTATACTTATTCATCGTTATGGTGCTACTAATTACCTTAAACTTTTTTCCACGATTGCTTTGTCATTTGTATCTCAATTTTTAACTCAACTACGCCCGTTTTTTTACAATATATAAAGCTGTAACAAATAAATATTCTCGATACCGTAAAACATCACCATTTTCTTAAATAAAAATAACGCGCGCTTTTAGAAACATTCCCACATTTCGTGCTTTTTTGCTATTTTTATCAAGTTCGGTTATTAATATTAAAAGTACAAAAAGATTACCTTAACGGTAAGTTGATAAATGCAGACAATGGTTAACCGACAAACTTGAAATGCAATTATATGATTATTCATACAGAATAATGCTTCGAGAGCACGAAATCGGAACGTCTGCTCTACATTAGTTAGATTACGGACAGTGATGGGTATCCTTTATAAAGAAATAAGATCAACAGAGGATGGTGGTAGCGTGGCGACCATTCAATTGCGGAACGCAGGTGTCTACGTAGATAGCCCTTGGGTTTATGCCCCCCCCCTTAAATGACAAAAAAAAATTCAATACAAAAACCATTAAAAATTCAAAAAAATTATATTTTGCCCCCCCCCCCCCATCCTAATTGAACTTAAAACGTTTTCGCCCCCCTTTACAATAAGATTTTGCTTGCTGTTGATAAAGGTTAAGGAGAGGAGAAGTCTTTTTCTTAGATGCTTGAGGAGAAACTGGTAAAACTTTCCTACTGACATTGCTCTGGCAACTATTCGTTCCCAAATTAATATAGCCGTGGTTCTAGCGTCTTCCGGAAGGGCTGTCACATACCCGGTAGAAAAACTGCTCATTTACCTTTAAACGCTTATTATTGTGAAACTCTAATGTGCAACATTACCAGAACATATGGAATGGGTGGAGTATTAAAGAAGTGCAAACTTATCGTTTGGGATGCACAATGGCTTATGAAAAACCGCTCTAAGTTCTAATCGGTAATCGCAAGATTTACAAAGAACCATCAAACCTATTGGTTTCCATTATACTAGCGGAAATTTGTATTATTTCTAATTATTTCTCATTCCAACCAAATATTATAAAAGACTTCATTTAACCAAATTTGAAAAAGATCTTTTAATATCTCTTCATTTTGATACTATAGATTTTAGGCTATGACATTAAACTTCTATAAACGCTCTACTAAACTATTTTCTATACATTATCTAACATTAAAACTAACTTTTATACACCAGTGCAGTGGTTTATAAATTTTTGTTACCCAACTATGCCCATTATCGTTAACATCGCACTTTTCAATATATAAAATTAACACTTTTTAAGTATTTTAAACTATTACAAATCTATTTAATTATGAATAAGTATGCCTTTTCCTATATTTTTTTATATCATAAACGATTGACCCTAAATTTTTCATAAATGTTATATTAATTCATACAAATTATTTAGTTAATTAAGGACTAAGCCAAAGCAACGCTTGGCCGGGCACCGCTAGTTTAATATAGAAGAATTCATTGGCAGTTGGTTTTTAAGTTGTGACCTTTTACAATTTTACTAAATTTATGATGTATACTTTATTTTTCCATAACGAAGGAAAGGTCCAAATAACATTTCATGGGCGTAGCCAGCAGGAAGGAACGGCTCCCCCTTCCCCCCTCTAAATCCAAAATTCTTCAAAAATCAATATGATTATGGTGAAAATTGAAAATTATAATTTTCCCCCTCCTATCATTATTACCCCCCCCCCCACTAAATCCAATCCTAGCTACGCTCATTTAACATTTTAAGTATTATCCCTATGAATAGGATAGACTTAAAGAGATTTTTTGAAATGTAATCATTTTTACGTCTTCTTCCTAAATACCTCTTACCCGAAAAAGTGTTTAAGGCTAAGCCATGTTAAGCTATAATTATGGTGCCAATAGAGCGTTCTCTTGGCGAGCGTCATTTATTACCACCCGGTAACGTTCCTTGCCTCAAAAACAACAATGTAATTGTAAATTTTATTGGTTTTAGTTCAAGGTTGCTCTATCGCGTACAATGTAAATTTGAGTGCTGGCCGTTTTTTTGACGGTTTTCCTATTTATTAAACCATTGAGTTCGCTATTTTTCTCTCTATTTTGCCACAGCACACGTCATTTATTATAACACCACACCAGCCATCCAGCTTGCCCTTCGCGATTGAAGAAGCCCTTTAGCAGCGGGGACGCCACATTTTATATTGTTTGAACTGAGTTCTAGGGGCCAAGCTATTACGCAATCCGCAATCGATTTGATTGAGATTAATCTACCAATGACAAGCCGACTACGCTAAACATTTCGACATTTTTTTTGTCGCGCAATCTTGTAAAAATTATCCTATCGTAGTTAGAGCCCTGCACGGGCCGCCCGAAGCTTGACCCAAAAGCGCGGGGCGCCCGAAGCCGATCCGGCCCGAGCGAGTTTCGGACCGAGCTCGGGTGGAGCAAAAATTGCGACGTCAGGCCTGGCTTGGCCTCAAGACATTTCACTTTGTAGGGGAGCCAGGATATGAATAAGAGGGAGGGGGGGGGCAATAATATTTGTTGAAATTATAATCATATTTTCATAAAATAATAAAAGTAATTTAGGTTGGGGATGGGCAGCCTTCTCTTCCCTGCCACCCCCTTGTTATTATTGAAATATTAAATGTATATTAGCTAGGTAAAATTCAACCTGTTTCGATGACAGGAAAGATAGATGGTTTTTTTAACGACCAAACATAATTTTTTACTTTATGAATTGAAAGCAAACTTGTTAATATTCGTCCAGGTTCGATCGCTTGTGGTTTATGGTATTCAAAGTTTTAAACTTTCACCATTTATTACTAGGTATGATTGTAAAATGTGGTATATTAATTTTTGCCTTGTAAAGTTGCGGTTTGTGTGTGAAGTACTTCGCATCTTTCTATCATAGTATTAATTTAGCGAATTCTCTTTTTTATATTAGAGGTCGTTCATATTGTATATTATCCTTTCACATTTTGCCTATTATAACTTTAGAAAATTCTTAATTTAAATCCAAAGCGTGTGATAATAGAAAGTAAGACATTTAGAACCCTTTGAATTCACTATTATTTTTTTATTTGAGAGCTACCCCTTTCCTTATCAATTTACATAAATATTTTTTTAACGAAAGTTTAAAGAAAATTAACAAAACCCTAATTTGCTTCCCTTTTTATATGATTGTCTGCCCCCGTTTATATCCTTATTTATTTTTTTGACTGAGAAATAATCCTAAAAAGGATTAATTCTTTTCTTATGCATGCCATCCTATATTTCCTTAATTAACGCTTTCTATCGAAATTGAAGTTTTGGGCACTGTTTATATACCCTCATTCAATACAAGCTACTAGATTATAACTTTTCAAATTCATACCTCTTCATTATTCTCTCCGTATGCTCTTCGATTTTTCGATGATTATATATTTTGAATCTAAAGGGGGTCGGGAGCTGAGCATAACCCTCCCCCCCCCCCCTTAAAAACAACAATAACAACTCAAAAATTAATATTTTTAAATATTTAAAATATGCGAGGACTCTTTTGCTAGTGTGCCGTTTCGATTTTTAAAATTAATTTGAAATATTTTGAATTAGTTTAATATGGTGTTTTGGCATCTTTTATGTTCAATTTGTTTCAGGTTTTTTAAAAAACTTCAGCCTAACTGGACAAAATAAAACACTTTTTTAAGATGATTTAATGAAATCAACAAATGGTATCACCAATCGTCTAAAAATATTAATTGCTCTGCAATTTATGGCCTCACTTGGATTTCTTCCCGTCAAACTTTAAATTAGCGATATAAGAGTAAAGGATCAGGTTTATTAATAATATGAAGATAAAAATTTAACATTTATTGAATTTAAAATTAAAAGGCAAACATTACCTTTTTCCTCTGTGTTGTCTAATTAATAATTAATGGATGGACATTATTTGTTTTTTCGTTTATTAGCGAACTCATAAAAAGGATCCTCTTTTCAAAATGATTTATCATCGTATAATGATGATAAGATGTTTTGAGAGGTGGTTGTGATTAGTGAACGTGCAATAAATAAATCATAAGAGTCGTATATAAAATATGATGGACTGGTTAACGGTTTTATTAATTGCTATGCAATTTATGGGCTTTCTTTTGGTTCTCCGTCCTGCTCCTGTCCAACCTGGAATTTTTCAATAATTGCCGTGGAAACATATGGGTTTTTAATGGCTGTGGACTTATGCTTCTGTAAAAGACGTATTTATATTGCTTTCGCTAATAGACTAGCTAATGACCGCTGGTTGGCTTTGTTTTTTTCGACCTCGCTCGAGCCCAACATCCATTTTGTACCCGACTGATTTTATATAAAATCAAGTCATTACATTTTATTAATAAAAATGATATACCCTGGGTTTTTTGAATGAAACCTAAAAATTGGTAAAACTTATCATTCTTAATAAGCTTAGTATTTAAATTATAAGATCACTTTATATTTTAGATAAATTATAATAAATTTAAAAAATGGCGAGCAAACAGGAAGGCTCCATAAAGCAAGACGCAAGATATATTGCTGATAATTTTTTCTCACTTTCCCGTTGTACAATTTATTAGATCGAAAGCAAAATCTTAATGATGGTTGCTTAGTTTACCCATATTTTAAAGGTTTTGCCATGGAACCGGAGAGTTATTATTATAGGGGAATTGCAATATTTAAAAAACATTTTATTTTGTTAGTTGGCCTTCACTTTGAGTTTTTTAAATTGATAAATTAGTTGCTTTCAAAGCATCGATTTGCCACTTCTCTACCTCGCCAACCTTTCGGTATTATGATAAAAATGAACTGTTTAACAAGAGTTTTTAACTCCATCCTATTTTACAGACCAGGTCTGTTTATGTTTAGTCGACTAAAATCAAAGGTAGACCAAACAAAACCCCGCCATTTTTGCAACATTACTACTAGTAATTAAAGTGAGAGCGCAATAAAATTATAGTAAATTAGTTTTTTTAAAATATACGAAAATTATGAAATTCGTTTTTTTTTAAAAGAAACCAACCCTAGGGTCTTATTTTTATTATTCCTCTCCTCGCTTTGTGAATTGACAAGATTAAACGGGGGATAAGGAGTGCGTGGGAGTTTTTGAGAGGAGGTCAAGGCAAACTTTTACGACTATTACGTAGCACAGCCGTGCTATGATGTCAACATAGCGTATGTATATTATCAATCCTGCTTGTGTGCAATTTTCAAGAATATATGCTTTATTTTGTCGAATTTTGGTTAAATTTTTCCAATTGAATTTACAGTATCAGTTTTAGCAAAAAAGACCAAGCTTTCGATAGGCGTTAAATTTAGGAATTCGTGAAAATTTTATATAATTATGGCTTGAATTTCACAAAAATATCATTTTGCCCCTCCCTAAATCATTATTGCCCCCATCTGATTTAAATCCTAAACGCATGGAACTTTCGATACTTATTTTTTTGGTTTCGAATTCAATAAATATTAATTTGACCCTTTTTAAAGACAATTTTTGGGTTGATTTCAATGAAGTGCTGCATGTATGTTATAGTTAATCTGAAGCTTGGTTGGCTATAAAAAATGGATTTTATGGCACAAGGGTGGGTGAGTGATTTTAATTATTTACGGCTCTTAGTTGATTTAGCAAAAGTAGCGGATGAGTTCGATGAATTTGCTTTCCGTTTTTGCTATATTAATAGACTCGGTTTGCGCCTTTACTATAATTATATTACATAAAACTGAGAAAAAGTGCCCCTATCATGATCATACATCTTGACGCTGCTTTGCTTAATTAAATTAGTCCTGCATATTTTTTATGCCTTTCTCGATGGCTTTTTGCTTTATCAAAATAGCTTCATCATATAAATTTCCGCCCGCCCCCCCCCCTCTAGTAAAATAATGCTGATGGATTATTATTATATGAAATAGTTTCAAAAAAGCACTTTATATTTGCTCATTTGATAACTTGGGGTTAGCTATTAGGAATAGAAAAATCATTAAAATTTTGAAGTATGTTTCATTTTATATTTTCAAATAGGTTCATACGAATTTTTCAAAAATTCTCGTTTGCAAGATTTGAGACAGATTTTTAAATTTAAATTTGGACATAAGCCTTGATTATGGTAGTTTTCCACTTTAAAATGTGCCCACTACGGCTTGCTTTTATCGTGGATTAAAAACTAATTGCGACTATTAATCTTTGTGTCTAAAGCGTTTCAAAAAGTCGTTTAATAGATCTTATATTATTGTTGTAAGGAAGGAATGTATAAAAATCGGATAAAATTTAAAAATAAGCTTAAATAAAAATTATGACAAACCGGGATATCTTATAGCAAGACGAGTCCTCATCACTAGTGCTGTAAAAACGGCTGGGGTTTGTTTCGTCGACTGTTTTTCACTTTCGACTAAGCCTAGTGGTCGAATAGGAAAAATAGACCAAAAAATCTTCGGTCTGTATGGGCTTAGTCAACCAAATTGCGTTAAAAAAAGTTTTTAATCGGTATTGTGTATAAAAAATGGCTTTGTCGTTCCTTGTAGATAAATATTAATCGATCAAAATTTTATTTAGCGTCGCGTCGCGTCGCGTCTGTCGTGTCTAATATGTAATTTCAAAAGGGGCAATGGATTATTGAAAAACGATTCGGTCGTAAGAAGGCGTTAAATGACGATATTAATGACAAATTATAGGCTTAAAAAGTATTTTCAATAATGCGAATCCATAATTGTGGTACCATATATATACATGATAAAGAAGAAGAAAAATAAATTTATTTTTTTTGCCATTTTTTGTGTGAACTAATATTGTGATATGTTTGGGCGTCTTTTGGTTTAAGTCGAGTTATTAGTCGCCGCATAAGCAGACTAAAGATTTCTTGCTCGAACCTGTCGACTAAAACCAAAGATCGACCAAGCAAAACCAGCCGTTTATACAACACTTGGGTGAATCTATAGCAGCTAGCCTTCTACCCTCGCGATGTTTGGGAAAACTTTTAAAATCACCAAATTAAGGGCTATTTCCCCCTTTTTTAAATAAAGTTACTTATTAATTGCTCTTAAATTTTTATGATCACTTTTAGTTCACCTTTTGAACTTTACAACAATAGTTACCATTTGGGGTTATATCAAATCTTGAATCAATAATACAAAGTTTTTTTTTCTAAATTCGCTTAATATTAACTCGTTTTTTATTTAAAAAAAATGATATTTTTTATGCTTAGTTCGCCAAATTTATACACACGGACGAAGCCGAGATTAACAAGAAATTGCCGAAGGAGCTCTTGTTACGGTAAAATCAATGTCCACACACTAATCTCATTTTGATTAAAGTCCCAAATTGAAGAAGATTAAATATATCAAAAACAAATAATTCGTTTTTTATTATACATTTTTTTAAACTCTACAAATTATTAAGTTTTATATTCGTAATATTTTAAAATAAAATTGTTGATTATAAAATCTTTTTACAAATCATGTACGTGTGTTTGGTGCGTTTTTTGAAGGGTATTTTCGCACCTCGATGTCGTTAGCTTGTGTCGAAGCGCCCAAGTTTCAAAGGTAAATGACATTATATTAAAACGGCACTTCTTTGTAGAGCGTGGAGGAAATTGTTTTTACTCGCTACAATTTATTAATAGCTAAAAGACATTATGTTTTAATTTTAAAATGAATATCGATATCGATAATGGTGTAACGATCAGAATTGGATGAGTATTATGGGGGTTTGGTTATGCCTTTCTTATAATACACGTATTTTTCATAAACTTTAACCCTTTTGCTATAGTCTTATTTGCTTTTATGGGATTTAATAATAAAATGGCTTCAAAAACGGTTTAAATACCTTTAATTTTAATAAATGGTCTGGGTGGCACTTGAAACGGTTTTAAATATCGTTGTTGGGCCCTTTATTAAATCATTTAGGATACTCTTAACTTTAATTTAAGTCAAATATATATATTTTAGTATTTTTCATACTAAACACACGTGATATACTTTTAGAAATGGTATGAAAGGAAAAATTAATAAGTTGTTAGCGAAAGTATTAGGTAAAACTTGCTAATTTTTTTTCAACTTCCATAACTACTAGGCGTGGAACGTGTTGGCTCTCGACGGTAGTAATTGGCAACGGGTCGACCTTTTCGATTTCCAAACCGACGTAGACGTGAGTCGCCATACCGCTTTTGAAAAGAATCGCACAATTAATTTTATAAGCCGTTTTTTAGAACTTAGGAGATAATGATAAGGCGTTGTTGTAGGTTAATATAAAGTTTAATATGAAATAGCTAGAAATAAAGGAAATTTAAGTTTTGGGGTCTCTAGGACCCCATTTATTATTGTTAATTTTGATTTTTGCTTTCCCCTTAATTAAGAGTTATTCCTCACGGCCGTGTTTTTTTTCGATTATTTTCTAATCGATATAAGCGCGATTTTTCGTCATGCTCGCATTTAGCAGCACCACAGGTTCGTTCTCTCCTAATCGATTTTATATGTCCTCGTCCAAAGTGTTGATACCGAGGGGTGCCCTGGGCTTGGTAAACTTTTTGTCACTAATTTTTAGTTGAAATTATACGTGGTTCTTCAATATCTTGCTGCTTATTTTTTGGATGGTAGCAAAATGTGATTTCTTTTAAGGGGGAGGAGGAAAAATAGATTGTAGTCAGAATTTGATTTAGCGGTAGGGATTCGATTAAAAACATTTGAACGCTTTCGGGCCGGGTTGGGTTCGGGTTAAAAATTTTGAAATGCTTTTGAGTCGGGTTTGGGTTAATAAAAAGTTACTTTGTAATTCTCTAGTTTAAAGTAAAATTATGTACGGCAAATTGATAATTTTTCATTTAAATTAAAATAAATTCATATATTTGGTATGCCTTTAGATGAGAACTTGCATCCCCGCTAGTTACATCCAAAATATCTCGTTTATTAATGAGCTAAATTAATCATGTATAATGTGTATAAGCTCTAAAAATTTATTTAGCCGAGGTTTAGTAAAATAGTGGGAAAGTAAGTGCAATAAATTGAACTACACCCTTCTTTCAAAAATAGTGTATTAATAAGGTAAAACATATTTATCGATTTCCAACTGGTTTTGTAAACTTTCTCGCTTTCAACGTTTTAAAAGACGTATTATTTGTGTTTAATGAAATATTACGTTGTTTTAAAAGTTTATGTTTATGTTTTAACAGGGGAACGTGGTGGAAAATATATCGCGGCGATGCGGCGGGTTCCTCAAGTATCTCAGCCTACGCGGTTGCCAAAGCATTTCGGACCCCGCTCTAAAGTTTACCTCCCAAAAAACTACTTCAAAAATCCTCTTTTTTTCCGAGCATAAATTATTACAATAACTGCTGGGTTGTTCGGGTGTTTGTTTACTTGCTTGTAGGGTTATATATAGATAGTGTTGCATGAACGGCTGGGTTCTGTTTGGTTTAACTAAAATTAATGGTCGTCTATGGTCTGTTTTTAAAATTTCGACCAAGCTTAGTGGTTGACTAGGAAAAATAGACCAACAAATCTTTGGTTTGTTTATGTTTAGTCGACTAAAATTAAAGGTTGACCAAACAAAACCAGCCGTTTTTATTACACTAGTTTACAATATTCCACGTCGTTATAAATAAATTTTGTAATAGCAGTTAGTGTTAAAAATTTCTAGGTCGAGCTTTTTATAATAATACACGCGCCCAACAGCTTTTAATAGTTTTTAAGCAAATCTTTTGGGAAAGGTTATATTATATATTTCATGTATTTATATTAATTACTGCCAACGAACGAATTTTTAACGAATGAACTATAAAATGGCAGCAACAAAAAAATAACGAGAAATTCTTTTTTTCATTGGAATAGAACGTTTTCGGAGCTGTGCAATAACATAGAAGAGCTCATATTGAACGGATGCAAAAAAATATCGGATGAGTAAGGAGATCGAACGATTGATTTGCTCGTCTAATTTATCATGTCCTCCGACTTTTTCACTGCCTCATGCCTGAGGCTGCTAGACCTATAATTTGGCCTATAGTTGGACTTTCCATTCCAAACGCATTTTGTGTATAATTCCCCTGTTTAAGTTCGTAGTTTTTCCTTTCGAGATTTCCCGAGCAAAATTAACTTTGAAAATATGATGCGAATATAGGTGAAATTGATGAATATAAGTGGCTTTATAGTATCAAATAAATTTTGACTCCTAGTGCGATTTTTTTTCTACCAACAGCTATGACTAAAATAAGCTCGTATTTTAGGGTAAAATTATTCTGGAAAAAGTAAGTGTACGATTTTTTGCCGTGGTTTTAGACGAATCGCCTTTTAAAATTATCGACGTTTTGGGGCACTCAACTAATTTAAAACTTTGACAGATTCACACTAGAGGTAAAGAAATAAATATGGCTTAGTTATAGCCTAACATAACCTTAATTCTATGCTTAATATGAATAGGAAAACTTTCTACCTCAACCTTATCAATTTTTGCTTGAGTGTGACGATTAATTGCTATTTTTTACTTTTGTTTACAGTTTTTTTTAATTTGCTATTTATTTAAATGAGTTTCCTCACTATTGGTTTTATTAGGACGTGCCAGAGTTTGAGCCAGAATTGTACTAAGTTACGGCACCTCGATATCGGATCTTGTTCACAAATCACAGACATATCACTCAAAGCTATTAGGTAAACTAGCAACCCTATTTGTATATGCAATTTCAATTTCGGGAGCATTTCTATTTATATTTTATCGTTATTATTTTTTTTATATGTTTGAAAGTATATTTGTACGAAGACGCAGTAACGTTTATAAAACAAAAGAAAAAGGACGTCGTAATATTTAAAAATTTAAGTTAGAAAGTATACACATGAAACTCAGGCTACAAGTAAGTTTTATAATAGAAAAGAGTAATGTACACAAAAATGAGGAACTGGAGATGAATATAAGTAAAACACATTTAAAGTAATTGCATTTTTTTGTTATTGAATAATCAATAATTATTAAAATGTTTTAATGTGGATACTTATAGTTAAGTCTTAACGAAACAAGTCAGTTTTTAAATATAAAAAATTTCAATTCGAAAAATCTCTAAATTATATGTAAGCAGCACCTTGTGTCTTTAAATATTTTATGCCCACATCTGATACATCATATGCCAAATTTTATGTAAACTTGATTTTTAATAATATTTATTTGCCTCTGATGGAAATTCATTTCGAAAATACCTTTGTGTAAAAGCACGGCTTCAAATTTAAACACGAATTTAAATGTGGGGGGGGGGGCAAAAAGTGACTTAAAATAATCTAAGAGGATAAAATGACCATTTTTTTAAAACTTTTCGCTTATTTAATGGTCGTTATTGAATGGTGAGCTTCTTCTCCTAGCCACCCGCGTAATGAAATATGTCTTTATTTTGCTTTTAGCGTTTAGACTGTTTCATTAAACTTCAACCACCTTAGGATACTTAAGATCGATATTCTTTATTTTAGTAAAAAAAATTTAAGTGTTTAGAAAGGTATAACTGCGATTTTGTGTATTTATGATATTTTTTGCAATTTTAACAAGATTAATAAATATTTTTCTTAACTAAAAATGAGTTGTTTGCTTTCTATAGCGACCGCTGCTCAACCCTTACGCACCTCAATATCTCTTGGTGTGACCAATTCACGGAAAATGGAATTCAAGCCCTAGTTAATGGCTGTCCTTCGCTTAGAGTTCTCATATGCAAAGGCTGTTCCCAAGTATACTAATACTCCAAATTTCATGGGCGTAGCCAAGGAGGGGGGAGCAGGGAGAGGCGGCTGCCCCCTCTAAATTCCCCAAATTTTTTGAAATTTATTAAAATTATGGCTAAATTTTCAAAAATGCATTTTGCCCCTCCATAAATCATTTTTGCCCCCCCCCTCCAATTCCAATGCTGGCTACGCCCATGCCAAATTTAATAGTACACTTTTGTTAATGTTTAATGTTTTATTTCTATTATTAAATTACATTTTATTTGATTAAATGGCAAAATAGCTGGGAGACGCTGCCCTGAGCCACATAGGACATCATTGTCACGATTTAGCCACGCTCAACCTCAATAACTGTGTCGTAAGTTGTTATGTGCAAATCCCCTCATTTATCTTTAAAAACAATTTTCAATGAAGGCTTTTACATGTGATACTACTCTAAAGCTAGGATAAGTATAATTAATAAAGATTTTATTATATCTTGTTACAATTTAATTATCAAACTTTATTTTAACTTAATAATAATAAATTTTTAAAATTCATTCCATCCCACATATAATACCTTTGTTTTTGGGTAAAAAGGATAAATGGGGATTTCTGTGTGACTCTAGCTCAGAGTATGGCTACATATTAAATAATAGTTTTGACCTCCCTTTTTCACCTTAAATCAACGGTTTTATGTGGTTATTACTTTGATCAGGATCGTTGATTTAACTAAACAAAATTTAAAGTGTAAAAAGGTCGATGTTCGCCTGGTATATAAGTAGGGTTTATCCACGTTTTAAAGGAAAACCATAAATATATATGTTCAAATTTATTAAATAGCTCTGGTTCATACCATTCTTCTAGAATCTTTATTAATTTGTATTATATCTCTTTCCCTACATGCTAAACATATAAATACCAAATTGTAGCATAAAATCATCAAAACAGTTTTCCGAAAGTGGCATTCAATCTTAAAATAATTTTAAAATAATTTTATTAAATTAATGTGTGCCTTAATTTTGCCCTTTTATTGTTGCAGAACGTGACCGACGAAGCCATAGTAACTATATCCGAGGGATGCCAACACCTGCAACACATTTGCCTCTCGGGCTGTTGCTTAATTACGGACGCCTCTATCATAGCCTTGGGCCAATACTGTCAGCATCTCAAGTAATTTTGCTCCCCTTTTATCAATGACAAATACTTACCAGAAAATAACTATGGAAATTGTAAAATCCAATGCAGTTTCGATCCTTGGTGCAGGATCATTACTGCATTATACGTAGCTTAGCACCTATAGGCTTCCATGTTTGAGTCATACATTTGTTATATACGCTTATTTTAACTTCATTCTCAAGTCCGAGTTTTATTCAGGATATCGTAAAAACCATAATAATAATAATAAAACATCTCTTTTCTGAATATCTTCTGAGGTTCTTTTTCTTCTAGGTGCACTTGTTTTCCATCACTCACAAGGGCTTCTCGGTCTATATATTATTTCCTCGATTCTCTTTGTCCATCGGCTGTAATTTCTTCGATTCTCTTTGTAACTCGGCTGTCTGTTATTACATTTCCACATCTGGCTAGATTTATTCGTTCCCTTCTGCCGAAACATTTCATTCACATACACAACAAAACTTAATTAAGATAATCTTTTTAAATATATTCTTTCTTCCATAACATTTGCAATTTTCATTGTAACAATGGAAATATTGAAAAAACCTCACCCAAAATGGTGGCCTAAGTTACTTAAAACAAATTTTAAAGCAAAAAGAAGCTGTTCCTTCGTCTATTGTATTAATAGTCTATGAGCCTGATTTAATAAATTGTTTTTGTAACCCAATATTATTTTTACTTAAATTATTGTTGCATGTTTCATGATAGAACGCTAGAAGTTGCGGGATGCGCATTGCTCACTGACAACGGTTTCCAAACTTTACTTAGGGTAAGAAAGCCTTAATTTTACTCTCAAAAATAACATTCCATTTATATTTAAATGAATTTAATTTTTTTAAACATATTTTAGAATAGTCACGAACTGGAAAAGATGGATTTGGAAGAATGTTCCTTAGTACATTTTATATTCATTGAGTTTTATAAAATTCTATGTTATAGGTGACCGACCACACGCTACAATTCCTATCTATGCATTGTCCCAAATTGCAAAAACTCGTAAGTACCCGATTCACATAATTTATTTTTACTATTGCTCTATTGTTTTAAAATTAAAGAAACTTTACGCTTTAGAAACTCTGAAAAGCAATCTAAAATAGCAATTTACTGAAAATTGGTACCTATATTTTTTGGCATAACATTGATTAATAGTGCAAACAACTTATTTTATTTTTTTTAATATTTTAGCGGTTGTAGGTTGTTTAGCTTGTAAAAATATTCATTTGAACTAATTTCTTCCCTAAGTTACACTAATCTTACGGTATTTGCCATATTAATAATAGCAGTTAACTGAAGGAGCTCATAAGTTATAAATATAAACTAGCTATTATAAGTTCCATTAATTACACATATACAAATCACTAAGTTTAACTTTTACAGAGTGTTATGACCTTTCAAATTGTTATTGCGATTTTTTCCCCGGGCAGAGTTTGTCGCATTGCGAGCTCGTAACGGATGAGGGTATCCACCATTTAACGGTCAGTTCCGCGTTTACCGAAAGTATAATGGCGCTGGAGCTGGACAATTGTCCTCTCGTCACCGACCTAACCCTAGACCATTTAGTGCATTGTACGCATTTGCAGCGCGTGGAACTATACGATTGTCAACTCATAACCCGGGCCGGGATTAGGAGACTCAAAGTACTGAAGAGATAAATGAATTATTGTTAAGGGTTAGAAAACTAAATACACTTACCGGACATCTTTTAATAAGGATGGTCAGTTAATGAGTTCGTTTAAAAAAGTTATCTTACCGCGAGTAATAGAGGTCCGTTATTTAATTTTGGTCTTCAAATCCTTGTGATCTTATATAAATTTGATTTTAGTAATGAGATTAAGGTCAGGTTCGTGTTTAAAATTTAAAAACGGATTCAAATTATTTAAATAGTCGTGTTTTGGTTCGAAAAAACTCTAAAGGAAGTAAGATATTAAGGGGTAACGGAATTTAACTTATTTTGGGCCGTTTTTTCCACTTTTTTGTGTGTTAGGCTCGTTTACCGAACATCAAAATTCACGCCTACTTCGCCCCCCTCACGCCTCCCACCTCGGTGACGCCCGCACGACAAAGTTACTGCCGTTGTTGTAGCATAGTATGACGACGACGCCAAGCCATCGTCAACTCGCGAGACCAAGCCCCCACCCTCCCCCGACACCCCGATCGTTTTATTTATTGGCCGGCGGCCCACCGATTTTTATGATAATTTATTGTAGTGTCCTCCCCCTTTTTACTACTACTCCACCACGAAACACACCATCGATTCTTCCCATCGCGCCCCCTTCCCTTTATTTTTTGTACACACTCGATCGACGCGTTATTTATATGTAGAGCTAGAAAACGTATACGATTTATTGCCTCTTTGCAATGTAAAACCGAGCGCGAGTTAGAAAAAGACTTCATAAGCCACCGGGCCCATGTATAATGGGTTAGCTATAGCTATGGAAGTTGTGGTTAAATATCAGGCCAAATATGTTGTCTGAATTCGATTCGTTGCGCCGTTTTGATTGCATACGATCATTCATATACGTTGATTGTCATCTGTTGATGGATCTTTTAGATTTGACGATTATGGTTCAATAAAATGGTAGTAGTGAGATTAAATTATTCGTTAAGTTGTTCAATTTCTTTGAATACAAATTTTGCATTCTTTACCTTTTTTCCGTGTGCATAAATAGTTCAATAACGATATTTAAAAATTGATATGCTTTATGGGGTTGCTATATATTTTTAATTTATTTCAAATGTTAAAGCCTGAACAACAGCATTATGCCAAAATTGTTTTTGCACATCACACATTAATGCGCAAAGCAATTAAAACAGGAAAAATAAAAAAGTAGTTAATTTTTGATAAAGAGTTTATAATTTGGTTAACATTTACGCAGATGCGCTACGCAAATGAGCTAGGAAGGATAGCGTGTTGTATCTTGCCAACTAAAATTAGTTATGTGAATAAATGGGCACTAATTAGAAGCAGACGAATATGTAAAAGGCATGCCTCATATTAGTGGAGATGTGCAGTACATCGAACTGTCGGCATCCCTCATGCAAATTGAGAAGTGCATCGACAAGGTTTAAATAGCGGGAATTTGACTATGATAAGATATATATATATATATTTTTTACTTAGAACACGTCAGTCCTGCGGGGGGATATGTTTATTTTTCATATTTAGAACACGTTGGTCTAGCGGTAGCATGAACGAAGAACCAAACGGCTTCCTAACCCAATACGTTCATTGATCCTTATACGTCACCCGACCTAGCCTATTTGTTACACGGATATTTCCCTCCGGCCATCGTCCAACATATACATTTATATTCTGAAAATCATTATCCGGTCGATGTTTTATTTAATTGTTTTACCAAATACGGCCAATTGGTCATATTTATTGGTTTACTAATAAAAAGGAGTCAAATTGGGTGGTCTGAACATTATACTCTTTGCGCTGAAATTTTTATTCTACGGTTAATAAATTTTAATATTTAAATTTCATCCTTTATCAGTTATTTGGTCCCACAGACGTGGGGTTTCTTTTGATGAGTTTCTTTCATCTTGACCGGGTGGTGCCATATCTTGACTAATCTCTTTTGTTTTCATTAATTTATCGACTTGCCCTTTCCACGTGACACGGGGTCGTCCTCTCCCTCTCTTCCCCGGTACCTCCATGTCCAGTACTTTTCGATTTACGTCACCCATGTCCCTTCTTAGTATATGCCCATACCACCTTAGTCGATTTTCGTTAATCATGTCCGCCAAAGGTTGAATACCCATTTTTGTCATGAGAAAGTCATTCGTCATATGGTCGAGCTTAGTATACCCCAAGCTCCACCGTATCATTCTCATCTCTGTGGCTTGTAATAGCTTTCCTTCCGTGGTTAATGCCCATGTTTCACTTCCATAGAGTAACACCGGTCTTACGATGGATTTGTAAGCTTTGCTCTTTAACCAGATTGGCATTTTCTTGTCGCACATTACACCGGATATAATTCGCCATTTAAGCCATCCTTTTTGGATGCCGGCATTGACTTCCGTTGCGCAACCTCCCTCTTGATGTAGCATCGAGCCGAGGTATGTAAATCTGTCTAATTTTGGGTACTTTAGAGGGTCATCCAGCGATGGGCTGCTTGAACCGTTCATTTCCATGTATACCGTTTTTCGATCGTTGACCTTTAACCCATAGCCAGCTAAGCGCTTTGACAACTTTTCGTTTTCTTCGAATAATTTCTCCCTTGTTTCCTCGCATAGAACTGTTGAGTTCTCAAAACTAGGGGAGGGGTGTTATATCTCGGAAAATGGGAGAAGTACCGGGGCTGACGGAACCTTTATCCTTTCTTAGCACCTTTAATATCAATTTCCAAATAATTTATTTCGCCACTTTCGCTTCAAATAACAACGATAGGTATATATAACTATGTAACCACGAAACGAATTACAGTACAATGATAATAGCGCGGGGATATAATTTCTAGCGATAAAAAGGGGGGAAAACTGGTTCTCAAGTGGGAAACTTTCTAGTTCTCTTTAATTGCTAATTCATCTGCGGAGCAACGTTGGTAACGCAACGTTCTACTGAGTATCGATTTTCATGGAGCTTTTATAAGTTTGATTTTGTTGGCTTGTATTTTTATCCTTGAAACTTCTTTTTTTTTTCAAACATTTTCCCGTGCCAACTTTTGATGGATGGCCCTTCACTTCCAAGGATCTTGGAATCTTCGGCTGACAGTTCGAGGTCTCCGCAACGTTTCTTGGGCCAATTCGTTATTTACTACCCGGTTCTGTTGTATCCTTGCTTTTCCCTGCTACTTCTTTCGGGCCAAGTCGTGATTTATAGGCTTGTTTTGCTGTATCCTTGCTCTATTTCTTTACTAACCCCATCTTCGGTAACCTTCCTCCGTCCTTAGCTCGATTTCGAAGCCAATTAACGATCTGTTTCCTTGTTCTCGTGCGCATCGTCATGCAGACATGACAAGAACTATACCATCGGCATATAGCATGCACCATGGCGATGGCTTCTGAATGTCCCTCGTTATCGCGTCTATAATTATATTAAATAAAAAGGGACTTAAAGCAGATTCTTGATGTAATCCAATTTTAACCCGAAAAGATTTAGAGTCTCCAACTGTCGTCCTAACGCAAGAGTTTGAGGCTTCATAAATATTTTTCATAAGTCGTATATATGCGTCAGGGATATTTTGTTTTCTCAGACACCACAATATTAAATCGCGGGGGACCGTGTCATAAGCTTTCTCCAAGTCGATAAAGACCATATGTAGGTCTTTCTTCTTTTCACCATACTTATCCATCATTTGTCTTAGTGCGAAGATTGGGCCGATTGTGGATTTGCCGGCCACAAATCCGAATTGGTTAGCCGATATTTCCACCTCGTTTTTCAGCCTTGTCACTAAAATCCTTTCCATAAGCTTCAAAGAGTGGCAAGTTAGCTTGATACCTCTGTAATTGCCACAGTCTTGAGGGTCTCCTTTGCCTTTAAATAAGGGTATAATTGTGCTTGCTCTCCATTGATTAGGAATTCGCTCTTATACCAATATCTTGTTAAGGAGATTTGTCATGGTGGTGACTCCTTCTTCACGGCATCCGAGCAATGCTTCCATAGGTATTCCACTGGGCCATTTGCTTTTCCTTTTTGCATCTTGTTTATTTGGGTCCTAACTTTATCCTCCTGAAAGAGTTCGACCATACTTATATTTGGCTCAACTTCGGGAGGGAATCCTTGTCATTTGCAATATTCCTAAGGTTCTTAAAATATCCTTTCCACCTTCCCATCACTTCCTTCGGCTTGAATAAGGTTTGACCCTTCTCGTTTTTGAAATTTTGAACTCCGACATCGCGGCTTTTCTTCTCCCTTATCTTGGCCAATTTGTACATAAGCCAATCGCCTCCATTATGATCCAGTTTGTTGGCCATCGCGGTGTAGGCGGCATTCTTCGCGATTGCAACGGCCTTTTTGCGGCCCTCTTTGCGTCCTTATACTCTTAATAATTTTCCGACTTGTTTGATTTATGCCACCGTCTATATAGATTCTTTCTTTTGATGAAATCCCTAACCGATTAATCCCACCACCATAGTTCCATATTCATAGCTTTGCCTTCTTTGGTCTGTCTAGAACACGAATCGCTGTTTCTTTATGTCCTTAGATAGCGTCTCCCAATCGTCGTCTACGTCTTTTTGCAACTTCCTTGCAACCAAGAGTAAGGAGGCTTTTTGATGGTATTTTTCGTTTGTCGACTAATCCTTTAGCCTTTCGTATCGAATTCGAGGCTCATAGACCTTTCTTCTTTTGGGAAATACTCTTCTGTCAAGATCCATAACAAGGGGACTACGTTGCCTGGCGTTCTTCTCCCGGTATTACTTTGCAATCCTTGATATAAGTCCTTTCGCTGTATAAGCAAATAGTCAATTTGACTAAAATGCTTCCCACTTCTATAGGTCACAATATGATCTTCGCGTTTTTGAAAATATGTGTTAACGATCGCCATGTCATATGCTTGGGATATTTGAAGAAGTTTTTCTCCTTCTTTGTTCTTCAGACCATGCCCATAGCCTCCATGATTGCGTTCATACCCGAGGCGATCTTTTCCTACGTGAGCGTTAAAATCGGCCCCAATAATTAGCCTTTCTTCCTGTCGGATTTTTTGTATTTCCTTTTCCAATGAATCAAAGATTATGTCTTTCTCTGATTCATACGCCCAATTTGGGGAGCATACGAGCACATAAAGGTTAGGAGGCCCCCTATGATCTGCAATCTTCACCCACATTAGCCTGTCGGAACAACGCTTGACTTCCACCACCTTGTCCTTGAACGATTCGCTTAGAACGATACCGACCCAGTTTCTACGATTTGGTGACCCATTGTAGAAAAGCTTGTATCCTTCTCCTAATTCCCGGGCTTCGTTCCGTTCCACCTAGTCTCTTGTGGGCAAGCAATGTGAACCTTTCTCTTTTTCAGCATTTGTGCGACTTCGATGCTCTTCCCCGTCAACGTTCCCACATTCCAGCACGTTATTCGCCTTCTTTCAACAACTAATTTCCTTAACCGCCTTCGTTGTGAGTTGGGCAGTAACCCTAGTGTATTTTTCACATTGCACGGGCGGGGTTTGCAGTGCGCGTCGTTTGTGAGGCCTAGCCTTTTCTTGTAAAATCTTGCTTGAAACTATCATAGTTTTGGAGTTGGTTTTTAAGTCGGTTTTCGACCTGACGCCAACCCTCCACTTTTTGCACACTGACTTGAAACCGTCGTAGGCAACGTTAATATTTAAATTTCATAATGGGAAAATGTAAAGCAAAGTAAAAATAATAGTTATAATACAATAAAGACTAAAAAATACCTTTAAATTTATCATTGTTTAGAAAAGATCATAGCATCTGACTGGTCAACATGTAATCACCGGTCGATTGCCCCAAGTTTTTAAAATTATAAAAGGCTTAGCAACCGACTAACAAAACACACGGAATTTGAACATAAAAAATATGATCCTAACATACTTTCAAAGACATTTTTAATATACAATAAATTGTTAACAAATTAATTATTAATTGCTATGCAATTTATGGGCTCACTTTCCATTTGTTAATGTCACGCCGAACGTGTCACGCACCGAACGTCTCTAAATGCTTTTCGTTTTTTTCCGTCGTGTTTACCACCGCTATCGCTTGGAATTCGATTAAGCCATCCTGAGTACGATACCTTGTGCCCCCCCCCCTAAGGGCCTATGCCTCTACTGATATGGGTTCGAATCTAGGCAAGGGCAAATTTTTTTTTAAATAATAATTAATATATTGTTCTTGTTAATAACATTGATAATATTGGCTTTTTGGCCGTTCGTTGGCTGCTGACCATTGAAAAAATGACAATTGGCCATATGTGAATCGAAATTTTTTTTTTCGTTTTTTTTACTCTTATGTATTTATATCCTTTTTGACCGTCTCCTGGCTGCTGACCAATGGAAAAAATGACCATTGGCCAAAGTGTGCGAAATTTTTTTTCGTTTTTTTGACTCTTATGCATTTATATCCTCTTTTACCGTGTCCTGGCTGCTGACCAATGGAAAAATGACCATTTTTGTGAATCGAAATTTTTTTTTCTTTTTTTTTACTCTAATGTATTTATATCCTCTTTTACCGTGTCCTGGCTGCTGACCAATGGAAAAAAATGACCATTGGTTAAAGTGTGAATCGAAATTTTTTTTTCTCGTTTTTTTTGACTTATATGTATTTATAGACCGTCTCTTGGTACTGACCAATGGAAAAAAATGACCATTGACCAAAGTGTGGTTGAAAAAGTTTCAATTTAGCACCTGTAAAATTTTTGCGATTTACTGACGATACCTGTGACATTTTGAGATGCGCGGTCGTAACAGGCAATAGCGGAGCTATTGAATATCCCTGCTCATTTTTTCGTAAGCCTATTATTAATATTTTGAGCACCTGTAACCCTGTGCCCCTTTACAAAAACCTATGCCTCTACTAACATGGGTTCGAATCTTGGCGAGGGCAAGTTTTTATTTATTAACCTAACACTGATTGTTCTTGTTAATAACATTGATAATATAAATTTTTTGGCCGTCCGCTGGCTACTGACCAAAGATAAAAAAATGACCATTGGCTAAAGTGTGAATCAAAAAAAAATTTCGTTTTTTAACGCCTATCTAATCGCTATTTTAACACCTGTTGCATTTCCCTCATTTAAGCCTACCAATTCATACCGTCACATGTAGTTTTTTATATTTTTCCAATAAATAACGTGCATCTTTTTTGAATAGACTTTAGCAGTTTAATGGCGCTTTCCTCTAATTAATGTAAATCAAATGTTAATTGTTATTCAATTATGGGTTAAATTTTACACGATGTTCATATCGATTTGAACATAAATTGCATAGCAACTAAGCTTTGTTTATATGTAGAATAAAAGAGTAATAACCCATGTGTACGAGGATTCAAAGCAGAGATATGTGAAGCAGGCACTGTGCTTACCTTACTGGGGTCTGGTATTATATATTAAATTGATTTTTAAAGTAGCGACATTAGACTATGATAGGTGGGTGCGCTTGAGATCTCTGCGTAAAAAAGGCAGCATCAAAGCATTTAATGTATGTAATATATTACTTTTTTGAATCGTAGAAAAGTAAGTGTTTTACATGTTTATCATTTAGATTAAATTTAATTTAATACATTTAACAAAGTATATTAGATAAAGAGAATTGCACCTCAGCCAAAAATATGAAATGATTTATATCATTTATTAATTTATGTTGCTTTGTATCAATAAATTTAGAATATAAAGCAGCATTTTGTTGTAGATATTTTTTTTATAAATTATCTCATATATAATATTGTATGTTTATTTATACATAAATTTGACTAATAAACTTATGAAAATGCAATGCTTGAATACTTTCATTTATGATAAGCACGCGTCACGCATATATTCAAATATTTCCGAGAACTAGGTCCAAGTTAAACCGCGGTTTATAGTAAGTAGTAAGCATTACATCAGGTGATTGCCGGTTTTTGCCTGTCTTTAAATAAGTTTCTTATTCGAATTTTTACCCTATTATTACAAAAAACGCGCAAGTTTTCATATTTTAAATAAATTTGGTCCCTAAAAACATTTGATGACAGAATGGCTATTCCTTTTTAAATACGTCATAATCCAAAAAACTTTTGACTATTACTCCTCACCTATTTCGCCTTGAACATAAAATCGCGTGAGAAGTATCCTTGTACAAGCAAACCAACACAATACTAAGAAAATTCGAATTGGATGAGATCCAAGAAAATTTGCTAACGCAGCAAAACGACCTCACTTGACATATCCAATACATAGAAGGCACCGTTAAAAAAAAGGTGAAATATACGGTGCTGTGACAAGTGTCATGTTAATAAGCTTTATCGATAATTTTAGCAAAAATCTCATTAAATTCGATGGAGATTCTCCCTATTCTAACTACACTCCGGGATGAAAGTATCCAGGCACATTAATTTCCATTCTCTAACTTTCCCCCTTTTCATTCCAATTGTACTACTAGTGCTCCAGGTATTATTGCACCTCGCGTTCGGCTTACCTTATCCCCTATCTAAACAGATCGGTTTTAGGAATTCTTCCGTAAAGAATTTGTATAATACTGAAATTGACGTTAATACAGTCATTGAATCGCTTGGCTCGGTGGAGAAAGAACTGAAAAATTTGATGTTAAAGGCTTTGCACATAGAACCCCATACGCATTTTAACCCCGAAGCCATCCCACCTATAATGCTAAGGTTATGGGAAATTGAACAATCGCGTCACCTTTTATTAGGAGGGGACGATTATGAATTTGACAAAAATCTCGTTGAACAAATAAATGGAGAAGAAGCGTACGAGAGCAACTATACGTTTTATCAATTTCAAAAAACTTGGCTTTACGATTTTATTCACTCCACCGAGTCTATGGTTAAGGATGGGTTAGTTGATAACATACCTAACGACTTGTGGAATTCGTCCCAAACCCGGCCTGACTCAAGATATATTATAGCCAACCCGCCAATTGTAAGCTCAGTGATCGCCTCGCGGCCTGTATCAATATTGAGTGAGTGATTCTTTTTAGTTTTATTGTTTAGAGATTGGCAAATGTCAATTTACGGCTTTGATCTGAAGTTTTTTTTCAAACAACTTTATTCTATGTTTAACTAACCGTAAATTTTTTATGTAGAAACAAAATTCTCCTATGGGTATGCCATATTCATTATAATGTAATTTTAGCATGATTAGCATTTAAAAGTTTCCTGCAAGGCAGGACGCCTAGCCCTAATTTATTTTAATGTTTGGGCGGGGTATATTAATTTTTACTAATATTTTAATTATATTATACAAACAAAGACGAGTTTTATTCATTTAAATATATGTTCAAAATAATTGGAATTAAGTTTGCCATGCACGACCTTTTAAATTTGGATCTCTTTCTTTTTTGGCAATTGTTTATAAGTCGTAAATCACAACCGACACGCCCTTTGTAAGTAAGGAAATGCGTCAAAAACACTATGTTGCTCTATTATCATGTGCTTGACGTTAAAATCACGCCACCACATATACACTGTTTATGACGCAATCCGTTACTCTAATTTAGGCTATTTTTTAATGTTTTGCCAAAAATTACTTATGTTTATCGAGGGAAGTTACTCAACATATTAACAATCAAAAAACTTTTAAACGGGTAAGATTTGTATTAGAAAAATGATGATTATATATTAAGTAAGAACACTAAGATAATAAGATTTAAACTCATTGGTCTTGAAAATTAATAAGAACCAGACAGTTAAATGGCTACCTGGGCTGTGCCAAATAAAAAGGAATCAAGACCATGTTCTTGTTAAAATATAAATGCATCTGGAGATATATTATTATTGAGAAAGAGTTTATATTTTAGTGATGAGCATGTATGAATTTAGTTATTTGCATACTCAAACATACGTATTATAGGTAACAATGAAACGAAAATTGACATTGAGTATCATCTGAAAGGGGAGCAATTGAAAAATTTAATGTGGGTCGAATTGGTGTTACACCGAAAGTTAAAAATTAAGCAATTAAACCAACAGACCACCACCACCCCATCTACACAAATCCTAGTTTGCATCACGCTCGAAAGTCACAATGCAACCACGATTGAGGTTAAAGATAACATTTAATAAAAAAGTTTATGATAAAATGTAAATATGCGCCTAAGGACGGTTCCACTTACTACTAAATCCTAATAAAGTTCTAAGCTTTCGTAGCTTTCGTATGAAAGCCTAATATAACCAAAATTTGATTATAAATCCGGATCATCCTAAATTTCTGAATTTGATAATCTGGTTCAATCTAATATTAAAGTTATTTAAAATGACTGTGAGGTTTAACATTTATTATAGCGGATATAAAAATATTATCTTAAGCATAAATTTTTAAAAGTTTTACAGCATTTTTCTTTAAATTCGCAATTCTTGACTCTCCTCCCGCACATTAGTGGGAGAGAATAGGGTGATCAATCATGGCTTTTGAAAGAGAACGCTCTTATTCTCTACTTAACAAGGAGAGAGAAAGAGCGTTCTCTTTCAAAATCTATGATTGATCACCCTTTTTCTGTCCTTCTAATGTGCAGGAATGAGTTAAGATGTACAAAAGTAAAGAAAAACGCTGTAATTCGCAAAAATTAGAGCGTTACTAAAGCCACATGGGCGTAGCCAGGGGGGAGCAGGGGGGAGCCACTGCTCCCCCCTAATTTAAAAAAAAAATTTAATACAAAAACCCTAAAGAATTAAAAAAAATTATGTTTTGCTCCCCCCTAATTTTGCTCTGCCCCATCCTAATTTTGCTCTGCTCCCCCCCCCCCCCCCCCCCAATTTTGCTCTGCTTCCCCCCCTCTGGATAGTCGAGACCCTTTTTTTTTGCTCGCTCCCCCCTAATCCGAAAGCTGGCTACGCCCATGTAAAGCCAGATAATATAGAGAGAGAATGGGCAGGATTAAATTAGCTGACACAAAAATATACAATCGCATACCTCTTATAAACTTGTATTTTTTACCCTATGCAGGCCACTTCTTGTAATCCTCACCCAACATCCTTGGAGTCAACCGACGATTTTATCCATCTAAACATAAGCGTTAATTCTTTAAGAAAATCCAATCTAGTCCCATCCGTCAGAATATTGATAAGTATAAGCGAAGTTTTGGACACACTTTTGCAAGGACCAAACTTTTATGTTATGGAGATTGAATCAAAGTATGCACCGTTCTTGCTGCTCTACAAGAACAACGCAAATGCAAGGTATATAAAATGCTAAAACAACATTAAAGACCCGTTTATTCTAGACTTAAGCTTTAAAATACTCTCTACTTATAAAATGATTAAAAGAATTTGTGATTAATTTACAAGGAACTCTGATCACACTTTGCCAAAATTGAGCAAGCCACGAAGTAAGAGACGCATTACTCCAAGCAATGAATCGATGTGCCAACTTCACGAATGGTACATTGACTTTTCGACTTTGGGGTGGAGCGACTGGTTCGTGAAACCCAACGGTTATTTCATAAACTTTTGTGAAGGTAGAATTTTAAACGTTTATAAAATTTCGACATTTTTACTCAATCTATGATACTTTTTTTCATGATGAGCTTATTGTGATATGATAATATATTGCACACCTTCGCAGTGATTAACATAATATATAAGAAGATTATGATGGAACCCCGGATTAAGGATTAAGAACTTTGATTAAACTCATAGACTCTGTTCAAAATCTATATTAATACATACATGGTCTGAAGACTTTAATTGTGAATAATTATCTGAATAAGTTAATAATTCAATTAGGGCGAATTAAAGTTTGTCCGATTAAATATAACCACTAAACCTTAGAGACAATAAAATCCAAGTAATGTCAAAATCTTGCCTCTGACCTATAACGAATGGAGCCTAAATAATTGAGTTGACTGAGCATTTCAAGTCTTCTTAATTGTTTTAACATCCAAGTTAAATCCAACACGATTTCCATACACGGATCAGTGTCATTCGTTTAGTTTTAGCCCATTTTTATAGTTTTTTAGTCGTAAATGTAACTTATTTATATCATTTTACTAAATTTTTTTGACGTTAACTTATTTGATTATAATATTTAGGTAGATGCACATCTCCGCTACTGAATGAAAATTACAACGCCAGTATGCATTCTTTAATCAAGGATTTATGGATTCTGGCCACGAAAGGAAATGGGAAGCCAATTAATAGGGCAGGAGATATTACTAACATACCAAAGGCATCTTGCGTTCCTATAGAATATGAATCGTTGAGCGTTCTATACATTGAGGACTCTAACATCGTTTTAAAGCATTTAGAAGGCATGTCAGCATCCAGGTGTGGTTGTAGATAGAAAATGCAATCTCTGTTAACTTAATTCGAGTCATTTACTAATGCTTGAAAACCACTCCACTCCATGTATAGTATTTCTTATTTTGGGCTTGTAGCCAAATATCAATTGTCCATAATTTGACGCGTAATAAAGATGGAATTAAGCAAACATACAAGATGAGGCTAAGCCTCTTGATTTTCTTGCAGTGCTTAAGATTTAATAACGTTTTAAATAAAAACGGATAAAAGAATAATATATTTATCTATCACAAAAATCTTTCTAACCATATTTTATTTGATACTTTCATAAGTTACAATTCTAAATTACCTATAGTAGCATTAATTTGTTTTACAAAGTTATGAATAGATTAATAAAAAAAATATGCAAGTGTTTAGTATTTTTAAAATACTATAGATTTCACTAAGCTTGGCGAAGGAACATTCATATTTAATTGTAAACTCATCTCTGAATACAGAAGATTATTATATAATAGTTTTTATAAATAATGTCATAGCGGTTTATGAGTGTAATTTAATATTTCTAAATGCAGATAAAACTACATGCATGTTAAATTACTCTGAAAATTTACAGCATTTACTTAAAGAAAGTAATTTAAAAGGTATATATCCCAAATTAGTCCTTAGATAAGATAAAAGCATAGTGGAAATTGGGATATCTAGAAAAAATGGGCTCTGAGCGGATCCAAGTGTACTCGAAATCATGGATGGGAGTGGGAGGATGGAGTAGAGCCAGAGAAATAATTCCGGCTTAACATTTCCTGAGTTTTTTTTAATCTATTGCTTTTCAAGTTTCTCATTTGTCTGCATTTACATCTAAGAGTTAATGTAATACCATATTGCCAGAAAAATTATTCGAAGGAAACCAATATTGATAAATTTCTTATAAATGCCATTAATGTGTGAATCGAATAGTTTTTTTTTTTTTTTTGCTAATAATATCTTTTATTAAATGAAACTATATACTACTACAAAAATTATATGCGAGGTAAACATTCAAAAATTGCGATCGCGTTGAAATGACAAATTATAATTCCGATTTTCTGAGATGTGTGACGTAAAAATCTGGCCTTATTAAATTTGCAATGTAGGCCGTGATGACCTTTTGTACCTACAGATGAGCCACATAAGTTGCATTGATGGGGGGCAACTATATCACAACCTAGGCGGAGCCCCGTTGCGATCCTGAACTCGTTGTTGGAGAGTTGAAGGTCATGGGTCCAACTTGGGATGGCCTCCAACCACTCGTGGCCGGACCTTCATGCAAAACTTCTTAAAGCTGATATAAGAGTTTTAAGGGCATGGTCGTAGAGAGGAGTGTTCCAACTTTTTTGAGAGTTTATGGTAAGGAATGGAGTGTTAGGGTCGGACAAAGAGCTCCTGTCGAGAGCGATTTGGGTAAAGGGATCTGTTTGATCGATTATTTTATCGATGATTGGTTTGGCTGAAAGTCGACTCGAGATGAAGGCCGACAAAGCTACTAGAGGGGGTGATCTCAGGCCCAAACCACCATATTTTGTGGGGAGACACGCTTGTTTCCATTGGGACCCTGTAAAAGAAAGGTTTGTGATTTCCTCGACTACACCTTTGAGTTTTTGGTCGAATATAGATAGAGCATTAGGATTTAAAAATGAGGTGGATGACCTGAAGATATGATTTATCTTAGGTAAAGAATAGCAGTTATTAATTAAAAAGAAAGCCTGGTGGGCTGGCAAGTAAGAAAGGAGGGGTTTGATTTCTACTAGTTTTTGTATTGTCTCTGTTAATGACTTGTTACAAGGGTGTGAGCCACTTACGGGAGATCCTAAGTGCGTTAGTTCTTTAGGGTGAATATGTTTGAAAGCGTCAAAGTATGGGTCTAGGCTTAAAGAGTCAGTAGTGTTTTTGCAAACCTCGGTCTTGCTATGATTTAGATGGAGACCAATTTTTGAAGCCTCGACTTCAAGATAAGAGAGGGCTTCTTTGACGTCTTCGGCATTTCCCTTGATGGTACAATCTTCTAGGTACCACAAGTTGAGTGATAGATTATATTTAGAGGCTAGGTCTTCAGTCAGGGATTTTATACCTAGGCAGAATAGTAGGGGGCCTAGCGGGTTTCCTTGTTGAATGCCGTCACTCGATGCAATTATTTTGGAATTAAAGTTGAGCATGGAAGTAGGAGCGTAGCATGCGTTAAGGAAAATGGAGTACTCGGGAAGAGATTTGTAAGCCTCGGTTAAGAAGTGTCACCTGTAGATCGAGTTAAATGCGTTTTTGAAATCAATCTTAGCTAGGATCGAATGGTCGGGATGGGCTAGGGCTATGCGAACAGCGTGAGAGGCGATTTCACAACCACCCTTGGTTCCCAAACCTAGTTGGATAGGAGCTAATTGATCTGCAATGTCGGATTTTACTCGTGCAATGATAAGTTTGCAGCATATGCGTCTAAAAATTGAACCCATGGCAATTGGACGAAGGCCATTATCAGGTTTGGTAAGAGATATTAAGGTGGCCCCAAAAAAATAGGGAGAGATCGCGTCAGGTACTAAGCCTTTAATAACCTGGTTAAGGAAGGTTGCTAGGGTGGATGTGAAGTGGCCAGACTTGTCAATGTGAGGTCTTGTTATTCTATTAAATGTGAAGCACGGAAGCCGTCTAAACCAGAACCTACTGAGGATTTTTTAAAAGAACCGATAGCCTCGAGAATTTCGGGCGATGTGAAGTCCTTGAAGGGGGAGTTGATTGTAGGGGGAAATTGGGAGCAATTTCTTTCAGGGTGTTTAGTTTGTAAAGATTGGAAGGTTTCTTGAGTGTCTGGGGAAATTTTGCAGTCTGAATTGGCCAGGCGAAGCGCACCCTGGATGTCAAAGTGGTTGAGTTTTGAGGAAACCCGTTTGGCTCTTTGTTGAACTGATATAATCTTATGGATGTGTGGCTCGAGGATAATGGGGGGTGATGAAACGTCCCATTTTGCTGAGTTTTGTTTAACCCAATTTGAGAGGGTACCTTTGTAATTTGATGGTGGTATTGAAAGGACACTGGAAGTAAATTGAAAAAGGTTGGCCCAATGGAGGTTGCTGCTTGGGTCCTTAGAGAGGTTTGAGATGGCATCAGTAAGGGCAATTAGAACTTGATGTCTGGCACCTTTAGGGATGTTTTAGAATCCTGTTAACAGGAGAATGAGGAATGTCTGAATATGTATTGGTGGTGGTGGTTTCGAGCGGGGAGTAGGTATTATGCAATAAATGGTTGTGAGTAGAGGTAGACCTCTTGGGGACTGTAGCTGCTGGATGTTTTCCAGAGCCTGGGAACCTCTGTTTTAAAGGACCGTGAACGTAAATCAAATTAGAGAGGGTAATTGAAGCTAACCTGTAGCAGACTGGGCAGATTCCGGTTTGGGTTGTGGAGTTTGTGTTGTTCATGTAGAAGGATTATGGATATTTGGGATAAACCTGTAGTAGAGTAAAATGGCAGCTATTTTGATGTTTGGTATTCAACAGTTGGATTGTCATGGAAATAACTGTTAGGAGATATTGTTAAATGGTTTTTTTTGCCTCTGATAGGCGTAAAGGCTTGGTAAAGGTTAGAAAAAATAAACCCTTTGCCCGCTGCTTGCTTTAAATTTACTATTTAAATACGTTCTTTTATTCGCATATATATTAGCACATTATATACATACGCAAGATGTGCTAAATGCATTAATCAATAAAACTAGCAATTATAAATTCTTAATTAATTTTAGACTAGTCGTTCTATGTCCGAATAAATTGCGTGCCTACAAAATATTTGAAAATTAAATCACTAAAAATTGCTTCACAAATTATGTTAGTAAGATCCTAAGACAAAATCGACAATGTATAGTAAAAGTCCTTAAAATAAGACATTATAAGAAAAAAACTATGTCAATAAAATAAGAGGAAAAAGAATTAATATAAACTTAAACTTGGCTTTTTTTCGTGGGAAGCAATATTGATATTTAATAATATTCAGAAGATTATTTATCAATATAATGTTTATGTAAGGATTCCGCACATCGCCAACCATTTAGGGTCAACTCTAAATTTATTAGTTCTATTTTGTATTAGAACATGTTTATTTGCAGCCTATATTAAAAACTATATAATATAAACTAGGATTAGAACATATCGCGCATATTACTCTTAAATATTTTAAAAGCTAATATTACAATAATCTTAGAATACAAACTTAACTATGACAAAAATTTGTTTCTATCTTTCCATGGCTCAAATAATCTCCTTTTGCAATGTTTATTTATATAAATTCACTCTTGCTATCTGTTTCAAATTGAACTATTGACTAAAATTCAACTATACCAATGTGCCAGTTATAGGTATTATGTTAAAGAAACTGCTTAAATATAAGTTAGTCTATTTTTAGGTATAAGCATAGACTAATAAAACCATAGACTACCGAACAGCTGATTTTTACTATTAAAATAATCAGACACTATAAAAGGTGCCATCTTGAAGGAAATATCCATCAACAGGTATATTTTTACTTCTCCACGATATAATATCTAAGAAAATAAATAAAAACTATTAGCTTAAGTGGATTAAAAGTTTTATTCAGAAACAAATAATTATAATTATGATATTACACGAATATAAAATATAAAAACGCGCTATAACTAAACGGATGGCATTGATCTGTGTATGGAAATTGTGTTGGATTTAACGATTTCCATTGTGATTTTTTGCCTGATAAAAAAGTATTCTTTGGGATCGTGAGTAATGGAGGTTATATATTTTGAAATTTGTTTTAGGAATTGGCTGCCCTCGGGACCTAAGTTACAGAGGGTCGTAGCTACTACTGGTACGAAAATAATATTGTTTAGGTATTTGTATTTATCCTCCTTCTTTTTCTCAGATAAGTTAAGAAATGAGTAAAATGGAATAGTAAGTTATGTTGAGTTCTATGGTTTGGTTACAATTTTCCTCAAAATGGCGCTTTCTATACTTGCTGAAAAATTATCGCTGTTTGGCAGTCTATGGTTTTATTAGTCTATGGATATAAGGAGATATAGGCTAAAATAAACATGAAGGATATATTGTCAGGAATTAAGTAATTCTCGGTTTTCAAGCAAGTAGAAATTGGCTATTATAATCCATTTCTGACAGTATAATTCTTATTTCTAAATTTATTATTATTTAATTATTTACTTAATCCCTATTGTTATAATAATTCTAGTATTTACTTATAGCTCAAAATTGCCATTAAACTTATTATTCTTAATGTAAAGTTTATATATTAACTTTGACAGCTTTATATTTTGTAGAAAACCTAAAAAGGTATTATTGTTTATAGTGCAGCCATAATACAATATCGCGCATATAAATAACAAGCTACACTTAATACAAATCCTATATCTTTGTTATTTATTACATTTAATGTACTTTTTCGCGATAGATAGCCTTATTTATATTAATCACAACGAATAACCTAAATTAAGAAAAATACAAAGTTTATAAACTACTTTATATTAATAAGCTATAATTATTTATAGAATTATGTTATAAAAACGTATAGTTAACATGTTTATTTTTAATATATATATAGTTTGATTAAATAGCGTTCTAATTTTTAAATTAAATCTTAAAATCGATCCGAGTTAAAAGGTTAATATACGATTTTACGCAATAAAATGTCTCATTCTTTTTTGTATTATAGTAATATCATAAAAGCGTTATTAGATGTAAATAATTAATAAAAAATATCATATTCTTGGACAAGTGGATTCCTTAGAAAATACCTTATTCAATTCTTTCAGATGGAAGATATAAAACCCTTAAGATTAAAAAGTCCTTGTGGCCAAGGCTACATATCCTTCAATTGGGATGAAAGTATAAACAATAAACTCCCCTCTGACTCTATAATGGAAACAATAAGGTAATTTATTAATAAAACATTTTGGGATGTCTAAGTCTATAATAGCTAACTGAAATATTTGTAGCATACATTCTATGCTTGGGTTTATACAATTTGATTTTTTAATTATGAAATTAAAAAATTTGTATCTTAAAATTTTGGAATATAAATTCTATGTGAGGGTCTTTTAATTGGAACCATAAACATGCTTTTCAACTATTAAGCCTATTTTGGCAATGTATTCTATTAATATTTTTATTAATTGCTATGAATTTTATGGGTTATAATTAGTTATAAATTTTTAATTTATCTCAAGTATTCCAAATTATTTCTAACATAGTTTTGGAACACTTTTTTTATTTTGTTCTTTAAAATTAACTATAGCTTACATATATAGATATGGGTTTTTTATATTTTTTAACATACTATAATATTAATTTGGGCTTTGTGTTAGTGACAAATCATTAAAACAATGGCTTTTTTTAGTTAATAAAATTTACATGCTTGGGAAACAATAAAATATAAAAAAACAAAAAATATAAATAGACAATTTGGTACTGAATTTTACCAATTTTATAAAATGTTAAATTAGTCTTGGTTGATTGTGGTCTCTAATTACACGTCACTTAAGTTAAACTTAATCAAACTGCGCTATTAAAACTACCAATCGGTAACAGCCATGTAATAATAATGTAGAAGATATTCACCTTTGAAATATATACATTTTTCATCTAAAATGTAAATTGGCATTTTAAAAAGCATCAAATTAAATTTATTCGATTTAAATTATTGTTAAATATAGTTCAGATAATCATAAAAGGCTATTGCATTTAAAACATATTTAATCTATTTTTACGTTGTTTCTTAACCACCTTGTGTGTTAAAACTTTTATTTTTACATTTTTGAGCCCCTAGGGCAGCGTGGCCAAACTCAATCTTTCAAGTTAAAATCTCGCAAAACTCAAGTTTTTTCACCTATTTTAAACAATATAATAAGTGAATCGTTCTCCCCCGACCGCAATAGCCAAACATCTGACCTATCCTCTTAACCTTATATGTTTTGGCAAAGGCTATTGAGTACTCGTCCGATTTTACTGAGCTAGCAACACTCCCTGTTTAAATATCATCTATCAGTGTTTTAAAAAACGGCTGGGTGTTGTTTGGTCGACGCTTGGTGTTAGTCTACTAATCATAAACTTGGTCTGTTTTCCCTAGTCGACCTCAGGCTCAGTCGAAATTTGAAAAACAGACCAGTGTTGTTAGTCTTAGTTGAACCTAAGGTGGTCGACCAAACAAAACCCGCCAATTTTTATTATCATATATATTTAAGAACCGTAAGTTCGAACTTTCCACTACATCATATACTAGCCGACCAAAATCAAAAACTGGTTGTCGGCAATACTATTTCGTTATTTTTAAGCTGTTGTGTCACTTGCCTTTTGAAAGATATTTCTTCATCTCCTATATGTATTAATTTATAGATAGCTATCTTATGGCATAATTTAATTTATTCTTCGTCCTACTTGCATCATTTTTTTCTAATTAATTATGATTTCGCCTCCCGTTCGCGTCTTTTAAAGCATATAGGCAGGCCCCCTTAAAAACCTATATTTTTCACTATACGCTCTTGGATCCATATATAGCTTCTCTTCCTTTCTCCCTCCCTCCCCCCATTTAATTAGGATTTAATTCGTTAACCCATTTGCCCCCCTCCCCCATTGCTCGATCGATATTGGTAAAAATCAATAATTGATCGATTATCGATTCGTTACGCATTTGTCATCCGCCAATTAGTGGGTAGAATTAATGACATACGGCCCCTCTAACCAACCAACCAACGCGCCCCGAAGGCTCTTTCCACGTCAATATATAATATTAGATTATTTTATCCGAGGTTAAATTGTAAAAATGTTATGCCAAGAATCCTAAATTCATCAGCGTAGCCAAGATTTAGATTAGAACAGGCAAAATGATTATATTTTTTAATTTTAGCCATTATTTTACTGAACTTAAAAGGGTGCAATTTAAGAGCGGATGGGGGAGAAATTTATTAAACATTATTCACTTAAAACGCAATAGCCAAAATTTTTCGTTTATTGCTTGTTTTTACTGTTGTTTTTTTATTAAAGAATCACCAAAAATTAAGTCTCCGTGAAATATCGTAGCACGAGTCTTGCGCAATTAGTATATCTCACGAAACGTTCATAAATTCTTTTTCAAAATGATATGGATAGTATTTTTATCGATTTTTTTGTCATTTTCCCTTTATTTCTCTCATTCCCCCCGCAACAGCAGGCATAAATCAGAGGAGGCCTGCTGCTTTTACATTATAGAATGAATGGCTGAGTGAGTAGAGTGAGTGAGTGAGGAGTACACGCGCATAAATTTATGCCTCAGCAATGTGGTAGCATCGAAGTTTGGAAATCTATCAATAATATCCCCATTCATTCAACATTCATCCATCACAGCAGCTTACAACTTATACTATATGCATAATATAGATGTGTGTTTAAAACTCCCTCTCCGATTCCCTGAGCCCTGTAAACAGCTGTGGAAAATTTGGACCGCGTTTCGGCGCGGAGAAAAAGAGAGAGCTGCTAGCTGTGCTATGATTTGTATTAAATGAAAATTGAACGAACCTCAGTTGATTTTTTCAAAAATTTTAATCCGTCTATATGCGGAGCGGGGGGGCGGGGGGTCGTGGTAACCATGTAATGTTTATATAGCAGTTGCCGCTTGTATCAAACTTTCAAATTTTAACCCTCCCTCCCTCCATCATCCCCTTACTTATTCGTGTTTTTCAATTATCATGATATTTAATGCCTCAAATATAAAATGACTTTGACGCCGCTGTGTGGCGAAGTGAAATGCGTAATTGGAACCCGAAATCGTTGTGTCATTCGATGCGTTTAGGGAAGAGAAGGGAGCAACCGTGAATAAGTGAAATTGTTTTAGAGGTCGATTTACTTTATTAAAAACCGCCCCCACCCTGTCCCGAACGACTTTTTTATTTTTGGCCCGAGCTCTAGCCGGGCCTGATGAAGCGGCCCGAGCCCGGCCCGGGTGAAAAGTTTTTGTTCCATTTACATCAATTATAAAAGCGAGCTAGGTTTTGGCTAAAATTAAATGTGTTAAGTTGTATTAAGCAAAGCTGGTTTTTGTTTGGTCGACCCTTGGCTTTAGTCGACCAAACAAAACCCATCCGTTTTTACAACACTAAGCTGTAGTAAGTAATAAGCTATATGCCGTCCCCGATCCTTAATAGAGGAGGCAATCGTGTCTTTTAATGGCTATTTTGCCAACCTCATTGTAAATTGGTTAGGAGTCTAGCCTTGTCCTTAGCAAAGATTTGATTCATGCAAAGGCAAAAAGTGGTTGATTTTTATAAAAATTTTAATGAAAATTACGGTAAAAATGCGTGAAGCTTCAAATTTAACCCTTCATTCACCTTTCATTTTTACATCATTCGTTCGGATTTTTGGGTCTATATGACCCATAACTTTAAATCGCTACAATTTCTAAAGTACTAGGAGTTAAAATTTAAAATTTTAGACATATATTAAATGATCTTTTGCCAATAATTTGAGCTCTTAAATTTATATTTTTGTTCATAACTTTTTATTTTATCGCTAATTATAACCGACCCGGTAAAATTTTAAATTATTTTTCACTGTGTATACTAAATTTTACTTTAACAAAAATCTATCCAATATTTTTAGATATTTTTTACATATTTTTAAAATATAGACTTGAAGCAAAAAAAAACAAAAAAAAATTATTTAAAATAAATAATGCGAAATATAGATATTTCGGTTTAAATACCATCAACATCAAATTTACATATTTTTTCATCAAAATATTGGCTAAGTTTAAATTTATATATTTTTGAAAATAATTTAATTTAAGATATAATTTTTTTTTCATTGATTAATATAATTTTCCTCTTTAATTTAAACCATTAATATAGTTTCTAGCCCTCTTAGTTTTTGTTTTATAAAGTTTTAATGGGGCGCAATTTTTTTGAAGAATTTTTAACAGTGTAACACTTAATTTTTCAATAAAGCCCTAAAAGCAATTTTTAAAAATTAAACTTTTATATTATTTGGAAGTTGCACACAATTAATTTTACAATTTATTGTTTATTCAATAATATTATCAGCGTCCTTACAATGCAAACATGTCAGATACATATGAGTTTTACAAATATATTTTTTACAAATAGCGCAATAAGTGCTATGTTTGTTGTGATTTTGACATAATTTGCAACGACCTCTAGCTTTTTGGGGGGGGGGGCGATGAGTGAACGTCCTTTGTACCCAAGAGTTGATGAATCAATAGTTTGGTTTTGTACCTCAAAGAAGGTAGAGACAATCGATCAATCAAAAAGGGCTTTATTAATTCTAATGCCAATTCTTTTAAAAACTTGCTCCTCGTTAGTTTTACACCACTATTTGCCAGATAAATTATTTGGGAATTTATTCCAGACTACTAATAGATAAACAGTCATCAGTATCACTTTCTAAGCTACCTAAAAATCTTAAAAACCAAAAAAAAATGTTACTTCCCCAATCAGAATCTTCAAAAATATCCGAAATTTTAAAAGATTCCATGTGAAAAGAAAAAAAGAAATACGCGGGAACAAATCAGCTGCTAAATATTGGCATGGATAAATTCCACGAGGAAACAAAAAGTCAAATTTAAAATCGTCATAATTTACAAAATATATGAGCTAGAGAAAAATTTATTTTTTCGATATCATTTGGGTATTAGTTTTTATCATTTAAGCAAAAAAAAAATTTTTTTTTGAAAAAAAAATATCCTCCGTTCGCTTTAGGGGTCAATATGACCCAAGACGTTCAAAAAACCATGATATATTTAGAACCAATGGGTGAAAACTAACCAAAATTTGCAGAGTTGTAATATGATAAAATTTGTTAAGCTACTGAAAAATCTGAAGCTCTATGTTCATTACTTTTTTTTTCTTGCATGTTTTTAGAAAGGCTTGGGTCATATTGACCCAAAAAGCGTACGGAGGGTTAAGCCTCCATGTCCCACAATCATATTTTTATTTAGATCGGAAACGTTTATTTACCATTTATAATTTATTTGTACTACGCGTAGGCATTCATCGCCCCAAAATGCCTGTCTATCTGCCACCCGGGCACCTATAATCATGCACGATGTTGATGATGCATGCTCTTGTACTTTTTTCAATCTTTTGCCCCCCCCCCTCCCCGCTTTCCTATTCCCTAGCTAATAGTTCGTTATGTGGCTGCTGGCTAGCTAGTTAGCTAGGTTTCAAATGAAACGCGCGCTCTTTGTGGTTTGTACGTAGCGAGTTTAATGGTGAAATGATGTGATGTGGCGTAGTCGTGGTAGTTCATTTTGATTCATATTCTCCCCCCGCCCTTATTGAGTTATGTTATGTGGAGGGGCAGGCCTACATGATTCATTGCGTAAGTACGTACTCGAAAATAAATACTTTTTAGTGGGGCCAATTTATGGGCGGGCCTAGGGTTGTGGGTGGTGTATTTCCCCTAAATTTTTTCAACGGAGTTTTGGTTAAAATATCCAAAAACTATGATCTTCTGTTACGCTTAGCAATCCTCAAACTATTAGGATGGCCCCCTTATTCAAATCTTGGGGCATTAAATTAATAAAGCAAATAGCCTGCCCAATTTTATGAATATTTTGGCCGTAATTAGTTAATGCTAAGTTCGTTTAAAGAGCCTGTCCGAGAACTTGCCTCGCCCCCATATTCTCTTTTTAATCAAACTCCCAGTTTTTATTCCCCTAGTGCGTGTAGGATTCTTTTTTAAGGCGATATTCTTATCTGCCGTTAATTTTATTACTTCTAATCTAACGATATCAATATTATAAACACCCCGGGCTATATTATTATTCTTCCCTTTACATCTACCCTCGCACCCGCACCTTGCCTAAAAACTTTCCTCGCCCCCCGTTTGTATCTAATTTCTAATCTAAAACTATAGTAGTTTAACCACGAACACATGATTACCAGCCAGCATAAGCAAACTACAATATAAAGGGGGAAATATACTTTTACCCCTGGCCTGCCACGTTACCAAGATACGCCGTTTTAACATATATAAAATACATTCCCCCCCCCCCCTCGCTTGAATGGACGCGAAAAAGTTTCCCAGGTTTTTTCCTCGCTCTTTCTCTTTTTCACTTTTTGCCCACATACTAATTTTTCTATTTACCCACCCACCCACCACCACTACACACCCCCGCGAGGTTAAGCAACACGCACGCACCTCTCTATACCTTCTCAACCGCGACCTTACTCTATTTCTCCGTTTCCCCCATGCTTTTCTCCCCCTTAGTTTTCTATGTATTTTTTTTTCTTCAATTTACATTCATCATGACATTTGCTGGTGTGCTTGTTTTGTATACAAGGTTGCGTCCAAATTAACTATAAACAGACAACATGCATTCCACAGTTATAATTTGGCGTCGCGAAAACACATTTTGTTGCGATGGTTCGCTAAAATGAAAGCAGGTTCGGAGATGGATTCTCTCTTTTGGGTAACTTAAAAGGGAAATAGAAGAGGAAAATTATTTATTTTTTTGTTTATAAATTGCATTAGGTAAAAATGATCCATAAAATATACAATAATCGTATACAATAAAAAGCTATTCACCATATTTGAGTGTGGGACAATTTGACCTTTTATTTCACCTTTTGCTTCCGTGGTTTGACGGCGTAACCAACTGTTTAATCGATGGGAAGGTACCAATTGTGGTCAGTTTCAGTTCAGTCCACTTAACATGGAGGGGGGAAAGGGAACAAATACTGACCGGCGCACATCTATAACAGCTATAATAGAGCCAACCTTTAATAGCGTATCGTGATAGGTGAACGCTGACCGACCTTTTAGATTTTACTAAATTTCTAACTTGCACGCAGTATCCCTTTAATGTTACCCTGCTTGTTCCTCTTTGTTACTTTGAATTCATGGATTGGCTATCGATGGAATCTAAATGTAATGCTGAGAGTCTATCAAATTTTAAAATTTGGTTAAAATGAATTTTTTACTTAAAATCAAAATGTTCCAATATTTGTAAGCATAGTGCCCCATGTTAAAGCTAGAGACTGTCCCGCAAAGTCAATATCATAGCTCCAAAATTGACTCCCCCTTAGCTCATCTTCTCGCATCTCTAAGTTGTTTATAACGTTTTACATGAGGTTGCCGCAACCATTTTTGGCTTGTACTTTTGCGCTCGTGCAGGCACGCTCTGGCGCCACTACTCTTTTTCTTAATTCAAAAAACAAAACGCGAAATAAGAGAGAGCCTAAATGGTGTTAAATAGCTCCGGGTGTTTCCTCTTTGTCTTTCTACTAAGTTGCTTGATACATTATATAACTAGTATTTCCAATGTCGTTTCCCCTCTTTCATAGGACAATTGGATCACTTTAATTTTTGAATGGAGCTCAACTTTCTTTGTTATTAAGTTTGCCTATTTGTTCATTGATTTTCGTAGTTTTTTTGGTCAACCTCGATGTCTTAGTCATGGATTTTTCCGTAATCCATTTAATTTTGGCCTGTTTTTTGTAACGCACGTAAGAAGCAGTGATGCGGTATTTTGGTAACGAGGGGCCTGTAATTTTGCTAGAAATCCACTTTTGCGCTAAAATGATATTGATCAAAATCGAATCTGGAAAATATATTGTCAAAATAAATTTCTACACAAAAATAGCAACTAAAACAATTTGATAAATTAGGGTACACGCAGAAGGTAGCCCTAATGTTAGATGTAGGTTCTAGACGAGTTTTTTCTTATCGCCGCACCTGATTTAAATTTTAAAAGCTTTAACTCATCTTGCGGCTATCAATTTTTTTCATCGATCTCACTTTTATCGTGAACGTTTTTTTGCAAAAATCATTAAAAATTAATGGTCAAGAGTTATTAGGGTGATGTGTTTTGCTTTAAAAGCTAGTTTTCAGCCCCTCCTCCCCCTTTTTGAGAGCTTTTAAGGAGAGGCTCGGTCTAGTAGTGTATGTATTGTTTTTTACCTGCCAAAATGTTTATCCCCAAACTAGCTCATCAGGATCTTGACCTCACCACGTTCAATCTCATTAATATTTAACGTCTATTTTGGCTCAAGCATCCACTAATAACCCCATTAGGTCCCTACTATTTGGCTAGCACGAAAATATTATTGACGTATCAATTAAATTGTTTGTGATTCCACTTTTCCGAATCGTAATGGCATGCGCGAGCCGAAATCACGTCATAAGCTTATTTCGAATTAGCGTTGGAAAACCGGCTGGGTTTGTTTGGTCGCCATTTGGTTTTGGTCGACTAAACATAAACAGGCCTAGATTTTTTGGTCTATTTTTCTTCGTCGACCACTAGGCTTAGTCGAAATATGAAAAACAGACTTGAGTCGATCGTTATTCTTAGTTAAACAAAGGTTCGACCAAACAAAACCCAATCGTTTTTACAACACTATTACTAATGTATAGATTAGAAGATTGAATATACTTTGTTTTGTCTCTACAATACAATTTGAACTCGACATTTAATTGTTACCGGGCAGAACAACCTTCCGCAATTTATAAATTAATACGTTTGTTTTTAATTCGACCGGCGTTTTTGCATTTTTGCCTTCTTCGTATTATAGTAGCTGCTCCCTTCTTGTATAAAAGCGGCTTTTTCGCTCAACAAAAGCTAGCTATTCTTTGTGTTGTCTCATATTGCTATAAGAAATCTTTAGGCAACAAAATATGAAATAGTTTTTGAAAAAGTACACATCATAAAGATTTTTGCAATAAAAGAAAACTATCAAAGAAATTTTTAGCGCAAAGGTTACGAACATGTGGAACTTTCATAACAAGCTCGCCCATCCCATCCCTTTTGCAGGTTTGACGCCCCGCGCTTTTTACCAAGTAAGCCATGGGCGTAGCCAGCATTGTAATTAGAGGGAGGCAATAATGATTTAGGGAGGGGCAAAATAAACTTTTTTTGAAATTTTATTCATAATATTAATAAAATTCAACAAATTTTTGGATTTAGAGGGGGGCAGCCGCCCCTCCCTGCCCCCCCCCCCCTTCCTCGGCTACGCCTGTGAAGTAAGACAAGACGAGACATTAGATAATGATGATATCATAAATAAGCATAGCGCAATGAGTCACAAGGCGACGCTCCACCTCGCTCGGTGTGTGTGGTGTTGTACAGCGCCTTGGGTCGAGTTTCTTTATTTGCCCCCCCCCCCCCCCTACATACATAGAGTTTTACTATTTATCATTGCTACTCTACCCTTTTATTTGTTTTTTTTTACCAGAACCCGACCCTTCCCTCTATATAAATTTACCTTTATCTTGCCTGCCTCTCTATTATATGAACGAAACCTCGAAATGTAACCGGAAGGCGAACTACGCGTGATATCATAACGTTATTCTCTTTTTTTTTGTTTAACTTATAGGCGGGCGCACCTTTTTTTTATTTTGTGGACGGGATTTTAAATTTAGACTTTTTTGCGCCATTGGGTTTTGTAGTTGTATCATTCTTTCGAGCGTTGTAAAAACGGCTCGGTTTTTTGTTTGGTCAGCCCTTGGTTTTACTAAGACTAATTGTCGCTCCTTGTCTGTTTTTAATATTTTAAACTAAGTCTAGAGGGCGACATGTTTGGCACTAAAACCAAAAGCATAAATTCTATTTGTAATAATATTTTAGAGGCATGAATGTTTTACAAATATATTTTGCCACTGTCACGTGTAAAACATGCTTAACCACACTTTATATATCTCATTTTTTGTTTTACCCCTTTCATGGTAATTTTCGGGTCATACAATTATTTTATAAAAGACTGAGGACATTTTCACCTTTTTAAATTTTCCTCAAACACTCCAAAAAATTTGCATCGTTCATAATAATTTTTAACCTTAATTCTACTACATGGCTCACTTACGCTACAATACAACTCTCGCAAATGTGAATCGCCAGCATTATAATAGCAATTGTGTCTCTGCTCTGTCCCCCCCCCCCCATTGTTTATTTTCCTCATTATTTTTGAAGCGATTACGCAATAGCTTCAGGCTGCAGCCAAGGGAAAAAACCTACAAAAGTAACCGAGCCTCGTGAGGTCACACATTAAACGCCTTACGTTGCAGTCGTGCATTTGCCAATCCTATTACACATATCAAGTCAGGCCGCAATTAATAAAGATACTAACCATATTTTTCCGATAATATTATTTATCAAAAATTGCATAGCAATCAAGATAAACACATTTTGACGTGCAGCCTTTTGACAAATCCACTCGCTCACTATAGTAATCGTCTATATGACATTTTTTGTTCAAGGGGGGAGGGGAGGTATGATATCTCGACCCTTTATTACCCCCCCCCCCCCCCCCCCCCCCCCCATAAAAAAAGTAAGTTTGTTAGCTAACGTATCTGATAATAATAAGCGTCGTCTCGTAAAACTACCAACCTCCACCACAGTTTAATTTATCACTCACTATACCCGTAACAACTCGTCAAAAAACCGAATCCCCCCCTAGGCTGTCTATTTATCATCCATCTACTCTACACTATAATTTATCTATTGGACTTTTTTTACCGCTCCCCCGTCGCTTATCACAACACACTATCCAGCTTAGCTTTAGCAAATACCCCGTTTGCCACCTACACGTAAAAAGGGGTATTATTATAGTCGCTTTACAACGTTTGTGGTGTAGTTAGATGACATAGTTTCAGTTTTAACTCCCCAGCCCTCCTCCCCTAGCCTAACCCTGACCTTAATAACCAAACACAACACAAATGACATGATATTAGTAATATTCAATACTGTACTATGATATACCTACTACCTCCCTATCATGTTGTTGTGCATTGGTAAACACATATAAAAACAACTTCTCTCCATCTTACTCCTCAGCCCATCATCCTTTGTGCAAATGCCCTAGGCTGCGTTGCGTCTCAGATTCCTTATACGTATGTATTTTTAAAGCGGGCAGGGTTGAGTTAAGTTTAGTATTCCCGCAGCACTGGCTGTAGAGCGCAGTAGTGCCGTAATGATGGCCAGGTTTTGTTTGGTCCAAACGTGAAATATTTGTAATATAGATGTGATACCATGAAACAATCGCTATCATTACTAAGATTTGACCAGACAAATACACTCATTCTTGGAGTAATCGAAAAATCAGGACAAATTGTGAGCTCCACTTCTAAGGCCAAACGTTTTTTGGTCTGTTTATGTTTAGTTCGACTAAAACCAAAGCTCGACCAAATAAAACCCTGCCATTTTACAACACTAGCTTGCAATTTTTATTTCGTCGTTACGATTTTTTTCACGCACCCACGCTACATCCAGTCCATTAGTTTAGTCCAATTTCATTTTTAAACCCACTTTGTCGTCCCGCCCCTTTATCGATTTTCGCATTTTGAAAGCAGCACCCCCTACTCTTGCAAATATTGAATTGGAGCTTTTTAAAAGTTCACATTTCTCATCGATATTTAACCTTCCCATTTTGAATGCCTCGCGCCCCGCACTTTTAAGCATCCATTAAAAGCAGGTGTAGTAAGAACGCCTCAGCTTTTCGCTCGGCTATGCAAAAACTCGGTTATTTTATTGTTGAAAAAACAACTTTTTGGCGAGAATATAGACAAAAGGCCTTTATTATTTTGCGATTTCGTTGGTTTGATCAATGAGTAATACCAGGTGTTTGGGATATTTGATTGGTAAATGTGTAGCTCTTAGAGGAACCTAGTTTGCGAGATACAGTCGAAACTTTTGAATCGCAATTCGGATTATCGCGAAAATCTTTTAATCGCGAAGTTAACCGCCATTTTGTTTTTTGTAACGATAATATAAACAAAAACATCGTTTATTGACAAATCCCTTAATAGTACAATATCGGATATTCACAAACATTTTTGAGTCCTTAAATCAACCAGATAATTATATAAAATATAATATTTAATATAATGTACATATACTTTTATTTCCATCGTTAATCGCGAAATATCGGTTAATCGCGATTTTTTTCAGGCCCAAGGCTTTGCAATTAAACGGTTTTGACTGTAGCTCAAAATAACAAAAAATAAGACCCGTTCCCTTTCATTAACACTATTAGCGAATTTACTTTTTAGTTAGAAATTGGATTTTCTCCAATGTTTGCCATGGGTAAAGTAGAGACGATAACTTATTTTTTCGGCTCTAGATAATATTATAAAATCAAAAATATCGAATACATAAAACTTAGAAGCTACAAAATTTAAATTATACTAATTTGTATTTATTTTTCAAAATTAGGTGGGTGTGCAAGGAAGTGCCCGTGCTGAAATCCATCATAGACATTAAGGTCATACGCCAGATTGACCGCTCCAAGTATGATTAATTAATTTGATTACGCAAAAAAAGATTTTTTCAACCATAAATTTATCATGCGTTCTATCATTTCTTCATTTTTTATTCATAAATAGTAACTTTTTTATACGCCGTCGCTAACCAATGTAAAGCGAGGTTCGTTTTATCATTACAAATATGTGTTTTGAAAATTTCATGTTTTGCGGTTGGATCATAAAATCTCCGTGGCACTATTAAAGCTGGTTCACCCGGAGTTATCAAAAAATATGTCATTTTCATTTTTGATTCCCCGCCTCTTCCTAGTGTTCTCTTCCCCAACAGAACTTTTCTAATTAATTTTTCCACGCACTGGTATGCTATTCTGAAGCAGCTTTAAAGTTTGAGCACTTAACCCGTCGGTCCCAACGTTAATTTTGGATTCTGATTCAAACTAAAAGCGGATCATTTCAAAAGCCAAGCAAATCTAATTGAGAACCCTACCTCTAACCCTTGCCCTAACAACCCTGACCCCACAAGACATCAAGCATTTTATATTAGCTTATGAAATGAACAGCTTTAGTTTGAACAGAAACGTAATTTTGCTAGTGCTATATGCACGATAAACACAAAACGGTATATAGTAGAGCGTAGAATATGCTCTGGCCTGCCCCAACTATACGTGCACGAAACCACTAAGCCAAATACCGGGAGCCGGGACGTTTATTTTATTTTTAGTCATTTCTATTTTTACCCTGTACCCTCTCGTCAATCTTCGCATTTCCCCGGTCAAACCTCGAAGCTCTATAATAGAGCGAGTGAAAATTGTAGTACAATAGTCTGGCTAGCTAGCTAGCTCCACACATTCACATCACTTGTTGTCGTAATAGCTAACTAGCGACGCACCGAGCACATTGCGCGCCCCTATTACGCGACATTTTGCTTGAGGCACAAGGCAAAGCCAGCGCGAGATGTTGAGATGAGAAGAGAAATTTTTTACTGTGAAAAGCGACCATCCTCCTCTTATAAAGGCTGACTTGGCTCGTATCTCTTCTATTCTATCTCCCTTTTTCCCCTCCGCATCGCGCCGTTTCAGAGTGGGGTGATCATAAATTATAGGCATGTGTTTGTTTCCGTCATTCATCTCTAATTTTCCTCTAATTTATCATCATTAATAAGTGATTTTAATTTATTGTCGTGTTGTATAAAACTAATTTGTTGTCGAATTAAATGATGAATAGCAATATTTATGCTTGGCCACGGACTAAGGCTACGTCTTAATACGCGCTACAACTTCAAGCCCGCAATTTTTTTTTCTGTCCAAATACGCGCTTCACGTTTCATGGATACAATTACTTTATTAATCATTTTACATGTTTAGGATTGTCAAGTTTAGAAAATAAATATACATTATCAACTTAATATATTGTTATTAATGTTTAGGATTGCCAAGTTTAGAAAATAAATATACATTTTATTGTCTACACTATCAACTTAATATGTTGTTATTAATGTTTAGATTGTCAAGTAATAAATATACATTATCAACTTAATATATTAGATTAATGTTTAGGATTGTCAAGTTTAGAAAATAAAAAATAGATTATCAACTTAATATATTGTATTAATGTTTAGGATTGTCAAGTTTAGTAAATAAATATACATTTTATTGTCTACAATATCAACTTAATATATTGTTATTAATGTTTAGGATTGTCAAGTTTAGTAAATAACTATAATTAAGCTTATACTTCAAAATACACATACCATTTTATTAGTATTTAATTTAAAATAAATCATAAACATCAATTAGTTTTCAAATAATGTAGAACATTTAGTTTAAACAAAAATTTATTAGCCTACCAGACTTAAAGTGTGAAATTTTTAAGATTTAGTATACTTAAAACTCCTATAAAAACAAAGCTTAAAAAGGCTGAAAAGATAGTTTAGGGTATTTGTTCACTATAAAATGTACTGATAATAAAGCTTTGCCTATATATGATTATGAGATTAACAATAACAATACCTAACAGTTGAAAATATCTTTCAACCCAACAAGCTAGAGAGATATGAGATATTTGTTCATATTCCAATAATTTAAATACTTTATTCATGTAAAAATACAAGTTTTGTAAAACATTTATTAACAAAAATTTATTGGGATCAGATAAGGCTTTAAAATCTTGAAGAAGAGAATCAAGGAATGTCTTTTCCAAATCCTAAGAATTCTTTGCTTCTCTGTCTCTATGTCTATTTTCTTCAGAGTGTTTTCCATTTAATTTGCAATAATCCACTTTTAAAGTTAGTATTTTAATTGATACTAGTTACCAGCCAAGTTGCATTATGTGGCCACCAAACCCCAGGCTTATTCCATTCAATTATTCATGTGGAGCTTTTCATGTGCCTTTCCACACTTCTTAATAATGTTTTTACTTGATCTTGTCTATCTATGTAAACATATTAGGTCACAGTAATAGCTTACTCAATAGCTTGTAGCTTGTTGATCGCGGTTGAGTTGATACGGCAAAACTACAAAAATGACGTGACGCTCGTATTAAGACGCGTCTATGTTTTAACATGCATTCGCTTTTTCAAGCTAGCTACAAAAGCGCGTATTAAGACGCACCCTAAGGCGTATTTAATGTAATGTCGGGGTTATATCTACAGATGGAGCTTTATTTTATCCCTCAAATTTAGTTTTTACTTTGAAATAGTGAGTGCACTCAATTTCGATTTATTAAGACGAATCTTATGTGTAACCACATCTACCCCATTAAAAAGGTAACTTAATAATATAATGAAACCAGGATTTTCAAGGAAAAAAACATTTGCTTCGACATTAAATAGCACGCACCACTTGTGATTTAATCCCTGGACACATCCTCGCGAATTGCATGGATCCCATGGGCGTAGCCAGGATTGAACTAGAGGGGGCAATAATGATTTACGGAGGGACATAATGATAATTTTATTAAATTTTACTCATAATTACATTAAATTTTAAAGCATTTTTGGGATTTAGAGTGGGGTAGCCGTCCCTCCCAGTCTCCCCCTGGCTACGCCCATGATAAATCCCCTTATGAATAAGCTAGGCAGGCTATCGGCTCGTTGTGAACCAACGTTGTCACAATATGCATATGTCATTCATTCTTCCTTCTCTCGAGCGCGCGCATTTGAGACAAATTAAGCTTAGGGAGATGTAGAGGCACGCATTTCATTTTTACTCCCACCACTACTACAGTATATCGATTATATGTCAAACCACAAACTTCGGGGCTGACTGAATACATTCCTGCGAGAGAGATCTAACTCCCTCCATGATCCAATTATACTCAACCCCACCCACCCCTTCTTCGCTCTTTATTCGCGTTTTACCTCTATTTCATGAGTCGATCGATATTGGCATCTAAAAAGGAATATTAAGAGCGAGAAGACGAACAATGAGAAATTTTTACATTACTTGCAAAAAACAGGATTAACATAGGAATTGAGTGACACCATAAAGAAGAGTTGCCGTTTTTGAAGACTTTTGTGTGTTAGTTATTGCTGCTAGTCATGCCAAGTCTTGAAGATTGTTAGGTTGGAGAAAGGCTGAGCATATGGGATAGGAAAATCATATTGCTTTTCGAAGCAGATGCCTCTCCTCAACGCTAATGCGATCGCTTAATACGATTCAATACATAATTATGCAAGTCATTGCGTCGTTCACGGATGGGTGTACTCTATTATTACTATTATGAAATGTATCATATTTCCCCCAGTACAACGCAACGCTTGTCACGCCCAACCAGCACCCACAGCGTCATCAACCTAGATTCTCTCGTAATGAAACGTTTTTTAAATCACTTCAGTCTTAAAGAACCAAGCCTTTGCCGCCTACCGAAATCTTTTTTACCATTCCCACCTTTTTAATCGCTAAACAATATGTGGGCTGAGCTCATCTTTGACGAAAAATGAAGTTTTTTAACGAATTTTGCAAAACTAATGGCCTACCCAATGTAATTTTTGCCCATCCGGCTACAGCGTTTTATGTTTTAGCAAGAATGTAATCGAAGCCATTACTATGTTTAAATCAACCAACTTTTGCCGATGTCACATTTGATTCAATCGAACAACGACGACCTCTAATTTGTAATAAATACCAGAATCTAAAATCCGTTACGCTTTTAAGAGCTCTACGGATCAGAAGAGTCTTACGTAGTGGCCGGGTTTTGTTTATGTTTAATCGACCAAACAAAACCCACCCGTTTTTACAACACTTATCGCGTTCGTGATGACGCGCGAATGCGAAAAAAAGCGAAGTGAATTTTTGGGCTAATTTATCAAACTTTTCATTTTTTTTATTAATATCTTTATATTCACCGTGAAATTTATCATATATCAATGGTATTCATTGATAAGATCGTTATTAGTCTATAAACATAAACAATTATGTAAAAATGCATACATACCAAATTCACATTTTTATCCATTGCGCGAAAAGTACAAAATGATTTGTATCTTATTTTCGTCGCTTTTTGCCGCGGGCGAAAATAATGGTCTGCGGTTTCACTATGAACACCTCATATTTACAATTGTTATTTTCGTGATATATGATAAAATTCACGATGAATATAAGATATTAAGAAAAATAATGAAAAGTTTAATAAAAATAAGTTCCAAAAATTCACTTCGCTTTTTTTCGCTTCGCGCGTCATCACGAACGCGGGGTTACGTGGCTAATGGAACGGAAAAATGAAATGACTTACCCTCCTCTTTCCTCCCATAAAACAGCACTTTGTTTGACGCAAACCACTCCCATTCCCCCACGCCTCTCCCCTTATAAACGTTGTGGTGTGCGGAGTGGCGCAGTAGCATTATAGATAATCGATACGGGCGTTCTGACTCGGCCCTCTGACGACGATCCGACAAAAAGCCTTGCGTCCGTTGATGTTTGAGAATGATATGGAGAACCAACTCCTTTCTATTCCCAACTCCCCAAATTACTTGAAATTAACTATTCGTGGCACAAATATCGATTTTGCCCCCCTCCTTCCCCCCTTTGCCCCCCTTCCCCCCCAGTTGCTTAAAGAGCGTAGAACAAAGCCCGTTGTGGAGTAACTATTATCGGAGAATTGGCAATGAGATTGCTCTTTCTGATTTAGCTTAAAACGGGGTGAAACCTACAAAACTCCCCTCGGGTGGATGAGGCTTCTGGGTGTGTTCATTTAAGTATAATCAATAATTCGTTAATTTGTGCCCTCCGCGACCCTGCCCCCTCCAACCATATTCATAGGATTTAGGTTAATCGGTCCCCCTTCGCTTTTGTTTTTATAATTCTATCATTTTATGCTTCGCGTCACTCACCCATTCATTAGTAGCTCTCTACGCCGCCTCTAGGCACTAAGCCGCAAATTTGCACATTATTCTCCTTTCCTCCTTCCCCCTAACTAACTTAGATTATATCAATCGATCGTTTATCGATTTTCCACCCAATCCCACTTTATTTTTTATTACGAAAACGCGGGTTTCCTTCGCGCTCGTAGGATTTTTTTATACCGAAAAATGGTATGATATTTAGAGAAGTTGTGCGTTATGTAAACAACCCCTACACCATGGGCGTATCTAGGGGGTGACATGGAGGTTCGGCTGCCCCCCCCCCCCCCTTTAAATCCAAAAATCCTTTAAATTATAATATAATCATGGCTAAAATTTCAAAAATCATTTTGCCTCCCCTAAATCATTATCACCCCCCCCCCCTTTAAATCTAATCCTGGCTACGCCTATGTCCTGCATTATTTATTTTAAATGATCAGATCAGATAGGAGGTTAGTATGTAGTTTGATAAAGAATAAAAAAGTAATCGATGGACCGCCGTAGAGCGGTAGGTAATTTCTTCGCCTTTATAAATTGTCAGGATAGTTGAACCAACAAAAACCAACTCTTTTTACAACACTTCGGTCTGTTTTGTATATATACGCTTTGTATTATTAATTTATACTCGTTCTTTTTTGCACGTAGTTACGCCGACATGCAAGCCCTATGCGACCGGTTCAACCACGTCATAGACACGTTCCTCTCCATGGTAAACCACGGCTAATGCCTCCTTTTAACTTTACTATACACACACACACATGCTATTTTCTTGTAAATTACATTTTCCTAAATATTGAAACGCCTTTCCTCTCCCACTCGCTCCCTCAATCCCATTGTCAGGCCGATTGTAATTTTAGCATATCATATAACTTGGAGACAAAGTGTATGGAATTTAGTAGTGACGTTTGCAATAATGACGTAGCATGGCGCTCAGTCAGTTTTTGTAAAAAGAGCGAAAAATGATATAGAGAGTACGATGATTTTAGTAATTATTAAAACATCGTGAGATACGTAGTGGAATATGAAATTTTTTCATTTATATACCGAATCCTACCGAAACATTAAATTTTTTAAACGAGGTTGTCCCCAATCAGCAATAAAGTTAGCGAAATATTCCTGATTTGCGATCGCATGTTGTCATAATGAACTTAGGGCCCCTGCAGTATTTTTATGTAATTTATAGTTAAAAACAACTGTTATCGATCATTAATTTGCGCATGCACTTTGTTTAAAAAGTAAAATAAAATATCGACGCCCTTTTAATGCTAATTTATAGGGTTTTCAATATTTAGTAAATGAAAAGCGCGCGAAGAAGATCGTCGTATTTTTCAATCTTATCTTTCTTCCTTCCTTCGTGCCTGCGCGTGTATACATTTGCAGCTAAGACGGCGGCGACCCCTGTCTTTTTTCTTCCCTACTAACACTACTTATTCTCTGGGAATGAGGTTGCGAGGCATGGCCTCGGGGACTTTTATTTACACATCCCCCACCCCTTTTAACCCGTGTCGCGCTGTGAAACACACCTCGCTTTTTCTTTATCGCTTATATAATGTTTTTTTTTGGCTTTATCAAATTTTTCTAGACAACGTCCCATCTTTCCATAATATTAAGTTCATTTTGGGTAATGGGAGAAAATATTAAAATAACCCAGGAGTGTAAAAATGATACAAACAACCTAGCAAGTTATCCATAATACATATTTTGGGTAATGGGAGAACACCAACGCAGCAAGTTATCTAATTACGAGATTTTATTCGAAAATTTCCGAAACAAGCTTCAAATATAGCGCTATATGAGTTTACACATCATAGTTACGAATTAAAATTGGCGAGCGTAAATTGTTTATAGCTGAACGAATAACTCCCATCGCCTAGTCAACTTTTTTATTTTTAAGCTTATCTTTCAACCCTAGCTCGCCTCGGGCCAGCGTCAAAATTTTGAGGCCTTTACATTTTCGCAAATACATGCAATGCACAGAGAGAGAGAGAGAGAGATACAAACGCGATTGAAAACCTTAGATGTTATGTATGTAAAACGCGCGAGGTTGGATTGGAAGTGAGGTGAGTGAGCAGTGCTTGTAATTACCCCGAGAACGTGTAAGGTTAATTACTTTGTAAGCGCTTGTTCGTGCGCCTTTAATAACATATGAGCTCAACAGGCCCGGGGCTGCACATCAATCCCTAGCTGTTTTTGTTCATTGCTTAACGTTTCTAATTTATACTAAAAACATTGGTTTGGGGCTATGGATCGAGGTAGATTAGATTAGTTTTCCCTCATTTTCTACCGACCTAATTATACTTTATTTAACCACAACTACACCCCTTATTTGTGCACACTTCAAAATGGCGGAAAAATGGTACTCCACTTATTTATAGTCGATGAGCGAGCTGTCTATCTATATTCTATGATTATTCTATTGATGACATTTTATGGATTCAATGAGATTTTTAACATATTTGTTGTAGTAGGGGAAAGGATATTTTAAATTTAAAAACGGAATGTTCGCAATTGCATTGCTCGATAGTGGAGTGGGTGGTTAATGCGTTTTTTACGCCTCATCTCTATAAATTTTTTAAGCGCGTATGTGCTAATGGTAAATGCAAATTGAGCGCTGCCAATAACCCCTACCCCCTTTATGAAAGAGAGGCTTTTTTGAAAGGTTTCCATTGAGGGGGATAGCTTTTTGCGAAGCCCCCGCTACTAGATTAAAATAATAATAATATTGATAATAATTAGTAGATTGGTGTAATTGCCGATGAGATTAATACGAAAACTGTGTTCTTGGGTTGATTCATGCCGTCTTAGGAATAATCCTTTTTACCTTGGTTCTTGTCTTTGTACATGGGCGTAGCCAAGGGGGGGGCTGTCTGTCCCCCTATTAATCCAAAAATTTGCTGAAATTTATTAAAATTATGGCTAAAATTTGAAAAAATGATCATTTTGCCCCTCCCTAAATCATTATTGCCCCCTTTAATTTCAATGCTGGCTACGCCCATGTCTTTGTATAAGCGCCTCCAAATTTTGCTAGCACGGGTTGTAGTCCCGCGAAATAAATTTCATCTTTTTTGGGCTAAACTATAAGAAGCACGACCGAGATTTTTATATTTGCTGGCCTAGCGCACCTTGATTCATTATTGGTATTGATTAATTTTATAAAATTACATTTTAACAGTTATGATCTTCGCGAAATGTATTTACACTTTGTGTTTTTGTTATTGCCAAGACGCAAACGCTTGACAAGAAGCTAATAGTTTTTTTAAATTTGAGGCTTTTATAAATTGTTATTTTGGCAATCATTCCCTCCACTCGAACTCGCTCCATTCCATTCAAAAATTGTTTGCCTAAGGTTAAAGCAAATTTTATCTTTTATAATTCGATATTAATGCTCTAGGGGGAATTTTAGTTCGAAAAAATGCCATAATTTTAACTAAAATTGCGATCCTGGGTTGGGAGTTAAGCAATGCAAAGTCACTTTTTTCAACCCGAACCCGACCTGAAGACATTTCAAAATTTCCAACCCGAACCGCTGTTGGGAAAAGTTCGATGGAAAACAAGAGCTATGATTTAATAGAAAAGCACAACTGGGCTTGATTGAAACTTTTTTACATTTAACCTCATTTTGACTTAGATGCAAATATTTACCAAATCTTAAAATGAAAAAAATAACATGATATCGCCCCTGTTAGTTTCTCCAATGTCAAAACACGCTTCTCTTACTAGGTAAGGTTAACCAAATTTAAGGCGTGCCTTATCGGTATAAAACTAAGCTTATTTTAAAATAGAATATTGGCTATATTAATGTTAACTTTGCGCAGCGTTTATTTAGTTATGAACCTGTAAACCAGGGGTCAGATTTGTTTAAATTTTTCTACCCCAGCCTCGTCCGATTTTTATGACGACCGACCCTAAATGATGATATTTTTCAATGTTTTCTTTAGTTTCGTGATATTTTCCTAAAAGTTTAAATTTAATTTTTGCCATGATGTATATTAAACGACCAAATAAAAAAGTGAGAAAATAATTATACGCCAAAAAAACATTTATCCCCTAGTCAAAGGGTACGTCGATGGTATGTGGCAACCCCATCGCCTCCCACGACCTGCTCAAATGGATTTTGGAATTCGTTTACACCAGGGTCGTGTCTCAGCCCGTCCTCCTCAACAAGTGCAAAGCCAACGCCCTACCCGAGGTACATCAAATTACCCCGAAATTTTTTTACTTTTATATGCCAAAATTTGACAAATTTCACCTTAAACCTTTTATGTTTTATCTTAAATTTTAATAAACATTAGATCAGAAATGCATGCTTTTTTGTTATGATGGTGTGGTTGTGTCTTTTTCGCCAAGATGTATGCGTTTCGCGTCCTTGAATTAATTAAATAAAATTATAGTTATGGAGCTTAATGATGTGACCTTTGGCTTGTTTAGCTTGGAAGTGCCGTAAGGTGGCGTAAAAGGGCTCGGCCATTTTGAAATGAACATCACTTTTATACTAACACTAACAAGGCTTTTTAATTTTATAATTTATTTAATATTTCTTAGAATTATAACGATATTTGATGCAATGTTAATTATAACACGTTTACGTGCGCGTATTTTTGCAGACGTACGGGGAAACGAATTACGAGCAAGTCCGCAAAATCATCCAAAAACTGAACATGCAACCCGACGATACCTTCATTGACTTGGGAAGTGGTGAGTGTTGCCCCCAAATACACTCGAATTCGATAAAATTTATAAAAATTATTATAGTTTAAACTAAGGGCTAGCTATATTAAGCACCCCCTTCGTTTTTCATTTATTTTTGCCTACGTACGTATTGTAACATCTTTAAGCCCCCCTTAATGTTTGAAATCATTAATTTAGGTCCACGTGATAACCTTACTTTAATGACGTTCATACCACTCACTTACTTCGAGATTTAAGTTAAACGACTCTGTAAAATAGCAAACGCCACATTCCCCGCCACTTAAGTATGGTGCTCCAAATTTTAAAATTGACCCGCGGAATTTGCAAAATTTTCCATATTAATTCACTAACCACCACAGGTATAGGACACATCGTGTTACAAGTGGCGGCCTCTACGCAGTGTCGACAATCTATAGGCATCGAGAAGGAGAGCACTCGGGCCGAATACGCCGTCGAGATGGACAAGGAATTCAAGGGGCTCATGAAGTGGTTCGGCAAAAAATTCCACAATTATCAAGTAACACTCAATCCCCCCCCCCCCATGTAGTTTTTTAATTTTCTTTTAAACATCTATTTTCTTTTAATTAAATCGCTCAGATCTGATGAAAACTTAGGCTGTTTTTAATGTTTGGTCCTAGCTCAGGGTTTTTTCAAAATTTCAACTCTTATTTCAAATTTTAATTTTCTCTTAAACGATCGCAATTTTTACTTTTGCATTAGTTAATCAACGGGGATTTCTTGGATGCGCAACACCACGAAGCCATTTACCAATCTACCGTCATATTCGTTAATAATTTCGCCTTTCGAGAGGTCAACCACAAGCTGAAGAGTCTGTTCGCCAACTTGGACAACAGTAATTTAGCTCCTCCCCCTTCCCCTCGTTACCATCACATTATTTTTCTCACCTTAATAATATATGTTCCTTGTCGTCCTATAAAGTTTTTCAGCTTTATGAATCAACTCCAATATCGTTTGAATAATTGAAAAATCCGAACTCAGACTTTAGCAAACGGCTATAATTATAGTTAGATTGTTTTTATATAAATAAATTGAATTTATTTGTTTATCACTCTCTAAAATTTTGACCCTTTGTTTGCAGATACCCGTATCATATCGACGTATCCATTTAGAAGCGAATCCTTTCGCGTCTCGGACCGCAATCTAGACGGTAACTATCCCTACATTTTTTCAATTTAGTGTAAAGTTTTGTAAAGATTTACTAAAATCGTAATCTGTTTTACTACCCAAAACGGCGCAAAACTCAAAAATATAACCCATTTAAAAATTCTTTTTTAGACACGGCGGCCATGATGAAAGTTAGCAAATTCTTGAGCGAGCCCGGAGCCTTTTCCTGGACTCCTAACCCGGTCCCCTACTACATACAAACCATAGACCGTTGCGTGGTAATTATTATAAAATAAACTACCCTGCAATGCTACTTGAATGCTAAGCTATTTGTATATAAATTACTGTTTTTACAGGACATATTAACTGATAAATGGAATTTAGCACTATGATTTTTTTACTATATTAACAATAATAGCTTTTGCTAGTAAACTACCTTATTTCCCCAAAAATTTCTCATTTCTGCTTACATTCGCTTGGTTGCTAATAAATTATCCGGTTTTGCTGTACCGCTTTCTTCACAGCTTACGTAGCGCCATAGACTACATAGACTGCTCATGTCATATGTTTCATATGGTAAGATGTATACCATTAAATCCACCATTGTGAATTTAACTATCTCCCATGTCTTTCTGAATTGTACCCACCCCATCGTTAAAACAGAAAAAGTTAATTTACCTTCATAGCAAAAATTTTAAATTAGTAGATGATATAAGTTTTAAAATGCTGTTTTGAATGTTTAACTATTTTTTTATTACTCTAAAAAACACCTTAATTAACAAAAATTACTATAATATATATGTCCTTCCCTTATTTGTGCACATTTCAAAATGGCGGAAAAACGTTACACTTATTTAAAGTTGATGAGCAGTCTATCTAGTCTATGCTTAGTGCCCTTTGCCTGCCCGCCTACACGTAATTATAAATTCATCGGTTAACCAAAGGGTTTCTCATTCTTTGTTTTTTGTATTTTCCCAACAGCTGCAAGAATATTTCGACAACAAGCACATTAACAATGTAAGTTTTCACCGCTTCTTATATTCCTTTACTCCCATTATCACTTTCACGTTTATTGCTATAAAATTACGACAAATACTTGAAGCCTTGAATTATATTGATTTGTAAACTGGGGCATGCTTAGGAACAGAAGAAGAGCCGTCACAAGCTATTGAATGGGCTGGATAACGCCTCTAACAGTGGGGATACCATGGACTCCATCTCCGAAACATCCAGTCAAAAATCGTTTAAAACCGGTAACAAAACCATACATTTAAATTGCCGTTAGGGGTTATTGTTATCTTCAATATATTAACAAAACCCTAATTTATTCATTAATTTCAAATATAAAGTGCATTTAACGTCAATATTTAAAATCAGCTATTGCGAATATATGAGTTTTGGTCATTCATTTTCTGTATCAAGGCTTATTTAGAGTATTGCTGTAAGTTTGGTCATTTTTATATGAACTAGCTGGCGCCATTACTTTTGAAAATCTAATAACTTATGAAACTAGTTGGAAGTCTTTTATGTAATTTTTGACAATTAAACGTCCACGCAACCGAAAAGGCTTTTTCATAATTCCATAAAATCGGCAGAAAAGCGCCTTTATATTAGATTTCTACGACCCCACTTACAGAACTGCTTTTCAACCCCGACCCGACCCGATTTTTTCTTAAATTTTAAACCGAAACCGACTTGACCCGAAAGCATTTTAAAATTTTCATCCCTGGTTTCGGGTCACCCGTGCAGGTTTTTGAACCCCCACTAAATTATCCCCTGAAATGTCTGATCGAAAATCACATTTGTTACATTAAATAGAGGCAATTTTTCATGTTTATTCTCCTCGCTCCTTTTTCCTCCCCCAGAACCGTCTCATAGTAACGAATCAGCCGGCTCGCGATTCAAACACCTCAACCATCACCCGCCCTCCCTCAAACAGCCCCAAAGCGGTGGCAACAGCAACACCACAGCAGTAGCCCCTACTCTCTTTAATAACGTTAATAAAAGCGAAGGCGCCACCAAGGCACCACCTCACAATGCAAACCATCATCGCCAGGAGGCGGGCGCCAAAAAACGCTTCAAAACCACGACGGCGCTTCCACCCCCTGCCCCCTTCTCCACTAAGGCCAGAGAAGAGTTGCCGGGCTTGGGCAAGAAAAAAGGCTTGCACAACAACAGCATGGGTAAACAACCCGCCAAAACTAACGGGGGCGCCGGTGGTACCCAGGAAAAACGAAGGATCGCCCCCCTTAAGGTAATAGCAAAGCAATGTAGGGTAGCTACGGGCCGCACAAAGTCTTAATGAGTCTATGTTTCACTACTTATAAGTAAGTTTTCGGAAAGAAATGCGGGAAAAATGCTTAAAAACCACGACTAAAATTTTTGAATCTAACGATGTTAATTTCATGTGTAAAAATAAGAGTTTTACTTGAGAATAAAGTTCTATCTTATAACCCTCCATTGGCCCACTCTATTTTATTCACTTTAGTCGATTTATAGCTGCATTATCATTAATGCTTACAGTGGAGTATGTATAGTCTCTTTGGCCTAATGACGTGCAGTTTTGGCCAGATGAATTTTTTGGTAAATTCCCAAGTCCTAGATAGAAATTGCAGCGCTCCATCATCGTCTAGCGCGCTTGGTTAGGAAAAGTATGGATCTTACTAAGTTGTTCACGGTATTTGGCGTGTGCAGCTCGATATAAACTCCATTCCTTTTATCATTATTATTATTGTAAAAAGGGCTGGATTTTGTTTGGTCGACCACCTTTGGCTTTATTAAGGCTAACGGTCAACTTTGCTTTGTTTATGTTGTGTTGACTAAAACCACCAAACATAACCTTGCCGTTTTCACGACACTAGCTTTTATAATTACTATTTTTTGGACACTTTTTCAAAGTCATGCGCATTATTTATGCCCATAAAGGTTTTTTCTTCACTTTTTCAATTTCTCCGTTGCTTTAGCAAAGCCACCCACGGCCATCTAGCTTTAGCGGGGAGGAGGAAGACTTGGTCAGGCCCGTAGCCAAAAAGCGGGCACACAGCCCTGTAGCCGCTAAGAAAATTCGGGCCGCGAGCATAGGCGATAGGAATAGCGGTAGTGGGAGCAGTAGTAGCATTTCTCTCTTCTCATCGCCCTACGCCGAGCGAAAGATTGAAGGACCTTTCAGGAATGATACCGCCAGTCCCGACCTGACCCCCAAACTCAAGAAACACCCAACGTCCATCTCGGGGTAAGTCGTGGCCTCTTTTTAATTTACGGTTGAGAACGGGGGCGGAGACTTAACTTTTACAGTTATAGGCTAAATATTGTAAATATGACCTCTCCGAAATTACATTCAATTAAAGGGTTTTTTATTATCTCTAGTGGGGGAGGAAAGGGTGATCAATCTTAGTTTCTGAAAAAGATCGTTCTTTTATTTTTATACTTTGCATGCAACTTACTTCTTCGCTAATGTTCTAAAAACGGCTGGGTTTTGTTTGGTCTACCTTTGGTTAAGCGAAGACAAAGGGTCGACTAAGATAAACGGGCCACGAACCTTCTAAAACCAAAGTTCGACCAAACAAACCCAGCCGCATTTACAACGCTAAATGTGTTTTCGAAAGCTTAAATATGCTAGGCATAGTGCTGTATATTCGACTTTAAAAAAACTGCAATTTCTCTTTTATATTGATATAGATTTCAATCTCAATACTTTTTCCATTAAAATAGGCCATTTAAAAACAGTAGATTTGTCATAACATAATCCTACCATTTCAAAGTTTATTTTACCATACTCTAGCGTTACCCCCACAGCCCTAACAGCCAAAGGCGTCGTTAGCAAGAGTCAAAACAACGGACCCTCCCGACGCTTATCCACGCCACTACTAACCAACCACGACGCGGACCAAGGTTCCCAGGATATGGAGATGGACGAAGAGGTTAATTTTACCGGCTTGGGCAATAATAGTTTGAGCAAAAAATCTCCGAAAAGTTTACCCACCGTACTACCCCAACAAACCCGGGTTTCGGTCAAGGGCAAGGGTGGCACCTCGTGCCAAGCCATTATCACCAAGGTAGAGCCTCGCCTCAAAGTTAGGGTCAGACTGCCGGAACCCGTTAATAAATCCGTCATCGTAAATCACACGGCCGTGCTCCAGGGTTGCTTAGAGGTAAGCAATTTATTTTTCTTTCAGATGCTTATCGAAACCTGCTACATTGACTTAGCGTGGAATCGAATATAATAATAACAATATTAGTTAATTGAGAATATGGAAAAACGCCTGATTCTATAGCCCCTTTATCGACTATTTTAAAGCTTTTACATAAATATTGCTTCGTAAAAATTAGCGACTTGAACTCTTTACGTTGCCGTAACGATTATTCAAAATGTTAAAACCCCTTAAAATTTATTTTATTAGCTGTTGTAACATGTGCTTTGTTCTAAAGTATTATTTATATAATTAATACTTTTTGTTTTAGGTGGGTTCGGTTGTCAAGGTGGAACAAGACATGAAAATTAGGAAGGGAACTATCGAGAAGATATGGGACAACAGCGTTTACACCATAGGTAACCAGCCAGCTTCATTCATTACCTTAATTATGTGTTGCAATGTTATTAAGGGTAAACGGTCCTTATTATTGATTAAAAAAACGTTTTTTCTCAATCAACATGATAAGTATTTATGGAGAAAGGACACAATTCGCTAGAGTGATAACCGCAAATCAAATAATTATAACTCTAATTTTTATGCCATAAAGACTAAAATCTAACACGACACCACTATTACAACTTAGTTATTTGAAAACTTTTTAATCACCATTTTACGTTTTATTTATTCCCTTCCTTTAGAAATGGAGGAGGGAGAAGTTAGGGTGGTGAGACGGAGCATGATCCACGTGGTACAATTGGCGATGCGTAATTACTCCAAGCAAAATCGAACCTTCGGACCGAGTACCTTAGACAAGGTAATGTGTCTTAACAAGTGGTATTTGGAGACTAATATATTATATGGTTGAGAATAGTTTTTCTATATAATAGCTTTTATACTCGCTCGATTTAGGGCTTAATTTATAGTAAAGTGAAAATATACCTTGAAAACTCTATTTGATTTATAATTATAATTCTGTGATTAATCAAGTCCCCTTTCACTTGTTTAGACGGCGATATTGGAAACAAAAACAGTAACTTATCTTATGGGATTTAGCTAGGGTGGAATCCTCAAAAACATTTTACTTACACATCGCAATTGTTGAAAAATAAATGATCATCTTTTTCTAACTGCCTAACTTCGTTTCAAAATGTACTTTGTGATCATGTCGCCCCAAACACTTAAATCTAAATCGCCACGAGATGAAATAATTACTCGATTATAAAAATTAAGTTAATACCAATAAATATCCCATATGGCATATCCCGTTTTAAAAGCAATTTAACGAAATCAGCGTTATTTAACCATTTTATTAATTTTTCTAGTTGAAAGATTCCTTGTACACACCCACGCCCGCGCCTCTTCCACGGCTGGGTGTAGTGGGTAAGCCTAAGGCGGGCGTTGCCGGAGCCTCTGGGAAAATTCAACTTTACACCTCTTCATCATCCTCCTCCTCCTCAACTCACTCCGGTTCGAGCTCTAGTTCTACCCTTTCATCCCCCAACGCCTCTAGATCGTCCTCTAGGTTAGTGCTTGGTCCCCAATTAGTACCCGACCTCAGGCCCGGGTTCATTTTGCGACCATAAGGCCAACCCCCTTATTGTTATTATATACGACTTAATGGGCTAGTCTTTATCTTGAGATACACTATTCGTACAAATTATAAATTATAGCTCTGTGCCGTAACTTGAGATTGACAGAAAATATTGCAACATAGACCATGACGTCACCACAGTAGTCTCGTAAAAACGGCTGGGTTTTGTTTGGTTGATCTTTGGTTTTAGTCGCATAAACATAAACAAACCAATATTTTTTGATCTGTTTTTCCTACTCCCATATCTTTAGTCGACTAAAACCAAAGGTTGACCAAACAAATCCGGCCGTTTTTACAACACTACATCGCTATCCACGATACGCAAATTACTGCCAAAAAATTGGTTTCCATTTTAAAACTTCGCCAAAAGATTGTTTAAGACATGAATTTTATTTTTGAACATTTTTAGGCTCTATGTCTAAAGTCTGTAATTAAGAACTACCTAGATCCACGCTCATTTTTATCAGTTAAAACTCAGTTCCAGAATCCCGCTTTAAAATTTGTGGTTGCCGCTTTTAAAATTTGCTTTAGCATGTACTGTAAAAATTCCCACTATTTTGTCACCATATCTTGTTTTCATATAATCTGAATGAACAGTGCTTTAAATTTTATCACACTTTCAAAGGTCTCGGTCGTCCTCAGCTTCCTCTCTACCCTCTGGAAAATCTCGAAGTTCTGCCTCGGTCAGTCGCCCCGAAACGACCGTCAATAAGAAAAGGGTTCGAACGGCCAAAGATGGAAACTCTAACTTCAAGGGGGCCCTGGGCTCTGAATTTGCCTCCTCTTTGGACTTGTTGCATCAGCACACGGTCCGATCGGTTAATGCTCCCCTACAACACACCCAGTCGACGCGTGATAAAAAAACACGAAGTGAGCGCGAGATTTATTTTTGTGCTGGTTCAATTGATTTCTGGATGAATATGGTTTACCCATTTGAACCATTAGCATGTTAAAGGCGTCTAATCAAACCCCTACATTAGCGTCTGTTTTTATTGAAAACATAATTTAAAATAAAGTATTTCTATCTCCACGTGTATCAAAGGGGGTGGGGGGGGGCTAAATCGTAGCGTCATGAGTTTTAGGTGCCCATATGTAGGAAGTTTTCTTAGTTACTCCCTTTTTGCTTAACAAAGACTCGACTCAAATAAAATTTTGCTGTACGCCCTTATCAATCGAGGGCCGTGGGCGAAAACCATACTGATAAATAATGTAAGCTTTTTAGGGCCAAGCCAATTAACAAGGCTATGAAGCTGAAAGTTTGTATTGTTTATAACTTTAAACTTCAAATAACGCTCAAATGGCTCTGATTGTGTTACATATTAAATTGAATTTTGTTTTAACGATACAGAAGATTTGTCGGATACTCTTACTGATTCGATCGTTATACCTCGCCCCGAGGGCATGGATACTGCCCTATTTACTGCTCTTTCTTCCGGCATAAGTAATTTTAAAACTTCGATATGTGTGTAAAACGAGTTTGTTTTTTTATTTAATCAACTGAGACTCGCCTTAAATAAACAACATATATTATTTTTTCTTTGGCCGACGAAAAAACTTTATAAACATAGTTAACGTTTTTGATATCTAAAAATGCAATTTTTATGCTTGTTCTACTAATTTTGAGTTGCATTAATTTGATTTCGCATTAGGCGGCTTTAACCATTTAAACCTACCGTCGAATATGTCATAAGCAAAAATACCATATTTAGTCTAAAATTTTGCATACTTAAAGATCTTTGGATATTATCAAATTTAGTTTTTTTTAAAGCTTAAGATGTGATTTACATTATAAACTAATCTAATTATGTTTGCTAATTAATTGGCTTTTTTTTGTAAAAGAAGGGACTTTTCTCAAAATAGTGTCCGCTCTTAATGGGTTAAGAAGTAGTGGAATGACTTAAAAATTAAATCGGGGGATGAACAGCTGTTTGTTTGTTATCGCTCGATCAACATTTAATGTCGTTTGTTTTGTTGTTTTAATAAAGTAAGTAAAGCTTTTTGGAATTGTGTTGCAGCAGCATGGTTTTCGCTAACCTTTAAACGCGCTCGTATTTATTCAATTTTTCGTCGATACCTACACTCGATGTCGATGGTTACAGCAAAAAATAGGGCTTGATAAAATGTTATCACCCGCTTTTAACCTTAATTCTGATCTCCCTTTTAATTTTTTTAAATGATTACTACTCCCCTCACCTAGGTAACGTTTTTCAACAGTGGTGCAAGTTGTACGCCGCGATCAGTGCTCTACGCCAGAACAATCATCAAAAGCTAGAGGACGAATTGATCATAGAACGGGTTAAGGGGCAACAAATGAACACTAAAATAGCCTTGGCCGAGGCCTCCAAGAGGGAAATGATCGCCGACATCTCAGCCCTCCTGCAAGCTCGCATGAACAAGGTGATTTTTTGAGTGAAAACATAGCACGCATTACAACGATCTATCTAGTTATTTATCAAACAAACATCGCTCTATATTTTAAACCAGAAAATGTTGCATTCTTGTGATGCGATATTGACTCGTTAGCCCCCCCCCCCCCAGACCTGATTCTACTAAATATTAGTAAAAAATGCTTTTATTTCTTTTAACTGCATATGGCCCAGCACGGTTTCCCATAATAAATTTCATTCTAGTGATGTTGTTACACCACGTTTTCTGTGCTTTTTTATAGGCATATTTAATTATCATTAGTAAAATTTCATTGCCATACTTATGACATTTTTACTCTATGATTTCTTGTTCTGTAGTTGGACTCGTCTATCGTGAAACCGCTGAATTTATCTCGATTCGCGAAGGAGGTCGTTAATCATCAACAAAATTTGAAATCCACCATCATCAAGATCGAAAGCGAAGTTGATGTGCTCGCCCAAAAAAACGTGGAGATGGTAAATATATTTTGACGATATTTGTTTATACCAGCGTTTGACGATTACCTTAATGCGATGATAGGAAGGTTTTGTTTTTTTAAGCGCAACTCATTTAGGATTTGAGTCAGCAAACAAAACTACTGTTTAGGCCCTTTATTGAGCATCAACGTTTATTGTAAAAGCATTGATGGTATTGTGGTAAACATTTTTCAAAACAATCTTTAGCGCGAGAAATTGTTCGCATTGACGGGAAAGGATTATTACGATCCAGCCGGGGCTTCTGGCAATCCCCTTCAATTTTACACGGAGCAAATCGTTAACAAGCTTCTCCATTCCTCCAAGTAAAATTACGTTTGCAATTTTTACGGGCAAAACAGTTAACTTTGCCGGCAAACCTTTTTATTATACTCTGCTTATCGAGAATCTCTCTTTGACAATAGTAATAAGCACATTTCTTTTCACGCCAGTTCAACCCTGCTCAGACCTCAAGCCCCCTTCTTGCCGACAAATTTCAAGGCCGCCGCCGGCCCGGCTCAGGGCTTAGTCAATAGCGGCAACCTACTCTTCAACAATAGCAATAGCGCGGGCGGTGGTAACAACATGTACCTAGCTAGCGCCGTTAAGTTAATGTCGGCTGCCGCCCCTCCAAATTTCAACGTTTCGCCCGGCGGCGCGCCCAAAAAACCGTACGTTATCCAGCCTCCTCCGCATCATCATTCCCATCCCCTACTCGACAATTTTAATCAGCAGCTCTCCTTGGTTCATTCCACGACCAAACACCTCAACTCCAGTTCGCCCACTACCCTCCACAAAAACAAATTACACCCACAAGCCCTTCCCCTCCTCCCTTCGTCTTGGAATTCGGTCTTGCCTAAGCCTACACCAGGCGCTGCTCAACCCAGAATGGTCAGTTGTAGTAATGCAATGCTCGCCTCCCAAGCGTTATTAGGCACAGCTGCTCCTCCCCAACAAATCGTTTCTAAACATCATCTCGCCCCTCAACAACAGCAGCAACTTATATCCTCGGATCTGGCAGATCCCTTAGCGTGCGCGAGTTACGTGAAGAAAGTTATCGCGAAAGCGATGGAAGAAAGTCAGGCTGCCGCCTCTTGTACGACCACGCAACACGGCGGTAATCACGTCAATACCGCGGCCACCAGTGGTAATTGCCCCCTTTCGCTACCCCTTACTTCTAATTCTTCTCATGCCGGAATCGTGAATTCCGTAGTGGGTACGAGTCTCAAATTAGCTCCCGGCACCGCCTCTATAGCCCTTACTAGCGGTCCCTCGAAACCTAATAACCTGATTACTAGTGAGTTTACACAATCTTAATTAGATTACTATTATTTGTTAACCTTGTTTTATTTTGGTAACCTTCGAGGTAGGTTAGAATAAGACGTGCTTTGAATTACACGATTATTGAATTGTTTTCAAATTTAGATGACGTACGTATATGACACTTTCTATTGACACTGAAGTTACATTGCTTCTCATAGTTTAAAAATAATAGTTTTTTTTATAATTTTTACCTTTGGAAGTAGGAAACGAAATAACGCCTAAAAAAGCATGAGATTCTTTTGGCAAAAACACTGTTTAGATTTATTATATTTCCTTTTTTTAACGCGGCTTTCATAAAATATGTTGCTTATATATAAATACTAGAAATTTCATCAAACGCCGCTATCGCTCACAATCTACCGGCTACGTTGAAGTTTACGAATAGTGCCGCTCATCAAGGCCCCCCTCACACGAATGTAAGATAATGTGCTCAATTATAAATTATTCGTACATAATTCGCACCTAGTCTGTATGTTTCACAAAACATTAGTCTATATTTAAGTTACAACAAAAAGTGAATAATTCTAAAGATTTAGGCTGGATAATCTCAGTTAGGCCTTCTTATATATGGTCACATGTTATTAGAAACGTTCAATCCATTGTTCAAGAATATTGGTATTTATAAAGTTTAAACTTACTGTATCTTTATAATCCCATATTAATAGGCGGCCTCGTCCGGCGGCTTAAATTCGGCGCAACTCCTATCCAATTCGTGGGGCCTTTCCGCTTTCATACATCAAACCACGGCATCTACCGTTTCAACCACGCTCAGCCACCCTATAAAAACAACGCAGCAGAGCACTTCTGTGCAGCCCGAAGTGGTTTCTACACCGGCGACGTCTCATATCGTGTCAGGAATCGGGCCCGGCGATGCAACTCCCATAATTTCACATCCGACTACTAAAGGTAATTAATTGTCAGCCACTCTAAATTCAAGATTGACAACTTGTTTATTACCTAGCCCATTCAGCAAATAATGAAGTTGTAAAATTGACCGGCGAGCTGTTTGCAGTTATTGTAGAGTTTTTTACCGTGAACCCTAATATATTTTCATTTTTTCCCCCTATAGGTCAAGTTTTTGAAATATTCGCTGTCAAAGTTGCCAAAACAGCGATTTTGGCATTTTTTCAAACGTCAACCGGCTTGAGGCTAATATTAAATAATATATAGATACTAATGTTGTAAAAACGTTTGGGTTTTGTTTGGCCGATCTTTGGTTTAATTAAGACCAAAAGGCGACGGTCCGTTCTTCAAATTACGACTAACCCTAGAGGGGTCTATTTATGTTTAGTCGACACGAAAATCAATGGTCGACCAAACAAAACCCAGCCGTTTTTCCAACACTAATAGATACCAACAATCTTAATAATTATAAAAGGACTTTTAGGACTAGACTCTGCTTTAGGCATACGCTTAATATCGACGCTAATCTTTTTATCTCTACTAGGCGGTGAGGAGGCCCACAAGCCCGCGAGCAGTCACGGTGTTAAAAGTTCCCCTCCATCCGCAACCCCAAGCTTATTCAATTTCGTTTCCCAACCCACTCCTTCTCAACCCATCATCTCGCAATCGGCGGACGGCGATGCATCCAAAGCAGCTGAATGTAGTGTGGTCTCGAGCAAAAACGTTCTTAACGTGGAGCTGTCTAGCGCCAACGGTGTCACTACGTCTCCGTCTATTAAGAACTCTAATGATGGTACGAGCTCCGCCATATCAGCAACAATACCATCTACGGTAAGATAATGCTAAAAACCTCGACTAAAGTCGCAAAAACTATTCTTTTTTCAACTTAAAATTTATCAAATTCCATCATGGTCATTTGTCAATTTCCCCAAAATTTTCGTTTTAACGTTTTTGAATGGATTAGAATACCGAAAATAATGCATAGTGCCGCCTGTGGATTTCGAATCGAATATTTTTAGTATTCGATTTAACTTCAAAATTTTTTTGAAAAAATATTCGATTCGATATGCGTCCAATAATAAACTGAAGATTCGGATTCGGTGATTATGATTATAGTTAAAAAAGATAGATGGAAATATAACTAAACTGCGGTAAAATAAAATCAGTTGTATTTTAATAAATTGAAAGTTATATGATTTTCGAATATTTTTGTTAAGATTCGATTCGAATCTCAGCAAGCTAAGGTTTGAAATTTACACAAAAGATTCGAAATTTCGAATTTCCCATAGGCGTAATGCATAGCATTATAAGAAATTGACTGTTTTGACATTTTTGTTGCCATAAATAATATACAACGATTGAAATCCCTTATTTAAGGTACCCGAAATTTTGGTGGAGTTTCCCATAGCGAGTATCACGCACGAAACCGTAGCCTGCTCCACGAATGCGGCCATTAATAGCAACAGTAACAGCAGTTTAACACCCGATCAACCTCCCCACCAACACCACACCTCTCCCCCCGTCGCCTACGAACAATCCGATTCTCACAAGTACCATATTAAGCAACAAACTCGATCAATAATGGGTTGTTCTAATTTTTATTCTTTGTGGCTTATTTAATATTTAAAGCAACGGTAGGGTTGGTAATTGAACGTTTCAGATGAGGGCGCTTATTATGCAATTAATTTTAAAGCAAAATGAGTGGTTATTTAATTCTTCAATGCATTTAAGTTGTGTCCCATAGTACTTTCGCTTGGCGCTTTACTGCCCCAATGATCCGATTCGGTATAAAATTTTAATTGCCAATCATAGGTCCGATAAAAGTGAGGCCCATAAATCTAGTAACAACGGGGAACGGTTTTTTAAACGGAGTAACAAAGAAAGTAGACCCAGCCACAAGCTCAACGCATCCTCCACCCTCTTCAAGTATAACGCATCTGTCGCAAGCACACTCCCTGCGACTACCGCCAGCCCCAACGGCAAAACTCCCACTCTCATCACGCTCCCCAGCACCGGCGGCAATTCCGTCTTCGATTCTACCTTTAACACCATCACAAGTCCTACCGATGGTATGTACAGCATTTATAAAAACGTTGTTTGCGTTTTTTAAACCCAGCCCAACACACAATATTCTAAAGCTTAAATTTCTGCCAAATTTATTCTTTGACTTCAACCACAACTCGACCCGAATAAGCAAAAAATTAATAAATTGTTTTAAAGGCTTCAACTATCAATGGATGTAGGATTATATTGTAAAATATTTTTTTGTTACCTCTAACCGCTAGCCTCTTATTTTTTAGTTACGCTTCTAAAATATGCCCCATTATTTGAAACAGGTTATCAGCCCGTCGTTATGGAGGATAGGTCGGGCCCCGTTGACACAGCTAACATCGAATTGATGGCTTCGGTCGCTCTCATAGCCGCAACCTCGAGTCAATTTCATTCGCACAAAGGCCATAGCCACGAGGATAAACCAACCACGACTCAGCTCATCTCAATCCCTACGGATGACAACAATAATTCTGGCAAGCAACAATTTGTTTTGCCCAATGCTACGACGGGACCCGATAAAATCGTTCTCGAGACCGTCGATAAAATTCCCACCACTCCAACGCCCTCCATCTCTTCTTCGTCCGATGTACAGAGTGCGGATCACGTTAAAGGAGACTGGGAAAAACCACTCAAAAAGCGAAGCACCAACCCCACCCTACCCGAATTGCAGCAAGGGGCGGCAGCAGTAGTTGGAGGAGATGGACTGGTGACTTCTCGTTATCACCACCATCAGCCACTACAGCATCAACACCCCCTTAACGCCTGGTACCAACAACTACTTAAGTTGGAACAAGGGGCTCCTTCTACCACCAACGCCCCCCTTCAGCCCATCCCTCACAATTTCCCCTTCCTACCACCACCCAATAATCATCACACCCATCCCTACGCCCCTCTATCGGGCGAACGATTTGGTCATCACTTCGCCGCACTCTCGCAATACAACGCCATGCTAAAGGCGGCTCACCACCATCAGCCTTCGACGACGGATCTCGATCAGGTGGCTGCTAGAATGCAGCCCCCTGCCAACTATTTATATCGTCCCGCCGCAGTCTCCCAAGATCATCATAACCATTACCACCCAGCTATAACGACGACTAATGACGTTAGCTACTACCCGACGATAGACGGTAGCTCCCATTCTTCCCATAATAACCTGGTACCGCACGACGATAACTCGGCTTTGCACCCCTCTTTCCTGCACCAACCCCCCACCTATTTTGACAGTTACGCAGGGGGCCGCTTGATCGGAAGTGGAGGAAGCTATTATCAACAACCTCCGCACTCCCTTTCGCTCTCTCACCCGGCGACCCCTTCCTTCAAACCATACGACAACAACGCTACACCAAACAACGTGCCCTCCTTTATTACACCTACTACTCCTAATCACTCTTCCGCTGCAGCCGCTATGATGTTGATTAACGAGTATTCCCAAGCCCAGACGCTGCAGCAGCAACTCCCCACCCCCTCGCAAGTGGCTGCCGCCGCGGCTGCTTACAACTACTTCCCTTACCTCGTTCAGCACGGGTTTCACCCACACCACCCCCACCCCTACTTCGGACACATGATGTCTTCTGGCCCCACCGCCCCCACCCATCCGCACCATCCTCATCCGCAAATGAGTAGTTGGCTATCGGCAGTCATGGCTGCCGGTAACACCTCACCCCTTTCCGATCATCATCACCCCCCGAAAGGAAAGCAGTCGACGTCGTCGTCCGGTTTCGACCTGGACCTCAAGTCCGTTGCTCCCACTACGACCACCACTAAAACCACCTCCTCCTCCATTCTCCCCCCTTCTATGCAACCGCACCCCGCTTTCCTCACGCCCGGGCACCGCAGCAGCCTGCCCTTCATCAATAGCGCCGAAGAGTCGTTTCATCATAATGTCGGCGGCGGACCGAACGGGGGCCGTCAATCTATGCCTCATAACAACAACCACGCGATCGGTAATTTGTCCACTACCCTCATCACCCCTAACAATAATCGTAAGTTTGGTGGTGCCGGGGTGGTTGAAAGCGGGCCAGGGCCGGGTGGCTCGAGCTCCTCCGATAAAATGCCGGTAGCGGCTCGAGCATCCTCTGTCAACCTAGCAGCGATAAGTGGGGGTGGAGTGAAGCCGCTCCATCACAATAACAACCCTCTTTTTCTCCCCAATCATCATCAACATCTTCATCATCAGGGCAGCAGTAGTGTTAATTTAAGCGGTCATCAATCTTCCCCGCTCGCCCTATACCAACCCCCTTACGATCTCAGAGTTGCACATGGCTCTAGCGTGGCGGACACGGTTTCTACCTTGGGTTTCGCCGGCCCTAAACAACTTTATTGCCACAACTTGACTTCTTTATACGGCGGGCCGGCGATCGACAATGGTGCCCACGCGACCTCCTCTACTACTTCCCATACTCCTCATCAACAACCATCGCCCCCACCTTTTAGCATCCCACGCATGATGACGAGTAAAAACCCATTTTTAAAATTATGATATATCATATATTATGCTTAAATTAAGGCTTCTTATGGTGTTTTGAAGGATATACCTGATTTTATTTGTACCTGTTATTGGTATGGATGACTAATTTTTAAGCTGCAGGATTTTTAGAAGATTTTTACCCTCATAATCAGATCCTCTAAAATTTCCGATAACAAATCTATGAAGATTACTGTATAAATAAAGTAATGTTGTTGGTTAGCTAGTTTAAAAATTATATAATATGCATTATGTAACGCTTTTAAGGTTTAAATTGATGATTTTTTGTTTTACCTTAGACCCAATTCCCTTGAATTATGGATCTTTGGATAAGAAATGAAATGGTATGAAGACCGGCAGACAAAGCACCTCAAGATCTCTATCGAGTTGACTCAGATCAATTGTTTTAGATTAAAATACATCGCACGCGCACATTTTTAAGGGTTTTTGTTAAATGGCTGTTGATTATAATATATCTCTCTTTGTGTCCCTTTAATAGAACTGTCTTTGTAGATTTTGCCGATATCTTTTTTTGCCTATATAACTATTGTATAATAGAAAAGCACATAAACCATATATATATTGACCCATTGATAAGTAGTTATTTCCATTGTCTTTAAGAAATTGCCTTGACTTGTAATCGTCACGAAAGAAAAAATTTGTACATAAATTCTATAAATCCATAACATATATTCCATATTTTTAAATTGAATATCAATTGTATCAATAAAGGTATTTTGTGTAAACACGCGTTTTATTGAGCAAAGGAATGGGTCCAACACACTCTTATCAAGGTATATTTTTTAGGAAAAATATTTCGATGACCTCGAATTATTAAACCCTAATAACAAGCGCTCCCATAAACCTTCTAGTTCCTATTATATTTTAAATAGCATTTAACAATATTAAGTTTTTTTTTTAAATTAATGAAATGACGCCAGTCCTATCATATCTTAAAATCAAAAATCCCGATGTTAAAAAATCATTTTTTCAATTCTACAAAAAATATACAAACATTTGAGCATTAAATTCATTAAGCCTCAAAACCTATACATGCAGTCTTCATAATATATTTTACTAACAAGCTAATTTAGTTTTTTAATGTTTTAACGATTTAAATTGTGGTTTATCGAAGTATGTAATAGGGGGGTGTTATTAGATTAGGGAGAAATCAAGTAAAAGGGCAGTCTACAAATACAAAATCTCAATGTTCATAACAAACATAGTTTATTTTTGAATTTGCATGTCTTAACATTTCTTACACATTGGTGGAAAAGTGTGGTAAAATTTGAATATTTATCGTCACATTTAACCTAGGAGGGGTAGTTGGTATAGGCCCTATCTTTGAACAAGAGCCAGCGGGTTCAACCCCGATTTCAGCACTTTTCAACACGGCTCTCAGGCCTGGACAGCCGAGCGTGACCCCTCATCCAAATGTCTAAATAAGCTGACCACCTATGAATTCTTTTAACAAAAATTTACGGGTCAAGATGTCATAAAGTTAGTTTAAATAAATCTTTTAATGAAAATTGATTCGTCAAGGTGTCATAGTTTAAATATAAAAATTAATTTTGCAAATTTATCTTTGGGACAATTGTCATTTTTATCTAAAAACTACAATTATCACAATTGTTACCACCAAGTTAAGTTAAAAATTTTTAAATATTATATTTGGCATTATAACACCCATCAGTTTTGGTCAAAAGAAATTATTTAGCTCAATAAACGACAAATATGATAAAAGTCACCGATAAGTTGGCAAATATAAATTTTATTAAAATTGTTACCACAAAAAAGTGCTGCCTCCATATATGTCACTTATTTTTAGTTACTATAAGATCATCAAATTTAAAACATTAAAGTTATCACTTATTCAGATCGTATTTTACTAAATAATTTTAGTCAACTAAGTTTTTCCCACACAAAAACACCTAAACTCAAATCAACCACCTTTTTTCTCCCTCTATTAAATAGGAAATCCTGGGCGTAAAGGTTAAAAATGGTATTTAGGACTTGATGGGTATAATAAATATTAATATTGCTAGTTAATAATATCAATATTTATTTTCCGCCAGCCCCCTTGATAAAATTTTAGATTTTAATACATTCATTAATATAATATACTAGCTGACCCGGCAAACGTTGTTTTGCCATATTAAAAATATTTAAAAAAAAATTAAAAAATTTAAATAAGAAAATTTAAAACTACCAAAAAAAAATTTAAAAACTCAACTAAACGAAAAATAACAAATAATTGATATTTTTAAGGGTGGTTAAAAACACAAAATTTTACCTCAATAATGTTCGAATTTAAATTTTCATGAAGCAAATTTTTTTTAAGTCAAATTTACCTATAATCAAAAAAATATATCGCGCCTGGCCTTTATGATAAAATATAAACAAAAGGCGAATACGGATACGCATATAGGTTATTTAACGAAAAATAACAAATAATTGATATCTTTAAGGGTGGTTAAAAACACAAAATTTTACCTCAATAATGTTCGAATTTAAATTTTCATGAAGCAAATTTTTTTAAGTCAAATTTACCTATAATCATGGGCGTAACCAGGTTTTGGATTAGGGGGGGGGGGCAAAACGTTTAAAAGTTCAATTAGAGGGGAGGAAAACATAAATTTTTTAAAATTTTCAATGTTTTTGCATTGAAAAAAATTTGGTTTCGCAAATTAGGGGGGGGGGCAGCCGAGGATTTCAATACAAAAACTCTTAAAAATTAAAAAAAAATTATGTTTTGCCCCACCCCCTAATTAGCCGGGGGCAGGGGGCGCGGCTGCCCCCCCCCCTATTTGAACTTAACTCCAATTAATACAGATGCTTATTGGCGAATTTACACAAAAATAAAAGATCACTATGGAAATCGTCAAATCTAACACGATTTCCATACACGGATCAATGCCATCCAATTAGATTTTAACGCGTTTTCTTTTTAATATTTTATTTACCAATGTATTTTACACCCATGTGATTATTAGAATAAACTATTATTTGTTTAAAAAAAAATTGTTTTGGTAATATAAAATTTAAATTACGGTTGCATGAAAATTTTTGGATAGTCGAGACCTTTTTTTTGCTCTCAGGAAAATTGTTGGGTAGTCAAGACCTTTTTTTTTAATCTGCCCCCTCCCCTAATTCAAAACCTAGCTACGCCCATGGATATATCAACATTTATTGGCACTTTGTTAAAAGTATTTTCATTTTTCTCCTTGTTTAACGTGCAAAAAATTACAAAATTAGATTTTTTAATTTATTTAGCCACGCAGGAGGGGGGGACACGACCGTCCTATAATAATAATAATAATTGAAGCAAAAAATGGCTTTGATAGTGCGTAAAAAGTTTTCATTTTCCGCAACACATGCCTTGCATATCACCAGACTACACGATAGATAGATAAGATACGCAGCAGTACGTGATGAGGGCAGGGCGTTTGATTGGCGTGCGATACAACGTCAAAACGCATAAAACCCAATATCTCGAAAACTACTGGACCGATTTGGCTGGAACATATCTTAAAACACGCTCCGGAGTGTGGGGAATAAACTGTGAAATTTTGAGCCAAATCGGTCCGGTAGTTCTCCAAAATTGGTGGCGCCATACATACACACATAGTTTCATTTTTATATATAAGATTATTGATTTGATAATTTTCCTGTAAAACAATATTTATGTCTTCAGCGATAGCATGCTACATTTATAAACGATTTAATTACAAGGATCTATTGCTAACATTTGATAAATTTATTACAACGCTAATAAATGAGTTTTGGAATTTAATAATTATAACCCAAATGAAATTTTAACACAAAAACACATAATCTAAATTTTAATTTCATATCAATCTAAAAATATTTTTGCAAAGGTTCTCCCAACAATTTTTCAATCGTTTCTATGAATTTGTGGCATTCAGCTTCAACCAGGGAATCATCATCTAAGTAAAAACACAATTATAAGTTTTTAAATAATTAATTAAACAAAAAAACAATTTTATATTTTACCTTCCATAAGTTCGGCAATGTAAGACGTGCTCTCGGGTAATAAAATCAAATAATCTTCCCCGCATTTGCGATATACACTCTCCAGTATCTTGATGGCAGAAACGCGAACCTAAAGAATGAAACGGAATTCAATATAGATAGATATATAGAGTCCCGATTTACGACGGGTGGTAACCGCGAATCAACTTAGAATAACTCTAATTTATATGCCATCTAGGACACATTTTAAATTAGAGACTAATTTGACTAAATTATCCCTATCCCTTTTAGAATGTGACTTGAAAATAAAAACAGACACATAACGTTTACGCTCTTATTGGAGCTCATCAGTATGCCATAGTTAATTTTCTAGTCACAGTAGTCGAGATAAGTATATATTGGGCCAAATTAGATTGAGTTCACGTTTACGGTGTTTAAGGATAAAACTCTTTAACCCACCGTAATTGTGGCGTAAATAATATTTGTTATAATATATTATAGAAATAAAGATTGTAAATACGATTCCGGTTTTATAAAGAGGGCCCGATTTACGACGGGTGGCAACCGCGAATCCAAGAAAAATAACTCTAATTTATATGCCATCTAGGACACATTTTAAATTAAAGACTTCTTTATAAACCCGAACCTGAATCGATATTTACAATCTTTATTTCAATAATATATTTTACTATAAAGGTGTTTCTATTTTTTTAAAGTTATACAACGAAACTTTTTTTATATATCACCTTGGGATTGGGGTTTTTAGTTTTGAGCAAAAGCGAATGATTCATAGATTTCCAACATGCATCATCGCGCAACCCGCACACCATGTCGGTTATCAGGGGCGCCAAAATACCGCTAATTTTCACGTCGTATTGATTTGAATCCTCAAAATCTTCTATCTAAAATTATCGATACATTATTTAAAGATTACTAACGACAATGAGCTACTCTATTACCCTAACAATTTTAAATAAATGATTATTTTAATTTTATTAATATCAAATTACCTAAAAGCCTAATATGGGTTTAATTTAAGAGTAACGATTAAAATTATTGCGTCTACAAAGGACATGCCAATAAATTCAGTACATAATTTAGTTTAGAATTACGTTATTTTTGAAATAACTGTTCTGTTACCCGATCGATCAACAAATCAGCGAGCGCGGTGAATCGTTCCCTAGTTAAGAAGGTACCATCGTCAACTATAATAGCTCGGTGAATAACTTTGGAAACGTTGTTGATAAGGTGAGAAAGGCCTACATGCAAATACGAAAATAATGGAAATAACTTGAACATTAACGCTAAGTCCCCATTCTTCTGTAACATAAATTAGACTTGTTATATCACCCTTATCAATATCCTGGCTAGGCCCATTTTAGGTAAACTTTTGTTTAAAGTGCCTGACAACCATTTTAAGTCGGCAAGCAATTTAAATTTGAAAATTAGAATTATAGTAAAATGATGTAAATACAGCCTCCAAATGCACTTTTAAATTTTATTTAAAGTCAAAAAAACGCGTCTAGTTGATAAAAGCTAAATCTGTAATTAATTTTGTCTTAACATTACGGACATAAGGCACTTCATTTTAACCTTTGTAAATGTGGCGCTATTGTACCTTTAATATGCTTGAAGTGAGAGCGAAATTTGAGTAGTTTTAGGCCCAATTCGAAAACTGGTGTAACGAACAGCAAAAATAACACGTCCAACTTTACGGCCAATTTCAGCATGATGTCGAAGTAGAGAGATAGTTTGGCTACGGCAATTCCATCGCAAGAGAAAGCAGTTTCATCATCAATATTCATTAAATCTCTCGGAGTAGCCCATTCAGTCACCTAAAGTAAGAGATCAATCATTGAATTAGATTGTTTTTAAAAAAATTGACATCATTTCTTTTAAAATGATTATAATATTTAGATATAGTCAGAAATTTCCATTTCATTATATAAAAGGTGGTTTTATTATTGGTCTCATCGGATTAATAAAGAAAATGGTCCCAATATCGGCCAGAAGAAAAAAAGGTGTTTTAAAATAAAGGCATAACGGGGGAAAGTGGTCTACAATAATTGAAAAACTAATACTAAATAAAAGTGTTAAACAAACGAATTATTTAAAGTCGTTAATAAAACCGAAATGTGCTAATATAGTATCTTTGTAATCTACTATAATCATTTCAAAGGTTGTAATCGCAAAGCTCTATACAAAATTTATTAAATTCGGTTGATAAATCATTTAAACTTTATGATACTTCTAATAAAAATGGCTGAAGGTCTCGTTCCGACAATTTCACTACAAACAGAACGAAGGCTTCGGCAATCCTATCATCAACATCGAATGAATCTTCTAGCGACATTACACCCTTGAATTTATAAATGATAATTAGGATCATCATTAAAATATTAATAAATTTAGATATTATATAAATATCAAAAAAAAACATTTTAATATATATTAGGTCGATAAATTGGCTATAATTACTTCCGAGATTAAATTTTGTATGGATGAGCCAAAGTTTAAATATTGTCCCAAAAACGCTTTTTGCAATAGAATCTGATTGTCAATAACGTTGTGATATGCCACCCCGTTTGAGATGTGATCGGATAGAAGTTTAATGTAAGAAATTATCCAGTTCCAAGCTAATTTCTGATTGCTCTTATTGGATTTACTAAAATCTAGAAAAACAACGTACAAAAAATCTGATATTTGCTTTAAAATTAATTAAGAAGCTATATACCATATTTACTTTTACAACACTCAGATAATATTCTAAATATGATGACTCAAAAAGATTAATGCACTAAATACTCCACATGAAGGCATTTATAAATGTCAAATATCTCCTGCATATATGTGAATGCCATTATATTATAAATTTTTCAGGTTTATTTATTAAAGAAGTCCAAAATATCAAGGAATTCCTTTATTAGATCTGCACTTACTGAAATTTAAAAAAACTTACATGATCTGTGAAGTGTCCGTAATAAATTTAGTTTCCATCTCAAATTTTAGCTTATATTAACATTTAACACCAAAGATCAAATAATACCATTAGCGATGTCAATGAATTTGTTGTAAGCGGTGACCATTGCCGACAAGAAAAGGCGTGTTTCCAAGCCACCGCCGCTCAATAATTTAAAAGTAACATGCAATCTCATCCGTAAATCACCGCATTTTGATGCCAAATTCGCAGATGCTTTTGATGAGGTTGTTAAAGGTTCTGCTGCCATCGTGTTAAGGAGCGAAGACAATAGACAGCTCTAAAAGGAATCACATAACGATATATTAGAAGGGAAAACAAATGTATGAAATGTAATTTTCATCCTTTTTTTCCCGTTAGCATTGTTCAATCTCAAAAAATTATTATTATTAATTATACCCTACGTTTCCTTAAAATGATTGCTAAACAATTTATCCACGAAAATAAAGATAGGAGTCAAATTCGAATGAAGTCAATTTTAGACGAAAACGATGATTATAATGTGTAAGCGCTTTGACACAAAATGCAGATCACTTAGTATCCTGTCGCCATTTTAAAAAATTCAAGATTAGAGGACATTAAAAAATATGAATAAGCTAAAACGTCACATTTATTGCACTGACAAGTTGGAAACCTCAGCTATAACGTCGGGTACGAAGGGATGCAGAAAACTGATTGTAGCCGGGCTGAAGAGGTACTTATTCAGTGCCGACAAGCCGCATTGAATAGCGGCCACGGTAGTTTTGGTATTAAAACATTCGGAAGCACTAACGGGCTGGTTTAAGGTTAGATTTTGCCTACCCTTGCTAATGAGATTTAGGGTCAGAGGCAAGACTGCGTTGAAATGTGGTAACAAGGCAGTACCCCCAAGAGCGCTGTTGAGTTCTGCCAAGCATAAAGCAGCCGCGAAGTAAACGCTCATAGGAGCCGAGGAGTCGCTGGTAAGTTTCTTGCTCTCTTCGAGGTTTGGCTGGTACAGCATCAAGGTGTTTAACACAGTTTCCATCACCTTTAAGTTGCCAAAAGTTAATATTTTGATATTAAGTGCGATTTATTAAGACACATGGGCGTAGCCAAGGGGGGACGGGGGGGCGACTGTCGTCCCCCTCTAAATCCAAAAATTTGTTGAAATTTATTAAAATTATGGCTAAAATTTCAAAATATGTTTATTTTCCCCTCCCTAAATCATTATTGCCCCCCTCCAATTCCAATGCTAGCTACGCTCATGTTAAGGGATAAATATGAATGAACCTACAATGAGTATTTCAATGCAAAAATATGAGCAGCTATAATAATTAGATGTATAGAAAAGAAATAAATGCTTTGTCACCCATTTCTGGAGGTCTTAATTCCCAAAAAATGGTAGCAAATAATTTAAAATGTCTTATAAATGGCTATTATCTTAGTGCAAATTCATTTCCTTTGAGAGTTAGATTTCATAAAACTAATTATAATTTTAAAAGCTATAACAAAATGCAACCCTGATTAAATTAATTTACCTTTAAAAAATATTTAAAAATTGATCTACGTGGCAAAATAACTGATAATTTGTAAAAAATCAGTTAAGGGCATTAGCCAGGATTGCAGAGAGGGGCAAAATGATAATTATTTGAAATTTGAACCATAATTACATAAAACTGTTAAGAATCTCTAAATCTAGAGAGGGGCAGCCCCCCCCCCCTCCCTGCTATAACTCCTGGCTACGCTGATGAAACCAGTTTAAGAGTTACCAAGATCTTGTTTTGTTATCAATAAATCGTTTATTTAATAGCAAAAATAGATTAAAAAAAATAATTGAAGTTCTACGGAAAGATTAAATCGATTTATTTTGAGAGCGTTACACGTTTTATTATATTTTAAATAGGTGTGGTAAAATAATCATTCAAGGTTAACCTTTTTAAAATCGCCTTGCGTATCAGATCCCGCAGTTAGGGTAGTTATCTTTTTAACGTTAGAGACAGCCAATTGAGCGTTTATCCCCAATTGTCGCATGTCTTTGGGCTTCGTTTCGCAACCAAATTTTTCGTTGAAATGATCAATCAAGTCACCCAGCACGGGTAACATTTGCAAGTAAAGTTGTTTCTGTTAGTATCGAATTCATAATAAAATAAAAAAAGTAAATCACAAAATCATGAACTTGCAAAGCCAAGAAAGAGCCTAAACGCAAATATCATGGCAATTTTATTTTATTTCCAAATTAATATGGACTAGTTGAGTTCCGGACGAACTAGTTAGGACTAAGTAGTGATAAAATTCATATATTTCGTCCGCAAGTTTCTCATTAATAGACTCGTGACTACCATAATTTATTAATAAAACGAAGTATACCTTTCAGCCAAACACGACTTTTGGAATAGTTTTCAAATTTGTAAAGTTACAATAACACGAATTAAAAAAGATTCCATAATACGACGACGATACACCTTACAAGCTCAAATCGTACACTTTCCAAATAGCCAATAACTTACTTGTCCTTTGCCCGGAGCTATGTTAGGGTTTGCTAGGCTCGAAGTCAGAGCGAAAGTGAGCAATTCCAACGTTTTTTGCCCGAGAGTAGAATCATAATTTCGGCCATCGGTTTGGGACAGTATGTTGGTTAGGGATTTAACGAGGTGTTTCGCGGTAACATTTCGCATAACAATCCGTAAGCCGCGCGAAATTAGAGTTAAAAGTTCGGCCATAACTTCAACTTTAATTTTCGGTTCATCTAAATCCATAATTTGAGTTTTGGAGTCGGTGGAATTTTGGTCAGAGTCTTCTTGAACCAGAGTGGTTAGAATGACTTGACTTCGTAACATGGTAGTTAGCAGTTTTCGAACAAATCGTTCCTGCGATGAAAAGAATTGTGTGAAAAATAGGATCTCTTCTATTTGACTATTAAAAATTTACAACCACTTTTACATGGGCTTAATTATTAATCAAAATTAAAATCATACAATATTTCAAATAATTAAGGGCAAAAGTGGGTAATTTAAGTACGATCGTTGAACAAACTGATCTAATGAAGGTTAATTAATAATATATACGTATATTCATCTAAATTACGATGTTAAAATACAACATTTCCATGCAAGCTTCAGTCAATCTATAAACTTTCTCATAGCAGAATGTATCGAGATTAAAATAGAAATTCTTGATGAACATGGTTATAAATCATAAAGCAGTAGATGTCAAAGATTTAAATAAGACTCCTTTAGTTTTAATAGATTCATTCTAAGGGTTGACAATTTGGTCGTAGTGAATTATTGTCACCCTAAATTTTTAAATATACAAGATTTGTAATATTTGAATTTCCTGGTCAATTACAAGCAACCAAGCAGCAGTAATCATTTTCAAACATTTTACATATTTTAACATACAAAATTAAAAAAAAACTAAGATGCGACGATAAATTAAACAATAATTTATAACTATGTAAGGCCATAAATAACATCGTTTGAATTTTCATAAATCAACCACCACGGAATTTTTTAAAAATATGAACTGAGTAACAAATTTTAATATTCAGAGGTTGAAAAAAAACTTAATTTTTATACAGAGTAATCTGATATCCACATGGCATATTCACAAATAGGTGCATGCCTCAATTAAGAATTTATGGTATCATACCAGTGGTAACATATTAAAACCCAACAATTTTCCCACTGTCAGTAGCCTAACTGAAGTGCGGCCCATAAACCTGTGGGAGCCGAGTGTGCATAGTAGTGTTGTAAAAACGGCTGGGCTTTGTTTGGCCCAGCTTTGATTTTAGTCGATTAAAAATTAATAGACCAAAAATATGACCAAAAAACCTTTTGTTTATTTATGTGAATAAGAAAAACAGATCAAAATTTTTTTGGTTTGTTTATGTTTAGTCGTCTAAAACCAAAGGCTGACCAAACAAAACCCAGCCGTTTTTAAAACACTAGTGTATAGATAGTGAGAATTTTACTCTTTAAGCCTCTCCACCTATTTGTCCGCCTCAGGCTAGTTCCCATTTTGGGATAACCTCTAGCTAAGCCACAGACAGTATCCGACCCAAGCATACAGTCATCTTCTACTAGTGTTGTAAAAACGGCTGAGTTTTGTTTAGTCGATCTTAGGTTTTACTAAGGCTAACGGTCGCTTCTAGTCAGTTCCTCAAATTTCGACTAAGCCTAGAGGTGGACTAGGAGAAACATTTTGAGTCAGGTCGACCAAACACATCCCACCCGTTTTTACAACACATCTTCTGCTATACACGTATAAAATTTTCAACGAACCTCTTCCTTCGATATTTTTTTCAAGATTTCACCACGACCCAGCAAGGTGCAAATGAAACGACACAAGGCAGTAGCCAGCCCCAGCCTCTTTGAGATGAAGCTGTGGGCGTCCATTTGGGAGCTGGGTAGCAGGCGACAAGATTCGTAGAGGTTGAAAGTGGCCACAACTTGAGTGCTAGCTTCGTAGCTCGTATATCGTAGAGAAATTGCGTCACGCTCCCCGGTATCTTCATCAAGCCCTTCGTCGGTTACTATTTTTAGTATATTTTGTTATTAAAATATAAATATAATGTCAATCGAAAGTGCAAAAAGCATTGAAAATGTGTTATAATATTATATGATGGAAAGATATTTACAATATTATGTCCAAAAATTTGTTGATATTTATTAAAATTATGGTTAAAATTTCAAAAAATTAACATTTTGCCCCTCCCTAATTCATTATTGCCCTCTCTAATTTCAATTCTGACTACGCTCATTTTATGATGTCTAACTTAAATTATCCTTATTTTCCCATTTTTAAATTTAAAATTAGATATAGACTTTAAGAAATGGCTAAAATAGTAGCAAAATTAAAGTAACGATCAGACCAGCTTAATTAATGGTGTCAAACTAATGTAACAAATTCGATAAACAGTAACAAATTTATAACAAAATATATAAGCAAGACCACAAAATATTAAATTCTGATTCAAATTATTGAAAAAATGTAAAAAATCATAATAATTTCAAAGAATTTGTCATTTATAATAAAGTTTGATTCTATTTTATTTCAGAAAAAATTTAAAAGCATCATTTTATAAAATCAATATTAAGTAATGTTAGCCAATTACGTTGGCTGATAATGTAAAGCACGTGGTCCACTAACTCCTTACACGCTTGAAGTTGATAGTGTCGGGGATAATTATCAAAAACGTCAACGCAAAGATCAACAAACGATTCATCCTAGAAATGCAAAAAATTGTAATCAAAAATCACATTTTTGATATAAAAAAGATTGATATTATTTATACATATTTGTTGCAACATCTATGCATTTCTATCTTGGAAATTTTTAGTTTTAAAATTTTTACATTTCCAGGTTAGATATACACGGATCTCAACTATTGTAAAAACTAAGATTCCTGCAAAATCAAGCTTTTGCAACCCAAATTACACTTTAATTCATCGTTTTTGTTTGTACCTAAAAAATTATGATTATAACCAGCTAAAAATTACCATAAAAAGTTCATTAATCGTTATAAATTATATCAACTAGACCTCGTATTTGATGGTTAAAAGTAAGGAGTGACATGATGACCAGTGTTTATTATAAATTTTTCCCGTTTTAAATATACACATTGCTAAAATAAAAGTTACAGGCCCAACCAAACCCCATAAATTCCGTATAAACTCGTATTAAATGTGAGTAAAAGTAACTCGTTCGCCCCCCGGTTTTTTGGTATGAGCCAAGAGTAAAGTGGCTAAAAGGTTAAGCCTGGGTGGAACTAGAGTCAAGCCCAAATCTTGTCGGTCCGCACCAGGTTCGAGTGATGTGGCAACGGCATTTACGGTGGTAGAAATGAGTTTTTGAAAGAGTAATAAACGCCGGTGAGATGGTATATCGGGCGCGGCGTCAGTAAATACTTGCAGAGCGTTGATTTCGAAAGTTGACAAAGATCCTTGCAGATGACTTCCATCCGAATGCAGAGACACCTAAGTAAGGACGTTAATAGAAATTACCGAAATGTCATTATATGGGCCGGTGGTTTTATGAAGGCAATTGATGTTTGTGGTGGGATTTGTGGCTAAAAGTTTTCACGCTTAATGCATACGGTTGTAAATGCTTATGGATAGCAAAAAAACAGTTTAGGGTTTTGAAATTAAAAAAAACTAATAGCCGATTTTTTTATAGTGGTTAAAAAGTTTATTTTCACGAAAACAAAGTTACATACATAAGCGTAATACAAAAATAAAGACATATTGATCAAATACAAAGATCTATATCATTATCTTCTAAAATAGGCCAAGAATCGGTAAAGGATTTAGACTTGTATCGTGCAACAAAAATCCCTTGTTGCATAAGTAAAAATGACGCGAAAATTTTAGATTTCGGTGAGCGTTTTCCGATTTCTTCAAAAAATTCCATAGCCTGTTTACCGAAGGGACCAGAGCACGAAGCAACAAAAATAATAAAAATAACTTATTTAAACCGTCAAAAACGGCTTATTTGTAAAAATTTGGAAGTGTAAAGGTATTGGTTTTGAAAAATGCGATATAAATTTTTAGTTTAGGCCCACCGATAAAAACCAAAAAAAGCAACCAAATTTTTAACAGCGCTAAAACAACGGAATTACAGAAGTCATGAGCGCGGGCAAGAGGGCTTCGAGCGTTCGCGTTATAACGTCGAAAGAACGCTCATCGTCAATGGTGACGCTTGGAGCTTGAGCTAAGCGCTGGCCCATGAATGTAAACAAGGCGACGGAGTTATGCAAAAGCGTCGCGCGAAAATCTGAATCCAGTTTTTTGGCAGCACACGTTAGCACATCCAAGGCGCGAAGCTGAGTTTGAGCGTCATTTGACGCTCGTAAGCAAGCTAGCACGCTCTCGACTTTAAAGCGCGTCTCGAGAGCGCGTCCTGGCATGAGCGTTTGGCCGTCGAGGATAGTGAGTAGGAGCGTCAAAATAAGCTGCTTCGCGTACTCCAGTTTAGAAGCGTGCTCGTCTTCCACGCAACTATGAACGAAGGTTTTTTTTTTATAAAATTTCGTTTCCAACGCATTACATGTTGAAGTTATTAAAATATACAATCTTGGATATATAGATTTTTTGTTGATTTGGCACAGTATATAACATATGTTATTAGAAATAAACAAATTTACGATTGATAAGTGAATTGGTAAAACTTTGAAGACCCTAACATTACTAAACGAACAAGCCTCGTAAAAAAGAATAGCGCCAATACTAGACTTTAAATTGGTGTTGCAAAAACGGCTGGGTTTTGTTTGGGTGACCTTTGCTTCGATTAGGACTAACAGTCGACTCTAGTTTGTTTTACAAATTTCGACTAAGCCTAGCGGTCGACTAAGAAAACCAGACCAAAACACCTTTTGTCTGTTTAAGTTTAGTCGACTAAAACCAAAGGTGGACCAAACAAAACCCAGCCCTTTTTGCAACATTACTTTTAATGAAGTAAACATATTTTGCCGCTTAAATTAGCTGGGTTAACAAAACTCATGGCTATTCCATATATTCCCGCTCCAGCCTAAATGTCAAGAATTTAAGCTTTCAAAATGCGCTCATTCAATCGTGATACAATCAGGCAATGATAAATTGGCTTACTAATCGAGGAGAGCGAAGAGCGTTTGCAGCAAATTAGAGCAATCGCTCCCACTCAGATTAGGGATTTGGTGACCTGCAATTTCTAGCGACATCAAAAGTCGTTCCAGATTGGCCGAACCTTCTTTATTACTAATACTCCCATCAATTTTTAATTCATTGAGTTCGTCATTTTTCGAGCGTTTTTTCTTACTAGCGCTCAAAGCCGTAGACATGCGTCTTATTTTGGTGATGCTAGGCGTTGAAACTGAATCTCCGCTCATGAGGTTCAAAGCGCTTAGTTGTGGTTGAGCGTCGCGCGTTAACAGTCCGTGCAAGAGGGGAAACGTTAAAGGGACCGAACGCAAAATTTCGCTTATTTTGTGGCACAAAGCGTGCGAGATTAGAGGAGGAATGACGCTGGTACTTTCTGGGAGCGTTTGTGTGTAATACAGGCAATCTATCATAGCCTCGCACAAGGCAGTACGTTCCCCATCGGAGGGCAGGGCGTCAAAAAACGCTGGCGTAACCTGAAGTAAGTCGAATGATGCGTATAGAAATTTATTATATAGTTATTTTTATTTTGGGTAAGATATCTTAAGAGAAAACCAGCTAACTATTTCTTATAAATGCTAGAATATATTCAATAAAAACTAACAAATCATCGAATATATTTCAGTTAAAAAGTTGCAAGGAACAACAGATTTTTAAAATAATATCAACAAAAGGCTCAATTAAGCCTTATCCTTAAGTAAATGAGGTAAAAGGTCAAAAATGCAAAAGAAATTGTTCGTTGCAATTTAACTTAGTGCAACGCTTGTGTGTGCCTCCCTTCCATCGCCCCTGTAAAATTTACCGAAAAACTCCGTTGCTGGAATTAAAATCTTGGATATCTTAAAAATTTAACTCTCTAAACTCAAGGCGCATAATATTCTATTTTTAATGGTAAAGTGTCGAATCTATCTTGTTATTCGTTCTATATTTCTTTTATTATAAGTATCATTAAAATTACTGAGTCCCACAAAATTCTCCCTACACATCCGGCTAGTTCCTTAAATAACCTTGCCTCACCAACAAATACCGAAATTAATCATTGCATCCAAAATCAAAAAAAGTTTTATAACAGAATCTTAACCGGAAATAGTATAATATACATTTCTAAAAAAAGCATTTAACACGCTACATAACATCATTTACTCGAGTGAGGAGAGTTTCTACGATAGAAAGGTTGCAAAGTGTATCTTGTACAAAAGTAGAATCATTTTTCTCTATTGCGCCCAGCAAATCCTTCAAAGGACCGAAAAAAATATTGCAATGCTGTGAGCCGATCTCGAGGAGGGGAGCTATTATGGGACTGTATTTGGACAACAGAGTTTTCAATAGCATTTGGCAAACATCCTTTTCTTCCTCGGACTTTCCAATTTCCCTTAGGTTCGCGTATAGGCTAGCTACGGAAGGCTCCCATATCTTCACGAAAAAGTCCTGTAGTAGCGAAAAAAATGAGATTTTCGAAATTAATTAAAATTATTATGTGACCTACCTAGCATAAAATGAACAATTTTGAACGTTTTTTACGTTGTAAAGCTAAAAAACCCTTTTGAGTTCTTTAAATCACAACACCCAACTGTGTATTTTTAATACTTCTACGACTTTAAATTATTTTTATCTCTCTCTCTTTTTATAATTTCAAAATTAATACTATAATATTTCCTATTTAGCCATACGTTGTTGAAGAAAGCTTTGCCTTATTTTGAAGATAAAACTTTAAAAATACCATGTAACTAAAGCAATTACATATTTTGTAAAATTGACTTAATACTTAGTTTAGTTTAAAATTTAAACAGGGTTGAGGTATGGTGCTCAATTTTATAATTCAATATATAAACCCTTGTTAATCAGCTTGTAATGATAGAAGCTGTTTACTAAGGCTATTTTAACATATATATACCTTTTTTTAAAAAGTAAGGTAAATATCATTAGAATTTAAAAGCTAAAAAAATTCAAAATCTAACCAAAAAAACTATAAACTAATATTAACACAATTCAAGAAACAACAACTTAACGTTAGGAATAACTTACCAAATCGTCGAGTTCGTCTAAAATAGCCAATATTTTACATTTCGTAGCAGTAGAATACAGTGGCGAAGTGATGATCATTTCAGTAATTTTAATTAGCGCGGGCAACCACTGCCCTGATTTTCCAGTATGCCCCTCCATATAAGCCGGCGAAAATATCTATAAAAATATAAAGATACACATATTATAAATTTTCGTTTTTTTGACCATATTCTAATAAAAAAGAGAAAAGAAATGATTTTCTTTAAAATATTTAATATTTTTGTTTTCAATCTTTTGTTATCAGCGCATTATCAATCCAACCTTATCACTCACATCTAAACATCTTTGACAAATGTTTTAATGTAATGTTAAAATAAGGATTTAAATACGATTCCGGGTTGGGTTTATGTAAAGGTGGCCCGATTTACGACGGGTGGTAACCGCAAATTAAATAACAATGATTACTCTAATTAACTTGTTATCTAAGACAATCTTTATTAGAGACTAATTTGACTAAATTTATTCCTGTCTCTTCTAGCATGTGACTGAATATAATAACGTACATAAATAACGTTTCCACTCTTAATGCAGCTCATCAGTATGGCATAGTTAATTAGAGTTATCATTATTAATCAATTCGCCATCTCTACACAAACGTAATTATAAAACTTTATTTACTCAACATATCAGCCATCGGTGTATATTAGGTATCAAGAGAGAATACTAGTATTAGTCTCGTAAAAACGGGCTGGGTTTTGCTTGGTCGACCTTTGATTTAAGTTGACTAAACCAAAAAAGATCAAAGATTTTTTAATCGATTTTTCTTAGTAGTGGCCTTAGACTAATAGACTGCTCATCCACTTTTAAAAAGTGTTCCAAATTTTGGCATCCATTTTGAAACGTGAATTGCATGGTTAGGTTAATGTTTATAATGGTTTCGGTAGTGCCTTATATATTTTTTTTGATATAAAAATGTAAATCATTTTGAGTTTTATCAACATGAGCTTTTAAAAATTAAAATATTGGTATGAATATTAATAATTATTTATAAATAATATTAACTTTTATAGCGCCATCTACACTTAAACTTATTTTCTAACATGAATTTTGGCCAATTTATATGGTTTGATGAATTTTTAAAATCGCTATAATGATTAAAATGGGTTGTTTTATATTATAAAATCAATGATTATTGACCAATACTATCCATCGCTATACAAATTCTACGTCACTTTTCAAAATGGCGGTCGTTTTTGCAACACTTTGGATGCGTTAATATATAAGAGATGAGCAGTCTATTTAGTCTATGGTTTATGTTTAGTGGGCTAAAACCAAAAGTCGACCAAACAAAACCCAGCCATTTTTACAACACTAAAACACAATCCTAATATAACTCAAAATGATAAAGGTCTATGAATGTATGAAGTAGTCATCCAATTATTACGTGTAGTATAGATTTGGAGTTTTTAAGGATTTCGTCTTCCCAATCGAGAACGTATGTGATAAATTGAGAATATTCAGCGTGGTCACTACTAAGCTTTTTCTCGTTGGAAAAAGGGTGCAGCGCGTGTTTCAAAATCGAGACGCCCACTTTGCGATTTTCGGTGTGGGGCGAATTGAGACCATGCTCTCCCAAAGCTTGAACCAGGACTAATTTTTTTTTTATAAAAAATTTACAAAATAATAAAAAATTTAAATAAAACTCGATATTGGTTATGGTAAAGTACAACTTATTTTTGAATACATATAGCTTAGAATTTCACTCAGAAAGATAACGTCATCGTATGTCTTTATAATAGTGTTGTAAAACGGCTGGGTTCTTTGGTCTGTTTATGTTTAATCGACTAAAACCAAAGGTGGATTAAACAAAACCCAGCCGTTTTTACAACACTGCTTTCTAGTGTATACATTTAGCAAAACAATGGAACAATTAAGATTAAATGGTGATTTTAATATAAAAATGAGTATAATATATACAATGATGAATATTTTTTTACGCAATTTTAGATTTACAAAAGTCAAGTGGTTTGTTATAAGTTTAACATTTTCAAAATTCACCGAGTACGTAGAGTAGTTTAAGCAAATTTTGTAGAGAAAATTGATAGCACAATGGGAAAATTTCGATATCAAAAGCAAAACTGAACGTTACCTACAAAAAAAACTTGGCAAAAGTTAATAACCTGAAAAACACCTAAATTTTGTAAAATAAAATGATTCCAAATATTTTACTTGAATTCAAGACGTTTTTTGAGAGAATCTCGGCTTTCCCTTCCAAATTGCTCAGGGTAATGTCCATGATTTTTAGGATGCTTAATTGGTAAGGGAATTCGATACCGTCGCTGGTCATCTTTTTATCAGCGTTCAAACGGTCAATGGCGTAACAGAGAAAAGTGACAAAATTTGCTTTCAACGGAAAAAACTCCTGTTTTTTCAAAATAATATCATTATGAGTTAAAACTTTATAAAATAATTTCAAAGATTACCTTCAATATCTTTAATTTATTTTAACATTATAATAAAATCATTAAATACGCCTAAATAAAGTACATCACGCTCTCTTAAATTTAACTGATAAACTTACAAACTCCTCTTTTAAATCGAAAAGATCAAAACATTGTCCAAAAACAACGCATCTAAACCTATAATATAGCTTGTAGTACTAAGCAAATACATTATAGCTGATAAGTAAAGATTTTGGCCTCGGGCCGGGGTAAGACGTATAATATGTAAGCAACGGTCAGCAATAATTTGCAAGGAATTATTTAGCCACTTTTGCAATTAACCGATATAAAGCAACAACCTCGACTAATTCCTAAAAGAAAATATATAGAGGTAATAATTAGTCGGGCACAAAAACGAAAATAGAATTTAGGCTAGGACGAGGTCGAAAAAATTGAAGCCAACCAGCGGTCATTAGCTAATCCATATGCGAAAGCAAAATAATAGTCTTTTACAGAAGCATGAGTGCACAGCCATTTAAACCCCGTAAAAGTTTCCATAGCCATTAATAAAAAGCCAAGTTAGACGGGCCGGACGGACAATTAAAAATGAGCCCATAAATTGCATAGCAATTATAAAGACGATGGCTAGAGTCATTAAGTTAGACAACTATCTGAAAGTGGACGGTAGTGTTGTAAAAACAGCTGGGTTTTATATAGAGATGCACCGATACCGAGTATCGGCATAGTATCGGCGCCGATACCTTGCCAAAAGTATCGGCCGATACTTTGCTAGTATCGGCAATTACCAAGCCGATACCTTTTTCAATATGAAACTCAAAAAATAATATTTATAGTATCTCCTACCATTAAAAACTAGAGGACTTTTTAAATTTTTTGAAAATTGTTTCATTTGATTGGCTATAAATATTTCCATGTGTAGTATAATAAACTCATTGACCATCTGTTCCGAATAACTGCGCTTTTAAATAAATATAGTTTTATATTAAAAATTTATTATATATTAAACCTTAGATGGATTCTTTAGATACACTATGGAGTTATTTTGTTGTATGAACAGATGAAAAATTGTAATCTGTGAATTATGCAAAGCTAAAATAAGTCGTGGGGGCAAAGACAAACATTCCTTTAATACTTCAAATTTAAGCAAACATTTAAAAACTAGACATCCAATCGAATATCGCAGTGTTCTTAAAAATAAAAGTGATATTTATACAAAAAAGATTAATTTGAATAAACAAGAACCAATTAAGTAATAACAAAATTTATTATTATAAATTAATATCATATTACAATTGTTTTATCGTCAAAATTCTGATCAAAATTTGGATGTGACTTAATTTATAATATTTAATTTGCACATATTTTTTTAGTATAAAATTTTGTTTTATTATAAGTATCGGCATGGTATCGGTATCGGCAAAAAAAATCATAAGTATCGGCTGGTATCGGTATCGGCACAAAATAGTGGAATCGGTGCATCTCTATTTTATATATAGTCGACATTTGGTTTTGGTCGACTAAACGTAATCAGCCCAAAGGTATTTAGTCCATTTTTCTTAGCCGCATTAACAGATTAAATGATTTTTGGTCAACCCATTGATTGGTCTGTTTTTGTTTAGTCGCGGGAACCAAATGTAGACCAAACAAAATCCAGCCGTTTTTACAACACTAGTGGCCCGGCTAAACTAACGTAGACACATCTAGCCACATTTATGTAGCCATGTCTATAAACACTAACCTTACATAATATGTTTATAATATTTCTATGACCTTACAAAAATTTGATAATTTACTTGGACGAACAACTCCAAGAGCGTTGCAAAGGCCGCCTTTCTACCATCATTTTCTTCCCTTCGCAGGGTCTGCATAGAGGCTTGCAAAGACTTCAGGAGGAGCATTTTAAAGAAAACAACCAAAGTTTCCAGATAAATTTTGCCGGGTTCATCCGTTAACATTAGCAAATCGCACTGTACGTGATCTCGGTATGATTCTGTGAAATGAAGGATATATAAATTGAACATAATTACCAACTTTTAATCCATTATGTTTAAAAAAAGTTTAACAAAATCATAAAAACACGATTTACCCGACCAAAAGTCACTAACTTTCATCCATAAAAAATTATAAATTTTCTACATTCTTTTGCATATTTACCCCGCCTTAAAAACTAAAATTACCTTAAAATCGGCATTCATACATACATACATCACTCGACGTTCTGGGATTAACCTTTATGCTCAAATTATAATCTTTCACGAAATTAACCCCTTCGGCTCGACTACAAAATTAAAAAGACCATGCATGTTAACATCTAAAGACTTTTCAATTAATTTCACATATTTGAACTATTAGCTAATCTATATATATATAAAGTAAAGTGTATGTATGTATGTATGTATGTATGTATGTATGTATGTATGTATGTATGTATGTATGTATGTATGTATGTATGTATGTATGTATGTATGTATGTATGTATGTGGATAAGGGCTAAATTCTGCAACTACCGGCCCGATTCGCGCGAAACTTTACCCGTAGGTTCCCAGGGCGGCCAGGGGTAAAATAGCTTTTGCAGAATCCTAAAATTCCTTTTAGTTTTAAAAAAGGCTAAATTCTGAATCTACCGGCCCGATTCGCGCGAAAATTTAGCCGTAGATGCCCAGGGCGGCCAGGGGTAAAATAGCTTTTTCAGATTCCTAAATACCTTTTCGTTTTAAAAATATCGGACATTTCCCGGCCAGCAGTTTCATTTATAGCATCATATATAATAATGACGTCATACATACAAGGCTGAAGTTTTCTCGGATTAGATATTTAAAAGTATAATAAAAATGTTACAATATACGGTCAAAATTATTGGGGTTTAACAAACTATTTAAATTAAATAAATAAAATTAAAATTATGCAATTTTTGCCATTATTATCACGTGGTCGATCATAGAAGCATATCTTTAATAATTATTCATCCTTCAATTAATTATTTTATTATTCATAACCAACCCATACACTTATAGTATTTTCTAGAAATAATGTATATAGCAAAACAACGTTTGCCAGGTCAGCTAGTTTCAAATAAAGACCTTGTTGTCCTCTCAACAATTCAAAAAACACGTTTAAAAATGCCGATTCGTACTAACCAAAGTTTGCAATTTTTGGTAGACTAGCGTTAAACTCGGGTTTATTTCAACACTAATCTCCACTATTTCGACTTGAACAACATTAGATTTTTTAATTTTATCAAGAAACCTTAATATTTAAAATTTAATGTTACTTACCAGGCACAATAGTGGAGTCAGACAGGGAGTTGACGAGAGTTCGGGTAGCAATTAAAACGAGGGCACGCGAGGCGAAAGCTATTGAATCAGAATCCGTCGATGATTTTGCCATTATAACGAAGTTTATAAAATTTCCTTCGGATTCTCCGTGGGGTAAAAACTGTTTCCAGCTTGGAGTGGCATTGGGTTTAGCAAAGATTTCGGGTAAGGCATCGTATATCGCTTTAACTTCTTCTTCCTATAATGTAAATAACAAAATTCGCAGCTTTTTACCAATACAAAATAGCATTCAAATATAGTGGAAAGTTCAAAAAAAATTTAAACTGTTCATATTTAAAGGAGGACATATAAAATATCCTGGGAATAAATTAAACACAATTATAAATACTAAAAATTAAAATAGCAAAAAATATGGAATTTCCCTAATTTCAATCACTATTCTCGAAACAGAAAGACTTATAAAAAATGTATGATTAATTTGAACATGTTATTTTGGGAGAGGTGGACCAAATGCAACATAGTCAGTCTAAATTATATAGATCTCCCCCCCCGTGTAAGATTAGCACGTTTTTAGTAAGAAATATATCTGAACAATACTAAAACTAAATTTAGAATTCCCATCAATTTAATAATTTTTGACCCCTTTTATATTTAAGTATATCTTCGAACCGAAATTTCGGTAAATTTCGGTAGAAAGCTGAGATATTCACTTTAAATTCCGCTAAAATGGCCAAAGTTGATTTAGTCAGGCTTTGTAATAGTTCGAAAAGTTGTAATTTTTCCTCGGGACGAGCGTTAAAAATCCGTGCCCATTCGGTTATGATCGAGAATGAGACGAAGTAAGCGGTACGAGCATTTACGGAACATAATCTCTCGCCAAGTGGCAAACTTGCTTGTCCTTCCATCACTGTAACCATACGCGACATCTGTAAGATAATGAATGAGTAAATGAGTTCAGTGAGTTTTGCAGACTAGATTACATTTAAAATTGGAAGATATATATTTACAATCTCGAGAGCCATTCTGAAACATATACTAAATTTAATTTCTGCAAATTCAATATCAAAATAAACAATTATGTCGTACAATATTCACGCCCATTCTCGCCCCATGCTTAAAAACTTTAGGATCAAGCGTAATTAATCATTTTAAAGAAATCTGCAGACGACGTTGCCCGATTTCCTAATAATCCCCACAAATAACATTGGACAATAAATTATGATGTAGTGAAATTATCCGGAAAACGGTTATCATACTTAAAAATTTTCTATCAAAATAATTTACAAGAAACCCAAAGGCGTGGTTAATTTTTTGTAGTCAAGTAGGAAAAATTGTAAAAACATATTTCGACCCAAAATGAAATCACCATATTCTCATTGTGCTCTCCTTCATGGCCTGTTAGTAATTTAAAGCGTCAATTTAGGGACTATGAGATGGTGAAGAATTCGAAAAATTAATATCTTTTTACAATATTTAAAACGTAAATTAAAATTTTTATATAATGCTTACGAGAGATAGTTGAGTTTGACGTTCTGGTAAGTTAGCAATATCCTTAGCGATGGATTCAATGAGGATCTCGTTGGCTTGATTTAAGTTGTATTTGTTCGAGAGTAAGGTTCGCCATTCGGCTATAATTAGGTAGAAGTTAAAATATTTTCATTTAACGAAAATAAGTTATAATTTAAAATTGAATTCAAAGCAAGTCTTAATATTATTGCATGTTTATTTGTTTTTTTTTGTTTAAAGAATTTTAGTGCAGATTCGTTCCAAATTGTTTTGTTAAAGCATATATTCTGTAAAATCTGAAAGAAAAATGCGTAGGATAAATAGAATTATTTCGATATATTTAAAACACATTGCAAATTTCATATCTAATGTTTCAATCCTGGAATGTCTCTAACCATCAAAACTATGTCATAAGCACTCATTAATCGACCTGCCACGGTTAAGCATCAAACTAAAGATTACTGGGGACAAAAAAAGACCGCGCGCCTAAAAAGTGTCCTAATTTAGACACTCTCGCATAAATAAAGGTGTTAAACATGTATATATCTTACCAAAAAAAACTTATTTTCTACCCCAAAATTTACACTTGTAAAATTAAAATTTGTGCGGTCTAAGAGTGTGAAAACGTAGTAGTGAATTATACAAACTTTTTTGCAGGGTTTGGAAGAGGGGGAAGGTTGCGTAGACCGGGCTCTTAGATAGTTTGCGGACTAGGTAAAGATTGCTGGGCGTGGCAAAAAAATGTGGAACCAACAGTAAGAGCGCTTCGCATCGAATTTCTGCCGATTGCCATTGGCCGTCGATATTAACCAAAACGTCCAAGGACCTCTTGTAAAGTTTCAACCTGTGCAGCGGGAATAAGAAACCATGCAAAAGTTTAAAACTACTGAGCGTTTAATCAATGGAGTAGATATGCGATGACTATTCAAAACATGGAAAAGATCAAAAAATTAGTGAGCATTTTGATATAGATTTACGAGATGGCTATTCAAAAGATGGGAATGTTTAATAACTATTGAGCAATTTTATCAAGAATACATATGCAACGGCCATTATTTAATAAGGGGAAAGTTCAAAACTGCTGAGCATTTTAATCGGGAATATGTTTACGCGATGGCTATTAAATTTATGGGTGCCAACTATCAAATTAATTTAATTAAAAAAAAATGCATTACTCAATTTTGAAATGATTTTAATAGCCCACGATTGAGATTTTTTAACGTATCAATTGTATTTTAAAAGAAAACTATCCACCTTATCGCGAGATATTTCCCTAAATAGTATTAAAGATTTGAGAAACATTCAATTTCGAGATCGCAAAATACGTTTTTTCATATAAAAATGTGTAAAACTTTATTTAAAGCGGCTCTCCCCCTATACTTTAAGAAATGGGAAAACGTTGCTGTTTTGACAAAAACTAATTCACTAGTCTACAAATTCTGACTTTGTGATTCCATCCTGCAATCAGACCAATAATCCTGATAAAGAATTTTGCGCTGATCACAAATATGTTTTTAGTTTTTTCTCAAAACCTCTAGTTTTTGAGATAAATAATGTTATAGGTGTAAAAAATGGCGTTTTTGGGGTATTTTGAAGTAGAATACCAACGCCATTTTAAATTTATATTGAAAAAAGGTAGTGTTTTTGTGTAAATTTAAGTCTCATCTCCCCTTGTATTAATTTATTTTTTTCATTTCATCTCTATATTTAAATTTATACGCGTTTACGTGAACCCCTTCCCCTTATCAAAATTCGTCCCACTATGTCTGAAAAAAGGAGTTCATTATAGTTCATATCATCTTCATACTACACACGCGCTGTTTACTAACACATCTCTCTCTCTCTTTCTCCATCTCTTCCACTCCCGCCCCCATATCTATCCAAGCACACATGAAGGGGGCGGGAGTGGAGGCGAAAGAGAGGAGAGTATGTGAAGGGAGAGAGATATGTGTTAGTAAACAGCGCGTGTGTAGTTAGAGCCCTGCAAAATGAAATTTCTTCGGCCCGAGCCCGACTTCTCAATTTTTATTTTGCCCGAGCCCGGCCCGAGCCCGAAAAACTTTTTTATTTTAGGCCCGAGCCCGACCCGATTTTCCAAATAAAATTTTTTAAAAAATATATTACCGAAATTTTTTTCACCATTTAGATATAAAATGCATTACATTGTTATTACTCCTAATTTACAACTAGAATGAATTTGAAATAAAAAATCCGTTTCCACTCGTTAGAGTTTATTCAGCTAATCATTTAAAGCTAAAAATTTAACTTTATAAAATAAATTTTTAACAGTTTCAAATAAAAAACTTTTTGAAATAGTTACTTTTCTTATTTCTAAAGTTGTAACAGCTACTATGATTCTATAAAATATAATAAGATTTGCAATTCAGGTCAGTTATATTATATACAAGGGAAATAAGCTGAAGTTTAGAAGCTATATAATGTAGGCTGCGCGAAGATAATTATTAATATTGAGTTGAGTTGATTTAAATCCTATTTTATAAAAGATTAATTTGCTTTAATTCAATTCGGGCCGGGCTCGGGCCTCAGGTCGGGCCGCCGCATCAGGCCCGACCCGAGCCCGAAGCCCGATTGTTTTATACAATTCTGCCCGAGTTCGGCCCGAAAGCCCGTCGGGCCGGGCCGAACTCGGGCCGGGCCTCGGACGGCCCGTGCAGGGCTCTATGTGTAGTATGAACTCTAATGTACTCCTTTTTCCAGACGTTGTGGTACGAATTTTGATAAGGGGAAGGGGTTCACGTAAACACGTAATATTTTAAATATAGAGGTTAAATAAAAAAAATAAATTAATACAAGGGGAGATGAGACTTAAATTTACACAAAAACACTACCTTTTTTCAATATAAATTTAAAATGGCGTTGGTATTCTACTTCAAAATACCCCAAAAACGCCATTTTTTACACCTATAACATTATTTATCTCAAAAACTAGAGGTTTTGAGAAAAAACTAAAAACATATTTGTGATCAGCGCAAAATTCTCTATCAGGATTATTGGTTCGATTGCAGGATGGTTTTTTTGTAGACTAGTGTTATCTAAGATTCCTTTAATAAAATTTATTTCATTAATTTTAAATATTATACCTAGTCTAATTCACTTGTGGACGTAAAAATAAAAAAATTTCTTTTAAATAAAAAATTTCCAATTCTGTAACCCTTTGTGCCCCAGTCGATCCTAAATTGTCGATAAATATTCGTGAGAACGCAATTTTATTAAAAGCAACTTAAAAGTTAAAACAAAACAATTGCATTTAAATAAAAAAACGCATTAACCAACTCATATTTAAACTTCTCATTCAATTATATAAGCTTAAATATTTCAAAACTAATACGAAACTAACATTTTTGCTAGCAAAACCGTACCACAATTTCGAAGTTCCCCTGCAAGTTTTCAGGAAATTCATCAAAGCCTGAGCTAGGTGACCGTTGGCCGGACTTTCATTGGGGTAAGCGGCGCTAAAAACGCGCTGGAAAGAGGGAAAAGCGACGAGATTTTGGTCATCTTCCCTATTTTTGCCGTCGCAAATGTCGAAGAGAAAGCTTAAAACTTGAGGGTCATCCTCGCACTCCAGTTTATCTTTAACTACTTGGGCCAAAAAGACGGCGTAGCTGTTAGTCAGGGGTCCGTCACCCAATTTTAAGGCCGTCTCTAAAGCTATTTTACGGATTTCAGGGTTCGGGTGATTCAAACTCAAGTGAAGTGTCGTTTTAGAGGCGTCCAGAACCTACCAAACATGTATGATTTAAGAATGAAACTTTCTCTAGTTCTCAAATCAAGAGTTCTCGCTGCTTAAACATTTTTATCGAGAGTCAATAATATGATTCTCAAATTCACTGACTTTTACCTACCAAACAAGTATAATTTAAGAATAAAATTTTCTCTAGTTCTCATGTTAAAAGATCTCGCTGCTTAAAGTTTCTTCTCGAGAGTCGATCGAGGATAATATAATTCTCAAATTTACTGACTTTCAGATATTTTTTCAAGCTCCTTCACCTAAATGTTAAAAGTATAATTTTATAAAAATAAATATCTCATGGATTTCCCCATGCGGCTCGCCCTATTGGAACCCCTTTCCCCCAATTCCTATTTAATGGATTGTTAATTTTATTTTTAAATACGAATATTCAACAAGTCAACGCTCGAAACCTGCAAAAAAGTGGCGAATGAATCAATTAGATGTTTTTAACCTCGTTGTTTCCATGTTTCCACCATAGTCTAATAGTAGAATGAACTAGTGAACAGCTGATTTTTCAAATTATTAAATAACTTATGCGTCCTTTTGGGTCAGTTTTTTTAGATAATTGCCCTTGGGCGGCGATAAATTGCAAAAGTTATGGAAGAGGATAATATGAAAATCCTCGAACTGGGCCGCCTACATCCTTACTTAATAATTATCAGCTGTTGGCCAATCTATTGTAAAACTATTGTTTGGTTTACAGTCAACTTCTAACAAATTTTGAATCCCTTAAATCATGAAATTTTATAAGAATTTAAGCCAAAAAAATAATATAAAGCACTTTAAATACCAAAAAGTTGATCCTAAAATAATTTAAATAACACACCATGTATTTGGGAGAGGTTGAGATTTTGACGAAAAATTTGAGGGCCTTCTTATTGACCTGTGTGCCATTTAGATCTCCTTTTCCATTGCTCATATAATGGGAAAGTGCTTTTTCCATGTTTATGGGATATTTTTTGTCCAAAAAATTGACCACCTTACCCATACGTCCTTTCATATTGTTCAGTCGAGATTTTTTACCTTCTTTATCACCCTCGTGGACTGTAACAATTGCTTGGTATGATGTTACAAATGTGTTAATCAGTAATCTTAAAAAGTGAAAATAAATTTTAAAATATTCACATCTATATTTTGAATCTGGAACTTTAAAATGCAATGTAAATTAATTATCCTATATTTTTAATAGAGACTTTTTAAATTGTAAATAAAAAATTTGTAAATTGTTTCAAATCCTTCTAATATAATTGATGAAATGAAACAAAATTCACATGCATGTGTTTTACAAGGATAATTGGTGAGAATAAAGTCAATTTTACTTGATAACATCGTCAATTAGTTTAGAATTCATTGGAATGGTTTTCAAGGAATTTAATAAAGCCTTCCAAATTTTTTTATTCTTTGTAGAGTGTGTAGCAATATTAACATCCTCTTGGAAACCTGAAAATGCTGATTTAATTAAGGCATCCACTACTACGTATATGAATGTAGATGTGTTGTAATCTTTCCCCAATTCTAATATAGGGTTCAAAAACAATTGTCCATTGTCCACGAGCAGGCAGTCAATTGTCCTATACATATGCATCATTGAAAAAAATTATATTTGTTATTGTGAGAAAAGTTTTATTGGGAAGATGTTAGTCTCATAATAGTATAATTGCAATTTTTCTTTTTATAAGTAGCGTTAAAGATTATAAAAAAAGTATACTACAAACTGATAAAGTTTGTATGATATATAACTTACTTATCGGAAAATGGTTGACAATTTTGTGTATTTACAATGTTCATAAAGCAGACAATAATGTGTTCAAATAAACTTTCTTTGATGTTCTATATTATAAACAGACATTACAATTAACAAAATTCAATACATTAAACTTTAACAAATATTTCAGTTAATTTAACCTTTGATATAATTTTGGTCATAGACTTCCAAAATTTAACTTTTAGTTTCATGCGTTGGGCTAAAGCAGTGAGAATCATGTAAGAAGAAGTCACGTACAAATCTAAACTAGATTTAAGCCCTGATTCAATGTAAGAAGCGAGAGTAGACACTATCTCCTCATTTATTTTAGTGACATTGATGGCTCCAATAACTGTAGTTGTGTAGAACGCAAACAATGTTTGTAGCAAGGAACGATTTATTGAAAAAACCTTGATATAAAAAATATTATTTTAGTTTTAAATATTTTTAAGTTACATAATATTTATAAGCTTTTAATGAAAAATTTTAAGTTACATAATAGTTGTTTCAACTTCAAAATGTAATAAAACAGTCAGCTTTGAAAATTTTAGAGCTGCCTGCCTGTTTACGCAATCTAAAATGCAAGCAGATAAGTTAAACTTATAGGGGCTCAATAAAATACTTAATAATTGTGCTTGTATCATTGCCTATTATACAAATATATTGCTAATAACAAGAAAAATAGAATTTGTTAAATTTACTTGTATATATTTCTGAGGCAACTGACAAACATAATTCAAAAATGAAAAATCTTCTGAAGCATGTTTAAATAGATCCATTTTCAGCAAGACTGTACCATTTGCTTTAACATCTTTTAACCATGACCATTTTGAATTCTGAGAATTTTTGAAATCCATAGTTTGTACAGTTCTAACAAAATAGTTTGTTTCATGGTAGGGAAGAATGCAGGCAAAAAGAGCATCTGTGTTCAAAACATTGATGTGGAACCTAATATTTTGTATATAAATGAATTCTTTTGTGTGTTGATTTTTGTGCAAATAATTAAAACACTTAAATTTAAAAGAAAAAAATGATCATCAATCATTTGAGAATATAATACATTTTTTAAACCCTTGTTATTTGGCATTTTTAGTTCATATATATATTTTATATTTACTATACCAACTTACCTATAAATAAGCCACTCAAGGACTTGCAGAGAAGGCTTTAGCATAAAATATGGAGAAAGTCTAATCAAAAATTCATTAATTTTCTCATCTAACTCTGCATTCATAGCTTTTGTTTGAATAGTTCTTTCGAGAGTTTTATATTCATCACTAAATAAATCATCTTCATAATTTGTAAAACTTAAATCCAATGCTTGAAGTTCTTGCAAACCATTTATACCTAATAAAATTATAATATTAATTATATCCTGATAAATTGATTAAATGCTTTAATAATTCAAAATCTTTAGATAATTTATAATTGCTTTGCATATAAATCATACCTATAGAAAAAAATGTTTCCCTGTCAAAATTTGCGGCTTCCTTTGGATCAAATAATAAAGATGTTCTGATTTTATCAGGCCTATTAAATATTTGGGTCTCTGGAACTGCTAAACGCTTTAGCTGGCGAGCCAAAGATGTAGACATGCTTTTTTAAAAAAATATACAGATGGATAAGCAGCAACTTGTAACAGCGTACATCCTTTTTACAGCAAAACCAGCAGTAATATTTTTAATCAATAAAAAAATTAAAAGTAATAGCTTTAACAGAATAATATATTCACAACTAACATATTATTGAATATTAATACTGTTAACATTACTCTAAATCGCTATTATTTTATGAGATGTGCAATGATCTATATCAAAAATATTACTTCATTTAAATTATCAATACTTCGGTATTTAGTTCGTCAATGATTTTGACTAAACCCAATATAGAGTTTAGGTAATGATCAAAATAAAAATATAGGTTTAAGTAATTTTGAAAAGCTTTAAGGTCAGGTTGAGGATATAAATAAATATTAAAATTTTAATGTCAGTATAATCTGTGTTTTTTGGCTTAATTAACCCTTAAAATAAATTAGATCTTATTGTCACATCTTTAATTCTATTTTTGGGAGACGTCTCTATAATTAACTAACATTGCCCCTTCCCCTATACTGGAATTCAAGGGTATTCTATGTATAAGATCTAATAAAAATAAAGGAAATTTTTTAAAAAAGTGGCCCCTTAAAATCAGGTTGGCCCGTTTTATAAAAATCCTTATAATTCAAACGGAATTGAACATATACTCAGTTGGAATGATTTGGCAATTTTTTGGTGAATTTAGCCTGAAAACTGCTTCAAATTTTTATGCATATTGCCAATTTTAGTATTAGAATGCATAAAAATACTCACTGGCAATTATCATCGAAGAAAATTTGTTGTCGATTGTCTACACGAAACAAAATTTTGACCTAATGGCCGGTGGGGTAGCTAGGGGGGGGGGGCTTGGGGGGCCCGGGCCCCCCCCCCCCAAGAGCAAAAACCAGGCCCCATGGGCCCACCCAAGGGAAATATTTTGGGCCCCTGGGCCCCGTTAGCCATTTATTTTATTTTATCTTAATTAAGAAAAAATATGAAGATTATAATTAAAATATAACTTGTAATTATAATATAAAGCCCAAATATATGTTCAATAAATGCAATTTCAACTGTTAATAGCCTAATATTAACTTTAAATGATATTAGAAATGAGGATCACTATCAATTTCTTTATAAAAAGGCGAAAGATTTAGCTTCAATTTTTGATTTAGTACCTTCTAAACATATTAAAAAACCAAAAAAGTATTACACTTTACTCTTTTGAATCAACCAATTCATTAATTGATTTCAAAGTTGATTTATATTATCCTATCATCGATAAAATAATAGCAGAATTAAACATAAGATTTTCGGAAATTAATTGTTATTTATATAGGTCCTTAGAAGGTTTCATGGGCGTAGCCAGAATTTGATTAGATAGGGGAAATGCTGATTTAGGGAGGGGCAAAACGATTATTTTTTCAAATTTCAGCCATAATTTTAATAAATTTCAACGACTTTTTGGATTTAGAGGGGGCCCTTCCCTGCCCCCCCCCCCCTTGGCTACGCCCATGGAAGATATAAACCCTTCATCCCCTTTTTTTGCGATAAATCTCTTATATCAGAAGTAATTAACCATTGTGAATTAAAACTGCAAGATGCCGAAATAATAATGGCAAAAAATTATGTAATATATTATAATTCTTTACTTCGAATAAAATAAAATGCAATAATATTTTTTCACTTATTAAAATTTTTCAATAGTGTTTCCAAATTTTATTATTTTGATTAAAATAATTTTAACTATCCCAATAACTTCATGTTTATGCGAAGGATCGTTATAAGTGCTAAAATGGGTTAAAACTATCTTCGTTCCACAATTGAACAAGATAGGTTATCTTCCTTAGCTTTATTAAGCATAGAACATGATTTATAATTGTTTCCCCGGATCGGATGATGTTATAAATTCGTTTGCAACATCGAATAAAAGGCGTAATGAACTACTATTAAAAGACTAATTTTAATATTTAATAAAAAATTGTCTTTTTTAAACTTTTAACACTTTCAAAATATATTAAAATATTATTAAATTTACGAAAATTCCATCCTGGATTCAATTTAATTGTCCATCTCACATGCTTATTGTTTAACATAGCTTGCATATTTTTATGTACCACATGCACATATAAAGCCAATGATTTTCCAAAAAATAGTATGTACACCATTTTTCCCCTTTATTAGTGATATCCCATCAAAAGTTTTATAAATTGGTATCAATAACAAATTCATGAATTTTATAGACAATTGTTGACGCATCAAAACTTTCAAGGGATAAAAATCCCAAAAAAATTCCTTGGTGCCATTGGATTCAATAAAATGTACACAAACGCTAAGTTGTTCTGTGCATCTCACATCACTAATTTCATATAAAATTATTAAGTAAAATTTTGATTCATTTAATTTTGACAGAATATTTTTAAGGTTCATTTAGCCGTTAAATTTATTAGTTCATTTTAATTTTTAGGTGGTGTAAAAGGGGGGGGGGGGGGGGGGTTGTCCAAATATATCTATAATATCTTTAGGGGCAATAATTTCTAAATACTCATTCTCGAACGAAATTATTTCTTAATTAATTATTTTTATATTTTGTTATAACTACGCCTTTTGAGGATCTAACCAGAGGCTTTTAAATGTTCTCATTGTTTTCCTGATATAAATGCTGCCTGAAAATGCTGCCAATATTGCATATGTACAATTAAAATTTGTTATATATATAGCCAAGATTTTTTGGGGTTGTGGCAATAAAATATTTTTATAAAAACTTTGTTGTATAGTTTTCTTACTATTTGTATTATTTTTTAAAATGTCAACGATTTCTTGTCAATATCCCCGTTCCACTTTGTCCAACGTTTATGAGGGAAAAATTTTTACTTGCGTTTGACCCTTGGTCGTATCCAGGTTTTGGATTAGGGGGGGGGGGCGGGCAAAACATAATTTTTTTTTAATTTTTAAGGGTTTAGGTAAAATATTTTTGTCCCCCCCCCATGGCTAAGCTCAGCCCCCCCCCCCAAGGCAAAAAGGCTAGCTACGCCACTGCTAATGGCTTTTAAGATGATAAGAAAAATTAATTAAAAATAGCCTCACAAATTTTTAAAGGTATTTAAAATAATTTCAAAGTGCTCACTAATTATGAGCCAAAGTTATATTTAGTTTTATGATTAATTGCATGTAATTTATAAGATAATTCGAGATCAATTAAAAGTTTAGAGAATGAATGATGGTAGGAGGGAGGGATTAGAGCCCCATTCATCTCATTACGTGGAAAAAATGAATGAACATTTATATTTATAACTCTTATCTATAGCAATGTGTAGTGATGCGGAAAAACCGAGAAAAATCTCGGTCGAGACGAGATTTTGAAAAATTGAGTCGAGATCGAGAGAATTTGGACCTCGAGACGAGACGAGATTTCATCGGCGAGATCTCGACTTTAATTTTTATCTATTAAGTCTTAATTTAGCTAATTAAGAATTTCGATTTTATGAGATTTACATTTAGGGTATTAAATGCAAATTAATTATGATTTTGAAACTTTTGATAGTAAATTACTTCCGCACCTAATTATCCGCTTCGCCCAAATTTTAAATTTGTAATATAATCTTAATAGACAACATAGTGTTAGTAGCCCTTAGGGTATTTAAATAATTAATTAGGTATTTGTTACTTATTCGTATAGCTTATATAATATAAAATTATTTAGACCTATAATGAGTTTATGCGCAACAAGTTCATCATCCAACACAAAAAAGAGCAAGCTGCTTAAACATTTCATAGTATCCAAGGATGAATCAAATAAGATGGGGAAGTGCAAATTGTGCTTTAAAGAAAATTTTAGATTTTAAGTTATTTATGTGCAATTAACGTAAGAGATCAAAACTTTTATGTTCTTCCAACAAAAATGCTTATTTTATTGTATTTACAATGTTCAGATAATTCCTTGTTATAAATAAGGATATTTTCAAAAGTTTACTCTCGCATTTTTGTCATTATTCTAACGTTATTACACAAGATCTCAATAAATTCATTATGTTAAAATATGATGATATTATTAAACTTTATCCTTTTATTGAGCCTTAGCCAGGAAATGAAAGTAATTGTTTAGCAACTTTATACCTTCGAGGCAAGTAGTATATAACGCCTCTAATAATGCTTCCTACCTTAAGATACCCATCTAGCTTGTGTTTTGAGGTTTGAGATAAAAAATTGGTTCCATTATGACCAATTTATATCTTATATAATAATTTATAAGAGTCAGAAAAAAAATATGGTATAATTATTTTTAAAAGTCGAGACGAGACGAGAATTCTCGTCGAAACGAGATCGAGATTTTTCTAGGCCGAGACGAGATTTTAATAATCGCACCCGAGACGAGATTTTGCTTTCGAGACCGAGACGAGATCGCAACACTAGCAATGTGTTTGAGTATATTCAGTCTTTTTGTCTTAAATGTCTCACCTAATTAAGATCCTACAAATAAATTAAGTTTGTTGTCAAATTTTATAAAAGCTCATAACCGTAAATATAGGGCGGTAGGGGCGGTTGCTCCTTGTAGAGCTAATATATATATAAATTGACTCATCTGTAAGAATTTCCATTACCTATACACCAATCAACTCAATATAAACTTCTTTGAACTTTGCCACCCAATCCAAAGTTAATTTGAACTTTCAACATTGCATTCTTAAATATTACACGCACTAAACATTTTCAATACACCATACAAATCTTATGCAAAAATTTTTAAAATTGTACCTTTTTATCCACATGTCTTGACCATATTAGCATCAATTCAAACTCCTATACTGTTCATGATTTTTAACCAGGTTACTGGTGCACGACTTTTTATAATAACGTCCAACAACATGGCGCGCTCCTTCTTATTCATTAAAAAATATCTTTTGTATTTTTAATTACCGCAATAATTTAAAAAAGAAAAGTGGCGTAATCAAAGCGGTACCGAGTATACTATTGAAGTCGAGCGGGTTTAAGGGACAACCTCGGCCTCCTTAGCCCCCGACCCTCTCCGAGGTACGCTACAGAAAGAGAACTTCAGGTATACAACTTCAGAAAAACCAAAATTTTTCATACTAAAATCTTAAAACACCTTGAAAGTTTAATATAAAATATTATGGCGACTTTTTGAGGTTAAAACAATTCTAATCTCAATTTTAAAACACACGCTTTATTTACAATAGAGACGATGAAAGTATATAATTTTTTACAAAAGCTTGGTATAATAAAGTTATATGCTATCTTTTTTGATTTTTTTCTTTTTCGCCTTTTTAATTTTGCCATCCGCCCTTTGTAAATCTTCATGTTCTCTGTTATGGTTGCCTCCTTTAATAGGGACCTGGCTCCAACCTGCCCCTAAAATGGGTGCCCACAATTTAATACATTCTTCTAAGCTGCGCGATTTCAAGGATTCTATAACGTTGTATACTTTGAGCGTAAGTTCTGGCGTTTTTGAACGTACCCAAATGCGTCCGTTCATCCCAACTACTATTTCGAAAGGGACGACTGAGCCCAGTAATTTGAAAAGGTTGACAGACGTTTCTGAATTAGTTCCTATCAATTGTTATATAAATTAATTAAATTATTTTAAGCATTAATTGATCATCAAAAATTCTATGTGAACATAAATATAAGATAGTTATAAATTTTACAAGAGTATTCATTATACTTAAGTTGTCAATGTTGATTATTACGCCATTTATTTCTGGCTAAAAATTCATTTGCACATAAAAATAAATATTGGAGTTATAAATTTTACAAGAGTATTCATTCTACTTAGGTTATCAAAGTTAATTATTAAGCTAATTATTTCTGGCTAAAAATTCATTTTTGGACATACAATAATAGTCTTTTGTAATAATATAGCTCATTTGTAAAAATTGATGAAATCATTTAAAACTAGATGAAACTTATGAATATCAAGTCCAAATATATAGAGTAAAACATTTTAATTGCTATGCAATCTATGACTATAGATTATATAAATAAATAAATCCTATTATATCTTATTGTCTAACAGCAGCCTTAAAACATAGGGTATTGATTAGTAATAACTAACCTTCCCCATCTGGCAGGTTGATGTTTGTGTTAGTGGCAAGTAAAACTTTTACAACATGATCAACACTGGTCTCCCAAGCAAAACCTGATGTACGAGTTTTATTACTTCGGGACGTTTTTTCACCAGTTATAGATGCATCAGTAGGAACATAAGCCTGATCTTTGTTTTGAGCAGAGGAAAATAACTCAGCCACTCTGGAAGTGAGTAAACCTAATCCAGGACCACCACCTTTTGCTTCACTTCTTTTGCACGTTAACTCTGGTTCTATATCTTTGTCTGCAGTGGTTAGACGAGCATAAACCAAATCACCCATTCTTGCTTCAGGTCGATTTCTTTTTGTAGCTCCTTCAAATGCCAGCTCGGGTAAAACAGCTGGACGGGCACAGCCAATATCTACCAAAATGGAGTCAATTGTGCCTTTAGGTTTGATGATGGTTCCTATTACGTTATCACCAGCACAGGGCAATTGATAATTAGAAATTGGTGATTCAACCCATAAGTATACCTTGTGTGATTTATAATTAGATTGTGTATCTTCAGAATTTTGTTGTTCCTCAATTTTTTCCTCACCATCACCTTTTTTGATAATGGGAGGAGGTCCTCTCACTTTTTGTTAAAAATTATTCTCATGCACATAACATATTTATCTTACTTTTCAACAGGCCAAATCTTGTAATAAGTATGCCTTTAGCATCATCATATCTTAGACCAGGTCCTATCATTGGTTTAAACTTTTTTTCATCTGGGTTTTGTTTATATAATTGTCCCAAAGCTCCGATTTCTGTAGAATCTATGATGTCTCCAGGATATACAAAATCGCCAACCAGTACCATGTTGGGAGAGAAAACTATAAGATAGAAGCCAAAAAAATCCTCAAACTGTAAAAGAGATATTTGAAAAACTATGTAAAAAAGCAATCAGTTATATTTTTTTTTTTAATAATTATATAAGTTAATTACATTAGATGGTAAAGCTACGCACGCTCATAAGCATAAATAAACAAATAAAAGGCTACATATAATTACCAAATTTTGAATTCGTAAATGTTAACCAAAATATCGCTATTCACGTATGGAGTATAACGCGTGCCTAATTAGAATTATTCGATAAGTTTCAAATAGTCTCTACTAAAAAATAATCATTTAGAGCTTAGATTATGAAAAACATTGACTGCAACTCAATTTAAAAAACTTAATGTGTTGTTGTAAGAACTTAACTCCTTTAGCAATTTTTTGCATAAGTGTATAAGGTTTTTACATACTGTATTATTTTTACCATATTTCACTGTTTCTAAGCAGCTAGTAAATTATTTATCTAGAATTTCCAAATAAATGCTTACGTTAATGAGCATCTTGATAATCTAATTTCAATTATAAGCTTGCATAATATGATAATCGAATAAAGACTTTCCCATGAGCCATATAGCTAATTTGTAAAAACTGCTAATAAATATATAAAGATCTCAAACTATATATTTTAAGATTTTGGTATTTTGTTTTTGTATTCAAAATAGAAAAATTGACAGAATAGAATAATCATTTCTGTTTTCGCACAATTTTAATAATCTGGGCCTAAGATGTAATGTAATTGGCAATAGGGTTAAGATAATCAAGTTTTTAAATTTAATTACGGTCAAATAATGATAGCGTAAAAATATAATTTGATGATGAGTATATTTTATTATATTATTACACGGGAAAATTATTATAATAAGGAGAAGCGGATATACATAAAACCAAAATTGTAATTCTTTCTTATTGAGCCCTACTTAAATTTTAGAACTATTTTGAATTACCCAACTATAAATTAAACTTAATAATGGGAAAAGGAGAATCGACGTCAATATCGATAATTAGAAATAGTCCCCGGATACAACACTATATGGGTGCACAGGAAAGTTGATTGGCAATAAAAATAATAGTAAAGTCTTATTTCAATAATATCCCCTTTTCCGAAATACAGTTCTAAACAATTATACAACCATTTTAAATGGGTAAAGGCGTGCTTAAACAAATCGAAGACGAAACAGATTAATATAGCTATTTATTTAAAATATTTACCTAACATAAACAGCCCATGGTTCCCAAAAGTTCGGCACAAATCTAAATAGATAAAAATGTTTTGTACATCCATTCACTAAAATTTAATCATATAAATTTCATCTAATATAAGTATTCCAAATTTAAATTACACGATTTATGGGAATCAGTATATTAATTACTTTTTCCCAGTTCAATAATGTATTCTTGCCTTAAGAATTTTTAAAAAAACATGCATATTAAGGGCGTGCAAGTTTACCATGTTTTAATTAGAATTTCTCTGATGGTTTAAGTTTCTAGTATTACTTACACCTTTGTAGCTGTGGTTCCCCCCTCCCCCTATTGAGTATATGTGAGCAATGCCAATGCTTATATATTTGGGAACGCCAAATATAAATTTAGCGTCGCAAGATTTTGTGAGCGATACGCATACTATGCTAAATCCTAAGAAAAATATAAAAAATTAGGTTAATATAGTTCAAGATTCTTAAGTATAATTGGAGAAAATGGTATAAGTGAATAATGTTTGGCTTAAGTATTTTATAACGCAAAATTATTTAATAGACAATATTGTAAATTTTAATAATCTTATAGGCCTGTTCAGTTATGACAGTCCCCCCCCCCCTAATTTACGAGAAAAAAAGATTTTCAATGTTAAACGTTTTGCCCCCCCCCCCCAATTCAAAACCTGGGTACGCCCATGTTGATCCGTAAATTTTTCTTAGATTAGGCTATCTATCTAGGCGATTTTTGAAAGATAATTTAATCTTTTATGTCAATTTTAAAGAGTAAATAATTATAAACGTTTGTTGCAATTTCATATATTACAATAGAGTGACTTTGGATTTAATGAAGTGGTACAACTCATCTAAAATCTTTTCATATTTTAGGGTGACAGAATAGGGTCTATAAAAAATCCACCTTTATCAGACCTAATCAATGTTTATTTAAAAACAATCTTTTTTGGAAAACATCCATCGTATATAGATCTTTTAAAACAATTAAAGTTTTCAAAATAGCTAAAAAATGTTAATGGGTCACAAAGTAACTAAATTAGTTAATTTATAGTGATTTACAGATAGATACTCTGTAAAATTTGTTTATTAACTTATCAAAGGTTTTTCTATATTTATTATAAAATGTTACTAGTAAACACTGCATAATTGAACGATATTTAATGGTATGTTACATCCGTGACGTGCTTTACTTTTAGGAGTTTTTATTCTACTGTCTCAATAAAAGCAAAAAATGTTTTTATTTTTATCATCGTTGTGGCATGTTTATTAAACTGTTAAGTTTAAAAAATATATGGTGCTGTGTCATGTAATTGTAAATTAAAATATTTTAATTATTCGTAAAAAAAGGCTATAAAATTCTTTTTCAGTAACAATTTTTTTTAATTTCTAGTGTGAAATATTAGTATGTTAGTGCTTATATCTCTCACATTTTATCAGATCCATTTCAAGCTTTTGAAAATTTTTGATTTAAAAATATAAACTCGGGCCTTCGGCCCTCATGAAAACGGGGAGGGGGAGGGGAGGAGGGAAAGTGGGAAGGGAAAGGGGAACGAAACTCATCAATACTCCGTATGAAAGTAGCATATTTGCTATGCAATTTATGGGCGAGAAAGGTGGGAAGGGGCGAGAATGCCTATAGGGGTATTAAATGCAAAATAATTAGTTAATTATTTATACAAATGTTCCATCACTTTAGCCAGTGGTGATCTTTTCTAATGGTTAGCAGCCAGCCAAATAACTAGCCTATAATTATAATTTAAAAAAAATTGATTTTAATCCCACTTTGGCCATTGGTCATTTTCTTTCATTAGTCAACAGCCAGCGGACGTCCAAAAAGTCATATTATCAATGGTATTAACAAGAACAATCATAAAAGTCAAAAAAAAACGAAAAAAAATTTCGATTCACACTTTGGCCAATGGTCATTTTTTTCATTGGTCAGTACCAAGAAACGGTCTATTAATACATAAGAGCCAAAAAAACGAAAAAAAAATTTCGAATCACAATTTGGCCAATGGTCATTTTTTTCATTGGTCAGCAGCCAGCGGACGGCTAAAAAGTCATATTATCAATGGTATTAACAAGAACTTAAATAAAAAATAACAAAAATTTGTCCTCATTGGGTATTAAACCAGCAATTAAGAATTTACCCTCGCCGGGATTCGAACCCACATTAGTAGAGGCATAGGCTTTTGTAGGAGGGGGGGGGGCACAGGGACCCATATCAGTAGAGGCATAGGCCCTTCTACGGGAGGGCATAGGGTAATTATCAATGTTAACCTAATATACCAATTCAAAAACGGAAAAAAAATTTCGAATCACAATTTGGCCATTGGTCATTTTTATCATTGGTCAGTAGCCAGTAGACGGTCAAATTACTCACGATCCCAAAGAATACTTTTTTATCAGGCAAAAGATCACAATGGAAATCGTTAAATCCAACACGATTTCCATACACGGATCAACGCCATCCGTTTAGTTATAGCGCGTTTTTGTATTTTTTATTCGTGTATATCATAATTATAATTATTTGTTTCTGAATAAAACTTTTAATATAAAAAAATTAATTTTTTACAATATATAAAAAACATATTTTACTTAGATTCCATATTATCCTTATATCATACAATTGCATTAAATGAGTTCTCTTGAAGTAGTACAAGCCGATTAAATAAGGGATTAAACATAATCACGCAAATTTTTTTTATTAATACAATTTTCACTTATGGTGTTTTATACATGGGCGTAATCAGAATTGGAAATGTAAATCACACCGAATTTTGACAAAACGTTTTAAAAAATTTCAGCGGTCATTAGCATATCTGCTGCAAATAAAAAGGAAAAATCGCTGTTTGGCCACGGGCTGGAATCAGAAAATTTAAATGTGTGACAAGCTTTTAAAAGTAAGATTTCCAATAATAATGAGCAAAAATAAATAAAGTTATAAACAAGGATTTTGGCCTCGTGAGCAACGGTCATTACTAATTTTCGGGGAATTAATTAGCCAGTTTTGCAATTATCCGTTATAAAGCAACAAACTAGACAAGTTGCCAAAAAAAATTATAGGTAATCAGCCGGACACAAAAATAAAATGGTATTTAAGCCAACCAGCAATCATTAGCTACAGGCGCGTAGGATTTCTCGAGGGGAGGGAAAGCTGCCAAAAAAAATTATAACATTTTATTTGTAATTAAAAATAAAAACTAAACAACCAAAAAGTGAAGCCCACTGGCCCCACTCGGATTAAATTCGAAAAAATGAATATATATATATTATGTTTCTAGTCTCTTATAAGTGTCTCAAAATCTTTTATGCACCTAAACTATAATATTTTAGCCCATTTATTAATCTAATTATTAATCAAAAATTCTTTTAGATTTTGGATTTCCTCCCCCTTGGCTACGCGCCTGATTAGCTAGTCTTTGTGCCAAAGCACAATAAAAGTCTTTTACAGAAGCATAAGTGTCCATAGCTATTAAATAGTCAAGCTGGATGTAGGGGTTTCAGCCTACAATAAAGTAAGTTTATTAATAAACAACCACAAGATGCTCATCTATCGTTACATATTGGCTTATATAGCCTTTTTCAGAGGTTAATATGAATAACTCGCAAGATAGTTGGGGGCTATTCAAATTATAATGAGTGTGAATAAAATAAGGAAGAATATGAATAGTAAGTATTCAAATAGAGTAAGAAGGAGTGTAAAAAAGTGATATTCAAATCATGACGATAATACTATACTGGACATGGCGCAACAGCACAGACGGATGCACAGGACGGACGGACAACCAAAAACGAGCTCATATATTGCATAGCAATATAAAAATTATTGACTTGATGAAGCTAAGAGGAACCCTAATGTTGGCTTCTATGGCGTTTTTCTTATTTTTTGGCAACAATAATTTAAATTCTCTTTAGATTCTATTGATTTCAGCGTGTCAATAAAGATTTAAAGTAATATTATACTTTCCTGATTCCGATCTAGGGTCTTTAAGAGATGTTTTTACGAATTACAGTGTTATATCAAATTGTTTAGAGTCGATTATATTAAGGATGATAGCAAAAAAGATAATTAACAATATTAAAAAGAATTCTGTAAAAATATATTTTATTAGTGGTTAATAAATAATTAAAAGAAATTTAAAGTTTGATAATATTCCATGCCTACAAAGAACATCTTTAGAGGATAAAATTCTTCAAATATCAGAATTTTTTCAAAAACTTGCATAATAGTAATATTTCAAATCCCCTTGAAATCATTAGAACATTCTCATAACTCTACAAATAACGTCAGGTTAGAGAGGTAAAACTCATTAATGAGGAAAAATGATAAATACTGTCATATAAATACGGTGCAATTTTTAAAGTCAACCAGAATCGTACTAAAATTTAAATTTTTGAAATAATCTATTAAGGATACTGTTGTAGTTGGGCCAATTAAGATCTGACATTTGTTAAAGTTTGGCCAATTAAGATTTGACAGTTGTTAAAGTTTGGCCAATTAAGATTTGACAGTTGGCTAATTAAGATTTTACAGGAATTCAATTCTGCACGAGCAACGAGTTCTCATCTGCATTAGGCTTGAGAAATAATTTAGTTATCGTCTGCGATTAAGGGTTTGTTTAGCACTAATTACAAACAGAAGAATTTGTAAAGGGCATTTTCTTATTTGTGCGGTACATCGAACTGTTGGCATCTCTCATGCAAATTGAGAAGTGCATCGACAAGATTTAAATAGCGAGAATTTGACCATGATATCATCAGTTATTTAATTTTCTGGTCAGGTATTTAATTTGTTATTTAGTCCTGCGGGAGGAGATATTTAATTTTCGTTCAGGACACGTTAGTCCTGCGGGGGGAGATGTTTATTGCTCATTTTAGACACGTGGTCCAGCGGCATTTATCTAACAAGAGCCAGACGTTCTTTTAATCCGATACCTTCCTTTCGCCGTAGACGGAATCTTATTCTTCTCTGCTAGTAACTGCGATTGTCCACGAAGAAACAAACGTCCCTAACTCATACCTTATTTGTTAACCGTTGACGTCCCTCATTCTAACCGATTGGTTAGGCGAACACTGCTTCTCCACGGCCATCGTCCATTCCATACTTATATATATATCGAGAAACTTTATCTGATTCATTATGGACTTTTATTGTAACCCAATCGTACAATGACTTCCACAATCGGAAACCTAAGCATCCAATGCCTCTCTTTTTTAAAACAAATTGGGAGAGCAATTTCCATGGGCTCATCGGATTCGAAAGAGTCCTATTACATCAGATAGAAGATTACAATGGAAATCGTTAGATCTAACACGATTTCCATTCACGGCTCGATGCCATCCGTTTAGTCTTCGCGCGTTTATACCTTTCTTATTACACTTTTTAGTCGTTAATGTAAATTTGTATACAATTAAATTTAAAATAAAGTATTTTATTTTATTTGAATTATTAAAATAAAGGATTCAAAACGAGAAATTGCGTTTATAAAATTGGTAGCACGAGGAAAACCTGCGTTTATAAAAGTTAATTTTTTATTCTATTTTTCTCTAATATTTGATCTAGACTTTACAGGGTCATAACTATAATCATGTAATGTTAATAAAACTGTAATTTTAAAAAACGGGAAAAAAGAGAATAAATTTATAAAATTTTATTTGGTAATAGTGAATACGTTTATAAATATGAAACTTGAATACTAGTTAAAATAAAATGTTATTTATGATGCTTATTTTTAATGTTTGGCTAATATTCTTTAAAACCCCACTAATCGAGGCTTGACGCGGAAATACAGGGTTGGGTATGTCGAGCAGTTTTAATGATTTAAACATGACCGTTTAGAAGGGTTCAGGCAGATGCGGGGCGTTAAGTCGGGTACGGACAACATACTACTTGAACTAAATAAATAGATTAAGCTTATTTTTAGGTTAAAAGATAACCCACCCTATAAGATTTAAATGTCTAAAAGCGTTTAAATTTACTATGTCTAATTCTTTAAAAGCGAGAGCTTCTGGGGGTCCCCCCGCGTCCCCCGCTCACATAATTTTTCATAAAAACTAAATTTATCGCCTTAAATAAACGATAAAAATAAGAAAGGGGAGTGTGTTTTTAGAAAGTTGTGAAAAATGCATGTCGTAATCGGCCTCGCTGAGGTAATATCACCTCGGGCCAATTGCTCCTTAATAGCGACATGACACCTCGCTATAAAACACCTTTTTAAATATGGAAAATAACATAACTTTAACAAATTAAGTTTTGCCATCAAATTTTTTTGAAAAATCTTAATATTATAATCATCATTTCCAGGAGCGGGCGGGGTGATAGGACATTGAAGGGGGGGGGGTGAGGGGTGGCTAATGATTGTTAATATAGCCGCCCATTTATCCTTGCCCTGCTTAATAAACCTTCTCTCTCCCCCCCCCCCCCATTTCCCTCTCCATAAGTAATTTGAATTTTTCAAATACACCTTAGCTATGGCGACATCACTATTCGCAGGGCAGGGCATCGCATAGAGAAGCCGGAGGGGAGAGGATATATATGTATAATAAATAACCTACTTACCTTGGGTGTACACCGAGATTATTTTACTCTTTCGCACGAGCTTCATATACCGGGCACGATTGTCAAATTTTTTTTGCTCGATTTACCTTTCGCTTAAAGGATCGATAATTTTATTGCTTCAGATCAGGTTGTTGTTAAATATTGTCGAAAAGTGAAATTTAAATATGAATAATTTTACAACGATGGCCATCGGATTTACCATTATCCTTTATTCGATTATTTCTTTGGCTAGGTATGTTCAAACGCGATTTTTAGTTTACAAAAATTTAAGATATTTAAAAATGAGTATAGAATAATGTATAAAAATATTTTAAGGCGGGCAAAAGGTAAAAATTTTAATAGCAATTTTTTGACGCATGACATTCAACCATATAATATGATTAAACTTTAATGTGGATTAAATGGGTATAATAATAATAATGTTAATAAAATACATTTTATTATTATTTTCATCGATTAATTTTGGCCAATTACCCCCCCCCCCTTATAGTTGATAATTGCTTCTAAACTTTAAAATCTTGAATTAAAAAAGTAACTTAATTCAGTATATTTAACATTTTCAAACAGTATATATGACTAATAAACTAATCCTTAAAAATTCATTAATATTAGAAAAACCCTGGACGTAACCGGGGGGGGGGGGGAGCGACATCCCCTCTAAATCTAAATCTAATATAATTTTAGCTAAAATTACAAGAATTTATCATTTTGCCCCTCCCTAAATCATAATTGCCCCCCCCCTCTAAATCCAATCCTGGCTACGCCCATGTAAAAACCATCCAAAGTTATGCATTGGCAAGAAATATCTAGAGATAAACCGTAACAAAATGGGTAATAATAATTTTTTATCGAGTTATCCTAGTCATTGGTATCACTTCTTAATTTATTATTCTTTAATTAGTTAAAATAAACAAATATTATATTCTTTTTAAATTAAAATTAAATGTCATTTTCGTATCCATGAACGCCTAAAAAAGGACGATGATTTATCCTGGTCTTCCTACTTCATCTTAAGTTGAATTTAAATTCAGATTCTGTAATTTTTTTCCAATCGCAATTTTTCCAGCTAAATTTCTTTTAAAAAATAACAAGAAATTTTTTTGTTTAAAATTATTAATTATATCTTTAGTCTTAAAATATGGTTATTTAAGTTATTTAATCGATTTTAATACCAAATTTAACTTCTATTCTATGTGTAAATATAATATACGTCTAAATACTTCATTTAATGGATGTTATGAACAAAATATATAGTCTGCTAAAGCATCGATATCACCTAAATTTCACTTCACTATCAATTTTATCACCTATACGCCATTTCTCTCTAATTCCCCTAAGTTTATTTATTCTATAAGAACCGTTATATTAATACCTTAATGCCTTAAATAAACAAAGTATAAGCAAGGTATTTAATCTTTGACTCAGTCAGAAGCTAGAGAGGTGGGAGGAGATTATTTGTGTATTTCTAATTAAACAAATAATTACTCATTGTAGAACTTTGTCCTAATTTTTTGATTCTTTTCCCTTAGCCGATACATTTATATATATCTATTAAAATTACGATACTTATACAAGAGTGAGTTAATTCTAAGTTTTAAATTTAAAAGATTTCAGAATAAAACTGCAAAAACTTAAAATTTTATTTTTACCTTGGAAAGTGGCTATTTTATATTTTGGGTTTCATGAATTTTGCGTAAAGATAACTCTGTTCACCCAACCCCCTACCCAACCCCATATTCTTCAAATTCAGGATCATCAAAGTTTTTTTAAGTTTAAAGCAAGCTATTTTATCCATATATATAAAAAAAAGAATTAATATTTATTATGAATACATGTATATCTTCCCTCCTATAGAATTAATCGTTGAATATATATTGTCCTTACGCATTAATTACCTCCGAATTAAATATTTATAGATCGATCGCAAAGGCAAATGGATTTTTAATTGTATTGGAAATTTGACGTCAAGGTCAATTATATTTTAATAGCAACATAGTGTCGTTTTTTGTTATTTAAATTTATGAAATCAAAGAGCATTATTTAAACAAATGCAGATTTCTATATTAAAAAACGTCATAAAATTAATTTATCATATTTAGCTCATTATAAGATTTGATAGGCTTACACAGAATCTATTTATTGCAATCCACTCTCCGGTTCTACCACAAATTTTATTTTAGGGCTTGTCTTAATGTTAGATTCAGATTCAAATGGCGCGAATATATCTTTATCAAATATCCGATTCAATTTCATGTGTCAAACTTGGTTGTAATTATCAATATTTTGTTTTTTGATAGTTAAAAACGTTTTTTTGTTTATTTCAACTCTTAAGATTAATCGCTGTTATGTTAGCCGTCTGAAATGTAAATCTGCTGTGAATTCGAAGTTAAAACACGGCTATATTATAACCCGTACAACGATTTTTGCTGCGCAGCAAAATCCGATATTAAGACAAGCCCTTAGATTTAATAATAATTACTATATAATTCAATCTAATAAAACCTCTATTCCTTAAAATTTGACGGACGCAAACATTACATAGATTCAGCTGCAAAATTGCTTTTCATCGGCCCAAGTCCGGCCTAAACTAGATTTATTCTTTTTTTGTCCGAGCCCGAGGCAGGTCCAACATCATTTCTAATTCGCAGCTTTTAGGCAAATTTTACATTTACAATTTATTCTGTTATATAAAAATATAATGATTTTAAGGGCTAATCATAATTATGATGAGTAAAAAATTAATAATCCAATAAATTTGGCTACATATTAATAAATTATATTTTTAATTATAATTATTTATCTAACGGCTAAATAAGAAGTCCTAGTTGAAATGTTATATTTATTTAAAGTTTCAATAACTACTTGATATACATTTATAAAATAAACCTTATTTTTTAAGCTACTCTAATTAAACATAAGAAATGTTAAATTATTAAACCCTTGTCAGAGATGAGTTTTTTATGCAAAAAATAATATTTTAACGATATTTAAATTCAAAAAATAGATCATTTTGCTCCCCCAGCCGCAAATTATATTTCGACTATTTGCTTCTTCCACCTGCCTTAAAACAAGACTACTATTACGAAAAATGTATTATTAATTTAATGTCTAGTTAATCTAAATATTCAAAATTAACTACTTAAACAACCTAATCCAGCTTCTTTCGATACTATTGATTTTTTTAAAAACTTGCTATTAATTATAAGCGTACATCTCAATTGATCAATATACCCGTCCATGGTGGCCTTTGTTTAAAGATTTTAAATTGCTTAATAAGAATCTCTAGTAGGATTGAATAACTTTTAGTTTTTGTATCTTAAAATGCACCATCGACCATAAAATTTTATTAGTGTCCTGTCCACGCTTCGACTCTCTCGCTACATAATTTTGATAATGTGCTGGCAGGCACTCAAGTTACTGTAATAATTTGCTTCTTCCCAACAACTTATTAAAATAGCAATATAATAATTGGTAAATATGATAGTGCCTTTAGATAGCAAGTTTTGGTGCATTATATACATAAAATTATTATTTTATTACTAATTGCTATGTAAATCTAAGGAAATCAATCTAAAAACTAATGCTCGTTTGCATTTTGCAGCATAAACAAACATTCAATATTTTAGCTAATTATGTATCCCAAATTATTTAATATGTAATAGCTTTTGAAAACCTTTTTAATTAGTTTGCCTGAATTCTCTAACATAAATGAAATTTGTAGGCCTGAGAATATTAATATTACTAATCAAGTTGGGGGGGGGGAGTAAGTTGTGGTAATGCATTTCGGGCGTTTTATAATTTTATAACTCTTTGATATTCAATTGTCAAACAAACACTTTAAGACTTATCAGCCACAAAATATCACACTCTTTGAAATGGGCCTATTAATAAATTATGGAAACATTTAGAACAAAATATCGTCGCTATTGAATTTAACTAATATTAATAATATGTTATTTTCATTTGCAGCGGACAAATATTCTCTACCTTAGCATACGGTCGGAGACAGGCGGGCGCAGGTGGCGCGGGTTACGATTATCGTTATGGCGCCATGGATAATAACAATTGGCAACAACAGCAACAACTCGGACGCCAATCTAATAACGATTTAGGGGCTCGGCTGGTTAATGGAGAAGTTTGGATAAATGGAATTTTGGTTAATAGATGCTTTCACAAAAATCAACCTGCCATTTCAGTAGAACAGCATGGAGATAGGCTGTGGATTAATGGAATTCCCGTTCCTGATTATTACCAAAGGGGCGGAGGATATGGAAATCCACCACCTTGTCCTTTTGGTTACAACGCTGGTTCGAACCTGAAAGGTCACTACATTATAGCTTACACACTCATCTTGAGTGCTGTAGCCATAGCGTGTGGCAAAATCTTTTGATCATAAATATATCAGCAGAGTTGTTTTGAAAACCCATAGTCACTACTTAACAAGCCGACGCACGCATTCTATATGATATCTACCCTAATGTATGATGTTCACCTTGATTAATTTAGACGCATGTGTACATACCTTATAAATATAAATGCGAGAATCTAGCGTTGTTTTAAAAAATTTGACAAAAGTGATAAAACGAAATTTAGTTTTTATCAATGACAGGCTATATATTGAATTAAAATATAACACGTAAGAGATCTGAATAGTGTGTATCGGAGCACACTATGATAACTAAATTATACGCTTAATAAATCGTTCATACATTGCATTGGCAACAATTTTTATTGCATACTTTAAATACAAACTATGATGGAGTCGTTAATAAGCGTTTAATAACGAGAGTAATATAAATTTGAAATAATTTTATGCTTAGGGCGATTTAGTGTCGCAAAATAATCTTTAATGTGCCATTGTAAAAATTAGCACTTGTTTATATATTTAAACGAGAATGATGTTGTCTCTCTATAGACTTCATATAACTAAACAAAAATAAAGCGCAACTGTGCTAGATGTAAATATCGCTAAAATTTTATTTTTAATATTATAAAAATAACATCATAATTTCTTAATATATTGAGAAATTTTAAACACGTCAGCCTAACAAGCAATATGCAATCTACATTTATATATATGAAATTTACTTTATACCTTTGAAAGGTAATCAAATATAAAGGATGTTATTTAAATGCTCAGTTAAAAAATCAAAAATGCTCAGTAAAATATGCTCAGTATTTTATTAATGTGCTCAGTAAAAAATTCAAAAATGCTCAGTAAATAATCTTAATATTGCTCAGTTATAAATCCAAATGCTCAGTATTTTAAAAAAAATGCTCAGTAGTTTTAATAAATAATACTCAATCTTAATCTATTTAGCACTAATATTTTGTAAAAATAAAGTTAAATTGAATGTGTGGAAATTGAAATAGTTTATTTTGATTGTTAAATTTTTAAAGGTTATAAGGTATCTTAGTGTCTTGAATTTTTTCCCTTTAAGTCCTCCCTTCTCTCAATTCAAATAAATAAATGGCAAGTTAAAAAAGCTATAAAAAGTAATGACCTATAATTCCAATTCTAAATGCTCTGCCTTTCCCTTCTTAAATTTACATGTTTATAATGTATTTTTTTGCAAATTTTGTTGAGATTTATCAATCAAAGGGAAAATATAAATTCTTTTTTGAATATAATCACAAAGATTTACAAATACAGATAAATAATAATAATTAACAATTTAAAATGAAAAATAGACAAATTTTGCTGGAGACAACTTTCATTTCAAAAACCTAAAATTTGTTGATCAATGTTAAATAATCTAAACTTACCATTACTGAACAATAAAGACTGATTTAGCCTTTGAGGGTCTGCCTCGTTTTCTTTTTTGCCATATAGGCACACTTTTGGCTTCTTTAGGTGGTTGGCAAAATTTAAGTTTAATTGATAACCCAACGACATGTTCGCAAATATATTGTTTACAAAACGATGGACAATTGCACTTGGAGGAGGTAGTTTATGAAATAAAATTTATTCGCTCTAGGATCTTATTTTAAAAACTAATTCTTAGTTACTTTGCGAGCGAGATTCAATCCCAAGATATCCAAGTAAGAGTCTTGCGTGTTTCCCATGGAGGCAAAGTGCTCGCCTGAAAAATGGTTTATTTTTGTTTATATGTTAATTAAAATAAATTTTATTTCATAAACAACCATTTTTCAGGCGAGCACTTTGCCTCCATGGGAAACACGCAAGACTCTTACTTGTATATCTTGGCGCTCAAGGATTTTATTTTAAAAACTAATTCTTAGTTACTTTGCATAAATAAAAAAATTACTGAGCAAGATTTGAATAAAAAACTGAACAAATGAATATTACACTGAACAAATAATTAAATTACTGAACATTAAGTTATTTACTGAGCATTTAATTATTCTACTGAGCATTTGTTTATTCTACTGAGCATTTGAATATTCGACTGAGCAAAAAATAAAATAATTACTGAGCACAATAATTGTTCTCTTTTTTAAATGGTTTTTTTGACTAAATCCGTTTGGGCATAAATCAAAACACGTCCAAATATATTAATAAATTTAAATCATTTTTTATTCAAAAAAGTCTTGATTTAAAAAATTATATTCTGAAAACTATAGATAATATTTGTGGGTAACAAATTTTGATTTAATAATTGTAAAAATGCAGTAAGCTTGATAAATCCCAAAGATCTAAAAAGTTATTAAACACCTTATTGGGTTCAAGAAATCAAATATCATGGACCTCACAAATTTAAGCTATAATCATACTTATAAAGATTTTCCCGTTAGGAATTTCTATATTTTGACACATCGCTCTGCTCCATACCACCAGGCTATTTACTTTTAACTTTAATATTCAATTTGACAAGAGGTGTCAGTGTCATGAGACTTTCTATCAAATTAAGCTACCTCCAAGTCAATAAATATAATAAGTATATTTGCTATTTTTATTCATGAGTCGATTGTGAATTTATCTATTAATTAGGAATTCACTCTTCTACCGTTATCCTACTAAAGAGGTTCCTCATGATGGTGACTCCTTCTTCTCGGCATGCGACCCATGTTTGCAAAGGAATTTATCTGGGCCATTGGCTTTCCTTTTTGCAACTTGTTCAATTGTGTCTTGATTTTCACCTCTAAGACTTCTACCATACTTATGTTGGCACAATATAGGGAAGCGAGTTTTTGTTATTTGCAATATTCAGAAGTTTTTTCATATATCCTCTCCATCTTCCATCACCTCTTTCGGCTTGAATAAGGTTCGACCCTTCTCGTTTTTGACTATATTAAGGACTCCGACATCGCAATCTTCCTTCTCCTTTGTCTTTTCTTGACCAATTTGTACATAAGCCTGTCGCACCCTTTATGATCCAAATTGTTTGGCGTCACGGTATAGGAAGCATTCATTCTTCGCTATTGCTACGGCCCTTTTCACGGCTCTCCTTGCCTCCCAATATTCCTGATAATCTTCCAACTTTTCTAAATTTATGCCACCTTCTATATAAAATTTCTTACTTCTGATGAAATATCTAACCGGTTGATCCCACCATCATAGTACCCTATTCATAGCTTCGCCTCCTTTGGTCTGTCCTACCTAAATGGCTGTTACCTTTAGGTCGGCAGTTAGCATCTCAAAATTGTCATCTATGCCCCTTTTCATTTCCTAAAATACAATAGTGTGGAGGCTTTGTGATGATAATTATCGTTCATCAACGTATACTTTATCCTTTCGTCTCAAATTCGAGGTTCATAAATCTGTCCCCTTTCCCGAAAAACTATCTTCACAAAATCCATAACAAGCGGACGATGTTTCCTGGCAATTTTTGCTCCCGGTATTACTTTGAAATCTTTGATCCTCCATAAATGCCGTATGAGAAAATAGTCCATTTTTTAACCTTCGCAAGTAAATATGGTCTTTGCATTTCAGTAGTGTTGTGAATGAACGAGTTCAAATTTTTTGAAAAATTGATGAACGGCGTTTCTTTTTTTTGGTGAACTTTGAACGTGAACGCGTTCCTTTTTTGATGAACGCGTTAAAATTTAACGTTCGTTTAATTTTAAAAACCTTTTTTTATTTTTATTTATTTGAAAAATGATGTTAATCCGAATTTTGTAACAAAAAGTCTTATATTTTTTAATCCGCTGTTTTTTCTTTTCCTAACCTAACATTGATAATTGCTATTCTTGTTAATAACATTGATAATATTGGCTTTTTGGCCGTCCGCTGGCTGCTGACCAATAGAAAAAATGCACCAGTGGCGAAGCCCCTGGTTTATATATCGAAATAAACCTATTGTTTTTTATCATGGCTAATATATTGTGTTAAAAAATATAAGACCTTTATTTATATAAAATTGAAAAAAAATCTATCATAAAATTTTGAACGAACGTGAAGTGAACGCGTTCCTTTTTTTGAAAACGAACGTGAACGTGAACGCGTTTGATTTTTGTCAATGAACGTAACGCGTTCGATTTTTTAAAAAATGTCAGCACTACATTTTAGAAAATACGTGTTAACGATCGCCATGTCATAGGCTAAAGATACTTTGAAAAGTTTTTCCCTACGTTGTTCTTCAGGCCCATGCACTTAGCCTCCATGATTTCACCCGAGGCGATCTGTTCTTACGTGGGCCTAAAAGTCCGTCCCAATAATAAACTTTTCTTTCCATCCTATTTTTTGTATTTCCCTTTCCAAAGAATTGAAGAATATGTCTTTCTCTGATTCTATAAACCCAATTTGAGGAGCATAGGCGCAGATAACCGTTAGGATGGCCAGCAATCTTCATCCACATTCGCCTGTCTGAACAACTTTTGACCTCTACAACCGTGTCCTTGAACGATATCGACCCACTTTATAAGGATTTGTAGAATAGCTTATATCCCTCTCCTAACCTCCGAGCTCCAGTTCCGTTCCACCTGGTCTCTTGTTTATTCTTTTTGGCATTTGTGGGACATCGATCCTCTTTCCCGTCATCGTGCGCCTATATTTCAGCATGTTATCCGTATTCTATCCACAACTAAATTTTTGAACTTATTTGCTGTGAGTCAAACGGTAACCCTAGTTATTTTTCACAGGGCACGACATTTGTGGAGGACGACCTAGCTTTCTGTTGTAAAGTTTTATTTAAAACTATCGTGTGTTTGAAGAGGGTTTATACAACCAGTCTCCAATCCTCCACTTTTTGCACAAGGACTTGGGACCGTCGGTAGTGTTATTTAGTTGCTCTATATTTATTTTCAATTTTCCAGTGATTGAGAGGATGGGGTAGAACCATGAAAATTTTTTGATTAGCCGGGGTGGGGCGATTAAATGGAAGTATAAATTGACAAAATTGAGCTGACCCCTAGTCGGTGTGGCAAGGGGAGAACATTTTTCAAAATATATGGATTTTAGCAGATTTTGACATCATATCATGAAACTGAGAGTTTTAACATTGATCCATTTTATTCTTTAAAGCATAATATACTACTAAATAAAACTACCAAAAAGCATATTTGTCACCGAAATTATTAAATCATTTTGGAAATCGTGTTTATTCAAATGCTAATCCTCATTTTTTAGGCAAAATTAGAATTCGGCTAACATGTTTATATAATTAATAACTTTGGTGTTCAATAATATATACGTGTTTTAAATAAAATTATTTTGAAGCCACCCAGAGCCCTCAGGTCGCCTTTAAACTCTAAACAAATGCTAAACATTTAAATATTGACTCATTACATTAACGACTTGTTGCAAATTTTTTAATAAATAATTGTGATGATTTGTAAGTTATAAATGTTTATTATACTGATAAAATTACTATGAATTTGTTATTTTTATAATAAATGTAACAGCATGATTTACAAGTAAATGTGTTAGTTTATATAAGTTTGTTTGAATAAGTAGCGGTATTATTGGTCTTATTGGCAGGACGGTTTAAACCATTCGTTGCCGAAGCATAATATAAAGAAATTTTGACGCCTTTTATATAAATATTGCCGCTGCTAACAATGATCACAATCCTGGATTCTTAAGGGTAAAAGCATTTAGGAACGAGATGTCCATTTACTCGGGCAATATGTGGCCTAAATACTCCTTCTGAATGGGAAGAATAAAATTTAATACTTTTAAGGCGAGAAAAAATTTAATTTAATAACAATTATTTATTTCATGTCAACTTAAAATTATGGATAGGTTAATAATAATTGAAAATATAATGCTAAATTACTAATTATATGCATTATCGCTATTTTATAATTTCACGAAACAAAATTATTATTTATACTATTTTCTGTTATTTGGTCTCACAGTCGTGGCGTTTGATGATAAGTTTCCATCTTAACCGGGTGAGTGCCATGTCTTGACTAATCTCTATAGTTTTCATAACTTTATCGACTTTCACGTGACACGGGGGCGTCCTCTTCCTCTTTTCCCCGGTACCTCCGTGTTCAGTATTTTTCGATTCGTCATTCGTGTCCCTCCTTAGTATATGCCCATATCACCTTAGCCAATTTTCGTTAATCATGTACTCCATAGGTTGAATACCCATTTTTGTCATGAGAAAGTCATTCGTCATATGGTCGAGCTTAGTATACACTAAGCTCCACCGTATCATTCTCATCTCTGTGGCGTGTATTAGCTTTCCTTCTGTGGTGTTTAATCCACGTTTCACTTCCATAGAGTAACACTGGTCTTACGATGGATTTGTAAGCTTTGCTCTTCAACCATATTAGCATTTTCTTGTCGTACATTACACCGGATATATTTCGTTTAAGCCTTCCTTTTCGAATCCGGGCATTGACTAACTTTGCTCAACCTCCCTCTTGATATCGAGCCGAGGTATGCAAACCTGTCTACTTTTCGCTACTTTAGATGGTCATTCAGCGATGGGCTGCCTGTACCGTTCATTTCCATGTATACCGTTTTTCGATCGCTGACCTTTAAACCATACCCAGCTAAGCGCTTTGACCACTTTTCGGCTTCTTCGAATACTTTCTCCTTTGTTTCCTCGCATAGTACTATATCACCGGCATATAGCATACACCATGGCGATGGCTTTTGAATGTCTCTCGTTATCGTGTCTATAATTATATTAAATAATAAAAGACTTAGAGCAGATCCTTGAAAACCAATTTTAACCCGAAAAGGTTTAGAATCTCCAACTGTCATCCTAATGCAAGAGTTTGAGGCTTCATATATATTTGTATATATGCGTCAGGTCAGGGATATTTTGTTTTCTTAAGCACCATTATATTAAATCGCGAGGGATCGTGTCACCTTTAAGTGGATAAAGACCATATGTAAGTCTCTTCTCTTTTTACCATATTTATCCATCATTTGTCCTAGTGCGAAGATTGGATCGATTGTGGATTTACCGGCCACAAATCCGAATGTTAGCCGATATTTCCACCCCTTTTTTCGGCCTTGTTACTACAATCTTGTGATGCGGAAAAACCAAGGAAATTCGCGAGAACTCGAAAAACTAACTCGAGATTGAGACGAGAATTTGATGTCGAGACGAGACATTACGAGATTTTTTAGGCGAGATCTCGGCTTTTTATTGTTCATTAGATTTTAGTAAATTACCTACGACGGTCCCAAGTCCGTGTGCAAAAAGTGGAGTTGGCGTCAGATCGGAAACCGGCTATAAAAACCAACTCCAAAATTATGATAGTTTTAAACAAGATTGTACAAGAAAAGGCTAGGGCGTCCTCCATAAACGACGCGCACTGTATACTCCGCCGGTGCAATGTGAAAGCCCAACTCACAACAAAGGCGGTTAAGGAAATTAGTTATTGAAAGAATGCTAATAACGTGCTGGTATGTGGTAACGTTGACGGGGAAGAGCATCGAGGTCGCACAAATGCTAAAAAGAAGAAAGGTACACCGCCTGCCTACAAGAGACGAGGTGGAACGGAACGAAAGCTCGGGAATTAGGAGAAGGATACAAGCTTTTCTACAGTGGGTCACCAAATCGTAGAAACGGGGTCGGTATCGTTCGAAACGAATCGTTCAAGGACAAGGTGGTTGAAGTCAAGCGTTATTCCGACAGGGAAATGTGAGGTGAAGATTGCAGATCAAGGGGGTGTAGGGGTTTCGGTTTACAATAAAGTAAGTTTATTAATAAACAACCACAAGATCATCATCTATCGTTACATATTGGCTTATATAGCATTTTACAGAGGTTAATATGAATAACTCGTAAGATAGTTGGGGGCTATTCAAATTATAATGAGTGTGAATAAAATAAGGAAGAATATGAATAGTGTGTATTCAAATAGAGTAAGAAGGAGTGTAAATAAAGTGATATTCAAATCATGACGATAATACTATACTACCTCCCTCCTGATTGCATGGTGCACAAAAAAAAATATGCAAGTGATGGTGTAGATATGCATTGTTTCACCGAAATTGTTGTCCTTGCTCATAAATCAAAGGCCGTAAAGGTTTGTGTTGAATTGTTTGTGATGGCCATGATGAGTAGGGGACAATTTAATCTTCGGGTGACGTTGCAAAAGATGATTGAAAGGAGTGTAGTAAGGGTCTAGGTTTCATCATTTTAACCATCGGTAGGCTTTCTTTCCTCACAGCGTTAAGACATGTGTAGATCGAGATTGTGGAGAGGTTGAAAGGTTGCTTGTTGTGTCTCGATCCTTTCATTAGTGTCGTTTGGTGACGAATATAGTGCCAAATTTATCCAATTGCGTTATAACCTTGACGTTGGTACTACAGAAGTGTTTAGGGGGAGGAAATAAAAAAAAATAAATGTTGACCTGGAGTTATAAGTTGGGGGAGGAATTAAAAAAAATATTTAGTTCCCCCGGAGAAAGCGGGGTCACCAAATGTAGGGGTTTCAGCCTACAATAAAGTAAGTTTATTAATAAACAACCACAAGATCATCATCTATCGTTACATATTGGCCTATATAGCCTTTTACAGAGGTTAATATGAATAACTCGTAAGATTGTTGGGGGCTATTGAAATTATAATGAGTGTGAATAAAATAAGGAGGAATATGAATAGGGTGTATTCAAATAGAGTAAGAAGGAGTGTAAATAAAGTGATATTCAAATCATGACTATAATACTATAGGGGCCTCCTAACTGTTGAGTGCGCGTATGCTCCCCAAATTGGGTGTTCGGAATCAGAGAAAGACATATTCTTCGATTCATTGGAAAAAGGAAATACAAGGAATAGGACAGGAAGAAAGGTTAATTATTGGGCAGATTTCAACGCTCACATAGGGAAAGACCGCCTCGGGTATGAACGCAATCATAGAGGCTATGGGCATGGTTGAAGAACAAAGAAGGGAAAAAACTTCTCCAAGTATCCCAAAGCATATGACATGGCGATCATTAACACCTATTTTCAAAAACGCGAAGATCATTTTGGGACCTATAGAAGTGGGAAGCATTTCAGTCAAATTGACTATTTGCTTATACGGCGAAAGGACTTATGGAGTATCAAGGATTGCAAAGTAATACCGAGAGAAAAAATAGCCAGGCAACATCGCCTTGTTATAAACCTTGACAGAAGAGTATTTCCTAAAAGAAGAAAAGTATATGAACCTCGAATTCGATACGAAAGGCTTAAGGATACGTCGACGAATGAAGAATACTATCAAAAAGCCTCCTCCCTCTTGGGTACAAGGAAGTTGCAAAGGGACGTAGACGACGATTGGGAGACGCTATCTAAGGACATTAAGGGAACAGCGATTCGTGTTCTAGGACAGACCAAAGAAGGCAAAGCTATGAATAGGGAACTATGGTTGTGGGATCAATCAGTTAGGGATTTCATCGAAAGAAAGAAAAATCTATCTAGACGGTGGTATAAATCAAAAAAGTCGGAGGATTATCAAGAATATAGGGACAATTTTGTTTAAAACTATCATGATCTTAGACTTGGTGACGCCAACCCTCCACCTTTTGCACACGGACCGTCGCAGGTAGTGCTAACTATACTAATTTTCATATGTCTTAAATCGGAAAACAAAATTATATATTTTCATCCACATGGTATATACAAAACTGATATTACAAATTACGCTATTTACATTTCTCCCTATTTTAAATGTGAAATTCCTCGTAGAATCGTACAGGTGTTTAACGTTCTAGTCGATCGTCTTAACGAAATCGGACTTGGAGCTTTTTTAACATTCGTTTCCAGACTAGTATTCGGACTTGCAACTTTTTCAACATTCGGTTCCAGACTAGTATCGTTAATTACGACGAACTGGGATTGCATCCTAAATTTTAACTGATCCGCGTGTTTCCTTTTAATTCCTTTATCAGTGCGAACATTATATTATTATGGGCCTTTACGTTGTATGATAAATCCTTTGCACCAGCCCGCTTTAATTTCATTCCGAATCCATACTGGATCTTTAACATTAAATTCCCTATAACACGCTTTTCGGTCATGGTAGCTCTTTTGTTTAGCTAATCTTCCCTTCCACTTTTCTTTCAGATCTGGTCGAATAAGGTCCAACGCTGTCCTTACTCTTCTTCCCAACAACAATTCCGCCGGAGCTTTACCCGTGGCCCTGAGGTGTATTCCTTCCTGTATGTCATAATTATTTGTTGAAGGCATAGTTTTTTCTCTCCCCCTGATTTTCTTGCTGCCCAGTATCTTGATTTTAGCGTTCGAATTATTCTCTGAGCTAATCCATTTGTTTTGGGGTGGTATGGAGTTAATGTTACGTGCTTAATGTTGTTGTTGTCACAAAATTTTGTGAATTCTTTACCGACAAATTGTGGTCCATTATCGGATACTATTTGCAAGGGAATACCGAACCTACAAAACCAATTTCGTAATTGCCTCACAATTTGTAGTCCTTTAATCGACGATAGTGTGGCTACCTCCACCATTTCGATAATGCATCAATTAAAACCAACCAATAATTTCCTTCGACAGGTCCGGCAATATCTATGTGGACTCGATCCCAAGGACGGTCTGGTACGGACCAAGAATACAAGGGAACTTCTTGTTCGGCTTGTCGACCTTCTTGACAACCGTCACATTCCTTTACAAACAAATCAATATTCTTGTCCATTTCCGGCCACCAAACATAATATCGGGCTAAATTAAGCATTTTTGTGATCCCGGGGTGTCCTTGATGTTTTTTTAAACCAACTTTTGTAAGTTCCTCGGTATACCGATTGCCACGCAATAAAAATCCATCTTCAAATGCCAGTTCCTCCCTTCGATTGTAATACGTTTTCATGTCAAAACAGCAATTTTTTAAATCCAACCGCCATTCTCGGTTGATCGCTAAAATCAATTCACGACACAAAGGATCTTGTTTAATTGATGTTTTTAGCATTTCATAATCTAACTTTAATTCATCTAACATGAATAGTCCTACGTGATTGATCTGATCCGTCTCAAGGTATTTTGGATCTGGCAGTTTCGACAATGCATCAGCGCATTGATTGTTCTTTCCTGATCGATATTTTATGTCGTATTGATATCCATTTAAAAATAAAGCCCACCGAATTAATCTACTATTGATCACTTCCCGATAATTTTGGAATAATCTTTCTAGAGGTTTGTGGTCCGTCATCAATACAAATTTTCGACCACGTACGTATTGATCGAATTTTTGAACACCGAACACAATGGCTCGCGCTTCCCGATCTATTGTAGAGTATCGTTTTTCGGACTCGCTTAACGTCCTGGATGCGTACGCGATAGCTCTTTCGGACCCGTCTGCCTATAAGTGTGATAGTACAGCACGTACACCAGTTCCAGAAGCATCTACCGCTAGGTATAACGGCAATGAGGTTGAATGCGGTACCAATGTATTGGACGTTGAAAGCATCAGATTGATATCGTTAAAAATCTTCTGCTCTTTAGTCGTCCATATCCAACCTATTGATGAGCCCGTCAATGCATGCAAGGGTGCGCATTTTTCGTGTAACATTGGGATGAATTTTTCCTGATAATTAACTAGTCCTAAAAAGAAAACTAGTTCTTTTTTGTTTTGTGGTTCTTTGAAATTAACAATGGCTTCCACTCGCTCTTGAGTCGAGTGGATCCCTGTTGCATCGATCACATGTCCCAAGTATTCAACTGAATTTTGGAAAAATTTAACCTTTTCCTTCTTTGCTTTTAGACCAGCGTCTTGTACCCTCTTTAGTACTTCGTTCTTGCAGGTGGTCATTTTCATTTACCCCCGTAACTATGATATCGTTTAGAAGTACGCCGGTATGGGGAATCCCGTCTAATAATTCCTCTATATAACGTTGGAATATATTTGGTGCTATCGAAAGTCAAAATGGAAGACGTTTATAACAATAATAACCTAAATGTGTTGAGATAGTGAGATACTGTCGCGACTTTTCTTCGACCTTCATCTGAAGATAGGCATCACGCAAGTCAATTACTGTATATTTCTGCCCTCCTGCGATCTTCAGAATTAAATCGTCAAATGTCGGAAGTAGATGGTTGTTTAAAGTTAGGAAGGGATTGATAGTAACTCGAAAATCGCCGCAGATTCTAATGGAATTATTTGATTTTAATACATTTACTATTGGAGTTCCCCATGTTATTGGTGTTGCTGAAGGATCAACATGTTCAATTATATTTTCGTCCAATAATCTTTTAATTTCCTCTTTAAGTTTATTCCTTAAAGGAAAAGGAACTCTTCGTGCAGGAAATGCTATGGCTTTGGCTTCTTCCTTTACAAAAAAATTTACCTCATAATCTTTAATACAGCCAGCATCACTGAACACATTGGTATACTTTTCTTCTATAGCATTAATCTTAACTTGATGAGGAGTTTTAGGTTAAAAGCTTGCATCCACTTTAACCCGAATATGGCTTCTTCTTCTACAGTTGTTACAATAGCTGTTAATTTTGAAGTTTTATGTTTAAATTTACATAGACTTGTGTTTCTCCACATATAGGAACTGGATTATTTCCAAAAGCTTTATCTTGGGGCATGGTGTTAATTGAGGTGTATTTAAAATGTTGTAGATATTCTTCTTGATTACAGATACTGATGAGCCAGTATAATATAACATTTTAAAATTTTTCTGATTTTTTCTTACATGGATGTATGGTTTAAGGTGAGTTACATTATTTAAGTCATAAATTTTTCCATTTGTATTAATAATCTGGTTTACTTTGTTTGAGGTTTTGCACATTTTTGCAAAATGTCCTCTATGATGACATATGGAACATTCTTTTAAAAATGCTGGAAATTGCTTCATTGCATGTGACTTACCACATCTATAGCAATTCCTTATGAGTGATTGTTGATGTTCATTCTTTTTTGTAGCATATTGTTTTATTGATTGCCTATCCTTTTGATTTGAGTACATTGGATTTGCTTTTTTATAATTTGATTTTTGTTTAAATCTTGTGATGTGTTAACTTCTTTATTAGCTGTCTCCATTGATTCAGCCAGATTGAATATATCATTAAATGGTACCACGTCACCCTCTTTCTTTAAAGCTTCAGGCCATCTGGTCCTGACATCAATTTCCAATGATAGGTTTTGATACCCATTTAAGAGTTGGTCACGGAGCCATTCATCTAAATTAGATTTGAAGTCACAATTTTCTGCAGATGATTTCTTGTTACATACTCAATCAGAGTTTCATCATTTCTTTTAAGACATCTCATGAATTTTAATCTTGAGTGGAAAATTGTACTTTTTTGTGAAAATACCTTTTTCATTTTTATAAAGAGGGCCCGATTTACGACGGGTGGAAACCGCGAATCAAATAAGAAATAAGAATAACTCTAATTTATATGTCATCTAGGACACATTTTAAATTAGAGACTAATTTGACTAAATTATCCCTCTCTCTTTTAGAATGTGACTTGAAAATAAAAACAGACATATAACGTTTTCGCTCTTATTGGAGCTCATCAGTATGCCATAGTTAATTCTCTAGTCACATAGTAATCGAGATAGCTATATATAAGGCCAAATTAGATTTTCACGTTTACGGTGTTTAAGGATAAATAACTATGGCATACTGATGAGTTCCAATAAGAGCGAAAATGTTAAGAGAATTCACTATGGCATACTGATGAGCTCCAATAAGAGCGAAAACGTTATATGTCTGTTTTTATTTTCAAGTCACATTCTAAAAGAGATAGGGATAATTTAGTCAAATTAGTCTCTAATTTAAAATGTGTCCCAGATGACATATAAATTAGAGTTATTCTTATTTGATTCGCGGTTTTAAGATAATAAATATTTATGTATAAAGCTATTTCCGTATGTATTTCTCTTTTGGAGTGCTTGATTAATATGCTCACAATTCTTTCGATATTATTTATATTCTGTTGACCTTCCTTAACAGCTGAGTTAAATATTTTACACATTAAAATATAATTTCAATTCATTACATTAGTGTGTCACTTTGGGCTGACTCAAATTTAAATTTGTTTAACCTATGCCTCTAATTTTTCCCAATAAACCATTCTCTTAGCAATGAAATTATGTACACAAATTCATGTTGGCAATATTTCTATACAGGATTAGCATTAGCTATATTTGCAGGATGGTGGTTTGTTTGGAGCCTTCATATTCTCTCAATTGTCTATGGGTATAATATAATAATTTATCTTAAAAATATAGTTGTTTTTATTAAGTATAAGCTATAATTGGGAATACTTTGCTACAAAACAATAAAAAATTTATTTAAATTCATTAGTTATTATATGCTTTTTGTTTTTAAACAAAATATTTGTATTTTTTTAAAATGATTAGGTTTGACTACTTAAATATTTTAACTTTTTACTATCTTATTCAATGAAATCTGGCACTAAGCATGAAATCTAAAGATAATTTGAAGCAAAATATACTTAACTTTTTTGGTTGCTCTAGGTAAAATTGCCCGATATTTATTTAACATTTATAATAATTTAAAAATAAACCTATACCAATTTATATTAAATTATTATTAACTTAGTTAAATAACATTTAGTTTAAAAATTGCTATTAGATTTTTAAAATTCTAGATTTCATAAAGAATCAAAAATTTCTTTACTTAGGTGACATTGATGTAATAATTCAAAGAATTCTTTTTATATGCTCTTTTCCTCAATTTATTTACAAGGTTCGTACACGCATTAGGCACTATACCTAGTGACAAAATTTTCGTGACTTTAGGCAAATTTCTTACTTTTATAAGCTATACCGTTCGATACCACACACAACATACCGTTCCATCATATTTCTCATAGCATTTATAAATTTTATTAAAAACAGTACGAGGCCAGGCCTTTTTTCTATAATCGCGCGTTGTTTTAAGAAAATCATGGGCGTAGCCAGAGGAAGGCAGGGAGGGGCGCTGCCCCCCTTTTAAAACGAAAAATATCTTTAAAATTTTGTATGGTTAAATTAAAAAAATTATCATTTTGCCCCTGCCTTAATCATCATCGCCCCTCTTCTCATATTTTCAAACCTGGCTACACCTTTAAAGAGAATGTTCAAATCAAATGAGGTGTAAAGTAAATAACATATTCTTGCTTGATAGGATATTTAAAAGTGATAGCGCCGATTAGTAATATCATGTAAAACAATCCCCCAATATTTTTTAATCAAATTTAGATATAGACCATTATTACTTGAAATTTTTGCAGTATTTGTATGAAAAATTCAATCGGCTAATATTGTACTAAATGGGCGTAGCTCCGGTTTTGGATTAGGGGGCGGGGCAAAACGTTTAAAAGTTCAATTAGGGAGGGGCAAAACATAAATTCTTTTAATTTTTAAAGTTTTTTGCATTGGAAATTTTTTTTCTCGTCATTTAGGGGGGGGGGGGGGTGGCCCTGCCCCCCTCCTTGGTTACGCCCATGTTGTACTAGATTAATTTATATTGATAAGCGACTAATGCCCATAATTTTATTTGACGTGAGCCAGTTTTTTGGGTGCTTTGTAAGATTATAAAAAAAACGTTAAAATGTTGAGTTTGAACATAAATGGAATTATTATTTTTAAACCCAAGTTAAGACCTTTCCGAGAGGAGTAAATAGAAGTTCGATAGTGATTTAGATATAGTGCCCTTCCTTTTAATAAATCTTTGAATTCAAGGGGGGGGGATGCAGCTGCCCTTTATGCCCCCCTCCCCCCACTTTCTGTCCTAAGTTTGTTACGAATCTTATTAAAACTATTTTGCACATTTTCTTCATTTTTCGCTGTTTGTGGTGTTGAAGAAATGAAGTTTTAGATATTTTCCTTATGCCCCCCCCCCTTTCATAAGTTAAGGTTTCATCAGTATTCGATAATATTTTTTGCATGTAGTGTTAAATTTTTTAAACTTGTTTTAAACAAATTGGACTCGATAATGCACCTGGAAAGATTTTTACTCTTTCATGAAATCAATTTTACTAAATATCCCTTATTATTTCCTTTCACTGAATAAAAGTGCAAACTCGGGCCTCATATTTACGCTACATTCCTATACTAGATTGATCGGCTAGCTAGTAATTATAAAATTTCTCCTCCATGATTTTAAGAAATCGTGATAAGATCTGAGGTTGGTATAATATTAAGGAATTTTATTTGGATAATTCTATCAACCTAAATTTAACTCTCTAACCCATGAGCGTAGCCAGCATTGTAATTAGAGGGAGGGGGAGCAATAATGATTTAGGGAGGGGCAAAATGAACATTCTTGAAATTTTAGTCATAATTTTAATAAACAACATTTTTGAGGGATTTCGACTCCCCCCCCCTCTTGGCTACGCCCATGCTCTAACCTGCTTATACCAACGGTCGGCAGGGTTAAGTATGAATACGTCATTTTCTTGTTTCATTAATGATTCATATTCCCGGCAAACTTTTTTTTGCTTCAGATTCGTCTTCTCACAGCCCTGTCTAATCATCGATAAATTAGTGCACGAAACTTATGGCATCGTCATACGTATTCTCGATCTAAAAATATTTTGGTTTACGTAGAATAACATTATTAATTAGACTAAAACAAAACCGACAATTTTTCTATGCTAGGGTTAAGGTGGGTTAGGTGTGTTTTTAATTAGACTCATTCTCATTCCCCACCTCCCCCCCCCCTCATCTTGGCAAATCTCCCTCAATCTAATTATATCGATAATATGCTCCCCCTCCCCTCCCTCCGCTTCTAATTTACTTTTCTTATCCTAGGGCTGTCGTCATGCATCGATTAATAACGAGCAAGCATCGGAAGGAAGAAAGCATTGGTCGTGGTTGATTGGTTTGCTGCTTGTTATTATAACCTTTACCGATTATTAATATTAATTGCTATGTTAATTGATTGATCTATCTCCCCCCCCCTCATCGTCAAAGTTTGCTGGGAGCTTGTATAAAAATGAACAAATTGCAGAACATTCATTCATTGGCACCTGTCTCTACCTCCCACCCTCTTCCCTCTTCCATTCCATGTTTATTTACGGAAATCAGGCTTAGTGTAATGCTATAATGGGCTGGAGTGTCTTTCAAGTGTCTCAACGAGCTTAAGTGGCTTGGCGGGCTAGGTTGAAAGCGTCTTACTTTTTTATGAGTTTTCCTTGCACATCACGTTAGCTATACAATGACGTTTTAAGAAGGCGCAAATTTGTTTATATACAATTCGGCTTTGATGAAAACTTCAAAATTTTCTTACATTTCCCGTCCCTCAATATTCAGTCCCCATCTTATCCAAATCCTACACCTAGGCCCTCGTGCGTTATTTAAGCGTTTCGAGGGCCTCGCGTCATCAACTTTTAAATGAAGGAAAATTAACATGAGCCTAGCCAGGGGGAGGCAGGGAGGGGCGGCTGCCCACCTTTATATCCAAGAAATCTTTAAAATTTTATAAAATTATGGCTAAAATTTAAAACATTTTTTGTTTTGCCCCTCTCTAATTTAAACCTCGGCCACGCCCATGAAAATTAAATATTCAGTATGACGCTTTTCTTTAAACCTCATTTGATCTCTCTTTTTATGTCGGGCAATTGGAACGATCTTTAAATTAGGGGGTTTATTGCATTCAATAAGCTTAGTATTGATATTCATTTTTCAGCAGTTATCAAGAAGTTTGATATGCAATTCTATTAATGGGCCATTCCATGTCTAAAGACGATATTCGACCGACCATCTCAGATTGGGCTAATTTTTTGTGAGGACGTAGACCCACCTCATGAAATAATAATCTCTTAAAATTTCAGCCATTTTGAGCCAATACTTTTTGAGATATGAACGCTAAAATGGCCAAAATCACTTTTATTTTGCGCGTTTTTATCATCGTTGCCCGGGCATTGAGATTGGCGAATTGACTGAATCTCAAAGTGTCGTATTTCTATAGTAGAGAGAAATAATCTAAATGCAAAAAAAGCGTGCCGTTTTAGTACCTTACACCTCTTGGCAACTTTACAAAAATTGCGAATTTTTAAATAAATTAAAAATAAGTGGGCCAGGCCACTACATATTTGTAACTTGTGGACTCACCCCACCTGACCTTTGTTTCTAAGGCTAAACTCGCATAAATTAGCCGTTTTAAGGTCAGCTCAGCATGCCGTTTGCGAGGTGGTGGTATAAATTATTTTTTACTAATAATACGCCCAGAGCAACTAAATTAAAGATCATATTGCCTCTCCCAAAACCACAATCGAAATTTAGTGTCTTTTTTAGTTAATAACCCAATAAAAACATGGATATCAAATATCATAAGCTCTTGAGCAATAAATGATTTTTAATGGTCCGAAAGTGGTTATTAATCTTAGAGCGGATCCTCCGAGAGAAATATCTCTGGATTAGAATATTAGAATATAAATTTTGTTTTTCCGTTTTAATCTTTTTAACTAGTTTTATAAAAATGGTTGGGTTTTGGTTGGTCGACTTTTGGTTTTAGTCGATATGTTTAATCGGCTAAAACTAAAAGTCGAACAATCAAAACCCAGCCGTTAATGTAAAGGGTTTGTGTATGAGCTTTTGCTTATTTTTACCGTGATTGAAGATCGATTAGGAAATCAGTTATGCATATTACGGGCACTACAAAAGTATTTAATAAATTTAAGGACTAATAATATATTCAAACAATCCTTATCAAAATATGTGCATGATTTAAGGGAACAAGTAAAGTTTTACTTTGTATATCAAATCGTGCAGTGTTGTTAAATAGCTTTTTCCTCAAACTTTACGAAATATATAATTAAAGCTTATGGTGTCTTCAACTTTTACGGACAAAAATAGTGCACCATTTTTTAATTATAACTCTCTACATTAGTCTCTAGTCATCCATACCATCATTACTTACATTATACGAAAATCAATGATTAAAATAGCGGGGGGGGGGGGGAGCTTGGGTTATGTTAACTTTATCGATTAGCAATTTTTACAACGTCACACCCCTTTATCCACCCCCCCCCCCCCCCTCGTTATCATATTATAATGCGTCCCTTTTTTTATAATTTTCTTTAAAAATTATATTTAAATGTTTATAAGTTAAGAGGTTGCATAAGTTTTGGCTGTAGTTGCTAGGCTACACTATTAGGGTTTCGATTAAGGAAAATCACACTTTGTTTAGTTAATGCGTGAACATTAGCAAGGGTTAGTTATGCTGAAATGATCGTTCTGAGTAATCATAACTTAACAAAAAATTGGTTAAAGCCAACTCTAATTTCAATTCGTTTACGGATTCATGACCACTTTAGGAAGACGATCTCGATGATTTTATCAGAGCAGTTTATTTTAACGTTTTCATGTATTTATTATATTTTGTTTTAAATTTTAAATAAATAAAAATTTGTCGTTAGAAAAAAAATGTTTTATATCGCGTTCATAATGATTGCTAGGCAATTTAATTTTGTTTATTTCTAAAAGAAATAGTTAACTTTTTCTTGTTTCGTTAATAGTTTTTAGTTGACGACGGCATTCATGTTATGGATCATCTTAATTTGTGCGCTTTTCAAGCGTAAGTGTAGATTATATGTGAGTTTTATAGGAAGGAAGTGTTTTTGTAAAAATCGATAATGCCTGATAGAGTTATGTGGAATGATTGGAATTAATTTTTGTTTCCGATCGCATTGTAAAGTTGTAAATTTGTAAGTGATAACTTTAATGATGTATTAACTCACCATTTGTCATGAGCGATCAAGAGTCTTTGCTTTGTACAATTCTCACTTCGCCGTTTAGTTTTGCAAGAAACAAAATTGTTTAAGTCTGCAACCAGGGGCTTACGCAGGATTGGAATTAAAGGGCGGGGCAATAATGAGTTTGGGAGTGACAAAATGATAATTTTACCGAATTTTAGCCCTAATTATTATGAATTTCAAAGAATTTTTGGATTTTGAGGGGGCAGCCGCCCCTCACTGCCTTCCCCTGGCTACGCCAGTGTTTGCAATAGTTTGTTATGGTTTCTCAAAAGCCTCAGTTTTTTGTTATAGTCCATTGTTTTTAATATGCACGGAAAACTTACCTGCTTTTTAAGTACAATCGTCATTGAATGCAAAAAATTGTTTGTTTTCAGTTAGATTTTTAAACTAGAGGACTAACTATTTATGTTGGTTGTTTGATTTTCTTAGTTTTAAAACTCGTTTTTTTTACAAGTCTAAAAATGTAAAAAAAAATTGGAATCTTTTATTATGCTCCAACACCTTTATACCTATAGGATCTTTTGATTTTACTTGACACATTTAAATTGTGTAATTAAGAACGTTAATGATCGCACATCAATGTCAACTTATGGGGAAATCTTGAATTACAAATATCCCGATTTTTGTTTTCTTACTTTATTCTTAATTTTCTCGATCAATTAAGTAATTGCTCGTTCCTATACTGGTAATTGATTACAAATTTTGAAGCTAAGAAAGGTGAGGTGAGGGATTACACCCTTGGGCATTATATTGTGAACTTTAGCTCGGTTTTCACAGGCCAGCTTGGCTGAAAATGGCTTTTTTCACCGGGCGCGCTCGCTAAAATTTCTATGTCTAGATATGTTTGTTTGAATTATTTATCATTAGGCTAAATTTGAAAAAAACGAATTCTTGATTTCAACTGCAACTCCCCGTTTACACTTTGGATTTTAAATTAAATATATCTCTGGCTGGCACGTGTATTTGCTGCAAAATTCATTTTTTTACTATAGGCGCTCGCTGTCCATCTGTGTGCTTTGCTTGCATTCGCCAAAATAAATATTTATACATTTCGCTCCTTTTAATTTGCACATTCTATTTGTTTATGGAATTGATTTCGATTTCTGCATCTGGACCTCTTCTCAAGCTTCCTGCAGCTAATAAAATAAACATTTTTGTGTTTTTTAATTCAATAAGAGACGTCAATTACGATAATGTGCAACTTACGAAGCAATCTACCCATGCATGGTCTAGTGTTGTAAAAACGGCTAGGTTTTATTTGGTCGACATTTGGTTTTATAAAGATTTACGATCGCTTCTGGTCTCTTTCAAATTCGACTGAGCCTAGTGACCGTTTTTACAACACCATTTGGTGCTATTAAGTTTTATTAATTTCGTGTTAATAAAGTAAACCATGGGCGTAGCCAGCATTGATATTAGATTAGAGGTGGGCAATAATGATTTAGGGAGGGGCAAAATGAACATTTTAAGGAATTTTAACCAAATTTTTGGATTTAGAGGGGTGCAGCCGCTTCTCCCTGCCCTCCCCCCCCCCCTCCCCTTGGATACGCCCATGAATTAAACGCTGCCTCATTGTTTATCCTAACTTTTGCGCAGGTTTCTAATTAGGCTAAACTACAAAAGTAATCTCTACCCCACAGGGTACTTTCACAAACTTATCCCTAAGATGATGTCGAAACGTTTGAATAAGTAAGTTGATGTTTAGCATCAAAAAGTAGAGACGCTTTTGGCATAGTACAGGTCAGGAATGTCCACTCAAAAATATGCCGACACCTTGACCCCCTTTGTCACTTTGTCACAACACATTCATTTTTCCCTTAACCCCTTCGCGCGTCGCATACTAATGATGAGAGCGTAGGACATTGAGCGCGTTTGACGTACATGTATTTATGATGTTATTCTCGCCGATTTTAAACCCCTCGAGCCACTCACCTTACCCCTCCCCCCCCCTCTTTTTTTCTCGTTAGTTTACGCTTTTGATGCGGGTTTAAATATAGTGTCGTGAAAACTGGCGGGTTCTGTTTGGCCGACCTTTGGCTTTAGTCCACTACAAAGATTTTTTGGTCTATTACGGGTTTTCTGTCGACTTACCCCGCGTTCGTGATAACGCGCGAAGCGAAAAAAAGCGAAGTGAGTTTTTGTGCTAATTTATTAAACTTTTCATTATTTTTCTTAATATTTTATAATCATCGTGAATATTATCGTGTATCACGAAAATAACAATTGTAAATATGAGGTGGACATAGTGAAACCGCAGACGAGTATTTTCGCCTGCGGCAAAAAGCGAACGAAAATTAAGATACATATCATTTTGTACTTTTCGCGCAATGGTTAAAAAATTATTTTCGTTCGCTTGCGGTTTCACTATGTACACCTCATATTTACAATTGTTATTTTCATGATATATGATAAAATTCACGATGAATATAGGATATTATGAAAAATAATAAGTGGTTTGATAAATTAGCACAAAAATTCACTTCGCTTTTTTTCGCTTCGCGCGTCATCACGAACGCGGGGTTAAGCTTTTGTAAAAGACTTTTATTTCGCTTTCGCAAATAGACTCTATTGACCGCTGATTGATTGGCCTTACTTTTTTCGACTTCCCCCTGAGCCCAATTGATTACCTTTATTAACGAATTTCTTTGGACCACTTGTCTATGGTGTTCACTATAAGGTGGATATTGCGAAACTGGCTCAATAATTCCCTGCAAATAAATGCTTACGGTTGCTTACTTATACTTTATCTGACCCCGGCCAAAGGCCAAAATTCATTTTGATTTTGTGCCTGCAAGTTTTATCATTTATGTTATCTTACCAATATATAAAAAAAATTTTTTTGACTTAAAATAAATAATAATGACCGATGGTTGGCTTTAATTTTTTTGACCTCGCCCGAGCCCAATATTCATTATTGTTTATGGGCCCGACTTACCTTTTCTAACTTTTGACACTGCGCCCTCGCGTTCGTCTAGTTTGTTGCTTAGAACTTTGAAGAAGGATACCCTATCGCTTTACAAAGCAACTAATTTTTAAATGTCTTTTCATTTTTAAGCTAGATTCCGTTTTAATAACCCAATCAAAGAATAAGCATAACTCCCATAGAAACCATTATCACTTCTTTTCCACAATTCACCATGCCACACACAGTATATGTGCCGAATGAGGTTAAATTTTTTCCATTTAACCCAAATATTTAACAACGAGCGTAGACTTTAAAGGATCGTTTTACGCTCGTCTCTTAGTCTATGTTGGTTTTATCTTTGACAATTTAATCAAGACAGCGCTCCAAGTGTGTGTGTGTATTATGTTTATTCTTAAAGTTTTTTATTCACTCCCCTTCCTTTCTTTAGTCTCATTCTGCTCTAATTCCCAACCCGCACGCACCCGTCGAAAATCAAAAAACCCGCTCGTTAAATTATCATTATAGATTTTAGCGCTTTGCTAACGTGGGGTGACGTCAGAATTCATTGTCACATAGCCCCCCCCCCTCCCCGCCCTCCCCCTTTAAAATCCCCTTTAAAATGACAACAAAAGTGTCCTATATCGGGGCTAGTGTTGTAAAAACGGCTGGGTTTTGTTTGGTCGATCTTTGGTTTTAGTCGGCTAAACATCAAACCATTAGTCTATTTATGCGACTAAGAAAAACTGACTAAAAAATCTTTAGTCTGATTGCGTTTAGGCGACCAACGCCAACGGTCGACCAAACAAAACCCAGCCGTTTTACAACACAATCAGGACCTTGACTAATTGTCGGTTTTTTCCACACTATTTACTAGTTTCTAGAAAATTAGGGCCTGTTTTAGATTGATTCTAGCCATAGGATTTCCATTACTGTATTTGTTAAGAACGCGTTAAAGCCATAGCTTACCTATATTTTTTTTATTTTCGCGGTCTCCACTTTTAAAATCTCTTTTTGGGACATAGACGGCCCACTTGTTTAATAGGACATTTTGCTATCGATTCTTTGACTGGGGCTGGCCGACGACTTGTGAGACGCTTTTGTTTTGACAAGAAGACCTTTTAAATTGGTTCGTCGCGGTGAATTTGCTGCTTCTTGATATCGTCGCTTTCACAAAACATTTTTTTTTATACTCTCTAAGTATTTATGGCGTAAAGGTTTAAATAAAGTTGGGGGAAAGGGGCATGTAAAGCTATATTGAAACACATTATTTTAGCTTTAGCGTTATATGTATGTAAATACTGTTTTGCTCTCGACTCTTTTATTTACCTAGCTAACTTTTTAAAGATGCGACTTCAAAGTGCAAAAATACTTTTCGAGTACCCTTAGATTAGTCTCTTAACTTTTAACTTTTCCCCAGTCAACCAGAGTTAATCTCATTATTTTGAGCTGATTTTTGCAAGCACGCTGATTATTTTTTAGTTTTTCCCCTGTTTAGTTACGAGAATTCCGTTTATTTTCAAAGATAGCACAATACTAAAATTCGTTTTAATATTATGCACATTTTCTGCTTTTAAATCAATTAAAAACCCGTTTAAGAATCTCGTTTTTCATCTGTAAAAAACCGTTAATTATAAAGCTATGCTCGCCTACTCTGCCCCGAAAATCTAAATGCTTGTTTGTTAAAACTGACACTTGATTAAAATTCACGATTAATTTAGATTTGTACTTTTCAAAGCGCGAAGAGATCAAAATTTAAGTTTTATTTTTATTCCAATAATATTTATTTACCATGTATTTTAATAAATATCACATTTGATGAAAAACAAACATCATAATATGTTCTTGTGATTAGTGATTATACCGCCATCTATAAATATTTTTAGTAAAAATGTAATTTTTTGAATTTTTGACCATTGTAGCCGGTCCCAAACTTTTTATGATTGAAATATGATAATGGGTCATAAAGGAGTGCACATTGTGAAATTGGTGATTTCATATAATCGACAAATAGTTTTTATGATTTTTCACTAATTTGACCACGAAAAAGTAACCACAAAAGTTTGGGGTTTTTTGTTAAATTATTTGGATAGAGAATTTTTTTAGGAACAAAATGCACCAAAATTTGATTGAATAGCGCCATTACTTTCAAAAATATGACAAAAATAGTAAAATCTTTAAAACGGTCTCGAGCGTGATTTTGGCTTTTTAAACGTCCATAACTTAAAAAGTATTGGCCCAAAATGGCTAAAATTTTCCGAAATTACTCTAATACATGAGGCCTACATCCTCACCAAAAATTATTTATATCTGAGATGGTCGGTCGAAAATCGTCTTTTTTTGACGATTCGACATGGAAAGGCCCTATAATAATATGATTGTCCATATTAATCTATAAAATTAAATGTAATTAATAATTAATATCAAATTAATAAACTAATCTTATCTTCTTTTCCACGTTATGGTATGTTAAAAGTATTTCAGAATAGGCAATAGAAAAAAGGAAAAACAGCTGATTTAAAAATATAAGTCTTTTGTTACAAAATTAGGATTAACATCATTTTTCAAATAAATAAAAATAAAAAAGGGTTTTTAAAATTGAACGAACGTTAAATTTGAACGCGTTCATTCACAACACTATGTATAAATAATTTTGACAAAAATTGCTTTAGTTAATTTATTTAAATTTCCTCATTTAGTTGTTATTTTGCTGTAGATTGCTTTAATAGCACACTAATAAACTAATGGGTGGAATAAGTAGCTGGTTCCTAACGATATTGAAATGGCGTTTAATAGCCTTTGACGGCATTTAATTTTGAGTGGAATTGGAACATTGCCCACAACCTTCAAAAGTTAATATGTTATTCAGATAATAGCAGCACTTGGAGTTAGTACTGTCGACATGAGTAAATCTATCTGCTGCTTATGTCGCAGCTAAATTTTTTGTTTAAACTTATTTCATATTCTATATCTAATGTGAATTTTTTCGATACATATATAATTTTTTGATTAAACGACCTATTCGTAATGCTTTACGTCTTTTTAATAAATTTTAGTTTTTGGCGATTTATATACCGATTTTAAGTAATTATTATCAACGAACTTAGTATTATAACAATCATTGATTTTATAATATTGCCTTAACCCTAGGTTGATCAGGTTGTTGAAAACGGTGATTCAGATAGTAGCTGGGACCTTAATTATCCAATTTTTAAAAATTATAATTTGATTTTTAAAGAAAAATAAAGTTGGTTAAACTCGTAAAGTAACGTAACATCAACACCTAAATTTATGTATTTTTTTATTTCGCTTTAGTCGTTGCAGTTTTACATCAATAAAGTAACCCAACTTCATTAGTCTACCTAATTTTCTGACACCCTAAATCCGACACCCATCTCCTAAATTTTGTTGGATGGCCTACTCACAGACCACTTGATAATATATTTTCGAAAGTTTTAACCTATTAAATGTAACGTGATATGCCATTTTATTTCACCACATCCTCAGCCTGATTAACATGATCCAAGACGGATATTAGAGCACTATCCAATTTCTTAGCAAGAAAATTGATCTCAATTTTCCACTTCTTTTTCCCGCTGCAGGAATGTTGCCGTCAATTAATAGGTCAAAGGTCGACTCCACTTTCTACATTGTCGTTCTCCTTTCTTTATAAAATGGAGGCGACGGGTAAAACACCTCGGGGCGGTTTCGCAATTTTAATTAGAGAGCTGTAATAACGACGCCCAACCCAACCACCCGCTATGTCAAGGATGATATTTTATTTTTACTACATCTTTTATAAACTTTTACCTTATGAAATTGCGAGTAGGAAAGGGCGAATCGTAGTGGATCAATCAATTTATTTTATTTTAGGCTACATTTGTTATTTGGAATAATGCCGGGAACCCAAATTATAACCATTCCTCCAAACATCTCTTAATAAAATGAAGTTTTGACCTGTAGAGCCATTTAAATTCACTGAGAGCTTCAAGCGGATTTTTGATGTCCTTGGGCCCGGCCGTGCGGGATCCAGTTTTGCCAGCATTGAATGCAAATAACTAAGTTGGCTTAGTTATTCAAGTTCTTGTCATACTCTATAATCTAAATTTGGGTGGGAATTGGGTAAAAATGTTGACCCTTACTTTACTGTTGGCTACTTTAAGGTTCAGTAAACAATTGTGAAACCCGAGAAAAGACGAGCATATTCTTGGCCGGCCCCTCCCCCCCCCCCCCCCCCGTGTAGTGTCGATTCATCTTCGGACTTAATCGGTGATCATTAGTGGTAAATTAAAGGTTGGACGTCTCACCACCCCGCTTGTTCCAGTGTGCTACAAAAAATGGGCCTGAGTCGATTTAGTCTTAGTCTTAGCTGAACCAAAGATCGACAAAACAAAACCCAGCCTTTTTTCTAACACTAATTTTTAAAGTAGTCGCATTTTTCTTGACAACGGAGTAGAACCTTTTAGTCGACGAGCGCAATATGACATAGATTACTTTATATATATATATTTTTTTATTTATTCATTTATTTATTAATAATAATAATAATATCTTTTATTAAATGAAACTATATACTAGTATAAAAATTATATGCTATAGGTAAACATTCAAAAATTGCGATCGCGTTGAAATGACAAATTATAATTCCGATTTTCTGTTTTAAAAAAAAGTTTCCCTTTTGTCAAGGGTATTGGCAGCTATACGGCGCCCCAATTCTTTCAGGAGGGCTTAAGGGTAGTGGTCACTATAGGGCAGAAAAAGAGTGAGGAATTAAGTTCTGCGTATTTAGCTGACTTTTTTCTTTCAGAATCGACAAGGGGGTCTTTGTTTTGGTTTGAGGGTGCAAAGGCATCCGGACAAGTGTAGTCCCATGCTAGGCATAGCCCTTTTGCCCACGGGATGAGGGTCTGTCCATCGGGTCTCTTCTTGTCGCTAAGGCAATGGTAATATTAAATTTTTTTCATCAGGTTTACTAAATTCCGTCATATAATTTGATTCAATTATTTTATTTTTATCAAACTAATCATATCATTATTATTAATAGTGTTTGTGGTTATAATATGCCAAAATTAATTTGTTTCTCTCCGGCTATCCCTCATTTATTCTGTAAAAACCGGTTTAAGTAATTGAAGAATAATTGTACGGGCCTAGTAATTTGTTTTGTAAATCGATTTTTTTTTGCACATCACCAAAGTCATTTCCCACGTAGACTTACATTTAGTTAAAATGTTAGTAAAACAACTAGTAATATTATTTATTCATTAATTTTTGTCGTATTTTCAAATTTCTCTGAAATCGATCGTTTTATGAAGTTTTTTGATCTCTCATCCCTTTGCTTGTAATTTATGTTGGCAAGCGGCTTTATAGTTGTTAAAACACTGTTCTTTATAATACGACTAAGGCGTCTCTCCTGTCCTGTCCGAAATTACACCACATCTTCAACGATTTTTTTTTGTTTCTTTATACGTTGTCAAAATGGCTAGCCGTTGTTTAGTCGGTAATTTACGTAAAACCTAAAATAACACTCGATACTTTTAGATAGAGCCTTTCATGCATGGGTTTCTTGCGTTAGCGTTTTCTTAGTTGTGATCATATAATTTGGTGTAATTTACACTGTGATGAATTACATTTTGTTACATCTTTAATTTTTACACGTTGAGACTTATAATATATTTTGAATTATTTACCTATGTTATTTTTAAAACTCTAATAACTCCTTTATTTATTTTGAAAAATGTGAATAAATTTAAAAATTGTAAGCAAAAATTGATAAACAGACTAAAAAACCTTTGGCCTATGTTTAGTCAACTAAAACCAAAGGCCCACCAATCGAAACACAACCGTTTTTACAACACTACCATGTATGAAATTTATATTCATTTTATTTTAAATATAGTTTTATTTAAAAAAAAATTTGATTAGCTGGCTAGGGTTTGATTCGGGTCTGGTCGGGTTGGCCCATTATTCCGAGCTAGCTTGACCCAAAGCGGTCTCGGGTCGGGCCGAATTTTGGGCCGCCCTGCAGGTCTTTGCTAACATGACTTATTTAGGAGTAAAGGAGGCATCCACTAGCATTCCTTGTTGTTCATGCCTGCTTTTAGAGATAAGATAAAAATCGTAATTCTACAATACAAATAGAATAGATGTTGCTTTTATCCCTTATCTCTTTAGAATTTACACGCTTGCCGTACTATTTTACACAGAAATTTAAAGGGGGGGGGGGAATAGGCAACAGCGCTCTTTTTTACATCATTGAGTTGGCGTAATAAATTATTTGGCAAAAGTTAAAGATAAAATATCCGTTTAACAAACTTGTTATTCAACCCATTCTTCCCCACAAACGCAGCTATAATACTTTGAAGTTAGAAGGCCCTAATATTTACGTTTGAACCCCGAAAAGATTCTCTTTTACAAAATTTGCTATAATTTTGGGCTGAGTTTTATCTCTTATCTAAACAAACATTTTAAGCTGCTTAATGTTTAATCCCTGTTTTATTTCTTGGCCTTTGATTTAGTAGCTTTCAAAGTGAAATGTTTCAATGGCGTCGCCTAACTCGCATTTCACCCCATTTATCGTTGACATATTTAGTTTCGGCCCTAACTCGTAAGTCTAATAAGCGCTAAAGTTGAGTTATATTATTGCATCAAGACGCGAAATACAAATCGCACGGCGGAGAAAGTTTCTAATTTCTATCGGTTTTTATTATCCCAATATCGGGGGCACTTCTTAGGGCTCGTCTTAATATCGGATTTAGATTCAAATCTCGCGAATTTATCTTTGTTTAAATATCCGATTCAATTTATTGGGTCAAACTCGGTTGTAATTATTAATATTTTGTTTTTTTTGACAGTTAAAAACGTTTTTTTGTTTATTTCAACTCTTGAGATTAAATCTAAACTTTGCTGATACCTAAAAATTTATAAACTTACAACATTTCAGCTTAGGAAAAAGTTTGCATCTTACAAAATCGCTGTTATGTTACGCGTCTGAAATGTAAATCTGCTGTGAATTCCAAGTTAAGACACGTTTTTGCTGCCCAGCAAAATCCGATATTAAGACAAGCTCTTATTCAGCCATGTCTCTATGCTTGTACATTTAGAATTATTTAGCAAAATGTGTTAGCCACTTTTATTAACTGCTATGCAATTTATGGTTTTATCTAAAATTGATTTGGCAACACAAATTTATCCTTTTTGGTGAACCGACCGCAACTCAAAATTCAAAACCATGGGCGTAGCCAGCATTGGAATTAGAGGGGGCATTAATGATTTAGGGAGGGGCAAAATGATCATTTTTTGAAATTTAGCCATAAATTTAAAAAATTGCAACAAATTTTTGGATTTTGAGGGGGCAGCCGCCCCACCCTGCCCCCTCCCCTTGGCTACGCCCATGTTATAAACGTTTTTTGTAATAGGTCGAAGGTCGGGCTAAACGTGAATTCAATATTAAAAAGTTGGGCCTCGAGCTGAGATTAAGACACTTAGTTTAAATATCTTTTTTTTATAATTATTTATTCACGTGCAGACGCATAAGGCTGTACCGCGCATCCCACAAGAAATTCGACGATTACACCATTAACAATACCCAGCATAACGGGACGATTTATCAATCTGTCAATGGATTTGCAAAATCCGATAGCACCAGCCCGGGCAACTATGCTAGTAGTAATGCCACTACGGTTGTTCAGATCGATTCAGAAATTGGGACCGAACCCCATAACCCTAGCTCGGCCCACGATGGCTCCATGCAGATAGCGACGTCTTGCCAAGAAGTAATTTTCTCGTTATATCCATATGTTATTTGGTTTTAGTCGACTAAACTTAAACAGACCAAACGTTTTTTGATCTATCGTTGTTTTGCTAAGAATACAATTTTCTTTAATATAATAAAATTCGAGAAAACTTCAGCCTTGTATGTATGACGTCATTATTGTATATGATGCTATAAATGAAACTGCTGGCCGGGAAATGTCCGATATTTTTAAAACGAAAAGAAATTTTAGGATTCTGAAAAAGCTATTTTACCCCTGGCCGCCCTGGGCATCTACGGCTAAATTTTCGCGAATCGGGCCGGTAGTTTCAGAGTTTAGCCCTTTTTTAAAACGTAATGTCCGATATTTTTAAAACTAGACGGAATTTTAGGATTCTGAAAAAGCTATTTTACCCCTGGCCGCCCTGGGCATCTATGGCTAAATTTTCGCGCGAATCGGGCCGGTAGTTTCAGAATTTAGCCCTTATCCACATACATACACACATACATAGACCTTACTTTATATATATAGATTTACAAGTTATATTTAAAGGCTTCTGTTTTTCACTACTTCAGGTCATAATATTAAACTATACTCAGCCCATTAATTTCTTTTAATGATAAGACCTAGGAAAATTGGTTTTATTAATGGTCTCGGATTGATGAGCCGCATGGGACAGCTATCGAAGAAAAAATGGTGTTTCAAAATATACCTTAATGAAGATAAAAAAATAACTACAATTAGTAAATATGGATTAAACATTTGTGAGTTTATTGAAAAGACCTATTTTTATCGATAGACTCTAGTTTAGGCTTAACCTGCTATTTTCCCTAACCCTCGTTGGCAAATTCTCCACTGGTCAGGTGAGGTCCTGCAGACCTCTAGCAGTTTATGAGACAATTGTGAGGGTCGCCTTTGTTTTTTAATATAAAATTATAAAACACTAAATTAACGCCGAGTTATAATGGGGGGGGGGGGGGGGGGAATGCATATGAAGGTGGAGGATAATAGTTTGTTAAATGGTCAAACTATAAACAGGGGGCAGAAAAATATATTCATTTTTGGCATAAAATTTAGCCACCCACACCAACATATTGGACAAATTTAAAAATAAGTTACAAAAAATTTAGAATCAAGTTAGGACCCTAAAAATGGGAAAATATGATTGGTTTTTGACCAGAGAACGGTCATCATTTATTTTCAGCCAAAAATTAATGTTTTTTGTGGGAAAAATGTATATTTGCACCAGTGGTGCCAAAATGACCAAAAGCTCCAGGCCCAAGAATAAAAATTTGGACTCGGGCTGAGGTCAGACAAATTAAATATGGGGCAAGTTTCAAATGGTAAGATTTACGAAAATTAGTAGCAAAAATATCAATAAAAAAAGTATATATTGGCTTTAAATTAGTGTTAGACAAATTAGAAGTAAGCATCGGTCATCATTAATTTGTAGAGAATTATTTAGCCAGTTTGTTATGAAGCAACAGTCTGACAGGCTGCAAAAAGAAATTTAGGTAATCAATCGGAGCACTCAAAAAATGGAATTTGGTTTCAGGTGAGGTCGGAAAAATGAAAGTCAACCAGCGGTCATAGCTAGTTTTTATGTCGAAGCAAAAAAGTCTTCTGCAGAATCATAAGTTTCCATTCCAATTAGTCCAAGTTGAACATGACGGACAGGACCCCTAAAGTGAACTCATAAATTGCATAGCATTTAATGTCTAAAAAAATCAGCAGTCATTAGCTAGTCTATTTGCGAAAGCAAAATAAAAGTCTTAATTACAGAAGCATAAATCCACAGCCATTAAAAACCGGTATAAGTTTCCATGACAATTATTAAAAATTACAAGTTTGACAGGACAGCCAAAAGCGAGCCGATAAATTTCATAGAAATTAATATTATTTTTTACGCGTACAAAGATCGGAAAGGGTTAATTAAGGACCGATCATTGGTTTTTTATTTATAACTCAAGCAACCGAGCTATGTAGTAACTCGGCATTATTTTTAACTTTAGCGGTGCGATTCCCCCTCGGGGGGTGCTGTTATCGTGACGCTCGTTACACCCACCCTTACGGGCCCGCCCGTAAGCGTCGTGACGGCGCGTCACCCTCACCATCACTCCCGTTCATTTTCCGTGGGCTGTGGGGGTGGACGTAAGACGCTCGACGTTGCCGCTCCTACTCAAGCGCCACAGCGTCACGTCCTTAACCATTATCGCTCCTTGTCGGGCGGCTCGAGCGTTCGTACGCTCGCGGGCGTTTACCCTTCTCCCTCACCCCCTGGCTCACCTTCCTCTGGAGCTAGTGCTAGAGCCCTGGGAGTGGTGGTTGTGGACGTGGGGGGTAAGGAACGGGCGACGCTCCCGGGCGTTACCGTGATAAAACCGCTCATGGGCGTCGATCCGAATTTGTACCACAACTTGGAAACTTTCTTCACGCTCGATTATCCCACGGTAAAAATACATTTTAATTTTTATATTTTTAAAATGTTGAATGTAAATAGCTTTTGGGGCTATGGTTTATATGCGTGGTTTCGGTCAAAAATAGTAGTGTTTTTTGTTGGAACACGGTTATGGCAAATAGGTTGAAAGTTTAGGGTTAGTTTCTTTTGTCGCTTTGGGTTGCGCCAATCGATTCCGCTATGTAATGTTTTTCATGAACCTTATGTTTTTGTTGCGAAGACTAATCTTTAAATACCAGATTACATACCATGTAAAGGCAATTTAGATTGTAGCCCGAAGAAAAGAATCTCTAACTATAAAACTTTGAGGCAATTTACCGAGTTTAGCTTGAACTTAATAAATTACATAGATTTAATTCTAACACTAAATAAAATGGAGGAGAAAATCTTTCATATGCCACTCTTGTGACATTTATTGTTAAGGAATTGGAAATGGAAATAAATGTATGAGCAAAAGATCGGTAGTTATTATTACCTCGATAATTACAAGACACCCCAGCTCAATCTGTGGAATTTTAGCCTTTGCCACTGCTTTATATTGGATGGAGATTAATCGAGCCAAGAAATATTTGTCGGTTTTTGTAGCTTATAACACATAATTTTATCGTATAAAACATCTTAATCAATGCCTTTTGATCTCTTTTCCGAAGTTACGGGGTCTTCAATGAGATTTTAAATGCTTTTTTCCCCCAAAAATAACCCATTAGCCAAACGCATTTAAGCCTTCCAAAAATGTAAGGTATTCTATTTGATCTATACGGGGGCACTCGAGGCCATTCGACACCTCACCCCTTTTAAGTAGGGATTATTAAGCAGGTGCTATATCTTAATAGATCTTCCCCTTAAAAAGCAACCAGCCAGCCACCTCTTATTAATAAGCTTCCCCACATTTATAAATCGCTTTTGTGCCATTTTTTTTCCTTCCTTCCTCTTATTTGGACTTTTATCCCCCCAGATTTTGACTTTTTCCTCTTTGGATTTAGGAGGGATATAAAGGCACCGACTTAGTAGGCCTGCTTAGCGTTAAGCTTTATTTTGCCGTTAAGCGTTTTTATATTGCGACGATGTCACATTTAATCTCAAAAGTATTATTTTCGAGAACTAATGGTTTTTTTTGGTTAATGTTTTATTTTTTGTCAACCTTTCTGAATTACTATTCCAACGACATGTGTAATCTAATCACTTTTGGATTGGCCAAACAAATCCATTATTTTCATTATTTTGCCGAAAGCTTCTTGGAATACTACTGACAGTATTAATGGTTCTTGGTAGTATTTCTTTTTTTTCTCTTTAAAAAAGCGTAATATTTATTTTTAAATTAATTTTTATGTCATATAAAATTATGCTGTTTGACTAGAGCTCTAGATCTTATATTATGATGAGTGAGATGGTTTATTCCAATTAATAAAATTAGTTTAGATATAATTCTGCGACTTTTTGGAACTAGCTTGACAGAACATTCAATTACACTTCAAACAATTCAAATCGGAATTTTAGACTTATTAATAGAAAGCCAACGCGGAGCACATGCCCCCCCCCTCCTTAACTTATTATATGGTTACCAAATTATGGTTCAATGTAAAAAAATCATTACACTTATTGACTTAATTAAAATTTTGTCCAAGGATTCCCATGTCATTTGTCCTCTTTTGGTAAACCCCTCATTAGTGTGTGTGACCACCATACGCTAATTATTGACTTTTTATTTTGCAACCGTTGCATCCCTTCTAGTTTGAGATTTGCTTTTGCGTTCAAGACTACAAAGATCCGTGCATCATGTTAGTAAAACGCCTGATGGACAAATATTCCAAAGTGGATGCAACCCTCTACCTAGGTATCACTTGCATTCGTTTGTTTAAACTTTACAAAATTAACAATAATCCCAATTTTTTATTTAAAAATATAATTTTACCCGAATGAGCTATCTTTTTTGCACCAAAATCTTGTATGTGCTCTCAATTTTTACATTTAAAAGACATTTTTCTGTTTAAATCTCGGTCATAATCGTCTATTTTCCTTTTTAAAAGACGTTGACTTTCATAGTTTATGGCTAAATTTTTGCAGGGGGACCGGAGATCGTTATAAATTCGAAAATTAACAACATGCTGCCAGCTTACAACTCCGCCAAATACGGCTTAATCCTGATCTCTGATGCCGGGATCAAAAGTAAAATCTTGCTTGTGTCGTGGAAAAACTACTTTTTATACCTTAATTTTTATTTGACATCATTAAAAACCGCAGGGATTTGGTTATATATAAAATTGTGAAATTTTAACGTCAGTATCTATCTATTTTATGTGATTACAGATGATTTTAAAGAGCTGCTACATTGTAATTTGTGAGTATTACGTTTTTTTACAATTGAAAAATTTAGTAATATTTTTAAATATTTGGCCTATCAAGTTTTTTCCATAGATCTACTCTTTTAAAGTTATCATCTAACGTACTTTTATATGAAGTTATTTAAATGTTAAAATTGTATAGAAAATGCAAAGTGGCGAGAGAAAACATAGCGAATGACTTAAGATGTTTATATAGTTTAAAAATTTAATATAATATGAAATTTTGCATTTTAAAGCAAATCTTATCTTTTAATTACTTTTGCTACAAATATTTGTTTTCATTTAATAATAAATAAGACACGTTTTCATCTAATTGTCCTAGTGTTACCGAATTCCTTAACCGACATGGTAAATACCATGACCTCAACCGTGGGCTTGGTTCACCAAATGCCCTTTACCACCGATCGGGGCGGCTTTTCTGGAACGCTCGAAAAAGTAATTCAGTTTGTCATTTGCAACTATGGTTTCTCTATTTCAAAGAGATCAACTATAAAAGGTATTACTGAAAAAATTTTATTGTTAGAATTTCCAAATACATAGGTTACGAGTCAGAGGACGATTTATAGTTATCTATCAACTTTCTGTCGTAATATAAATCTTGTTACTTTATTAAGGTATTGCAGACAAGCAGTATTCCCTAAAACTTTTTGTATGGGCATAGCCAGGAATCAAGATTTATGCATAGACTAATAGACTGCTCATCTCTTATATATTCACGCATCAAAAGTGTTTCCAAAAACGACCGCCATTTTGATAAGTGAAGTAGAGTTTGTATAGCGATGGATTGCATTGGACAATAATCATTGATCTTATAACATGAAACAACCCATTTTAATGATTTTGGCGATTTTAAAAATTCATCAAACCATATAAAATGGCCAAAATTCATGTTTCACTTATCAAAATGGCTGCCAAAATGGGGCACACTTTTTCAAAGGGAATGAGTAGTCTATTAGTCTATGGATTTATGCATGAGCTTAATGATAGTTTCTGAAATTTTTACCACCATTTCCTATAAGATTTATACATTTTATATTTAAAGTAACACCTCTTTCCTAACCCAATATTTCTAAAATCTTCACACAACCTTGCCCCTCCCCCCATTTACATTTCGACCAGATTTATGATTCTAATTAACTAATAACACTACTTACCTTTAGGTGTATTTCGGGACGGCGCATGCCAGGATATACCTCGTCTCTGACCTGTTGCGAATTAATTGCTGCACTGGCATGTCGAGCCTAATGCGAAAATCCGTTCTGGACGCTAAAGGGGGCCTCGCCGCTTTCGGTTGCTACTTGGCCGAAGATTACTTCTTTGCCCAAGCCTTTCGGGACATGGGATGGCGACATAGAATCTCAACGCAACCCGCCATGCAAAATGCTGGTGACCCTTGCGTGAAAAGCTTTCACGAACGCATTATTAGGTATGATATCTTTATTGCTCCCCGTCTCAAAATTACTCCTTCTCTCTCTTCCCCTCCCGCCCCCATATCGATCCAAATCCAAACATACATGAAGGGGAGGAGTGGAGGAGATAGAGAGGAGAGTAAGTGTATGGGAGATAGGGAGGGATGTGTTGTTAAAAATGGCAAGTACTCTGATTTACTCTATTTCCCTAGACAGAGTGCGAGGAATTTTGATTCGAGGAGGGGGGTTTAGAAAAACGGGTATAAAGTTAAAAGTAGAGGCGAAACAAAAAAAAAATTGTCATCCTATCGATTACAAAATGGTCTATAGGATAATATAAAATATTATTAAAGATGAGTTTAGAATAGCGTTGGAAAATACTCTCAAAACACGCTAAAAGGCCATTTTTGCACAGCTTTAACCTCATTCATCACAAAATATGGACGACAAGGGAAAAACTAAAAACATAATAAATTGTTCAGGGTAAAAATGTCTATCAGGAAGATATTTAGGATTGCGGATCTTTTTTGGGGGACCTGCTTAACACTATAGAGTGACGAATTAGTAAGGGTGTATCTGTGATAAACGCTATTAATTTTGCTGCATTTTAATATTTTTCTTCAAAAATTTGTGTTAAGCTAATATTATTTAACTACAGTTCTCGACAAAGGAAAAGACTTATTTTTAAATACCCATCGTAAATAGACAAAATCCACATTAACAGGTAGTTGTATCTCACCTGAATTGGCGACACAAATAGCTTTTCGATGCAAAAAACCAGCTGTTAGTCAGTCTATACATTATTATTAGTGTATGGTTTCTAGCAATAATTACACTTACATTCTGCTAAATTCTCAATTAATCGATATCGTTTATCGTAGTCATGGGTTTAAAATCCACGCTATAATTACTTGTATAGTATCAGTACATTCAAAAATGGATATTTTATGTTTGCAAATTAATTTAGATGGACGAAATTGCGATTTGCCATGGTACCGGTTACGATATTTTTCGAACCGCTTTCCGAATGCCTCCTCCTCGGGCTCATAACCAGTTGGGCCGTTTACTGGCTATTCGAATGGAATAGCCTCGTCTTTTTCATGGTACATTCCCTGGTGTGGTTCTTGCTCGACTTCACTTTGCTCAGAATCGTCCAAGTAAGACCTTCAATTTTGCGCCTCGGTTATATATAATGGAAATTTGGGTCATCGTGTAAAGATTTATTATAAAAAGGGAGAAGAAGGTAAAACACCCCCCCCCCCCTCTATTAAATTTAACAGAAAAATACGAATGCTTTGCACCTATAAAGCAATTTTTAATAGAAAAAAGTGAACCTACTCATAATCCTTTTAGCCTATAACAACCCGTCTTTTACCAACATAACAATGTTATACCTCGAGAAGCGAAATTTTTAAATTGAGTCTTACCTGGTTTAGGATTCGCTTAGTTGAAAGATGATTTTGAACATCGTTTTGTTTTAAGGCAACTGTTTAATATAACCGGTTTCCATTAGATCCCTATCGATTTAAAGTTGTGGAACTTGGAACTTTACAGGCTCACTTTTGATGCAAAATCTAGTGTTTGTCGTGTCTTGTTCAACTAGTGTTGTAAAAACGGCTGGGTTTTGTTTGGTCGACCTTCGGTTTTAGTCCACTAAACATAAACGGATTTCCTAATCGACCTCTAGGGTTAGGCCAAATTTGAAAAACAGACCAGTGTCGACCACTTGTCAGAGCTAAACCAAAGGCCGACCAAACAAAACCCAGCCGTTTTTACAACACTATGTCGAACTTAATAATGAAAAACTATGAAATTCTGACATATAAATATGTGATTTCACTGCATTAGCACGGTAAATTACCCTTCAACCGACTCGATTACCTCATCGCCTGGATTTATCGGGAATTATCGGCGTTGCCTCTCTTCTTGATAGCCCTAAACACTTCGGTTCTGCGCTGGAAAAATAAAACTTACCGTTTGCGTTGGGGCGGTTACGTTGAAAAATCCACCTCGAACGACTCCCTACTCTACTGACACACCGCAATCATTGCTCGCAAAATTAATCTCCACGACTTCATAGATGATCTAACAAGAAAAATCTTACAGAATCCTCGCTTTTGTCTGGTCTTAGATTGGTCTTAAGCCTCACATCCCTCAAAATTGCATTTCACCACGTACCACCACAACCCCTATACTATAGTCTTTTCTCTCCTTCTAATTTATCCATATTATTTCTTTCGATTTTTACGTTTACACCCGTGCGTGACGCGCATTTTTTGCCTGGGACCACTCGGAACGCCCCTCCTAAAGTGTGAAATTATACTTTATCGCTTTTGCAAACGCAACACTATTATTTTCATTCTTTCGCCCCTTCACTTCCTCCACAAAGTTGGTGCCATTCGTTTAAAAACGCGTTAGCTTACTACATTCTCTCTTCTTATCGGATCTTAGTTGCGTTAAGCATTTATCGTGTAACGTATAACAATTTTCTTAGCCTCGAAACGTTAAGAATGTCGCCCCCCTGTCACGAATTATTGTTAAAATTCATGCTTATAAATTGTATACATTCTCTAAAATTATTCTCACTCAAATCTCTCATCAATGTTAAATCGTATCAACAAAAGTCTCCTTTTTTACAGCAGCACGGGGCGAGTGCCAGTTGATTTAATTTCTTAGAATTACTTCGTTACATTTAAAGAATACGACGAAACGTTTAATTTTACGTCGTGGTAAAAATGGGCCGATGTTAATATGCGCGCGTTGTTACTGTGTTGTAGAGGATTTATTGTACATATACATACTTTTTTTGATGCATGATGACCCATGCTACAAATCGATCTACAGTATTTTATATTGTACAATAAAAAGAGAATTTTTAGTATAAATACATGAAGTATTTTGTCAGACGGCCATATTTAGCGACCTCATCTATCATTGAAAAAGTTGTTCGTTTTTCCAAAATTTATTTTGAATTTCAAAAACTTATGGTTCAAAGGTGAGCATTTTTTAGTTTTTAAATTTATTACTATAGCATGAGAAGGAGATATGGGCTGGGAGAAAAAAATACATAAAAATAGCTACACTCGCTTAGGTTAAAAAGATATATATTTTTTTAAAAAAAAAATCTTTATTAGGTAAAATCTATTTACACAGGTCTACAAACATTAACTTTGTGATTCCATCGAGTTATCTGACAAGTAATTCAGATAAAAAATTTAACGTTGACTAATAATATGTTTTTAGTTCCTTTTTCCCTCTCTTCCACCCCCGCTCCCATATCTAGCCAGGCACACAAAAGGGAAGTGGGGAGTGAAGGAGAGAGAGAGGGAGATTTTAATAAACATCTCTTAAATACTATGTACTTTGTTATGTTGTACTCGATTTTTCAGACAAAGTGGGAGGAATTTTGATAAGGGGAAGTGGTTTGCTTTAATAGGGATAAAATTGAAAAAAGAGCTGAAGCGAAAAATGGTCCTGTTCAATCAATGGTCTATAGAATTACATAAATATTATAAAATATAAATAAAAAATGGAGTGGAAATATGGGCTAAAAAAGATTAAAAAAACCAATTTTCCCATTTTTAACTCAGTTGTCTCATAAATCTGAACGTTTAGAAGAATAACTAATTTATTTAGCCTGAAATTCTATCATAAATATCGTGGGATGTTCTTTCTTGTAGAAGATCTGTGTTTCAATAGTCATATCGATTGCCTAACGAAAGAAAGGCGTCGGTTTCAGCTACAAGCTTTTATTTGTTGTCGGTGTTACGCTATTGCCAAAATTGTCGCAAAATATCGTTGACGTGTTCAATACTGATGATATAAAAACTGGTCTAGTAGATTTAAAAAATGCTTGTTTTCAGATGAATTTAATAATATAAGTCTAAACTTGGTGGACATGGGCTCACGATTAATAAATTCAATCATAGGGTAACTAAATCCAAGAAAGGATATGATAATAATAGCTTTAGTCATGGTTCTAGTCTAGCTTAAGTACTCGAGAAAGAACAACAATTATGCAATCTGCTCAAGATTTCGACCTAAGAATTATGACTACCTACCTTCTAATCAAGAATGATTTAATGACATGCAAAAACGTAAGGCGTGCCACTTAGATCGATTTCGTTGGTAACGAAACACATCAAATTGTAAAAAAGCCATATTCCCTTAAATATTGGTTTTACGCACAAGCTCTGGGAATGGACTAAATAGTAGGGAATTAAAATGAAAGGGCAAAAAATATTTGTCAACATATATGCTACGAATTTATGATGATGGGATCCTCGCCGACCTTTTCAACAATATATTGAAAACGGGTGTAATGCCTAACGAGTGGAGGGATAGCTACATGATCCCGATATACAAGATAAAAGGGGACATTCAGGATTGCAACAATTTTAAATCTATATATATAAAAATCTAAGTCCCTTTTTTTTGAACGCTAATAACTTTTAGAGTTCTCAGCCGATTGCCACCAAATTTGGCCAGATTATTGCCTTAGCATTGTAGATGGTTTATAGATACTTTTTATCAACCTGCGACAGTGGGAACCCTGTTTTTTGGTAGTCTATACTGCCATCTAGCGGAATATTTATACTATGTTTTTTGTATTTATTTATCGTTATGGTGCTACTTATTGTCTTAAACTCTTTTCCACGATAGCTTTATCTTTTTTGTCTCATTTTTTACTCAAATACGCCCGTTTTTTCCACAGTATATAAAGCTGTAACAAATAAATATTCTCGATACCGTAAAACATCACCATTTTCTTAAATAAATATAACGCGCGCTTTTAAAACATTCCCACGTTTCGTGCTTTTTTGCTTTTAATTGATTTTATGAAGTTCGGTAATTAATTACAACTACCAAAAATTCACATATCTTTATATATAAAAATGTAACTCCGTTTTCTTCGGCCTAACTCCTAAAGTTCTCGACCGATTGCCACCAAATTTGGTCAGTTTATTGCCCTAGCATCCTAGATGGTTTATAAATACTTTTTATCAACCTGCGACAATCTTAACCCTGTTTTTTTGGTAGTCTCTAACTTGACTGGACCCTTCACGGGAGTAGATGTTTTCATACCACGGATCCCTTTAATTCCAACAGATCTTTGAATTTAAAAGATTGCAATTTCCTTTCAAACTCGCATTTGCTATAACCATTAACAAAGCTCAAGGCCAGTCCCTTGCAATTTGTGGATCGATTTAGAAACAGATTGTTTCTCACATGGACAATTATATGTTGCATGTTCGCGCTTCGGCAATCCACTAAATCTCTATATCTACACAGAAAATAACATGACCAAAAATATTGTCTATCCCTAAGCATTATTGCAATTTGTTCCTTTTTAAGGCATAAGTTAAGCTGCGAAGCATCTCTTATCAGAACCTACAACCCTCTTTATAACGCCTCATTACTTTTCTGCATGAGTAATTAAAGTTAGTATTATTTCTATTTATCCACTCATAACTTTTAGCAATTACCATTAAAGCCCATTGATTTTATTCGCGTATAATCACCTTTTAAATTCTATAATTTTATATTTCTTTTAGCATTTCTCCCCTTTTTATTACGCCAGAGTACTATAAACATATTTGATGAGACATTAACAAGAAGCTATAATACTGTACGTGTATTACCTTATTCTCCATAAGATTTATCTTTGATTTACCCTTTATCCATCAACTTTCCCTTGCAGGTTTTATTTTACTATTTACATCATTTTTTACATTATACTTTCAGCCAAAATCTTCATACAGCTCTTTATTACCCATACATTATTATAAGCTTTTTATATTTTATTTCATATATGACCCCATTTTAGATAAGTATTAGTAATAGGTTATACTTATTTAACCACTTAAGGACTGAGCCAATGCAACGCTTGGCCGGGCACAGCTAGTATATAATAAATTAAGAACTTTGTCCCTCTCCCTTTTTTGTCCCGTTTGCCCCCCTCCTTTTTTAACCTCTTTCCCACCCGATGGGGGGGGGGGGGGGTGGGGGTGATTTGCCCTTCCCCCCCCCCCCTCTTTTACCTTCTTTCTCACAGAAAAAGGGTAAAAGGGGGGGGGACAAAAAGTACACATTTTACGATAATCTGCAATGTTATTGTATCCATTATAAAAGATATATTTTTGAAAGGACTATTCTCGGCAATATTCTTTTAAGATGAAAGCCGCTGTTTATAGAGATTTTAATGATCCTAGACTTATTAGTTTTGAGAAAACGTTTAATCAATTATATGATTGCTGCTTATATAATTTGTCAAATTTTTTGCTTACTAACAGCAGCTCTTTTAAAGAGTATTTAAAACATTTTGAGTACATTAGCGTAGCCAAAGGGAGCCAGGGAGGGGCGGCTGTTGTTTCAATAATAAGTATGAATATTAAAGTTTTGATAAGCTGGGAAATATGATTTTGTTTTTTAATTATACATTCTAAACCTAATTGGCGTTATTTTAGCTTTAAACTGTGGTTACAAAATAATATAGGCTTAAACAAGGTTTTTAAATATCAATTAATTTCCTTAATATTAGAAATTAAAACCTAAAAAATCTCGGGTCTAAGTTCAAATTCAATTTGCTTATAAATTATGGAATTATCTACCTCTTAATATTATACACAAATGCTATTTTAATTTTATTTTCTTTCCATTTTCACAAAGGAAACAAACTACTAATGAGTTTTGTCATCTTATGGAGAAAGCTCACTCGCAAAACCATTGGTATAACCTACGTTCGATTTTAATTTTCGATTGTAGCCTAACGGGACTGATCATTTGACTGGTTGGGGTAAGAGACAAATGGAAACGTTAGGGAAATCGATACGACGATATTATGAACCCATATCATTCCCATACCCCGCTCCTGCCATTGATATATATCAACGAGCCGAGATCTGTTAGAACAAATGATTAAAAAACCAGGAAGGGCTTTGGAAATAAGCAATTCACTTCAAAAGCGAGATATTTCTTTCGAGACAGATAAGTATTACTTTAAAACCCCTAAGCTAACTAATATTTAATTACATCCAGGGAGCTCATCATTTCGCTCGAGGTTTTTTTTCAACCGCCACAAAGCCCATACCCAACTGGACTCCCACCTCCGCTAACTATTACACCAATTTTATTAACTCCACAAGCCGTTGTTTTACTAACGATTACCTCTTGTACGAAGGTTTAGCTTGCGCTAAATTCAATGCCAAAGTTCGCGAAATTATGACCGCTTCTACTAGAGATGTTGTTTTTTCCCCAAAGCAATCATTGGGGAAATTTCCAAATGAAAATTGGGAAAATAATGGGAAAATAAGGGAATTTGTGGGAAAATAAGGGAAATAATAGGAATATAAGGGAAATTTAACAAAAACCCCATGCAGGGTGAATCAACAACTTAAAAAAATAATATAAACACTAAAAACGAAACATTTAACTCGATTTTAAAAAGAGAAATTAATAAGAAACGGTTAAATAATTTAATAAATACCTATAGAAAGTTTGTTATTTATGTAAATAAACAGATCAACGTTATTCGGCATATGATTCAATTTTTTCTACATCTCCATTTGTCTGATAATGACATTGCATAATAATCGGGTGGGTTTAGTCGGTTGATAAGGTGTAAATTGTATCTTATGGCCACAATTACGCGTATTTTGTCATTAGCGAATTTGTTCCTGAGTTTACTGTAACTCGGATCCAATCCAACAAATATGGGTCCGAGTAAAGATCTTGAAAACAAAAATGGTAGATTTATTAAGATGATTTATGTCATTTCTCTTATAACACGATGACCCTTCGTTCAACGCTGTGTATATTATATAAAATGCTTCTACTACATCGGACAAAGATGCTCTCTACCCCTCTAATTGCAGTATTATTGAATACATAAGGCCTAGGAGGGCCAAGTAGTTTAAATATGTTTCAACCGTTTTCGTTGTACAACAAAATTCTCATCTTCAAAACTTTCACTGATTGCCATTTCTTGAAGAATAGCTTTATTCAAAATCAAGCTCTCAAGCATTATAACTAGAGTTGTTAAATTGCTAACTTGGTTCAAACTCCAGAAGCGAGCACGCACACTGAGTTGCTTAATATGCGCGTTAGCACAATATGTGCTCGCTGTTCGGGGCACTAGGCAGAACAATAGCATATAAAAATGCTGAAGGGTCGAGCAGATACTCGAGCAGATGGTAGCTGGAGTTGAAGCAAGTTAGCAATTTAACAACTCTAATTATAACTAAAGTCCTGCATGGGCCAGTAAACCCATCAACCCGCCCAGCCCAGCCCAACTTAAAGAGAAAAATATTTTAATGGGCTGGGTTGGGCCTAAATAAATTTGATGGGCTGGGCTGAGAATTGTTAAATAATAAAAATTTAATTTTTTCAAATTTTATTGCAATTCTAAATTTTAATTAACATCCGTCGCTTCGCATTTTAGTAATTTATTTTATTCAATTAACACGTTAAAACCGCCAACTTTTAAATATATTGATTACGACAATGCTAAAAGCACCTCAAATATATGGAAAGTATTTATGTTGAAAGTAGGAGATAACAACAAACCAACAGGAAAAGTTAAATGCAGGCCCTGTAATGCTATCTAAAGTCATAACGTCAAAATAGGTAAAACAAGATTGACTATTATCATAATCTAAAACCTGGGGGTATTTAAAAATTTTATAAGCTATATACTTTTAATTATTTTAAAGGTGAACCAATAGAAATTGAATTATTAAAAGATGGAATTGACACAGATGATTAATTTATATCATTTTATTGTATTTTAATATATATTTTATACGAAAATAAATATATTTTACATTGTAAAGTGTGAATTAAATTTAGGAAGAAAAAATATTTAAGATGGGCTGGGCTGGGTTTTGTTAGGCATGCTGGGCTTAAAAAAAGTTTGTGAGCATGGGCTGGGTCGACCTGAACATGGGTTGGGCTGGGCCGGCAAAACCGGCCCATGCAGGACTCTAATTATAACACCCCACCCCATCTATTATGGCCTGGAACTTTCGATGAAACTGATTTTCCTTTGTTCTTCTTTTATAATCCATGTAAGAATTGCATTGCGCTTTTCATATATATAATGTTCTTGGCTTTATTAATCAAACTATGCATGACTAACCTTTTTGATGGACTGCACACCGGGGCCTAATTAGCTTTCAAAAGCTCCCAATTATTAATCGGGTCGGGTCGGGTCTCGGGTCACCCGTGCAGTTCTCTAGTCTGAGCGGCAAATTTATCTTTGCCACTTTGTTGTATTTTTTTACTTATTTCTTCACAAATAAATTAAAACCTGTATTTACATCTAAAAATGTAGGTGTGGGAGTCATTTAGTCCATCATTACTTATTAATGTCATATTTCCGCATTGAATTAACTTCATAGTAAAAAGATCATTTATATTTTCATTATAATAATTTAATAATGAGGTACTAAACAGGATTCTTCATGGATTTTTTAAGAAGGCCTTAGTAGCTTAATTTTTATTCCAACAAACAAATAATGAAATATTGGACAGGATATGAAAATATAATTACTAAATTGAATATTTTAATTAAAAAGAAATAGGATGTTTTAAGCGCCAATATGAATTACATAAATAGCCTAAGAGCATAGTCGATTAACATTTTAAAAACATACTATTTGATATATTGTAATTAACTATAAGGGAAATTGCCGGGAAATTATAAAATTCCCAAGGGAATTTCCCGTAGGAATTTCCCTATTTTCCCGCGAAATTTTTCTATACTGCCATCTCTAGCTTCTACTGAAGCCCACTATATTAATGAATAGTTTCGAAAATTATTCCAGGAGGTGAGTAGTGGTTCTTTGATTAGGGACATGTCTATGATGTATATCCCAATCTTAGTAGACCCCTTAATAGAAGTGCGCGACGTTAGGGCAAAGTACATGGCGGCTCTTGAAGAGCGGGAACCTGGGGTGGATGAAAGCCTAAAAGCGCATTTTGATTCCCTTTTTTCGCCTAAATGGAAGCAATCTCGACAGATTAGTCAAAATCTACCAACATCTTTGGTATCAACTGGTGTATCGCGAAGCCGATCAAATTAAGCCAGGTGTAGGTCAACTGCTCTGCTCAACCGCATGATTGACCTAATGCTGGGAGGGATAGGCAAAGTTAAAACCTTGATTTTCGAGGGTGGTAATGAGTTTAAAGCCATCGCTAACCCATTACCGGACATGCATTTTTTCGTGGTGCCACGTCATACCCATATGGCACTGAAGAAGGCTTTACGAAAAGACTACAAAAAGGGGAGAGTAGCTACCTCCAAGATTCAAGACGTCAAAAAAGGGTAGAAAAAATCATGGCAGGTAAAATGTCTAAGGTTAAGTACGGTGAAACGGTAATCGTCGAATTGGTGCAACTTGATGAAAAAATAGAGGCTGACGCTGGTAAAAGATACGTGGTTAGATTTTATGAGAAAGCGAGCCCTTAGATATTATTAAACCGCTTAAGGCCGGTAAGTGTTCTACTTCTTGTCCTCTAAAATCGTTCTACTCCCAAATTTAAGATATCTTACCAACCCAAATTAGTAGAGAATGTGCTGAATAAATGCCTTTACCATCCAATGTGCGGCAATTATTCAATGACGTTAACAATTTATTATTAATTTCGTCTTAATAATTTATTAAAGATGTATATAGAGTTACGCTCTAATAAAAATGAACATGCACGCATTTTATATGTATTAAACTTGGTGAAATAAATTTATGTAAAAATATTGAATTAGAATTAAATAAATGTTACAAATTTCCAATATATTATTTAAAGTAATGATAATGAAAAAGGCTAATTTGAGTTACAATTTTATTATTGTTTCATCACACAAGTTTAATATGATTAACAATTTTATGGGCTTAATATCAGATTATAAAGGACAAAGTTAAATAAGGCCCATTTAAAAAAAACATTTTTGAAGGGGCTGGGGGCAATTACTTCTACCTGTTTTTCCTAGCTAGGTCCTTGTAAATTTGTGGCTTTCATTAATTTTTTTAGATAGATAATAACAAAATTAAACATCAGCTAATCATTACACAACCGCTCTATCAAGGCATCATGTTTTTATAATTTTAAATATAACGCTTTTTCAATAATTATCTTAAATTAGTTAGGGAGCGAGGTTGATAAATTTTTAAAATTTTACTAAAAAACCTTTAATATAAAAAAAAATTTACACTGAAAAGCTTTGGCTAACTCTGATTCCACCCTTAATTAAATGTAATATTTTTAACGACTTCACATTTAACAAGACAAAACTGTATTACTTGTTAGATGGTTTCAAAAGTTAGGTCAGATTAATTATAGTACCTTCTATCATTTAAAAATTTCTTTTATATAAAATTTAGTCTAACTATATGCACTAGTCTTCAAACCGTTAATTTCATCGCTGGCCAAATTGATGCAAAATATATTTAATAATTTGTAGCGTATGAGACGACGTAGCGTTTGAGATCGCGTAATCGTCAATCACGCCTCCACATTCGTTGAAAACACGAAAAAAGTACTTGTTTTGTCAATCACGTGATTTTTTTTGAGTAACATGATTGGTTCAAATTTCGGAAAAACATACATTTCATTTCACGTAATGACAAGCATTTGAGATCACGTAATTTGCAAACTTTTTCACCAATATAATCTTGTTTTTGTAATAAGTAAGTTCTAAGATTATAAATATAAACTAATGCAAAAGTTTGTTATTTACCTTTTTAGATGTATGCTTCTATAATTGTTGAAATTGTAGTAAACTTTGTATTTTGTAATAAGTAAGTTCCTAAGATTATAAATATAAGCTAATGCAAAAGTTTGTTATTTACCTTTTTAGATGTATGCTTCTATAATTGTTGAAATTGTAGTAAACTTTTTATTTTGTAATAAGTAGGTTCCTAAGATTATAAATATAAGCTAATGCAAAAATTTGTTATTTACCTTTTTAGATGTATGCTTCTATAATTGTTGAAATTGTAGTAAACTTTGTATTTTGTAATAAGTAAGTTCCTAAGATTATAAATATAAGCTAATGCAAAAGATTGTTATTTACCTTTTTAGATGTATGCCTTTATAATTGTTGAAATTGTAGTATTTTGTAATAAGTAAGTTCCTAAGATTATAAATATGAGCTAATGCAAAATTATTTACCTTCTTAGATGCATGCCTTATAAGTCCCTAATATTATAAATATTAAAACTTAATTTATACTTTGATTATAGCATTTATTTAATAGAATGGATTGGAAGAATATGGTTTTATGGATTATATGAAAAATGGGACTATTCCTATATATTTGATAGATGTTTATAAAATATTTTTAATTGTTACTATACTGTTTTTACTTTATATTTACTTTAAATAAAATATATTATTCTTATTTCAATGTCTAATGATATTTGACAAAACATGTTTGGGGACGCTGTCCATTCTTAGTCATTGCTTAAACTTTGTTGAATAGGAATTGGTTTATTTAAATGAAATATGAACACGAATAATGTAGAGATGATAAAAAATGGTTATTGGTGTGGTGATAAACGCGAAAGAAGTAAAAATGATGATAATTGGTGAATTGACGAATTGGTGAATATTTGAATTAGTGAATATTGGCGAATGAAGTAAGTAATGAATTAACAGCTGGTTTAGCACCAGGAATATAGAAGTTACATAATAAAACGACGCGAATATACATATATGAACGATGCAGCTCGCCACATTACTCCCCTTCCTAAATACGGTGTGGTAGACGTACTCGGATAACTTCTTTGGCCAATGAACGTTTCGACCACTTTTACTAGTGTACTTAATTTGCCGGGGGGATGCTGATGAACTAGTGTCTGAATTAGGAACCGAAACATTCGATTTAGACATGCCGGCTGAAACAGCTTCCGCCTTGCTCGTCTGTGGCGCAGATGATGACAAACTCACGTCCGGGTCAGAATCCAAATGCGCTGGCTTTAACCTGTCGATTGAAATGGTATCAGCCTTTCCGTTCTTTTCCACTACATAATATCTATCATACCTCTTCAGCACCTTGAAAGGCCCATTGAAAGCAACGTACAAACCTTTGCGGGATTCATCGTTCCGTATAAAAACGAAATTACTTGTTTTTAAAGCATTCGGCAAATTTGAAGTGATAACCTGAGGGCGAGTTGGATGAAATGGTAGATGAGCAAAATGATCTTTAAGACGATTAATGTATTCGGGGATATCGATGGCCTTTTTTGATCGTTCGAAGAATTCGCCTGGAAGACGCAACGTTGTCCCGTAAACCAGCTCAGCCGCTGAACAACCAATATCTTGCTTGACAGCCGACCTAATCCCTAACATAACCAGTGGAACAAGTTCATCCCATTTCGTTGTATCGCCTTGGGCTTTTAAGGCTACCTTAAGCTGCCTGTGAAAGCGTTCGACCATTTCATTAGATTGTGGGTGATAAGCAGTAGTCCTACTGTGATGGAAACCCAAAAGACGCGCCAACTCGGAAAAAAGTCTAGACTCAAATTGCACCCCCCCCCCCTATCAGTAGTAATCGTTACTGGAACTCCATAGTTTGATATCCAGTGTTTAACAAACTCTTGGGCAACATGTTCAGCGGTAATTTTAGATATGGGCACTGCAATTGGCCAACGCGTAAATCTGTCGACAGCAGTAAGCAAGTAGGTATAGCCATTAGCAGGTGGTAAAGGGCCAACTAAATCAAGATGCACATGGCTGAATCGTGCATCAGGATTAGCAAAACTACCAGGGGTTGTGATAGTGTGTTTGTTGACCTTACACTTTTGACATTGAAGGCATCGTCTTGCCCATGACCGTACGTCTTTATTCATCTGTGGCCATACAAATCGTTTAGCAACCAGCTTAAGGGTTCCACGGATTCCGGGGTGAGCGAGGTTATGTATGAGGTCGAACACCTTTCGCATCATTGAAGTAGGTAAAACCGGGCGTGGTGTGGCGCAGGAGGTGTCACATTTAATCGTCAAACTTGAACCGGGAATAGGAAAATCTGAAATTTTAAGCGACGAAAGTTGGTCGGGGCTGTAAAATTCTAATTCTTGTGATCTAGCTATCTGCTCTGACGATATACTTTCAAGGTAAATGGTGTCTATGTCAACGCGGGACAAAGTGTCGGCTATGATATTAGTATGGCCACTGATAAACCTAATATCTGACGTAAATTGCGATATGTAATCTAGATGTCTAGATTCTCGGGGGAATACTTGTCAGGTCTGGAATACAAGGCATGGGTCAAAGGCTTATGGTCGGTATAAACTGCAAAGTCACGACCTTCAAGCAGATGCCTAAAATGTTTTATCGATAAATAAATGGCAAGTAGCTCTCGTCCAAAAGTACTGTAACGACCTTGTGCCGGTGTAAGTTTTTGCGAAAAAAAAGCTATAGGGCTAGTTTCACCACATTTCGTTTGATTGAGAATGGCTCCGACAGCTGAATTTGAAGCGTCTGTTGTCAAAGAAAGAGTTGCGCCTTCCTCAAGGTGTGCCAAATGAGTAACGTCAGCAAGAGCTCGCTTGGCTTTCTCAAAAGCATCTATAGAGTCTTTCGTCATGACGATCGGCCCTTTCTTATCGTCCAGTAAGTCGGTTAGGGGCTTGAGTAGGTGAGCACACTGAGGAATGAAACGTCGGTAAAAATTTAACATGCCTATAAACCTTCTAAGTTGCGTCATAGATATAGGAATTGAAAATTTTTTTATCGTTATAACTTTCTCTGGAAGCGGAGTTAAACCCGTCGGAGAAATATTATGTTCCAAAAAGTCTATCGTATTTAGTCCCCACTGGCATTTGCTAGCGTTGATCTTTAAGTCATATTGTTTTAGTCGTGCGAATAACTGGCGGAGATGATGAATATGTTCTTCCCTAGACTTACTAGCGATCAAAACATCATCCAGGTATGCAAACGTAAAAGGGAATCCTCGGAATGCTTGGTCTATGAAACGCTGGAACGTCTGAGCCGCATTCCGTAAACCGAATGGCATCCTCAAAAAATCATAGAGTCCAAACGGCGTTATTACCGCCGTTTTGTGAATATCCTCGGGGGCAACGGGGATCTGATGATACGCCCGTATTAAATCAAGCTTGCTAAATATTGTGGTTCCAGCTAGGTTCATCGAGAAATCATGGATGTGGGGTAGGGGATAACGATCCGGGATTGTCTGATTGTTTAGGTGACAATAATCTCCACAGGGCCGCCAATCACCCTGAGTCTTTTTTGGGACCATGTGCAAAGGAGAGGCCCAGCTGCTTTGTGATGGTCGAATAATTCCAAGCTCTAACATATGTGCGAACTCCTCCTTTGCAATTGTCAGCTTTTCCAAGTGTAATCGCCGAGGTTTGGCGTAAGATGCCGGTCCTTTAGTGGGAATGTGATGCACGGCACCATGCGCCTGCTTTCTGTAATCCGGAGGTTTCATTATTTCGGGGAATTCATTTAATAAACTTGCGAATTCATTTTCTAACGGTTGGGAGCAAGACTGAATTCTTAGAGATGTCGTTGAGGTGGGTACACCATTTGATATTGTCGCTGTTTGTGGGTCAATCAACCTTTTCCTTCTTAAATCTACTGTGAGATTGAAAAAATAGAGGAAATCCGCTCCTAAAATGGGTGTTTTTACGTCTGCGATCGTAAATATCCACCTGAACCTTTTTCTTAAACCGAGATCAAGCGTTAAAGGAATTTGACCGTAGGTTTTGATACAGCTGTTATTGGCAGCTTGTAATTAAAAAGGGGCAGGTAGGGAACGTTGATTTGATTTAGCTGGCAGGACGCTGATGTCCGCGTCGGAATCAACGAGCCAACGGGGTCCGGAAAGCTTGTCCATGATATAAAATAAGCGACTACGATGGATATGACCGAGCTCGGGCGTCGCCTTTCCCGGCTGGTCTAGGCGTTTGATGAAAATCGGGAGGTGAAAGAGCAGGAAGGGGTACATTTTTGGCGTTGTTTTTGAAATTTTTGTGGTACCAGCACACGTCGCTGGCGTTATTATCATTAGGGGAAAGGGAGCGACGTGAGTTATAGGGGGGGGGGGAATTGGCGAGCAGGGGACCTGGCAGAATTTGCCGTTAGTTTGTGGACTTCCAGTGATAATTTTTCCACCATCTCTTTTAGGCTTGAAATTTTATTGTTAGTAGATAAGCTATGTATGGCGTTGCCCTGATTTGCCTCGGCCATCCGATCAGCCGTTTCAGCTAATTTTGACGGACATTGCTCAGTAGCGAAAACTGCGAGAATGTTGGTAAAATGGCTAGGCAATTTATTAAGCCACATCTGCTTTAAAATCTCGTCGTCCATGGTATAGTTTCCAATCAGCTGTTTCATTTGTCGCAGTAACTGCGAGGGGCGTTGATCCCCTAATTCCAAATTATTTAAAAGAATTAATTGTTGTTGATCGGAGTTTGAAGTACGGCGAATGATAGCTGATTTTATGCGTTCAAAAGCACCATCTTTGGTAATGTCCTCGAAGAGATCTTGTACTTCTGTACAAACGTTTTGAGGTAATGCCTCAAGTAGCAGGGCCAACTTACTCGCAGGCTCTCTTACTTTTATAAGCCTGAATAATGTTTCTATCCTTGCGAACCAAGATCTGGAATTTTCAGCGTCAAAATTAGGGAGTTTAAAAAATATGTCGGGTTCACCACTTTGGGGACACTGTCCATTCTTAGTCATTGCTTAAAATTTGTTGAATAGGAATTGGTTCATTTAAATGAAATATGAACACGAATAATGTAGAGATGATAAAAAATGGTTATTGGTGTGGTGATAAACGCGAAAGAAGTAAAAATGATGATAATTGGTGAATTGACGAATTGGTGAATATTGGCGAAGGAAGTAAGTAATGAATTAACAGCTGGTTTAGCACCAGGAATACATAATAAAACGACGCGAATATACATATATGAACGATGCAGCTCGCCCCACATGGTTTTAATATGCCTTTTTCCAATAAAGATGATATGTAATGGCTAAAAAGAAATATTTATTAAAATAATAATATCAATATCATTATTTTATATTATAACAGCTTTATCAGATGCAAAATATATTTAATAAACTAAATTTATATAGATTGGATCACTTATAAAAGAATTAAAACCAAATATATGACACCTAATCAGGATAAGATCCTTTATATAAAATAATTATTTAAGTTCCCCAGTTTCTATAATAGTTTAAAAAACTTAATACATATAAATTATTTGAATTTGTTTATATTATATTGGTTAAAATTAAATATTATTTAAGTTCCCCACTTTTTATAATAGTTTAAAAAACTTAATACATATAAATTAATTGAATTTGTTTATAATAGTTAAAATTAAATATTTAATGAAGCTTAATTTATATTATGTTAAACCTTTATTGAAAAATATTAACAAAATTATTGTTTAACAAACCACAATTTTTGATTGACATTTATACCAGCCTATAATAATCTTTTTTGCAATTATAGTGCAGAAATACATGATTGACGTGTTTGATTGACTAACGCGATATTAAACGATACGCGAATTGAACATTACACAGTACAATTTCAACAGTTATAAAGGCATACATCTAAAAAGGTAAATAACAAACTTTTGCATTAGCTTATATTTATAATCTTAGTAACTTACTTATTACAAAATACAAAGTTTGCTACAATTTTAACAATTATAGAAGCATACATCTAAAAAGGTAAATAACGAACTTTTGCATTAGCTTATATTTATAATCTTAAGAACTTACTTATTACAAAATACAAAGTTTACTACAATTTCAACAATTATAGAAGCATACATCTAAAAAGGTAAATAACAAATTTTTGCATTAGATTATATTTATAATCTTAGGAACCTACTTATTACAAAATACAAAGTTTACTACAATTTCAACAATTATAGAAGCATACATCTAAAAAGGTAAATAACAAACTTTTGCATTAGCTTATATTTATAATCTTAGGAACTTACTTATTACAAAATACAAAGTTTACTACAATTTCAACAATTATAGAAGCATATATCTAAAAAGGTAAATAACAAACTTTTGCATTAGTTTATATTTATAATCTTAGGGATTACTTATTACAAAAACAAGATTATATTGGTAAAAAAGTTTGCAAATTACGTGATCTCAAATGCATGTCATTACGTGAAATGAAATGTATGTTTTTCCGAAATTTGAACCAATCATGTTACTCAAAAAAATCACGTGATTGATAAAACAAGTATTTTTTTCGTGTTTTCAACGAATGTGGAGGTGTGATTGACGATTACGCGATCTCAAACGCTACGTCGTCTCATACGCTACACCGGCAAACTTCTCGCGACCCCCTAGGGGGTCGCGACCCCCAGGTTAATAATCACTGCATTAGATTATAGAGATTTGTAAACGATCTCTTTACTGAGTTACCAAATGTAAAATCATATCAGATAATGAAGCTCTTTATTTATTGTATTAAAATAAATAAAATCTTTTGCGATCTTTCTACTCATCTCAAATGAAATCATTATATTATGTTAGTCTTATTTTATACACATGGCAACAATTAGTTTGACATATCCGCTTATATGAGAGATATAAATTTTTAAACAAATTATAGAACCTGAAGTTGTGTCTTGTTCTTCTAAAACATAATATAACAAGAGTCAAACTTGAGATTTATAAAACTTTGCTTAAATGTGTGTCATGATTATCTTGGATTTAGGATGGTCCCGTTTACTCCCTACGTTCTAGGGAAAAAATAAAATGTTTTACGTATTTAATAAACGATTATGATAAATGATGATTAAATACTGTAGTATGCCAAATAATTACGATTAAATGCGCTAAAAAAATGTATAACATAAGTTTTTTTTATACAAAACACGAATCATGGAATGCTTTTACTACATATATAGCTATGATTTTAGAAATGCGTAATAAATTATGTTAGAGCTGGTCAGAAATAAGAAAATTAATATAATTAATGACCACTTATATGTTCGTTCAGCACTATGGACCAAATGCAATTGCTAAAATTCATCAAAATGCCATGTTACTACATAAATGTCATCGTATAAAATCGGTGGATGACATTTATATAAACGGATTGAAAATTTTTAATTACTTACCACAATTTAGTTGTCATGGTACGGACACTAAATCATAGTATAGTATCGATGAGGATTAATTGTTGGGCTACAACTTAAAACTACGCAACAAAGTTGCAGTAGGCACTATAATAATTTTTTTAAAATAAATTTATTTTTAAATGGACAATGCATAACCGTACGATAGACTCGCTAACTTGGTTAATAAAGGGTAAAACCTTAATTGCAGGCTTTTATGTTCTCACATCTGAGGAAATTATTTTTGGAATAATAATGCCACTAGTTGGAATACTAGGAATAGTAGGCAATATTATCATGGGATTAGTTCTCTTGGATCAAACAAGTTGCTTTTGGGAGTTTGTAAAGATTTACCTGGAGCGCATAAAACTTCGTACACTCTATATATTTAATCTTGAAAAGCATCTAACCCAAAAACGTATTTCATCCTTAGATGTTAAATTATTAACATTAGGGAAAAGTTCAACCAAAAAATGGAGTTCTACATCGATGCTCCTATTCACGTCGACAGTTGTCAATTTTTTCATTAGTATGTTGACTTGTGTCATGGCTTTATATGATTGGGGAGCAAAACTACACTTGGCCTACTGGACCTCTTTAAATTTCTCAAAATATTTGAGCCACTATTATAATCCATCTATCAGGATTTTGTCAAAATTTTCTTTCGGTTTTATTTTTGTCATGACGGTTGAAAGATTTGTAGCCTTAAAAGTGCCCCACAAGTACACGAAACTATTCTCACTAAAGCGCACCAAAATAAGCATAGCCTTGGTAATTGTTATAGCTATCCTAACATTAATTCCCATATATCTATGGTTTGAGACAAATCGGTATGACGCTCTTATAAACAGAGATTTAGAGGCCTACCACCAATTTCCTACCAATATTAAATATTCATATCTTTTAGATAATAAGCTACCATGGAAAGGCAAACTCCTGAATTCTTCTAATCTTACGCTCATCTTACATACTGATAAAGAGTTGAAATCATACCTCAACGGAACAAAATTTAGGATTCTATATTTTATTGATGATGACAACGGTCACGTTACTAGACTAATAATTCATCAAAAGAAATTGTGGAGGGTTACATGAGCATAGATAATTATGCGGTTACCGACAATATAGTATTTTTTTATTATGAGATAGTCCGGGAGATGTTAATAAGTAACATACCCTTGATAGTGCTTGTCGTATTAGACGGTTTTATCATAGTGGCGCACAAAAAATACCTAGAGAAGAAGATCAAAAGGCGATGCATGCCCGAGATATCAACTACTATTGAAGCGAGTAAAGGTGGTGCCGAAAGACAAAAAGTCGCTTCTAAATCAAAAGAAAGCTATCTAACATTTCGTCAAATTATATTGACATCCTACCTAATCCTATTTACCATGCCACAAGCATTCGCAAGTATGTTATACAACATTTTTCAGTGTAGGACTTGGGAAAATAATGTATGTTGGTACAGAACGGTAACGGCCACAACTCAGAGCCTTGAATTAGCTAGTTATTGTTTGATCTTTTATCTCTTTACACTTACCAATCCCGTATTCAGACGACAAATCAAAGCTTTGTTCTAAAGGAGCATTGATTTCCTACGCTTATTTAATGCACATTTCAAAATCACCCAAATACTATTATAGCATTACACTAAAATTAGCAAAAGTTATTTTTATTATATGAATTTATTTATGTGTATTATATATTTTAACAATTCATTGTTAATGTCAATGATTATAAAATGTTCATAACCTAAAAGGAAACAGTCGTAAGAGAGATATTTTCTAAGATTGATTTGATTTCAATACATGGGCGAAAGGATGATATTCGACAATTTCATCTTTTATTGATAATGTTTGTCTAGATTAATGTAGCGTTTAAATCACACGAAGATAGTAAAGAAATATTTAGTAAGTGGAAAGGAATTGGGTTCAAAATGCCACAGTCCAAAATGCCACACTGAATATCACAAAAAATTAAATCTCAAATGGGAGGGAATTTGATGTGCATCTAATCCTAACCCTAACCTAAAACGCTGACCTAAAACACTACCTGAACCTTAATCCTGTCCCTTAAAGTTTTATAGTGCGGCAATAATTGTTAAACGCATACGCATGCGCATTATTAAAATGTGCAGCTATCTGATTGGTCTGTTAAATGCATACGCATTATAAAAATGGAAATTATGCGCTTGCGCAATGAGTAATTTGATTAATCTCACATGTGAGATTCGTAAAACGTGAGATTCAGTGGTATTTTGGACTGTGGTATTTTGAAATGATACCAGTGGAAAGCTTTTATAATAATGAGCCTGATTAGAGTTCACAAGGCTGATTCTTAAAGCAAATTTATAAATTGAAAATATATATAGATAAAATAATAAGAAATAATCTAATATAATAGTATTTTAATTTAAAACTAATTGCATAATTCGAAAAACCATGATAATTAATATTAAACACTTTAAAAATCACTCATCGTTAATATTAATGAATAGGTATTTTATAACTAACAATAAATCAAATCAATCCACTTAGTAATTAGCACATGTAAAAATTAATTTTAAAAGCTTATGTAAAAATGAAATAAACCTAGGCTTATTTACAATGACATGACGGAATTATATTTTATAGTAGGATTAATTAGGCATCGCGCCATCGAGTATTCAGACCCTCATCAAACAAACCTTTTTATCGTTCATTGTCCATTCAGCTCTAACTAGTTTTTAAAAGATTAACTCATATTAATCAAATATCATATTAAATCTGTAAAACATTTATCTGAGAATATTCACCTTACTACATGGGCGTAGCCAAGATTAGGATTAAAGCGGGGAAAAAGTTAGGTAATGAATTTTAAAGGGACGAAATGTTGTATGTAGAAATATAAACTATTCCTTGTGTATAAATGTGTTTTTGCTGCATTTGTGATAACTATAAACTATGTAGGGTGCATTCAAAGATAATGCTACACTTGTTAAGCGCGGTATAATAGTATAATAATGGATGTTAAGTGCGGTTAAGCGTTAAAATAAAACCGAAAAATGATAATGGTGTATCCACATTATACGAATTAATGGTAATTTAGTTATTAACCAGGCACTACTACTAACTCTCTACAGTCCCTTCCCCTTTCACAGACAAAACCCTTTAGAAATGTTGGCTTCGACTAGAGGTCTGCATGGGCCGAAAGTTTAGGGTCCGGCCCGGCCCATACCCGCACAAAAATTATTTTGGGCCTGCAGCCGGCCCGCAAAAAAAACAACAACAAATGCGCCGCATCAGGCCCGCACGAGTAAAAACAAGTCTACGTTGTTTCAAAAAATTTTTATTCGTACATTTTGTTTCTTTAAAAAAAATTGATTTAGCATATAAAATCGATATTAATCAAAAATTATAATTCAATATTATCATTTAAAAATTCTCGTTCTTCTTTGTTCAATAATGCGACTTGCCTTACTAAATGTACGTTCACTTGTAGCACTCGTAGCTGGAATTGACAAAAACTTCATAGCTAACTTTGTTAAGTTAGGAAGCAAATGTTCATGCTCTTTCCACCATGAAATGACATCTAACTCTGCATCTTCAGGTTTAAGATTCAATTTATAATAAGTATTCATTACACTCTTCAGTCTTTTCTGATTCATCATCCTCCCAAACGGAGATACCCATATCTGCCTCACCAAAAGATAATTGTTTATTAAACACACGAGGTGGATTGCTCATAGGTGGACAAGGAATGCAAGAAGAGCTAGGAACTTCTTGCATGAATTTATTTAAAATTTCGGCTAGAGTAGTTTTCACAAGACTTTTTCAGGTATCATTTTTAATGTGCGGAATTTAGGAACTAAAAATGTTGATATTTTATGATAGATATCAATTTTAATTTTTGAAAGTAGAATATGTTTGGTTCTTGATTTTGATTTATATATTTCTAGCTCATCAGGATCTTCATAACACGAAGATGGAAATATATTTTGGTTGGTTTTGTGTGATGGGTAGAACGGTAAAACTTTATATAATGTTGGGGTTTTATCTGCTTCCAACTCCATGCTTGCCTTTTCATAGGGTGACAGCATATTATTAGTAGCATAATGTTTCTTAGAAATGCCTTCTAATTTTTCCACTAAATCTTTTTCAGATAAAAATTTTATTTTTTCATACATTTCATGCAGACTTTTTAACATAGTGATCTTTGAATTCCACCTTGTCTCTACATCTTGATGGAGAGTTTAAATAGGTCTTTTCTCTTTTCACCATACTTATCCATCATTTCTCTTAGTGCGAAGATTGGGTCGATTGTGGATTTGCCGGCCACAAATCCGAATTGATTAGCCGTTATTTCCACCTCGTTTTTCAGCCTTGTTACTAAGATCCTTTCCATAAGCTTCAAGGAGTGGCAAGTTAGCTTGATACCTCTGTAATTGCTACCCTCCTGAGGGTCTCCTTTGCCTTTAAATAAGGGTATAACCGTGCTTGCTATACATTGATTAGGAATTCGCTCTTCTACCAATATCTTGTTAAGGAGGTTCATAGTGGTTACTCCTTCTTCACGACATCCTAGCAATGCTTCCATAGGTATTCCATCTGGGCTGGGCCATTTGCTTTTCCTTTTTGCATCTTGTTCATTTGTGTCCTAACTTCATCCTTCTGAAAGAGTTCGACCATAATTATATTTGGCTCAATTTTGGGAAGGGAATCCTTGTCATTTGCAATATTCATAAGTTTCTTAAAAAATCCTTTCCACCTTTTCATCACTTCCTTCGGCTTGAATAAGGTTTGACCCTTCTCGTTTTTAACTATTTTAAGAACTCCGACATCGCGACTTTTCTTCTCCCTTATCTTGGCCAATTTGTATCGCCCCCTTTATGACAAAATGGAGAGAAACACTGTCATTAATTTTTCTGAGCGTTAGGTCAACGCAAAGAGAGGATATCGGATACACTCCATTGGAGATAACTTATGGGATGAAGAAGTTAAGGCAACCAGGAGATTCTTTTTAAAATCTCAACAGACTCATCAAATATAGTTTATGTAATAAAGTTTAGGGAGACTCAAAATTTTGAATTTTATCCAACTAGGAGGCAGGATAAGAAGGAATATATTTACAAATATTTAAAAAAATCAGATAAAGTTTTTGTACGTAATGACACGGGTACAAAATCTTTACAATCCCTATATGATGGACTTTTTAAGGTATTAAAACGGAAAGAGAAATATTTCTGTCGGGTTCGAAATTGTCGAATTTGACGTAATGATATTGCAAATTATACCCATAAATTAATTTATTTATTAAATTTAATTTCAGCGATAAAAAAAATCCGCGCGCGTATGTATCGCGATAGTTTATTAATTTTTCTTAATTCGGGCTCACATTTTTCAGGACTAAAAAAATTAAAACCTATAAAAAATATAACTGAGTAAAAGAGGCAATAATAATCGTTAAAGAAAGTTAATAAAAATCGTTAAAGAGGGGTAATAAAAATCGTATCTATTGGGTTGAGGAGAAAGGTCGGTAGGGTGCAACACATGTTGCATTATTTTATCGATTTGCTTCTGATAAATTATATAATATTCATTAAGTAGAACTCTTTCCCCTCTACAAAACTGTGCCAGTGATTTTAAGAAATTTAGTTTTTTATAACTTTCGCGACGTCAAAATGGAGTATCCAAACGGTAAAAATCAACATTTTCGACACCTGCTATTCTTCGCCTTTCATCGTGGTCAAAACGTTGCTGAAACAGCTCAAGACATTTGTAAAGTATTCGGAGAAGGTGTCATAGTTGAGTCTACAGCACAAAAATGGTTCGCAAAGTTCAAAAATGGTGATTTTGACATCGCTGACAAGCCCCGTAGCGGAAGACCCTCGGAATTTGACGAAGAGTGTCTCAGGCACTTTTGAAGGAAGACGGTCGCCAAACAAGTCGTAAATTGGCGGAAATAATGAAGTTCGATCAGAAAACCATCCTAAATCATCTTCATTCGATGGGATTTGCCGATAAATTGGGATCTTGGATCCCTCACGAGCTTAACGAAAGCCACAAAGAAAATCGCCTTCAAATTGCTTCTCAACATCTCGCCCGTCATCGAGCAACCCGCGGTCATAAACAGCGCTTTTTGTACCGAATCGTCACGGGAGATGAGAAATGGTGTTTGTACGTAAATTTGAAGCAAAGACAGGAGTGGATGGCTCCTGGAGCGACTCCAAACCGAGGGTCAAGCCTGACCTCCAAAACTACATCCTAATGAGCTACGGATCAACTTCATTTTTAAAATTTGGTAATTTTAAAATAAACTCTTCCGAAGGCATTCAGCAAGGGGATCCCCTCGGTCCACCCTTATTTTGCATAGGAATTCAAAAATTAGTAAAAAAAATATCCAACGACTGTAATTTAATCCTAAACACTTAGTACCTGGACGACGCCACCTTTTGTGGTCACCCAGACGACGTTCACAAAGCTATAAATATTATAAAACTCTACGAACCAATTTTAAACCTAAAGCTAAATGAAATCAAATGCGAAATTTTCCAGCCCCCTGACTGCTCGGAATACCCCAATTTATTCCCATTTTTACCCACTCAAAAAGAGGCTATGTGCCACCTCGGTTCTCCTATAGGTGGAAAATTAGGATTAGCTAATTATTTGGTGAAAAACCTAGACATTTTAACCTCTAAAGTAGACCTTTTAAAGATTACCAGCACATCACGCGTTTTATATAATGAAAAATTATTTCAACATATCTAAAATCCAGCACTGTTTTCAATCCTCAGGTGCTTTTTTACACACTGGTATTTTAAATCTCTACGAAAAAAATATAAAAATCATTTTAGAATCCATTTTAAATATAAAATTTGATACTCACAGCTGGCTGCAATCATCGCTTCCCACTAAAGCTGGCGGCCTAGGAACTTGTTCCCCTGCCGCCATCTCCCTTGTCTCCTACATATCCTCGTTCAAATCTGTAGAGGATATTGTTTTTAAATTAATCCCAATAAGGGAATGGAAACTTAACGTCAACCCTGATTCACCCCAACCAATCACCTCACGACAAAAGGATTGGAATGCTGGGCTGGTGTCGCGCTCTGTCGATTACCTAACTTCGAGCTGCGATGCCGCCCAGTGTGCCAATCTAAGGTCATTCCTGCTAGATGGCTCTGGCCACGAATGGCTAGAGGCCTTTCCCACATATTCTTAGGGACGATGCTAAAAGATCAAGAAATTTCCTATTCCATAGCTCTACGGCTTGGAATAAAATTTTCAAAACCTTTTACGTGTCGTAACTTTAATGTAGGGGTGGATGAACAAGCCAGGCATCCCCTACATTGCCTAGCCAACAAATATAAATATGTTAGACATCAAAAAGCCAATATTTTAATTCAAACTGCCCTAAAAAAAGCCAACATCCCGTCTATTTTAGAACCATCAGACCCCTCTTTGGAGGGTCGCATGCGACCAGACGGATCCTCTTTGGTTCCCTGGAGCAATGGCCTGCCAATTAAGTGGGATTTTACCTGCGTAGACCTCTTCGCCCCCTCAAACCTTACCATTGATTCTCTTTTGGCCGCTGAGGGGCAAAAATTTAATAAATACAAAGCCCTTTTGGACTCTAACATTTTTATCCCTTTGGTTGCCTCATGTTCGGGCACCTTTGGTAAACAAGATTTAGGTTTTTTTAAGGAGCTAGGAAGACGTTCACCTCCCTCCAAACATTCTATACCCTTTCTATTTAAACAAAGACTCGGTGTCCTTATAGCGAGATACAACTTTAAATCGCTGGCCGACTCGTGGCCTCTTTTAGCTGATGATTTCGATGTAGACTAATTTTTATTTTTTTTATATATTTATTTCATATCCTGTATTGTCAATATCTACGTATTTGATTCAATAAACTTTAAAAAAAAAAACCATCATCTGCGTTTGGTGGGACTGGAAGGGCATTCTGCATTGGGAAATTCTGGAAAGGAATGCCACGGTCAACAAGGAGCTCAATATATCCCAGCTACACCGCGTGAATGAGGCTATTCGACTCAAAAGACCCCATCGACAAGGCCAGATCATACTCCTTCACGACAACGCAAGGCCCCATGTTGCTCAAGTCGTAAAAGACGCACTCCAAGAGCTCGAATGGGAGGTCCTTCAGCATCCACCATATTCTCCGGACCTTGCCCAACGGATTACCATCTTTTCCGCTCTCTCTCGAACCATATGAGGGGCGTTACCTTGGACAATGTAGAGGGCCTTAAAAACGGGCTCAACAATTTCTTCGATACCAGACAGGTCGATTTTTGGCGTAATGGCATCGAAAAATTGGTCAAAAGATGGGAGGAGGTCGTAAACAGCAACGGCGAATATATTATTGAATAAGTTATTGTTATAACAATAAATAATCGTTAAATAAAAGACTTTGTTAAGAACTCTACGAACTATTTCCTCAACCTAATATTTATATCATAAAGATACTAACAATCGTGACCCATCATAAACCGGAGTAAAATTTACGCGTATGTGTGTATGTGTGTGGGGGGGGGTACGAATATGTAAATTGTTGGTAGCACACACGTGAGGGGGTGGGGCGTAAAGGGGTGGAGTATACCACACCTCCCCCTTTATCGAGAATACCAAGACTTAATAATCAGTGTTGTTGAATGTACTTTCTTTCATTTAAAGGTCGAGGCGGCGAACTACTTTAACTTTTATAATCAAAGTCAGAACAATCCATAGGTACAACTTATTATTGGATCATCTATTTAGCCTATATAATTTTCAAACATCTCATATAATTTTTTGCCTGACATGTAGTGCAGATATTTGTCTTTGCCCACGGATCGACTGATTCATGGACAGCGGATTTAATCGATGAAATCCCGCACTGTGAACCAGCGATAAAAAGGGTACGTCATGGCTAGCAGACTTTTATTCCCAGCAGCACCGAGCAACAGCGTCAACAAAAATTATAATTAATCTATACTGAATTATCACAAAGGCTTTACAAATTATCATTTCTCTCGCCGCCCCTACCTAGTTTTATAAAAGCACTAATTGATCATGGAAGACCGCCAAATAATAGTAAAAAAGTTGTTACAACTAAAGCAATAATGTTTTAAATAGTTTATCGTATGTGAATAATTCAAGTGTGTTTGTTCACTAAATTCTATCTTACAATAATTTTGAAGCAGCACATTAAGAATTTATGTCTTGAGAATTAATTAGGGAAGATTTTGAATTTAAATCATCTGTTTTCGGTGGGTTTTAGGATTTTTTATTCGTTGAGTTTTGCCATTTGTTTCCGGATAACTCTGTTGTTAGGATGTCAAAGGTTGCCAACTGGTCGGAATATTGAGGAATTGTTTTCTTTCTTCGTCTCCTTACGAATTAAAGAACGGATCAGTTTTTCGTTTCATGGCGTGGGTGCATTTTCCTTTGATCTGACACCTATTGTCGAATTCGACAATTGTGGAACCCGACAATTGGTGTCATAAGTGGGATTGAACCCACGCCCTCATTCGAGGACCAGACTTGGACGTAAGGGGGTGGAGGATACCACAATTTCAAAGCAAAAAGAGGTAACATATATTAAAGGACAGGCTTAAACCACCGTGGGTAGAAACAAAGTAGAAGCAAGTAACATTTTACCTGTCCAACAACGTACTACTACATTTGGAAGAACCACCATTCCACAAACAATTTTCATCCTACAAATTATAATATTTTTTTAGAGGGGGAATATCTGTAGTGAAACAGATAAACTTAGAGACCTTAAAAGATGATTACCAGGAAAACGCAGACGTGTGAGATAAAAAATCAAGTGTTTTAAGTACCATTAAAGCAACATACATTACAATTCAAGGTTTAATCATTTGATTCTTTTTCTCTCAACGGACTACGTTTCCCTCCCAATCATCTTTCAAGTTAAATGAAATCTAAGATTATTAACTCCATTAAAGACCCATTTTTAGGTAGAATTGCAGCAAATTGGGGTCTCAATATAATGTGAAATAAAGGGAAATGGATTTTGATGTTGCAATCAGCATATGTAACAAACACTCATAATATAACTTTATTATATATGTTTTGTTATATATGAAAAATTTTAAGGGCACACGTTGAATAATTGCACATAAGAAAAATATAAAAACAAAACTAATTTAATTTAGAGACATGTACATTTTTCTCATGATTCTTTTTTGAGCAGGATTAAAATTATTTGGGTATAAAATTAAATTTATAGTTTACAACAAATAGGTTAGAATGTAGAATAAAATGTAAGGGTATTCCAAAAATCGTAAAAATATTGAACATCAATGGGGAATTTATAGGTCTTATATTATAAAATCATATATAAATGGTGACAAGTATATTATGATTGCATGTACAATTTTGAGCAAACAAACTTTACATGACTTTATGATATCAGTACAAACGTATTTAAATTTATATACACAATCTACATAGAACGACATATAGCACCCCTGCTGATTTCAAGTGTGTACCAATGTAACGTAACATCTTGCATAAATCTCAAATGTTATGGTAATCTTTAAGGAAGTTGTCTGGCCATAAACATTTTTTGTTGGACAATTCATTAAATGTCCAATTCCTTTACACCTTTAGAAATTAAAAATAAATTACTACAAGCATTAGACGATCAAAATAATGTAAGCTATAATCACGGCTTTTTAACTTTTTATTTTCTAGATAGTGGACATGAGGATAATTGTTGAAACTATATCTTTACTGGAAAAAACTGCCTTAACGCGGGAAGCTTTGGAAGTATAAAATAAATTTAATTTTTTATATAGTTATGTAGCAAACGCGCTTGGGCAAATATGTCAATGAAATAAGAAAAAAGCTTACTTCTGGATCAGCTCCTAAGGATTCTAATCAAACCGAAATTTCTCAAGTTGCTAAAAGGGCGAAAAATTTAGTGAAACGATGGAGAGATAATTTGCTGCCCTCAAATGAGCAATCAAACATGTTAATTACTAGTGAAAAAACTTTCAAGTCAGAACAATTAATATTGACATGTGAAGTGATTGCTCATACTGTCAATAATGTGATGACTGATGTATCTACCCATAACAATTCTTTTACATATACTTCTAGCCAAAATTATAAAGAAAAGGGGCATTTTACAGAACACTCCTCCGCTAATATGTCTACTAGGCTATTCTCAACACAAACACATGTTTTGGAAGGCATTACTGCTCAACCATTATATGTCAATGGCATTTTATCACCCAAAAATATCATAAATTTGTCAAAAGAAGTTTTAGACAATTGTCAGCCACATTTACCTGTAAAAGAAAATTGTAATGATGATGTGAAAAAACTCAACTTACCTAATGGCAACAAAAGTATTAGTAATCCGATTTCAAAGTTTTTGCCACCAACAGATTTATTGTTATCACATACAAAATCTACATCTATTTGTCTTACTCAACAAATAACAAATCAAGCCTCTACAATTGGTGCAATGCTCAACATCAGTTTATCAGATATTCAATCAAAATGTATAGAAACAATAAGTAGTAATACCCTTGCCGAGACATATAAACCTGTTTTACCACATAAGCCTAGAAAATTAAAGACGACTGCTGAACTCATGGCTGAAATTAGAGCAAAATCTAAAGTCATGAGCTTACCATCAATGTCTCAGGTACCTGTACATCCCATCAGTCCTACATCTTTACATTCAAATACGCCTAACCTGTCCCCTGCGAGTCGCACTCAAATTATAATGCCTGATCAGGAACAAGGCCTCACAAATAAAAGAAAGGGTAGGCACAAGAAACAAAAAACTAAAGAAACAAGTCCCTCTTCTAACATAATTGCTCATTCAACAGCTGCTACTAACACACTATCATTAACAACGTACTCCACATCAGATTCGTTTGTGCAATTAAAGTCAAGTAAAACACTGGCACCAAAATTGAAAATTATTGTTCAGGAACCTGAAATATTGCAAGTTTTAACAGCCCCTCAAATAATTTCTGCACAACCTACAATCTCAACTCCAATCATTGTTTCATCGCCATTACCAATTGTTTCTCCAAATCCATCAGCCCCTAATACTTCTCCAAATGGACTATTAGACTCTTACATATCCATGTTTACGCAAGAACTTAAATCTCCCGAACATCAAATTGATGATACCAAAGATAGTTGTTCACATCTGCAGTCCTTGTGGGATGAAATTGATTTAGTAAATGAACCATATTCAAACCAATTTGTTAACAATGAACCAACATCATTTGGAACTTCTTATATCACAGATTCATTAAATGATGATAAATTGATTGTTTTACCATTTGCCGATCTTGAAGATTAATTCCTTACTTCAAGTAATTTTGTTATACACGAATTATTAATGTGTTTGTTAGGGAATTGATGTTTGGAGGTACTGAGAATGGTGGTATAGAAAAAAATTATTCCTCATCCGATGACACCGTATTTAATTGTTAATTTTTAAATAATGTTAACCTGAGTCTAAAATTATATGCCATTGTATTTATATACTAAACAATTTTGTTATACATATTATACAAGTATGTTTATAGTGCAAGTCATCAAATCAATGACTATTACCTATTTTGTAAGATCTTATACATTACAATAAATTGATATCTAATTTAGGTGGTCCAATTTAAGCATGTTTATGATAATTTAGAGCTTGTTAACATTTGTTTTATATATTGGTATTTAAAATATAACTCATTGCAATGTGTGTTTTTAATTATGAAAATTTGGTGATACCAATATTGTTTAATATTTATGATGGATAATCCTTTTTAAGAGCATATTTAATAGGTTTATAAACTATGTTTATATTAAGCACATAAATACTCATAAGGTACATAAATTCTATTTTTAAGCATATTTTATCTAGAGTATATTGTTTTATTATTTTGTAAATATGTGTTAGCTTCAATACCCATCAACAATTGCCAAGTTAAATTGAAATACTCATAAAAAACAAGGGCGGCCCCCAACATCCCGCCGAGGGTCCAACTTGGAGTTCGTTTTTTCGTTTTGTTACATGCGCTTAGTTTTTGGGTATTGTTTTTACAAAACTCATCTATACTTCGTATAAACGTAGCACATTTGCTATGCAATTTATGGGCTAGATAGGTGGGAAGGGGCCAGAATGCCTATGCGCAACCCGGGAGTTTCGTACAGCGTTATAATTGTTTTTTACACACACTAGTTCATATTATTAATTTACTTCAATATTCATAAATGTTTTATAGCAGTTTATTATTACAAAAATTTAGCTTTTTAGGTCTTTTTATACAAAAAAAAACAAAGTTATCTTTTTGCATTTTATACTTTATTTTGAGGCCTAGGTTTTCTTTCACTCATTCTTTATTTATCAAATTTCTAAACTTATCAAAAATATATTTATAGAGAAGGAAAAGCAAGAGGGGATGATCTTGGAAAAAGAATAGTCATCCTTCCGAAACGTACAACTTTAAAAGTTATAATATAATATAGAAGGAAAAAGATTCAATTTACACTTTGGCCAGTGATCACTTTTTATAATGGTCAGCGGACGCTCAAAAAGCGTATAAATACTTAAGGGCCAAATATTTAAAAAAAAATTCCAATCACACTTTGGCCAATGGTCATTTTTTCCATTGGTCAGTAGCCAGCAGACGGCCAAAAAGACTATAAATTTAGTCTTATTAACAAGAACAAAATATTATCAATGCAATTTAGGTTAATAACAAAAAGAAAAAAGATTCAAAAAGCAGCAAATATACATTTAAAATAGCAATTAAACAGAACTTTGGTCGGGGTTAGGTAAGCAACGATCATCATTAATTTGCAGGGAATTTTTTAGCCAGTTTCGCAATCATTCGTTATAAATCAACAACCTAGGCAAGTTGCCCAAAAAAATTTTTGTATAAAGCTAATCAGTCGGGCAAAAATAATGGATCTTGGGTTCGGGCGTGGTCGAAAAAATTAAAGCCAACCAGCGGTCATAAGCTAGTCTATTTGCAAAAGCGATATAAAAGCATAGACTAAATATAAAAGTCTTTTACAGAAGTAAGTCCACTGCCATTAAAAATCTCCACGGCAATTATGCCTAAATTACAAGTTGGACGAACGGACGGAGAAACAAAAACGAGCCCATAAATTGCAAAACCTATGAATATGGTTATTTTCCTACAATTTGAACTTGGGAATGGTGATTTGAATAACTTAAAGAGGGGGGGGGGTGAAAAAATATTAAAACTTTAATCTTAAAATTGTTTTTTCCAAAAACTGTGGGGGTATCCCCCACTCATTACTTATTTGGATTTTTTTAGGGAAATAGAAAAGACAAAATAATAAATGAGCTTAAGCAATCCGCCTGTATTTTGTTTAAAAACTTTAACCATTAGCAATAATATTTAGAATAATATTGGATAGGTTTGCACAACTTATGGGCATTAAATTTTTAATTGATTTTAATTTTAAATTTAATAATTTTTTTGTCATTTTATCTTAAATTTAATTGCTTTTTTAGATTGACTTCTATAAATTCTCATTTTATTAATTTCCTAAAAAAATTTAGTTCACTTAAATAAAATGCGTTTTTGGCCCAATATAGTAGGCTTAACCTTTTGTACCTTTCCATTGAACCCTTGTATGTGTAAAGATTTAAGGCACCGAAATGGCTTATTTTCGAATAGATAAATAGGACAAATTTCAAGAATATGTATTGTGTAAAAACTATATTTTAAAATTTCAATAAATAGCCTGAGGTTATTTTTAGCCTTGTATAATAAATTTGGGCTTAATATATACTGCTATTTAAAGTCTAGGTATCGCTATTGTACTACCATAAATTAGGTTACTTTTTTAGAATTACAAATATTTTAAATTTAGTAGATAAAAATTGTTTGAATGAATATTATTTCGTTAGTTAGTTATGGTCATATACAAATTTTGTCAAAAATGAGTTTAATCTTTATTTGTAAACAATTATTATGATTTTTATTAGAATATAATTATAATAAATAACTATAAGAAAATTTATTATAAATTGAGTGGCTTTAGGGTAAACATGTAATTTTGCAGGGGTGGCCCGTCAACTCGCCGAAAACAATCTCGCCGAAAATAATGTCCCCCAGCTAAAAAATGTCCCCAAATTTGTGATTGGTTGATGGGTTAGGGTTAATAAGCTTGGGGACCTTTTTTTAGCTGGGGGACATTATTTTTCGGCGAGATTGTTTTCGGCGAGTTGATAGGGCACCATTTTGCAGGTAGTCAAACAAATGTCAATCTGGGTTTTAAAAATTATTGGGTATAATTTTGGCTTAATATATATTAGATTACTGCTTAAAGGGTTGCTTATAGACTCTTTATTTAAAAAAGTTTCCTAACAACTTACTATATATGAGTTCTGCTTGACAAGCTTGAACCTTAGCTGTTTGAGGCTAAAATATTAATTTTAAATGTAGTAAAATTTTCTCGAAGATTTAATATTTGGCCTATAAATTTTTCATAAGTGTATTTATCTTCATTGGAGCAAGAAGGAATCGGTAAATATATTTCGCAATTGCTTTATTAATTTATACTTAGTGTTTTCTTTACAAAACAATATTTTCAACTTGCATATTAAAAAAAAATGATTAAATTCACCAAATGCAACTATAAAAGATTACTGATAATTGATCACCGCAGAATTAACTTATTAAATTTACACAGCTTTCAATTTATCTATTGTTGGTATATAATCATACATTTAAAGCATCGCAAATTTATAAAATATAACAAAAATCATTATATTTTGTAAAACTGAAATTTGATGAGTCTTAAACAAAAAACAAATTCTCGAATAAGTTGTCCCATATTTTAGTTTAAAAGTTTGTATTTTAGGTATATAATTTATAAAATGAGACTTTTTAAAAGCAAACTTTTTTAAGGGGGGTGCTTTTTATTATATAAAAATTTTACTACATGCCCTTCTAGGCCAATATAATAATTGAATAAATTATTACTTTTATTCCTTCTCCATATTTATAATTGTTTTTATTAAGAATTAGGTTAAAAAAAATCTTAATTGCCATAAAAATTATGCCTCTATATAATATCCACCTTTTTTTGGTCAGAATGTTCTCTATAATAAATAGGTTAGTAATATATTATGGTTATTTATAACAGGATCTTAATTGGCATATTAAATCGTCTTAAAATTAATGTATTAAAAAACGAGAACGACACAACCTGCATACAGCTACCATTTGATCAGCTCTTTAGATATGGCTATTGAAATTGAATCTGCAGAGTAAATATATTTATTAATTTGTTAAACAAACCTTAATATAGTGTTGTTAGATTATTACAACAATATCTTAAAGAAAATAATTTATTAAGATCACTTGCTACTTTACAGGAGGAGACGGGGATATCCTTAAATACTGTAGATAGTATTGATAGTTTTGTGGCTGAAATCAATAACGGTCATTGGGACACAGTTCTTTTAGCTATAAAATCTTTGAAGCTGCCTGATAAAAAACTTATTGACCTTTATGAACAAGTAATTATACTAATTATGGCTGAATAATTATCTTATACATAATAATTAATTGCAATTTTTAGTCTTTATTTTGTTAAAATATTTGTAGATAGTCCTTGAATTGATAGAGTTAAGAGAATTGGGAGCTGCACGTTCACTTCTTAGGCAAACTGACCCTATGATCATGTTAAAGCAACAAGATTCTGATAGATATGTCCATTTAGAAAACATATTGGCAAGGTCATATTTTGATCCTAGGGAAGTATGAAAAATAATTTTTTCTTTTATTTTAAGTTTTGCAATTTTATTCTATATATAAACTATTGTTTTGGAAAAACTTTTTAAATAGGCTTACCCCGATGGCTCTAGTAAAGAAAGAAGAAGGGCAGCAATAGCTCAGGCAATGAGTGGTGAAGTTTCTGTTGTGCCACCAAGTAGACTTCTGGCTTTATTGGGGCAGGCGTTAAAATGGCAACAGCATCAGGGTCTATTACCCCCAGGTTTATATTTAAATTAAATGCAATTGCATAGGTTCCTTAAACGTTTTTACGTATCTTCATATTACTTTAGGTTATAGCTTTATTTTTAATCATTGGTATAGCTTTGTAATGCGTATAAGATTGACTTTATCCTTTGCTTTTGTATTTTCTATTTAACTAAAAAACTGTGTAATCAGGCTTAGCTAAAACCAAAGATTGATTAATTACTATGCAATTTATGTATATAGAATAGCATTCAAAATGTAGACAATGATTTTTATAATGTTAATAAAATTTAATCTAAAATAATATTATTAAGACTAAATAGCCATTTTATAATAGCTAGCAGCTAAATCATATATCACTGCTTATTTTGTTGGGACTTTGAAAACATAGAATTTACATGTATTCTTTATTTTTCTTTTAAAATTATTGCCTAAACTTGGACAAATTTTAAATAAAAATTTTGATTACAAATTAATCATTTAAATTTATGAATTAAATAATTTATTTTTTAAAGACTTATAATTTTAATTCTTATAACAACATGCGTTTAAATATTTAATTGATCATTTCTTGCAAGTTCTCATATTATAAAGAAGTATGTCATCCTATAAATGTAACCAGAATAAGGATTAAAGGTAGGTATTCTACACTTATTTCCCTTACAGGTAAGCTTGCTAATTATTGCTTAAGAGGTATAAAAGTCTTCTTGCATAATCATATATTTTTAAAATTTCAATCATTAACTATTTGACAACACCAACACAAGGCTGTAATAATAGTGATATTTATAAATCCAGGAACGTCGATTGATTTGTTTCGGGGCAAGGCTACTATGCGTGGTGGTGAAATGGAGGAAGAAGAAAAATACCCCAGTTACATGTTCAAACAAATTAAGTTTGGGAGCAAAAGTCACGTGCAGAGTGCCAAATTCTCTCCCGACGGCCAATTTCTAATCACCGGTACCGTGGATTGGATCATTGAAGTTTGGAATTTTACCACGGGCAAGATACGCAAAGATCTCAAGTACCAAGCTGAGGTATTATATATCAGTTAACCTTCCTTACATTAAAGTATAGAGGGAAATAAGTGTTGTTAAAAAGAGACCATGGGCTTAGTCAAGGGGGGGGGGGGGGGGGGGGGTAGGGAGGGGCGGCTGCCCCCCTCTAAATCCAAAAATGGTTAAAATTTATTAAATTATGGCTAAACAAAATGATCATTTTGCCCCTCCCTAAATCACTATTGCCCCCCTCTAATCCCAATGCTGGCTACGCCCATAATTAGAACTCACTGGTAGGCGAGAATGATTTGGGAATAGCTCATAAAATCATTGCAAACGTTTCAGGATTTTTAACGGATTGTAGAGTTAGTTTGTGTCACTAACATAGACAGGGAAAGTTTAAGTGATTTAATCCCTCCCCCTTTCCTTGTAATCAGAACTCTGGATACGTCCATGGGTAATCAAGTGTTAAAGCATGTTTAGGGAATATGAAGTGATTGAATTTCTCCTAGATGAATCAAAATTTTATAGTGATGGTTATGGTTAAAACAAAAAGGCGAATGGTATAACTAAGTGGGCTCGAGATGAGTAAAACAATTAGATACGTCATTTTAGAATGATTAATTAGCGATATTTTACTAAATGCTTTAAACTGTATTCCCCAAAATATTAAAATTGTTGGGATTGCTATACTTTTCTGGTGGATTCAAGAATGCTTCTAAAATGCCTTATTAGATATGGGAACAGTTATTTAAAACGTTTTTCTAAACGCAAAAGCCGCAAGACTAATATTTCAAATTCGATTATGCAACAATTTTTACTCTCAGAGATTTGCATTTTTCCCCAAAGGTTAAGATCTTTATTTAAGGGGGGAGGGGCAAAATAATAATCTTTTGAAATTTTAAACTTTTGGGCGGGGGCATCTGCCCCTCCTTGCCTCCCCTTACACCCATGCAACGGGAGTGGTTTACCTTTTATCATTTTGGTTTACGAAACGCATTAGCGTGCTATGATTTAAAAAGGTGGCTTATTAAGGTTAGGCTATCAAACCTAAGCGTAGTTTTATGATTTATAACAAGTAAAATAGTAGAGATTTTATTATTTATCCTTTGTTAGTTTTAAGCAATCATTTTCCTTAAGGATAATTACATGCTGATGGAAGACGCCGTATTATCGTTATGCTTTAGTCGGGACTCTGAATTACTCGCCTCGGGGGCTCAGGACGGTAAAATCAAGGTAAATTTAACCAGTCGATCTACCTAATTTTTGAATCAAATTTCAACGAGCTTTTAGGAACATTTTCTTTCTAAGCACGCAAATTAACTTTCATGTAAAATTAAGCCCAAATTTATCATATTTTTAAGGCGTTTTCAGACTTCGACTAAGCTCTAGTCTAGTGCAACCTAAAACATATTTATTATTCATTACGGATACAGATTTAATAAAATGCGTCTCTTGGGTTTTTCCATATATAACCCCATTCCCTCGGATTGAATCTTGGCAGTTTATGTGATATACTAGTGTTGTAAAAACGGCAGGTTTTTTGGTCTCTTAGTCGACCTCTAGGATTAGTCGAAAATGAAAAACAGGCCAGAAACGGCCATTATTCTAGTAATAAAACCGAAGGTCGACCAAGCAAAACCCGGTTTTTACAACACTGTGATGTACTATGATGAGGGAATATGTTAAGTTAATAATTAATTAAATACGTTATTTCGTGTAAATCTGGTTACGCGGGGTTAGATTTGGCGGATTCAAAGCGGGACTTGCGTACGAAAATACGAAAGGGCTCACGTTAAGGGCATAACCTCCTTGCTCTTTTCCCGCGACAATTCTCAACTCCTCTCCACATCCCTCGACCATTCGATCCGGTAAGGTCGAAAACATGGGAAACTTTATCATAGTCGCAAGGGCTATACATTTATGGGCGTAGCCAGCATTGGAATTGAGGGGGGGGGCAAAATGAACAGTTTTCGAAATTGTAGCCTTAATTTTGATAAATTCCAACAAACTTTTGATTTAGAGGGGGCAGCCGCCCCCCCCTTCCTGCCACTCCCCTTCGGCTACGCCCATGACTATATCCTTTAATAAGTATTGAATTGGTACAAAAGGCTTTGGCTTGTTAAACACATCAATTATCTTACTTGCTTGTTTAGCGGAGCCATAGGATTTGCTAATTTCAATTTGCTATACCTTTTTCAATATATGCACATCTTTTATGTATTCAAGTTATGATTGGAATTGGAACATTCCTGTCTATAATTTAGAGTCCATAGGTACCAGGAGACTTCAGATTTTGTCAAATTCTTATTTTGCTGCTGCCTTTTTAATCAGATGGTTGACGGCAATTTATACAGCTCCAATTAAAATGTTTGGGCAACAGGCTACCTAATGCTCCTTTAGAAAAAGCCGCGCTCCTTCCCTTTAACTCAGCTTGTTGAAGTAGTTATTTGTTTTTATAAATATTATTTTAAACAATATGCTCTTCCCTTATTTCGCAATCATTAGGATACACGGTTTGAAATCGGGGAAATGTTTGAAAGAATTCCGTGGTCACACCTCCTTCATAAACTCCGCCATTTACTCGTCCGACGGACACCACGTTATAAGTGGCAGCTCGGACGGGACCATTAAAATCTGGAACATCAAATCCACCGGTTAGAACTTTTTATTTATTACCCTCTTAGCTTAATTTGTAAACGGGTTAAGGTGTCTTATTAAAGGGAGGGGGTTGCCGGGTTTTAAGAAAGAAATTAATGATTTGCAATTTTCCTGTCAAAACCTTATAACTTTCATCGGAGACAGTTTTATGAAAGTGACTGGTTAAGAAAAATCTAATATTTTAGTGTGTGTATTTTTTCTCAAATTAGCAGAGTTGCACTCGATTGGTTATCGAGATGGTTGTGAAATTTGGGCAGGGCTTTTACATAATCTTTAAGTGAGAATTGAAGTTTTTACTACTAAATGTCGTGCTCAAAGCCCGATAACGGGCCGGTCTTGGACATTTGGCTTGGGCTATGTGCGATAGACCACCCGAGCCTGACTCGTAGAAAACAATAACTCACTATCTAAAAATCAATTTTTTAGAGAATTAGCGCTTACCTACGGTGATTGCCTCATTTGCCTTTTTTATATCAAAGCCTATCCTAGTTTTTAAATATGTATTGATCATAATTTTACATTGCCATCGATATAATTAATGTCAGGTTGGACTAAAAATCATTAGTTTAGTTAACATTCTGAACTTTTGAAATTTGTCTTTACATCAAGTGTGCACACATGTATTATATATGCCTTTTTTTGCTCTGTTTTTAAGAATGCGTGAACACTTTCAAATCGCTCGGTGGCTTGGGAACTTGCGATGTGACCGTTAATTCGGTTCACCTCCTACCCAAAAACCCCGAACATTTCGTGGTTTGCAATCGCTCCAATACTGTCATAATCATGAACATGCAGGGACAAGTAATTTTAACGCTTACTTTCTAATATTAAAGGTGTTTTTTTAGTTATATATATATAATCTAATTAGTAAGGCTATTAGAATATTTTATTTAAAAAAGTTGGATGGAGAGACACACAGACGGGACAATTTTCTTAGCGAGGGTTGGCGTATGAATTGGAAAATGCATAGCAATTATAGTAAAAATGCAGTCTTCTATTTAAGTAAAGTTGCTGTGAGACAATAAAGAGCGCGAAGTAAGTTTTACGCACTAATAAATGCGTTTAAATAGTCTGGTTTGCTTGATTATATAAAAATACACTGTGATTGTAAAATAAATCTGGCACTCTATTAATTTGCACTTTTATAAACTTGGCATACAAAACTATAACCAAATGTCATGTTTTGTACCATAGCTAATCGGGTCTAACTTAGACCGAGGTTGGCCTCATATTGGCTACCCAAGCCTTAGTCCATGTTTTATCTTGAGCACAGTTTGGGTTTCTCGTTACTCCAGCGAGATTAAATAAAAATATTTTGGGTCGACATTGAGTTTGGATCTATTATAATCCGAATTTTAAGTAATCGTAAGTGCGTTTATATTCATTTTTCCACAAAACATTTTAAAGTATAATTTTATACGTCGCGTAAACTGTCCTCTCGATGTTGCCTCGGGCGGCCCTTATAGAGAGAGCACTGCCTAAAATATTTACAAAACATTTTTTACTGAGCTGGCTCCATTTAGAATAATTATTATATTAAAACTTGTGTTGCTGTTGTAGACGGTACGTAGCTTTTCGAGTGGTAAAAGGGAGGGAGGCGATTTCGTTTGCTGTGTCATATCACCCCGAGGGGAATGGATATACTGCGTAGGGGAAGACAAGATTCTCTACTGTTTCTCAACTACCACCGGCAAACTGGAAAGAACTTTAACCGTAAAATACATTTTTAAATAATTTTTTTATACTTTTATTTGCTAAAATTAATGCATATATGATGTATATGAACGATATACGATTGTCCTAGTTTATAATACATCGAACAAGTGTTTGTGTGAATGTGTCTATACAATCATTTAAACGGTTTCAATCTAACTTGCATGAATAATCTCTAATTTTTTTGTTTATTTGACCTAAAAACATTATAAAAACGAAGTGTTAAAATTGGAAAATTATGAGAGTGGGTATAAAACAAGATAAAAAAAATTATAATTCAAAAGCGTCGCATGTGTCATCTATTAAAAGTGGCCAGTATATTAAGTTTTTTCCCCTGAACTCAGTTTTGTAGCACTTTTTCGTGTTGAATCTTTAGTTTTTTTAATAATTGTGGGAGAGCGACTTTACGTGAAAAATGGTTGACCTTCTGTTTTTTTATTTTGTTTGCTATTAAAAAATTTAATGTATATATTTTTAAAACTAAAGAGTGATCACTTTCATGATATAAATGCATGCAATTTTTATCTTTTTTAATAATGTTATAGATTCATGAAAAAGATGTGATCGGAATCGCGCATCACCCTCATCAAAATTTAATAGCTACTTACAGCGAAGATGGTCTTTTGAGGCTGTGGAAACCATAATTTGATGAAAGATTGATTTTATAAACTATGTTTTTTATAAATGTGTATAAGTTTGTTAATTAGTATTTGTATGAAATTTAACGAATAAATTATTTCTTTGTCTTGAATTTATGGCATAAAATCTAATGCCAAAAGAATGATTCGTTTTTAAAACACGGGAAATAGTATATTCCAATATGAGGTTAAGTTTAGGTAGTAATTACAATACTACCCTTTATCTGTTAAACTTATGTTAATTTACTTAAAAATTAACAAAATAAATCAAATTAATTCATTTACAAAATTGTTTAATTGTAGATACTTTTGTCACTCAAGTCCACGTGTCACCGCTAATATACTAACGCAAAGTTTTATCAGTAATAATATTAAATTTTCCCTAGACGATGTTTAATATGAAAAATTGGGTCGGGTTTGACTTTGCAATATTTTGCATGAATTATTTCAAATTTTTGTTAATAAATTTTTCAGAAGGTCTATCTAAATTATTTTAGCGAATGCTGCGTCTAACTTATTTCTCGTTCCTAAATTTTATATTTAGTTTAGAAACTAGTTGGGTTAAAATTAAAAAAAAAATTGGGTCTGAAGAAATTGACTTTGCATGACCTTAACTTCACCATAAAATAAACAAAAAACCCGTCTGAGAATCAGCCTTAATGTTTTTAAAAAATATATAGGGTAATCTTACATGTTTTTTTGCTAGGTTCGTTCTTTTTTAAACTGAGAAAAAAAGAGCTGCATAAAAATAAGATGAATATTTACAATTATGGATAAAAGTTTAAACTTCAATTATTATTAGGGTCAATTTTGGATATTAGGAACCATTCCATCGGCACCCTAGATACTTGTTTTCCCGAGCTTAAAAACAAATCATTTTAAATTTTTTAATAGCCATTATAAGCGACTTATAACATTCTACGAATTTCACATATTTTTATTTTTAAAATAATGTGGCTGTTTTACCCATGGGCGTACCCAGGGGGCCGGCTGCCCCCCCCCTCCTATTTTACGAAAAAAAAAATTTCAATGCAAAAACATTCAAAAATTTATGTTTTGCCCCCCTCTAATGAACTTTTAAACGTTTTGCCCCCCCCCCTAATTTAAAACCTGGGTACGCCCATCGTCTCACCTGCTCCTATTAATAACTAGCTTCAGTTACTATATCCCATTATATCTCTCTTATCCTATGATTAAACAGACTCATTTCCTCAAATTTATTAAAACATTATCTTCAATATAATTTATAAATCATAAATAACATAATTATTGATAATGGCTTTGACCTATATGTTAACTCTTCAAATTTTTTACTATTTACCCTTGAATCCCTAAAATTCTTGGGCTTGGGGAAATTAGATCATGACCTTAGTACACAAATGTTCGAATTATATACTATTAGACTATCAATGAACGGTAGATGCGTGGGTGAATTCTCTGAATTATTCTGGAGTGTGGATGGGATTTTGTGGCATGTTAAAAATCATTAATTCAAACGTCCTTCCTCACCAACACATGCCGATTATTTTTAACTTAACTCTTGCGTTTACTTCCTCGAAATTAAGCTATTTTATGCGGATATGTATTGATATTTTGATACTCTTAAGAGCTAAAATATTCCCTGCGATGCGCTTGTGCTATATCGTTTTAAGATTTAAACATGAAAATAAATTCTAAAAATACCATGATTATGGCTATTTTGATTCTTGTAAATGAATAATAATAAAAAATATTAAATTTTAGCCTTTGTTTTATAATTGTAAATTTAAATCACATTTTAACCTAATGACTTCGCTTTTAAGTAAATTATTGATTCGAATAGTGAAATCTATATATATGAATTGCGACAATTTAAAGATTGAAAATGTATAAATATAGCACGTTGTTTTCTCAAACGCGCATTTGTTGGGCAATTATGTTCACAAATTTGGAGGGTTATACAAAAATTCACCGCAATCAACGAGAAATAAAGCAAGGTGAATTATATAAATAACATTGTGTAAGAAAGATTTTAACAATAAAACCGGGGTTTTCAGACACAAGATCTGTAACGCGCACATATAGTATAGTAATAATATTTGAAACAAACATGGCACATATAAGAAACTTATTTTACACGGATGCTTTATCATTTTTCTTAAAAATGTGGTTATTTGACATTATTTTGGGGATTCAGCGATTATGAGACAGAGATTTTTGAGAAATTCTGTAAAGGAAAAAGGTAGAAGTCTCAATTTTAAAATAAAATATTTTATAGGGGGGTGTAGTGTATTTATTTAACGTCACCAAAGTCTTTTAAAAAAGTATTTAACTCTTCAATTTCGCGCCTGGTCGGAGGGTGAGATAATTGTGGGGGCCGTTTGCTATTGTGCGTATCGTAGTAAGATGAAGAAGAAGACCCTCCTCCTCCGGTCGCCGTATTAAATCTATGTTCGTAACCTGTTCGGGAATATCCGTTATTGGTTCGGTATTCTTCGTTCTCCCTTCGTCCTTTACCGCTATCATACCTTCGTGACTCTGCGTACCTTTGAGATTGGAGCGGTTGTTGGCGCACGTAATCTACAACAAATCCCATAAAATTTTACAACACAATTTTTTCTTCGATAATGAGCCTATGCGGCCCGAAATATTAATTAATAAAACCAACTTTCTTGAATAATCCCATATTTAACATAAAATTTTTTGCTGTTTTTTTTAAATCTGTTTTGGGCTTGAAATCATAACAAAGTAGTGACTTAAGAGTCATTTGCAAGGCAATAATTGCGATTTGATAATAAAAACAAATTCCATAAATGGCCTTAATAGGATTTTTAAAAATCAGCTACCTTGTTTATGGATGTCCTTATACTTTTCTAGGAGACTTATTAATTTAATTCTTAAATTAGTTGCAAAAATGCTTATTCAAAGTGTAATGATTTAGATTAAACGAAAGACCACGAAAAGTTAAATGTACTTGCCGAATTTTATGAGTCTCTTACAGAATATGCGTTGAAATTATTTAGTGTCTAAATGTTTGTCATATCCTAGGCAGCATGGGCGTAGCCTTGGGATTAGGAGGGGGGCAATAAAGATTTAGGAAGGGGCATAATAATTATTTTTTAAAATTTTAGCCATAATTTTAATAAATTTCAACAAATTTTTAGATTTATAGGGGACAGCCGCCCGTCCCTGCCCCCCTCCCCTTGGTTACGCCCATGCTAGGCAGTCTAGTCATTATATTAAATGATCAATTATTCTATCTTGCTTTCCCAGGTTTTTGTCAATCCAAGAGGGAAAAATTTGGTTTAAAAAAATAAAAACGTCAAATAAAATCAAATAAGCATACGCATACCTTGAGATCCTGCTCCCATATCAGTTTCAGTTTCTCCTCTACGATAGTATCTCTCCGCGCAATAACCATTAGTTTTTGGAGGTGCGGGCGGATCTACGTCGTCGTATGAACTAGTCTTGTGATAATAATATGTCCTGCCACCATCACCAGGTCTCCTCGCTTCGGAGTCGCGATAATAATCGGCGCCATTTTGAAAATCATGAGCCGATCGCGATCGACTAAAGGTTTGAGTGGTCGGGGCTGGAACCGTTTGACTCTCGTACAGTTTTCGCCTATACATGTATTCCTCTTGATCTCCTCCAGTCAGTGCCGCAGGTCTGCTATCTATCATCATACGTTCTCGGAGAGGTGAGGCAAGGGGTGGGGCAGAGGGCCCAGATGCCCCGTCGGTTCGGACTTCTCTAACCCTCTTGTAAGTTTCGGTAACCACGACAGCTCCATCGTCGTCAACGTAACTATCGACTCGAGCCGGCTCGTACGCAAGCGGAAGATATTGTCTAGCCGGAAGGGCTACCGGCCCGACCGGTCTAGGGGCTCGAAGACCCTGCTCGTCGGTTGTAGTTTTTTTGGTGTCGTAGCGTCGCGAAGTATATACGATTTCCCCGTCAGGACCAACATGGCGCACGGCTTCTCGGAAAATATCGGAAGCCCTAGGTCCACCCGAAGTTCCGAACGATTGACTTCTTACCCTGGTTATATAGGGATGGCAAAACTTAACTCTTACTAAAAGTATTAAGGCATGGAAAGTTTATAATTGGTTATTAAGTAGCTAATGATCAATTATAAGCAGTCAAATTTTAAGAGGTCAGGTTAAAAGATATAGTTGTTTTATAAGTAAGACAAGATAAATGGGATTGGTATTTTAACACTTGACCAACATTTTATTAATATAAAAGAAAACTTTTGTGCATCCGCCTCAAAGCATTTACAAGCTAAAACATGTTCCGACATTTGGCAAATTATTCTGTATTAGCTCCATTGTCTAGTCGACCAACATGATAATCTTCGGGCTTAAATTTATTTATTACCTATATCGAACAAATCGAATGATAACCGTCAAAAACTTAATTCAAACATTAGAGAAATATACGTAAAGGTTTAAATCCCACTTCCTGAAAACTTAATATTGTAAAAACGTTTTTAAATGTCTGGTTCAAATACCTTCCACCACCATTAGCTAATGTGTGTTCGCCGGGGCCCGTGTAGTGCGCTACTTCGTTTCTCCCGGTCTCCAATGTACCACCCGTTCTCGACTTAAGGGTTCGATCCTCGTAGCCATACTCGTCTTCGGACGTTAATGTATTATAACCCTGGCTGTAACTATTGACGCTACGTGAATCCTCTAAGTACGTCTTGTCTCCTCGCCCATGCTCTCGATACACGGGCACACTCCTCTCAGTTATATGTTGGGATCTGAGAGGTAAAGAATTCAAAGCCCTATACCTAGGCCCAGCATCGGTGGTAGTACGCTTTTCGTCAAAGTAACTTTCCTTTTTCGAATAATTAACATCGGGTCGGGGCCTGGCTGTCACGTGGCCATTACGCGAGGGTAGGGGCCCTTCGTCGATTTCTTTATGCTTGGTTTCGTAGTAATATTTAGCCGAGCATGATCTAGGCTCGCCCCTATAATCGTCCCCTAACGTGCCTATTTGAATGGGATGCAAGGACGTTCGGTTATTTCCGGCAGTGGGGAGCTCGCTCGGAGAGCTTTCCACACTTTCCGTAGTTTTTTCCGTTTTTTCCTCCTTCCACGAAGATTGCCGGCTCTTGAGTTCTTCAACCAATTGACGATTTTGCCGATCCTTCCAATCGTCTTGGTAACGAGAATCATGCATGGCGTTTAGCTTTTGTTTTTGCCGGTCCAACCATGCTTCGGACCCTTGATCTTCCGCCATCTTGAATTATTCAATTCAGACTATGGGCCGCGATTTGTGTGTGGATTATGGACGTTAGGTAGTAGTAGAGGTTGTATGATCGTTTCTAGGTGGAAATAAAAACAAATTTGTTATTAATATTAGTTAAACGTTTGATTGTAATGTTGGTTATTACATTTATCCTAGTGAGAAACGACGGTATTAATATAGAAAATATTTCGCAATTGAGCAGGGTCTTCATTTTTATGAGTTTTTTTTAATATTATGTAATTGAAGAGTATAATAGATTTATTTAAAAAAAACAAATATATTTAGAGATTTTTTTTTAATAAAATGGGTATTAAATTATTAAAACATATCAAGTTCTCTCAACATAAAAGAGATATATATAATAAGCAGTAAAAATTTTCACATTAGAATTAGATAACATTCTAATTTAAAAATTATCTAACTGAACGTAGGGGTTAACGTTAATTTACCGAAATTAAAAGGATTTCAAAATCCAGAATGATATTCATAGGATCGCAATCGCAATCTGGTGGCACAATATATTGTACAAAAGCGCACAATTAATTTTATGATGGTGGTACCTTCAAGCTAATCAAAAGTCGATCACTAACCTAAACGTTACTTTATTTTCATTTAACATTCCTCTGTATCCCTCTACTCCCCCCCCCCCCTTTGCGTTTCTCTACTTGTCAGGTCTTAAAAACCTCTGCGTAGTAGTAGAGTCAGTGATAGCTTTAGCTCGTTTCAAATTCGCCGTAACAAAAATACACTATGGTGACCTTGGTTTTCCACGCAAAAAATCGCGACACTTACTACTCCCTCTCTCCCCATCCCCTTAGATTCGTCCTAAAGCTTATAAATGTGTTTTTAAAAATCGATAAAAACCCTGCCAAAGCACGAACACTTTTTACTGTGTTTTGGATGGTTTTGATAAGAGCAAGATGCGCACGTAAATTCATCAATTGATCCTAGTGATCGGGTGGAGTAATGTGGCCAAATAAAATGGCCAATAAAACCTTTTGACCTTGAGTTTTATAACTAGCCATCTATATTGAATAATATTATTTATGGTCGAAACGAAAGGCTATGTTTCTAGGTGTTATAAAATTAAGGACCAATTTTGTAAATAATGTGCGAAATAGAGTCACTTTCATTGAATTAGGGAAGCAACCCTAAAGCGATCAATTTATAATTTGTAGGTAATAATGATCGTAATTGCGTGAAATTCAGATATTTTTTGGAATTTATCCCATAATAATGAAATAAGTATAGTACAAGAACACATTTCACTAGATTCACCAGAGCTTAATATGTAAAAAGGACTGAAAATTGTTTTACTTTAAATGATCGACTAATTTATAGTTTTCTTGAATTCCAATTAGGGAAACTTATATGTCAATTTAATATCCAAACCCTTAACCCCTCTTGTACATCATGCCTTAGTTACATATTTGCTCAATTCACTTAATAATATTAGACTCGATAAATAAATAACGATCGCTGAGTTTATTAAATGGGTGGGCCATTGATGATGGTCTTTAATACGGTAATCCCAAAATTGTGTTGTATTAATGGATAAGAGCCAACAAAAAAATTAGCGGTTTAACCCATGTTATCTAAAATTAATTCGACAACATTTAATTTTTCCTAAATCGCTATCATTTTAACATAAATATTTGTGTTAACGTTACCTTCCAAATAAAGTATCAAAAATTTGGCATAAAAAATAAACTTTTTAGGATCCAAGGACATATATAACAAGTGTTTTAATTGTTTTATGACGCTAGAAATATCTAAAAATTATACTAATATCTTAATGAAAAGCTTTGTAAAGCAAAGATTTGAAATTTTCAATACAGTATTTTAAAGTTTAACAGCAAATTCGATATGTTAAACTAATGACGTCGTAAAATTAATTTAAGACAAATAACAAAATATATGAAAAGCAATTGATTTTAAAGGTTCAAATTAATGATAAAAAGTTCCAAGTTTAGATAGTCTAATTTAGATCTGTGATACTTTTCCAATGTTTTTAAATGTGATTTTATAAATGATTTCAATGTTTTACGCTATACTAATTTTGAAAACTTGAAACATAGCATATAAATATTAGCTAATAAGTTTAAACCAAACAATAAAAATTCATAAGTTTCGACTCTATATAATATCTATTATATTATTTAGAACCATAATTAAGTTTGTACAATAATAATTTAGGAATCGAGAAAGCATTTAATTAAGAAATAAAATTACTTTCAAAATCGAATGCAGCCCCGCACACGCAAAGAAAGTGATAGCGCAGCTAGAATACTAATATAGTTGCGTTTTGCCAATTTCCTTTTCACTGACGAGCTTGCTTTAAATGCCGTGTTTTGTTGGCATTTTCGTAATTTTTCCCGCAAAAGTACCGAAGAAAAGTGAAAATGATGGGGTCGGATTGGCTGGGCTGATTCTACATTTGTTATTTTTCACGAATGCTGGAATTTTATATTTTAATTTACGGGCCAAGTGCTGTAAATTAACCTCCCTTCCCACGGCTTGTTTGCCTTGTAAATGCGAAATGTAACTAACTGATCGATAATTTTGAGATAAAGATGTCCCGTTATAAAGAGGTATACTGTTACTGTTATAGCATTTGGTGCTAAGCTTAGGAGATCAAAAATGTGTTAATGAACGAAACAGATCTCAGGACTGGATTCAATATAATCCAATTACCAAATCTCCAGATCATTAGCTACAAAAATAATTTATACATTGCAAAAGGACAAATATTAATGTTATTCAAAAATTTCTTGGGATGCAAGGCTTATTATCATGATCACTATGTAAAAAATTTCTCATTTAAAGCATCTCAATATAAATAAAATACAAATTTCGAATCTTTCTATTAACTTTTTTTTATTTTTTAAAACTCCTTAAACGATATAAATTACAAAATTTATTTGACCAGATAGGTCTTATTTAAAATTGCGGATTAGTTTGTATATCTAAACATTATATAATGTAGTGTAACGTAACAAAATTAGGCGTTGTCTGTGCCTCTGTGCTGAAAGTAGGAGATCCCGCTCCATAATTAGATTGATTCATTTAGGTTAATTGCAAATTGTATTTATTGCGAGCCGTAAGCTAGAATATTTTTTAGTAGTACATGGCAAACACTATTTCCAATAGTGGCCTTCACTAAAGTAACCAAAAAAATTTGCGGCCTAGCTGAATAATTTTTACTTCCTCGAGTTTAATTATAGTGTTGTAGGCGATTGAATCATACCAGGTTTTTATCACATTTCTATTATTTATCCGATGTTGTTGATAGAAAGATTGTTGAATGGCTCTCCAAAAAATTTGGAACCCGAATTGTAAATTTTAAAAAGATCCAAGTAGTGTGTACGATGAATGACTAATTTACATCTGTTTTAAACCTATCTTTATACTCAAAATCCGATTTTTTATGTCAAAGATTCATTAACTTTGACTTTTTTTGGGGGCCTAATTCAACAAAAATTAGAATGCACGCCGGCCCTAATTCTCTTTAGAAATTTTTTGTAATTTCAATCAAAAACTATAACAGCCCAACGGACCGGATGCTTAAAAAATCTGATCGGATCATAGGATTTGCATGTTAAATCCTGTTTGTAATCGCGTCACATACACTATGACAATTGTCAACCTCGATGCATGAGTCTCCTCCTTTTTACTATTATAAAACGATTGGCCAAGGGTACACAATGTGTTTGGTGGCGGTATAAAATAGGCCCTAGCTAGCTGAAACGCCTATAAAGCACGTATTTTCTCTTTTTATTTCAAAGCGATATGGCTGGCATTGGACCCATTTTTATAGCTCTATATAAAATTTAAAATAACATTGTCCAGAAGTCGAATTTTACCTTATCCTCATATTATTTTATAGTCAATGTGTCCGGGTGATTGAGATTAACCCGAGAAAAAATTATATTCAAGTTGTAAAATCGCAAATTATTTTAAGTTTTGACTTTACACATTTTTTTGGTCTGATTATTTTTCAAAAGGTGGGTCATATCTTTGAAAACGTTGTCTTTTTTGTCGCCCCTGAAAAAATCATTAATTTTATTCAAATAATATTAAATGCAGCCACATAAAAAATACTAAAACACAAAACAACAAAAAGAGTTATTAATAAAAAGGACATTTTAAAGAGTGAAGTGATAGGAAAAGGGCTTTTTAAAGAATTAACCTTTCGGATATCAAGTATAATTCACTTTTAAATCGAATACTAGCCATTTGAGAGTAGTTCAATTCAATAGTTTAAATTATAGTGTTTGAGGTACTTCCTTTTCCTCACATTGATCCAAAAGGAAACATAAATTAAATGTCATTTCTTTATTAAAAATAGAATTGTTCAAAATAATTGAAACATAAAAAATAGGAAAAAAAATAAATAAATCATAAGATCAATTAACAAAATAATTATAATAAAAAAAATTGCATAATTATCTTACATAAAGGACGAATAGAACATCCACTCACAACCTTTTTAATTTCTAATAATAATTAAATGAACAGACTGAAATGAAATTTTATAAATAAAATTTTAAATTTTTTATAATTGATTGTTTTTTGGAAGAGAAGGGGGATGAGTTACAATGAGATTAGAAGTGATTTAGAGGCAAATAAAATATCGTTCCACCGCCTCCCTCATCCAAAATTAAGCAAGAGACTCATTCTCAATCGATGCAATCGCATAGTTAGATTCCACTCTAGGCTTGCAAGTATATCAACTAAACTACTAATAACTATGATGATCACTACAAAAATATAAATGAAACAGGTGTAGCATTTGCGTCAATAAAACACATTCATGATTTATACGTCAACATTATAAAAATAATGTTTGAAAAATTCTGAAAAAGTTGTTTTTTAAATTGGCATATTTAATTAAATACCAATTTATTAGCCGCCTTAATTGATAAAATTGAGTGAATTCTAAATATTTTGAATTGTTTAGAGCTATAGTAATCAATTTTTTCAAATTTTCGCGCAAAACAGTTAATATTATAATTATTCGATAATTAAAAAATTTAAGACTGTGTTTTTAAATATTCTTATTATATATATGTAGTAAAGTAACTAAAGTTTAAAAACTTTTCCCAATCAACAGCGCGATAATATAAAGAATCAAAATATTTGAGGTATGAGTCATAATCATCGTTCGCATAGCGAAACTTACAGAGCCAAAAGCAATAGGAAATTGTATTGCAAAAAATAACTGTTCGATTCGAATATAATTAATAAATAAAAATCCCATCGTGGAATAAATTTGGAAGATTATTAATAATGAATCGTGAAAATCATTAATTAAATTTCTTGGAAATGTTAAAGATTTTTGGGGACGCTATTGAACAATAGGTCATTATAATAAAATTAATTGAAAAACATTAAGATTTTATTATTTCTCTTCTTTTTATTTAGGCTAATGATTAGCTTCCCTAATTTCACCTGATTACCTTCTTATTTATCCGTCCGTAAAACCCAAGCTCAATACCCACGCTCCCCGAGATAAATCAGTTTGCAATTGCTAAAAAATTTAAGCTTAATTATTAAAATAAATTTCATAGTAAGAATCTTAAAGCTAGATATAAAATATTAATAGCGATTTCCCTATTTAAAAAATATCTTTGCAATCAAACATAAGTATTTTATGTATTTAATGGGCAACATATAGTCATTATTGTATTAATTACATTTGTTAAAAGCTATTTCCATGAGCGTAGCCAGTGGGTGGCAGGTGCCCCCCTCTAAATCCAAAAATTCTTCAAAATTTAATATAATTGAGGCTAAAAATACTGAAAGTTATCATTTTGCCCCTCCCTGAATCATTATTGCCCCCGCCCTTTAAATCCGATCCTGGTTACGCCCATGGCTATTTCACTAATTTTAAACCGATTTTAGATTTTAGTAAAATTTCTATATAATTAGTCCTTCATTATAGCATTATATTTCATTCAGCATTATAGCTCTCCGGTTAGGTAAATTTTGCTGGCGGACTTTAAAAGCGGGTGGAAAGCATGGGTCTTCTAACCTGGGGAATAGAGGAAAATCCCCCCCCCTCGAAAGATCATTTATATAAATTAAATCATGATTAAAATTTTAAAAATAATAAATTTGCCCTATTTTATAAAAAATAATAATACCCCCCCCCCCTTACTTTCAAATACAAGCAATCTCTAGGGTGATAAAAAGTTTGAATCAGTTCTTATTAATACGAATATAATGTATTTAAAATTTTATTGCTGTTTTTTTGAAAAAGCGTAAACTTTGTTAGGGAACGATGACCCTTTTATATTATTTAAATTTATAGACACATCATTGGCGGTTTCTTTTATGCAACATCAGCCTGTGCTGCTAGAAATGGTTTTACCGTGTTCACAAAACATATGTTAAAATAGAAATGAACATTTAAAGACATTATTGTATTTAATTAATTGTTCAATATTTATGTATATTTTAGAAGCTTATTTTGGATTTTTAAAAATTATTGTTAATAAACAAATAATTTAAACTTAAAATTTATAGATAATAAAATGAATGAAATGAGAATAAGTAATGCAAAAAAGCTTATAAAACGCCTTTTGTCGACAAAATTAAGATAATTTTTGTGTTTCATTAGAATTTTGCCAAAATATAAAATTACTTTTATGGTCCACGTGGAATCCAAATGATGAAAACCAACTTATTTTGCTTGAATGCTGATCAGTAATTCAAATAAAAACAAGAAGATAATTCAGTTAAAATCGTTGAATATTAAATCCAGGATAAATGAAATGTAAATTCAACATAATATGCTAAGTGAATTTCCAAGCAAAAACGGATTTCTAAATATCTAACAGGTAAGTGCTATATTAACCGTTAGGGGTTCTTTATAATTCCCGCTCGCATGGATTAAATAATTTGGAAATTCATAAAAAAAAATTTAAAATTGAAAGTTGCTGTCTTTTAAAGTTTCATGGAAGTGGTTCTTATTATAGGAAATAGAAAAATTACAGGCCACTAAAATTAAAGGTGTTCTCCATTGATACGGCATAAAATATTGTGTAGGAGGGGGGAACGGGGGGGGGGTGAGGTATATGCATATTTATTTACCTTTGCTAACTTGCTTATCTATCCCCTCCCCCCACCCTCTTCTACACCTTACATTATTTTTGTGTTATGTAATAGTTGGCAAAAAACGAAAATTTTATGTTAATACGTCAAAAAGCAATTTAGGAAATAGATTATAAAAACAATTAATATTGATAAGTTAATTTTATTTTACATAATCGAAGCGTTTTATAATTGCTACTAAGTAATAAAATCATTCTCAGAATCGAATTCCACAAATGCTTATATAATTTTTGTTTGTATATTTTTTTAAACAAACTTCAGTTTTCGGATTTGCATGTGTCAATTATGACAAAGGTTCAACTAAAAATCGACAATAAATTGTTTGTAATAATAAAAGAAGAAAAGATAAACAGCGCCTAAAGTTAAATTGCGACATTTTGAAAAATTCAAGGTTGCCTAAGGCTAATAATAGTATGCCAAAAACATACGACACCTAAATAAACATTCAAAATAGAAAACTACCATAAAACCACTATACTAAATTTTACAATTATGGAAAACAATATTGCAAATTGGCTAATATTATTATAAGACATTTTTGAATAGGATTAAAATAAAATTAGTCATGAAATATTATTATGAATCATATTGTCTTTTAAATTTTTGACTGCGAAAATGAAATTTAGGAGGAATTTTTGCATAAAATAAACAGGTTTATAAAGTTTCCAAAGTAAATTATAAAAAATTTTCTAACAGTTTTTACTTAATAACTTAAGCATTTTATTAAAAAATCCGTAGAAAAAATGCAAGATTCATTCTTATAACAAGAATATTTTTATAATTTTGCAATATGATTTAACCTTCGACCTAAAACTTATGCAGAGTGGGGGTGGGGCAAATAAGGTAAAAGGTGAACATGCATAAGACAACTGATGACGATAAGGCTTTCTTATCCCCTTGTACCTCCTGCTACTTTATTATCTGTGTCACGTTTAATGCGAGCATTTAAAACTATATCCTTTCAACTGATTTTAGGAAAAATAACGCATAAATTTGCTTGCAAAATATATAGAAATTACCTAATATCTCATGATATATTTGCATTATTTTTAATTTTACATCTAAAATGTTCAAATATAACCAAACCAAAAACTCATTGTATTCATAAATTCTTGTTATATAAACTCACAACTTTAAAGATGCCCATTTCACTAATTCAAACTTTTTTATACAATATTTAGAGGAGATACTAAATTTTTCTGTTGATTTATTTGCCATTTTAAAATAATTATACAACTAACTACTAACTATGCCCAAAATGTATATATTAATTTTAACAAATATAAAAATACTATTTTTGACTTCATTACTTCAATCCTGATAAACTTAACAATGTTATCTTCTATAAATAAATTCCCTTTATTGATCATATCACAAAATAGCTCGGTACACAATATCGGTTATAAATGTGTTTAACAAAATAAATCTTCATTAAAATTCGATTAAAAACCATTTCTTTTATGATACATAGTCTAATCATCAGAAATTTAAATTCTAAAATCGTTCGAGTATACAATGTTAAAAACAATAATTTACATCGATATAAAAATTGTGCAATAAAAATACATTAAAAAATTATGTTTGAGCTGTTTGTAAGGCGCAAAAAACGTCTGATGGCAATAGGTTCAATCGAACCCTACGAGCCCGATGATTAACGGCGTGCCTTTCTACGTGAATCAATTTGTAGGAAGCCAATTGATTGCATAGCATGAGAAGTTGAGTGAAATTTGGACTTATCAACCCTAATACGTATAAAACAAAACATTTTTTAAAACTTTACGGTTAATGCCTTAATCTTACCCAAATAAATGGGCATTTTAACAAAACACTTTTGCATTACAATAGTTGCATATGATTAAATTTGCAAATTATGTTAAGGTAATTTATTGCTAATTATGAGCAACATATTTCAAGAGAAAAGTTTAAGCCATAATATATTGCTCAGCATGTGGAATATTTAATACTGTTTCACAATCTCTCGCTTGCAGATTAAGCTTAAAATCCTAAGTTGTCTAAAAATTTTCTAAATAGATAAAAAAAGTGGTAGTTATGGTGAAAAACGTTAAATTTTTAAACATTTTAAACTTAAAATACAAATAATTTAACAAAATTTATACCATCCATTTGGCATTGAGTCGTGAATTTTTGGTAGACCTGAGTGAGGCGGGCTTCGTCACAAGCTAATTTATCCTGTATATCGGCAGCCAGTACTTTGATAAATAATCTTTCGTAAGGTGACAACGTTCTGCGGGGTGGAATACAAAATTGTTGAGATTAATTCACAACACAGAATATGGGAATGATTTATAATGAAAATAACAACTGTACACAATTAAATTAAAGCTAGTGTGCACGCTTGTTTTCAAACTGTGCTGTCTGTATACTGCCCTCACATTATAAGATAAGTAGTGAAAATCATTTTAATTTTGAAAAGGGAAAATTGCAGGCGAAACGACTTGAAAAATGTTTTTGAACGTAGAAATAAAGTTTTCGATCACACCTGCGAAGGGCATACAGTCGTAGGCTAAGTAGACTGCCCATGAAATCTAAATAAATGTACCCTTTTCCGCCATTTTAAAATGTGCACAAAGGTAAGGACATTATTATAATTATTATCTTTTAGCCACAATATGTCTCCACTAATAAACATTAAAATCGATTCACAAAATCAAGTAAAAAAGTCGCTTTATGTACGATTAGATAGTAAAACAAAATTCTGAATTTAATTATGGTATAGCTAAAGGCAAAAACGAAGGGAAAACGTTTTAGCGTTTCGCAGACACTAGTCACACACACTAGTGTAATACCGTAATATCCTGTTGGTTGGCCTGTTGTTGATGCCTTCCAAAGCCATTTCAACCTCTTCCATTCCCACACTATCTATGCCCCGCTCACGACATACTTCAACGGCCCGCCTGCAAATCTCCAAAGCTCGCCTAGCGTCACCAGTTAATGCAGCCACCTAGAGATCGGAACGAACAGAAAAAAAAAATTAAAATTTAACATGAATAAACTCAGATATAATCAATCCATTATATATAAAAAAGTAGGGGGTCTCTCATTTTCCTTGATAATGGTCACAAGCGGACCGAAATATAGGAGTTTCCTTCCTGCCACCTTTCTTATCAATCTCGCGAGACCATTAATAAAACCCCCTAGTTTATTTAACGTGGATTTCACCAAAAAAATTTAAAAAAAAGGAAGGCAGTTTGGCGGCAATAAAATTTTTTTAGTTTGACAATGATGTGTAACATTTTACGGAAATACTATAATATAAAAAATAAATAATTCGTCTAAAATGAGATATGAGTTTTGTTAATATATCTAACGCTCTATTGTAAAGTTATTTTTGTTGTGGTCAACCATAAAACTATTTTTTGAGAAGTCTTTATACGAAATTAGGAGGTAGAAGGGCGTAGCCATAATCTAAACTTGACAAAGGTTAAAAAAAACTAATGATAAATTGGGGGAAAATGTCGAATTTCCCAAATTAATTTATTTTATTATATTAAACTTTCGCGATTCAAGTGTCAATAAACAAGTTGTTAAAACTCTAATTCAGTAACAAATCTTTTAATTTATTTTTCATCCATACCTTATGAGCGATTTTGGTTATATTTTTGCCTAAAATTGCGCATCATCTCTATATAAATCCTTTATAAAACGTGAAAAACATTTTAAATCCCTTAGCTTCATATAAACACGGCACTATAATTATAAAAATAAAAGCAAAAACAATGAATTTTGGATGAAATATCTTTTTACCTTGCGAGCTATGTATTGAATCGAATCCTTTTTGAAGATATTGGAAGTTGTGAGGCGCGATGATATAATCTCCAACAGTTGAGAATGGTTGTAGGGGAAAAAAGTAAGCCGATCCAGACCCTGTCAAATAGAAAATTACCGTCACTCTAATTTTATAATTTTCCATTATAAACCAAAATCCAACGGGCGGACATTAGCTAGTCTATGTGCGAAAGCAAAGTAAAAATCCTTTATAAAAGCATAAGTTCACTCAGCAGCAATTATTAAATATTGGACAAGATGGACAGGACAACCAAAAACGAGCCCATAAATTGCATAGCAATCAATAGTCAAGTTAGAAATCGAATCAAATTACCAATCGGCTTTGCGTTCTTCCCATTAAAAGGCGTTCGGGCAAGTCCATAGTATTAGCAACAGTCAATATAATTAAAGCTGGTGGTTCGTGATTGGTCTTGCCCCGTTTTTTAGTGGTTCCCGAATTATTGTGGGACCAATTGGGTTCGGATTGATTGAAGGGCCAATCGAAGAGATTGTAAACGATTTGCTGCCGCTTACTGCATATCAAATCCAACTAGGCATGGGGCGCATGATATAAAATAAATTTTATTTGAATTGTAAAAAATAAACATTTTCGTCTTAAATAGTTTCGTTTTGAAACCAAACAACGAGATTACGATCAGATGATTAGAAACTGTTTTGTCGAAAAGGCCAAAATGTCCCCAAAATCAAGTCATTTTTTGCATAAACTTTGAAAATTAACTTAATAGAACAAATTATATTTAGAAACGAGCATTTTTTAGCAGACCTAGCTTTAATTTATAATGTAGCTAACACAAGGTTGAAAAGGTTTTAATTTAAAGTGGTAATTTCTCTAAGCAAATTCTAGGCAACTTTTATCTAAAAAAACCTCCAATTTTACTCAAATTTATCAGAGGAAACTAATTAACTAAGTAGCTATAACCACTAAGTTTAAACTCTTTAAACGCTCCCTGTACAAGCTTTTTTAAATCATGAATTGCAAATCTCAAAACTAAATTGATATATACATATTGGGAAAAAACCAAAAATCTTCAAAATCAAAGTCGAAAAAATAAAATTCGTTTACCTCATCTATAAAAACTACGACAGATCGGATATGGTGTGGGTATTTTTTGTCGGTACGTGAGCTGCTGCGGAAAAACTTTTCTAACTTAGCGCAGGCCGAATCCGGAGATATTTTGATGGCAGAATCTGGAAAGATTTTCTAAAATTAAAGCAAAAAAGCATGAAGTTTAAAACTATTGACCATTAGCCGCCAACTTGGCTCGATCAGTTATTATCAACAGAGGTCAGATTTTTCTGCCGGAACCCGGCTAGGTCCAATTTTCTAGTTAAATTGCCCGCCCGGCCAGTACCGAATCACTGCTTAAACTGCGCGGCCCGAAGTAATGATTTTTTAACTTTTCACCACTAATTTTGTTCTATACTCGTAAAATTTTTAATTTAATTCTCGATTTTGTTTGGACATAAACTACGGTTAATAAATATTACACAATTAATAAAGTGGCAAAATAACACACGATAAGAGAATGATACACTATAAAAATATTTTATTGAGCGTGAATTTTGTCAAAGTGCCACCCGGGCAAGCGCCTAATTTTACGACAGTTGCCCGGCCAATTCTGGTCTCTGATTATCAAAACTAAATAGATTGCTGAACGAGATGGTGATGTTTATTTATTTTAATAGTATAAATTTATTTTTTAAGTTGAACAACGTTTATTCAATAAACTTTAACTTTTACAAAATCTTAATGGTAATCAAGTCTTATAAATTCTTCAATTTTCATATTAGGTTATAGCATTTTTGATGAAAATACTAACTCTTCAATGGCAGATTCATAGAACAAATTGATTGTCAAACTGTTAAAGAAAAAGGTGGTCTATAACCTACGGTCAAGAGTTGAATTTTCTGAGCTTCAATAAAATATGTCGTCTAGAAGGCCAAAAAAGCAATATATATAGGCTTTCTGTTAAGCATTTTCTCTAGTAAATAATATGCAAAAAAAGATAAAAAATATATCCAGCCATAAAATCTTTAACAAAAAAAATTCCAGGTGTCTAAATAAGGAACGAAAATAAGAGTAAATTAAAAAAATAATCATAAGATATATATTTTATTCAAAGCTATAAAATTAAATTATATTTTAAACAATTGCCAATCGCTCATAGATTATCATTACGAGCAAAAATTAAAAATAAAAACGGAAACCCTGTTTCTTCTAACCCCAAACGATTTTTACGATGCGGACAGTCAATTTAAATCTCGCAACTTCTGATTGAAAAGTTTGTAATAAAGCCTCAAAAAATTACTTGATAAATTTTGACATACACATCTTGAGCTTTACGTAACTTCATTCCGTTAATTTCGACGAAAGCTATGCCATTTTGGGCGAAGGTAGAGGAATTCCGTGCTGCCCCACTCTTCTTGCCTACAAGTAAAATCAACGATTTAATCGTTTTTTTCAAATAATTTAATTTTAAAAATAAAATCAAGTTAAGAGATACGTGAGTAATTACTTTTGTTTAGAGATGATTGGCTTTTTCTCTCTATTCCTAAGAGCTTCAAGACCTGGTAAATAGCTGCCGTTTTACCCGTCCCAGGTACACCCGATATGTACATACAACTAATAGTCAAGTTTCAAACAATCCTGCTTTAAAAACTAATTTTATAATGGTAATTTTTTTTTTAAATTAAATATATTCTTTCTATAAACTTAGCTTAAAAAACTATTACCAAACCATACAAGTTTTAATTTAATATATGGCTGCCCTTTTCTTTTTCAAATGTCTTAATAAAAAATGTTTGATCCTTTTCCCTTATCAAACATCAGAGTTAATTATAGAAAACAAACATAATACAACCATAATTTCACAAAAGTATATGATATTATTTCAATATATATACACTAGTGTGGTAAAAACGGCTGGGTTTTGTTTGGCCGACTTTTGGTTTAACTAACAATCACGGTCGGCTGTGGTATATCTTTCAAAATTCGACTAAGCCTAGTGGTCGACTAAGAAAAATAGACCAAAAAATCTTTGGTCAGTTTATGTTTAGTCAAGTAAAACCAAAGGCCGACTAAACAAAACCCAGCCATTACAACACTAATTTCCACGTAAACTAATATATTGTCCCCTATCAAAAAGCAAATTAGATTTTCTACTCACAATCTACAATTTAATCTAAATGCATCAAGTAAACCTTTTGCTTACAATTTGACTAAGAATTTGCAAAAAAATAAAATTTTATCAGATTGAACAAATATTTAAAAGATAGAAATAATTAGTCTTAAAAATTATTGTAGGTGTCTATTCTAAAAAGTGTTTAACAATGTATACCCTCCCAAATTATTTGTGAGACAATTGCTCAAGAATGAGGCTATTGTTTCCATTTCAATCTCTCTACAAGGCAGGGTTTTAGGAGTTGTTGAAGCATGCAAACTAATGATAATTAAAATATATTATACTTTTTGTTTAAATGACCGAGTTTCAAAAAAATATATGAAATGTAATTTAAAAATATTAGAAGATGATTATTTTTATTAAATTATGAATCTTCTATGCAAAGTAGTATGAAAAAATAATTCTAAAAACTGTTAATTTTGTATACAATGTGTTTTTAATCACCTTTTTATAGCCCATTCAAATTTATCATTAGGGGTCTTGAAAATCTTTTTGTCAACCTTTTTGTTTTCACAATACTAATCAAAATATTTATGATTAATATGTATGTATGTATATGTGTAGTTTACAGCATAAAATTACCTAGATAGAAAACCTAAATGGCAATATATAATAGACGTATTGATATTCCTGAGTGACTTAAAAAATTTCTAGAGCTAAGTATAAAAGTTTAGTTAATATTTTAAAAATTTGGCAATTTAAAAGATTATATAACTTAAAGCAACATCAATTAGGATATTATTTATATTTAGATGGCTATAAAGTTGTTAGTAAAACCAAAGAAATTCTAGTTGGAATGTTATATAAAGGGAGGTTGTATTGATTAAAACTTAAATTAGTTAGATATAAAACAAATTATAAATAAAATGCATACTTTAACACTGTTTTTAACTGTAGATGATCTTAGTCTTTTAAGTTTTTCAAGACAGTTAGAATTTTCCTCAGGTTTTTTGGATTTTAAGATGCTTTTGTTCTTTGAGGTCACAAAACTTTTACCTAAAACATTAAAATATTGATACTCATAAAATTTACCCATTGATTCTAGTTTAACTCCTAGTCCCAAGCCATTTAAACTATTCTGTTCCAAAAATGCTGGGCTATCACACTTTTCTAAATTAATTACAGCATCTTTAATATTTAAACAAATATCTTCTAGGTTTTCCTTTGTTATCAGTCCTAGTTTTAAGGATAACTTATCATTTAAACCTAAAATTTTTGATGTTGATGTAAAATTTTCAAGAGACTTTGAATTAATGGTCAAGCATGGTTTAAAATTGGTAGAAATAATTTTAGTTTCTTGGGTTTGAGCAGATTCATCTGAAGTTAATGAGAGGTTATCAGTATAACTTAAACCAAGCCTCTTTGGTCTTAATGAACGATTAATGCTTGTATCTTCACATGCCTTATTAGATATTTTGGAGGTATCTAATTTGTTCAGAGGACTTACATTATAAAATATTTCATCTTTATGTATTTTAGCTTTCAATTTTATGTTTGACGATTGTGTTTTAGGTGACTTTAAAAAAGTTTTTTTGTCATGATTATCATTATAAGGAGACAATGCAAGAGATTTTTCTTTGATTGATTTAAAATTAGACAACTGAATTGGTGTAGATGAATTGTAAAAGTTAAGATGAGATTTTTTTCTTAGGATAGGATCAAAAAACTTAGGATGGTGTTTACCATTTAAGCAAGATTTGGCTTTTAACCTAGGTTTGGCCTTAATATTGATGGTTTTAAGTTCATTTAGATAAGGTTTGGGTGTAGTAGTTGACTTTAAATAGGCCTTGCCATTAATAGTATTAAGGCTTTCATCTGAGCATTCAAAATAATAGGGATCCTGAATTGGAGACATGTTCTTTTTTGTTTCAGACCTTCCATTTTTTACTGAATGGCTTTTTATTCCTTTAAGAGAGTTTTTTGGTTGGTTGCCATTTTTAACATCTGTAGAATCTAGGCATCCTAGTAATTGCAATGCCTTTTCATCTGATATTTTACAATTTCTATTTATTTTGGTCCTAACAGGCATATAAGCTGATAAATCTTAGAATATATAAATCAATAATTTGCTAGGTGACAAGGATATGATTGGCCATTAAAGATATGAAGTATGCTAACACCTATATTTTCTAAATACATTTAAAACTTAAAAATTTCGCGGTGGTAAAACTATATGCGTGCGTCAATCATGTGCGTCTCCCTTTGTAGGGGGTTAAGACACTTCTGGCCAAAAAAACTAATGGCCAAAATCCCGAAACCAATCAGAACCTTTGATTAACATGTATTTATACACCGTTTCAAATAGTTCCCAAAATTGACTAATATTTGTGGTCCAATATATTAAAAATATGATTATTAAATCCTTAAAATCCTTAAATTCGGATGTTTGCAAAATTTAATGTAGGCAAAATGTAATATAGGCAAGGGTTAGGGTTCGATTTAGTGTTTGCATCTAGTTGGGAAATACATTAGTTTTTATGGCCTTTAGTGATTATGGGTCCGAATCGGTTATCATGTTAAGATTATAAATAGATGGATTGTATTCATTTTATGACCTATTCGTTTTACAATAGAGACGCCTCTATTTAAAAATAATTAGGAAAATATTATAGCCACAATAAATAGGTCACACAAATCATATATATTATTTGCAAAAAATCCCATGCCTTTAGCTAACCAAAATTGATCCTTATCTATTTCCTAACTGTCAAAAGAGTAATTGGCTGGCACAATATGTTATAAAATTTCAGTTCCTTTATTAAATAGTATTTGCACTCACATGTAGATCCGCGAGTAAACTACATAAATCCATTTCACAAGTCATGGAAATGCAAAATATTAAACACTTTAAAGAAATTTTTCTAACATTACAATTAAACTCTGCATAGATCTTAAATCACGAAGGAGTGAAAAGCTCCAACCACTTAATCAAGCCAATATGTTTATTCACATAGGTAACGTCCCATTTTGTTATTTTCATATCCTAGTTTGTATGTTAATTCGACTAACCATTGATGCGGAAAAACCGAGAAAAATATCGGTCTCGTCTCGTCTTGTCTTCAAAAACCAAGACAAGACGAGACGAGATTTCGAAAAACTGAGTCGAGATCGAGACGAGAATTTTGAACTCGAGACGAGACGAAACGAGATTTTATAGACGAGATCTCGACTATTTACTTTATTAGCCATCATAATCATATATACTAAATTTAGTTTATATTTCTATTTTGTATAATCTACATTTAGAATGTTCAATGTAATTTAATATTATTGCGATTCCTTTAATATTAAAAATTACCACAGTTTAATCAATATTAAATATAAATCCGCGTAAATATTGAATTTTAGCTATCTATTACATAATATCCTGAGCATTAATATAATATGAACATACAAACATGAGTTCTGATTAAGTAGTAACTAAACCATCTTCGAAACAGTTACATCATTCTTTTTATGTAATGGTATTTTTAATTGTTAAAACTAGTGTTGTTAATCTGCTGGAATTGGTTGTGCTGGTATAGTGCTAAACCTGGTAATAGGCACATATCTCCAACCATTACCATCATTATTAAGCAGCACATGCTGCTTAATAACCCGGTTACTAGCATGGCAGATTAAAGTTGCCATGGTAGCTTGGTTGGGAGAGATGTAAGTAACAGGGCATTTGGCAGATTGGAATGATATAATGGTATTGAGTAGGCTTGTTTTAAACTAAACATGGTTTTTAGCAAATTTAATTTTAGCTTACTATTAGAGTTGGTATTGGTAGCTGCCATATAATGCTAATCAATATTTTTCAATCATATATTAATGCAAAAATGGTGTTAAAAATTTAAATATTTTTATCCTCTTTCTGACCAGAGGGGAGGGGGGGGGGTGTTTTGCCCCCCCCCCCTTACTTTTTATCCTCTTTCTCACCAGGGGAGAGGGGGGGGGACCCCCCCCCCTTATTTTTTATCCTCTTTCTCACCAGAGGGGAGGGGGGGGGGGGGTGTTTTGCCCCCCCCCCCTTATTTTTTATCCTCTTTTTGACCAAAGGGGAGGGGGGTGTTTTGCCCCCCCCTATTTTTTATCCTCTATCTGACCAGAGGGGAGGGGAGATGTTTTGCCCCCCCCCCACTATTTCTTACGCTCTTTCTCACCAGGCCCTATTTTTTACCCTTTTTCTCACCCCCCCCCCCCCTTATTTTTTACGCTCTTTTTTTTACCAGGGGGAGGGGGGGGGGTGTGTTTTGCCCCCCCCCACTATTTCTTACGCTCTTTCTCACCAGGGGGGGGGGTGTTTTGCCCCCCCCCCTTTTTTACGCTTTTTCTCACGGGGGGGGGGCGAGTGTTTTGCCCCCCCCCCTTATTTTTTATCCTTTTTTTACAACTTAGATGCGTGATAATTGCCCTAATAATTGTCAATTTTCAAGCTAATTCAATTTTATAAACGTTAATCTAGTGGTAAAAAATTATCTAAAACACAAATTATATTTTGTTAACTTAGATGAGTGACAATTGTTATAATTGTCAATTTTCTAGCTAATTAAATTTTTTAAACGTTAATCTAGTGGTTAAAAAAATTATCTAAAACACAAATTATATTTTGTCAATTTTCAAGGTAATTAAGATTTTTTAACGCAATTTTATTTTTAAGAAACATATAATTTTGTCAGCTTATATTAGTGATAATTGTCATGTCAAAACAATGTTGTTTAAAATACCCATATTTAAAATAAGATGTTTATTATAAAATTACATATAATAAATATAAATTACAAGTACGCGAGAAAATACAATATTTGTTAGCTATTCTATAATATCATGATATCCCCAAGATTTTAAACATAAATTATGTTAATATGATAAAATTATTTTTTAATTATTTTAAGTCAATTATAAATAACATTAATTGCAACGCTTAAGCCATAAGTTCCTGTAATTTTTAAAATCATTATAAAAAGCATTTTGGCATTTATTTAAATATAAATTTTAAAATCCCTCCCCCCAGGTTAGAAAGAGGGTAAAAAAGAAAAGGGGGGGGGGCAAAACACGCCCCTCCCCTCTGGTCAGAAAGAGGATAAAAAATAAGTGGGGGGGGGGGGGGCAAAACACCCCCCCCCCCCCCTCCACTGGTGAGGAAGAGCCTAAAAAATAAGGGGGGGGGGGGGGGGTGTTTTGCCCCCCCCCCTTATTTTTTATCCTCTTTCTGACTAGGGGGGAGGGGGGTGGTGAGAAAGAGCGTAAAAAATTAGGGGGGGGCAAAACACTCTTCCCCCCCTCTCCTAGTGAGAAAGAGCTTAAAAAATACCCCCTCCCTCACCCGGTGAGAAAGAGGATAAAAAATTAGAGGGAGGGTGTTCCCCCCCCCCCTGGAAGAGGGTAAAAATAGGGGGGGGGGCAAAACACCACCCTTCCCTCTGGTCAGAAAGAGGATAAAAAATCAAGGGGGGGAGGAGGATAAAAAAATAAGGGGGGGGAGCAAAACACCCCCCCCCCTCCCCTGGTGAGAAAGAGCGTAAAAAATAAAGGGGGGGGGCAAAACACCCCCTCCCCCCCCCCTGGTGAAAAAGAGGATAAAAAATTAGAAGGGGGGGTGTTCACCCCCCCCCCCCCTGGTGAGAAAGAGCGTAAAAAATAAGGGGGGGGGGGTGTTCACCCCCCCCCCCCTGGTGAGAAAGAGCGTAAAAAATAGAGGGGGGGGCAAAACATCTCCCCCTCCCCTCTGGTCAGAAAGAGGATAAAAAATAAGGGGGGGGGGGCAAAACACCCCCCCCCCCTGGTGAAAAAGAGGATAAAAAATTAGAAGGGGGGGCAAAACACCCCCCCCCCCCCCTCCCCTGGTGAGAAAGAGCGTAAAAAATAAGGGGGGGGGGCAAAGCACCCCCCCCCCCCTCCCCTCTGGTCAGAAAGAGGATAAAAAATAAGGGGGGGCAAAACACCCCCCCCCCCCCTCCCCTGGTGAGAAAGAGCGTAAAAAATAAGGTGGGGGGCAAAACATTCCCCCCCCTCCTCCCCTGGTGAGAAAGAGCGTAAAAAATGAGGGGGGGGGTGTCCCCCCACCCTCCCCTGGTGAGAAAGAGCGTAAAAAATAAGGGGGGGGGGCAAAACACCCCCCCCCCTCCCCTGGTGAGAAAGAGATTAAAAATAAGGGGGGGGCAAAACACCCCCCCCCCCTCCCCTGGTGAGAAAGAGCGTAAAAAATAAGCCCCCCCCTGGTCTAAGCGTCTAGGTCTGGCATAAACGGGTGGTCCTTGTGTACGTATGTGGTGAATTATTTGGTGGCTTACGGTGACCTGTAATTTGGACGAGCATAAATATCAAGGAACTCTTTTAAGTTTTTAACACATTTTTAAAATATGATGAATCGATCTTTATTGTGAGTTGTAAATTATACAAGTTCGAGTAAATATATCGCCCATAAGACTTTAAAGTAGTCTTAAGGTCTAACAAACATTTACGGCGTATAACAACGAGTAGGTTATAATGATTTAAAGAATCAGTCCCGATGATAGGTGTCTTAACGTCCGCGATTGTAAAAACCAATTGAAAACTTCTCCGTAAGCAAAGGTCCAGTTCCATTGATTTTTGGCCATAGGTCAGTATGGAACTGTTTTTTGCAGCTTGGAGGGGGATGTGTGAGGAGGTGAGATGGTGGTTACGCGGGGGTGGTATGACACTGAGTTCCGCGCCAGTATCTATTAAAAAACGAAATTTGGTTATAAAAAATAAGCGACTGATATTATGGCCTGAACCAGGTGTCGCGGATTCTGGCAGGCCTATGGGTTTGACGAGAAAAGCGGGGTATAATTGCAAGGCTGTCGGCATTTAGTGGCCTTTTCCTTATATCTTTGGTGATACCAACACCAATTTTGGGGAACGTCTGCGCGGGGTTGAAAAGGGGATCAAAATCGCCTCGATGTAGACCTACTTCTCGACGCAAAACGATTTTGTTGACTGACCTCGTGGCGCAATGTGTCGATGCTCACACTCAGTTTATTGACCATGTCTCTGAGCGTCTCGATATCATTGTTTGATCTAAGTGTGGCAGGGGCGACGTTGGATATTTGAGGCGTATGGTATGTTTCCGCGATTTTATCAGGTGTTTCAGCTAGCTTGACTAAAGTCTTGTCACTTGCACAGATTGCCAAGATGCTGGCCATGTTGTTGTCCAATTTTTCCAACCACAATTGTTTGAAGATGACGTCATCCATTTTGGCGGTACCCAGGAGGCTATTCATGTGTCTATAGATGTGATGGTGTACGATCACTCAATTGCACGTTGGAGAGTAAGTCGTGGAATCGTGCTGAGTCGGACTTTGTCGTGCGGTCGATGATAGCTGTCCGGATGGTTGTGTACGGAGCCTCAAACGGTAGATTTTCCAATTAATCTTGGAATTCGATTTTAACTTCTTGTGGGAGGCATTCAATCACGTATTCAAGTTTGTTAGACTCTATGTCAGCGTATCGTGAAAAGGGCCTCTATTTGGACAAACCATAGGCGGAGATTTATACGATTAAAGAAGAGTAATTTAAAAAACATAGCGTTTTCTGATTTAATTTGGGTGTCATCTAATGGTATCCATTTACAAGGTTGCGTATAACAAGGGTTGGGTAAGGGTTTGGTAGAAGGGTGCGTATAACAAGGGTGGGTCACCAATATCGGGAAGTAAATATCAAATTATAAAGTAATAAATACTTTATCATATATCAAATAAATGTCAAACGTTTGCGAGAAAAGTAAGTAGTAAAGAAGTGTTTTATACGTCTTTATATAATCGCGAATTAATTGAAATACATTAAAACAATTAACATTTAGTGGTGAATCCGCGAGCTATATGTGATAGGTCAATTAACGTCGCGAAGTAATAAGGTAATGTAATGAGTCAATTAAGTTTCAAAGTAGACATAAGTAATATGACGCGAGCAATCACTTAAAAAGTAATGGATGCAACAAACGTATTAAGTTTATAATATTTAATAAATATTTTAGTATAAGCAAATAAATATCACTCCATCGACATATAAATAATAACGCTATCAACATTATAAATATTAAACAAGCCTACAAAATATAAAAGTGTCATAGCAAGAGATTTAACCTTGGGAAGGGGAGCATCATTTTTAAAATGAGGAGGAGGTAAACACCGGGTGAAACATTATACCTTTACCTAAGCATTGGAATTATAGAGGGGCAATAATAATTTAGGGAGGAGCAAAATAATCATTTTTTGAAATTTTGGCCATAATTTTAATATATTTTAAAAGAAATTTTAGTGGGGGGCAGCCGCCCTTCCTTACCCCCTTCCCCCTTGATCCCATGCCTATTTGTCAAACTAAATAGTCAACTGATCATTTATGTATTTTCTCCTCTACAGTTACCAAATTCGCTTGAACTCGTACCATTTCGATCCTTGTCAATATTACAGCGTTTTTCTTCAACTTTACACACCTTGACTCCCCTCCCGCACATTAGCAGGAGATAAAATGGTGATCAATTAAACTTTTGAAAGAGAACGCTCTTTCCCCCTCCTTCCTTGGCATGCAACTTACTCCTGCCAATGTTACACGATCCAAATTCTTGTAGTGTATAAGCGATCTCATATTCCATTTTTTATTCGATCCAAAGAAAGTAATTATGTATCTTGAACTAAAATGACCTAACCCTAATTCTACAAAACCTGCCCTTGCGAGACCCGAAATCACAATATGAAAACGTGAGTAAGAAATTTTTTGGATCGAATAAGAAAATGGAATATATGATCGCTTATACAGTACAAGAATTTGGATCGTGTAACATTGGTCCTCCCTTACCATGTATATGTTTTCGCCATTCTTGCAATCGACTTTGCACCTTTTTATAATTTAGTGGTTTTTGTAAGGAATTAGTCAATTTTTTTGCCAAATATATTGATAAAAAAACGTGGCCTAATTTTTAAAATTATTACGTCGAATTTTAAATTAAAAAACAGTTAATTTTGTAAGTTTAAAAATATAAAATTTTGATAATAACGTATACATTACAAAATTGGTAAGAAATTAGAATGAAATATTTTAAAAGGTTGTTTTTTACAAAAAAATATACTTTATGAAATTAAGAAGTTTTAAATACCCCATTTAGGAGTGCCGCAATTAGCTTAAAAGTACCATAATTAGCGCCATTTATAGGCAATTTTAATTAGAGACTAATTTGACCATATATATCCCTCCGGTCAAAGTAGCACAAAAATTGGTCAGATCAAGATTGGTCAGGAGGGTTAAGGTTAAGTTTTAGGTTAGGGTTAGGTTTTATGTTAGGGTTAGATGCACATCAATTTCCCTCCCCATTTGAGATTTAATTCTAATTTATTGATTATCTAAAAGTCATATTTTAGTGCTACTTTTTCATCATAGTGCTACTTTAAACCCTATCCCTTTTTTATCATGTGACTCGTAAATAATAACAAACATATAACGTTTTCACTGCTCATCAATATGTCATAGTTAATTTTCTAGTCACATTCTAAGCGAGATAGGTATATATAAGGTCCAAATTAGATTTAACCCAATCATATGCTGGTTCAGGAATAACCCTCATAATTATAGTAGATAATAATCATTTTGTTAATTTTTTTAATAAAGTTACTTGGCTTCTTTGCTTTTCGACCATTTGAAATCTTTTAGGTAGGTTATTTACATGAAATGAAAAACCAGTGATATTTTATAAAGGAAACCTGAAGAAAAGATAACTTTTAAAATGTGGATTTTGATTTTTTAATCGATATATATATAAAACCAAGGGCTTTACCCCTGGTGGGAGGGGAGGAGGGGGGCAGGGTGGAACGGGGGAAAGGAGTCCGACTTGGAGTTCGTTTTTTTGTTTTGGTACATGTGCCTATCTTGGGGTATTGTTTTTACTAAACTCATCTATACTCCGTATAAACGTAGCACATTTGCTATGCAATTTATGGGCTAGAAAGGTGGGAAGGGGCGAGAATGCTTATGGGGGGGGGGGGGGTAGGGGGCAATGGTCAAGCAGGGAGTCAGATAATACTACTCATACAACGTTAGAATTGTTTATTTAAATATATTATTTTCATATTAATAATTTACCTCAATAAATAAAATAATACTTTTTTTTTTATAGAATTTTTTTTTTTAATATCAATTTTTTTATAAATGAATCTATAAAAAACTATAAAAATTATATGCGAGGTAAACATTCGAAAATTGCGATAGCGTTGAAATGACAAATAATGATTCCGATTTTCTGTTTAATGAAAAAAGTTTCCCTATTGTCAAGGGTATTGGCAGCTATACGGCGTCCCAATTCTTTCAGAAGGGCTTGGGTTTTAGGACCTATTGTTGTAAGGGTAGTGGTCACTATGGGGGAGAAAAGTAGTGAGGAATTAAGTTCTGCGTATTTAGCGGACTTTAATCTTTCTGAATCAACAAGGGGGTCTTTGTTTATTTTAAAGCAAAAAAATAAAAAATTCGAGAATGCGTTAATGTCGCTAAAGAGTAAATAGTAAATTTAAAGCAAGCAGCGGGCAAAGGGTTTATTTTTTCTAACCTTTACCAAGCCTTTACGCCTATCAGATAAAACCAATTAACAATACCTCCTACAGTTATCTCCAGGACAATCCAACTGTTGAATACCAAACATCAAAATAGCTGCCATTTTGTAGGAAAAACTCAACAACAGATTTATCCCAAATATCCATAATTCTTCGACATGAACAACACAAACTCCATCACCCAAACCTTTTAGCCCAAATATCCATAATTCTTCGACATGAACAACACAAACTCCACAACCCAAACCGGAACCTGCTTAGTCTGCTACAAATTACCCTCTCTAATTTGATTCACGTTCACGGTCCATTAAAACAGAGGTGCCCAGGCTCTGGAAAACATCCAGCAGCTACACTCCCCAAGAGGTCTACCTCAACTCACAACCATTTATCGCATAATACCTACCCCCCGCTCGATACCACCACCAACAATACATATTCAGACATTCCTCATTCCCCTGTTAACAGGATTCTAAAAAACATCCCTAAAGGAGTCAGAAATCAAGTTCTAATTGCCCTTACTGATGCCATCGCAAACCTCTCTAAGGACCCAAGCAGCACCCTCCATTGGGCCAACCTTTTTCAATTTACTTCCCGTGTCCTTTCAGTACCACCATCAAATTACAAAGGTACCCTCTCGAATTGGGTTAAACAAAACTCAGCAAAATGGGACGTTTCATCACCCCCCATTATCTACGAGCCATACATCCATAAGATTACATCAGTTTAACAAAGAGCCAAACGGGTTTCCGCAAAACTCAACCACTTCGACATCCAGGGTGCTCTTCGCCTGGCCAATTTAGACTGCAAAATTTCCCCAGACACTCAAGAAACCTTCGAATCTTTACAAATTAAACACCCTGAAAGAAATCACTCCCAATTTCCCCCTACAATCAACTCCCCCTTCAAGGACTTCACATCGCCCGAAATTCTCGAGGCTATCGGTTCTTTTAAAAAATCCTCAGTAGGTTCTGGTTTAGACGGCTTCCGGGCTTCACATTTAATAGAATTAACAAAACCTCACGTTGACAGGTCTGGCCACTTCACATCCACCCTAGCAACCTTCCTTAACCAGGTTATTAAAGGCTTAGTACCTGACGCGATCTTTCCCTATTTTTTTGGGGCCACCTTAATATCTCTTACCAAACCTGATATTGGCCTTCGTCCAATTGCCATGGGTTCAATTTTTAGACGCCTATGCTGCAAACTAATTATTGCACGAATAAAATCCGACATTGCAGATCAATTAGCTCCCATCCAACTAGGTTTCGGAACCAAGGGTGGTTGTGAAATCGCCTCTCACGCTGTCCGCATAGCCCTAGCCCATCCCGACAATTCGATCCTAGCTAAGATTGACTTCAAAAACGCCTTTAACACGATCTACAGGTCACACTTCTTAACAGAGGCTTACAAATCCCTTCTCGAGTACTCCATTTTCCTTAACGCATGCTACGCTCCTACTTCCATGCTCAACTTTAATTCCAAAATAATTGCATCGAGTGACGGCATACAACAAGGAGACCCGCTAGGCCCCCTACTATTCTGCCTAGGTACCTAGGTATAAAATCCCTGACTGAAGACCTAGCCTCTAAATATAATCTATCACTAAACTTGTGGTACCTAGACGATGGTACCATCAAAGGAAATGCCGAAGACGTCAAAGAAGCCCTCTCATATCTAGAAGTCGAAGCATCAAAAATTGGTCTCCATCTAAATCATAGCAAGACCGAGGTTTGCAAAAACAATACTGACCCTTTAAGCCTAGACCCATACTTTGACGCTTTCAAACATATTAACCCTAACGAACTAACGCACTTAGGATCTCCCATAGGTGGCTCACACCCTTGTAACAAGTCATTAACAGAGACAATACAAAAACTAGTAGAAATCAAACCCCTCCTTTCTTACTTGCCAGCCCACCAGGCTTTCTTTTTAATTAAAAACTGCTATTCTTTACCTAAGATAAATCATATCTTCAGGTCATCCACCTCATTTTTAAATCCTAATGCTCTATTTATATTCGACCAAAAACTCAAAGGTGTAGTCGAGGAAATCACAAACCTTTCTTTTACAGGGTCCCAATGGAAACAAGCGTGTCTCCCCACAAAATATGGTGGTTTGGGCCTGAGATCAACCCCTCAAGTAGCTTTGTCGGCCTTCATCTCGAGTCGACTTTTAGCCAAACCAATCATCGACAAAATAATCGATCAACCAGATCCCTTTACCCAAATCGCTCTCGACATGTGGAGCTCTTTGTCCGACCCTAACACTCCATTCCCTACCACTCTCAAAAAAGTTGGAACACTCCTCTCCACGACCATGCCCTTAAAACTCTTATTTCGGGCGCATCGTTTGAGGAGTTACCAGCTTTAAGAAGTTTTGCATCAAGGTCCGGTCACGAGTGGTTGGAGGCTATCCCTAGTCGGACGCATGACCTTCAACTCTCCAACAACGAGTTCAGGATTGCAATAGGGCTTCGCCTAGGATGTGATATAGTTGCCTCTCATCAATGCAACTTATGTGGCTCATCTGTTGGTACAAAAGGTCACCACGGCCTGCATTGCAAATTTAATAAGGCCAGATTTCTACGGCACACATCTGTTAATGCTCTTCTACAGAAGACATTCAAAAAGGCGGGCTTTCCCTCCCAATTGGAGCCTAATGGTCTTTGCCTTAGCGACAAGAAAAGACCTGATGGACAGACCCTCATCCCAAGGGCAAAAGGGCTATGCCTAGCTTGGGACACCTGTCCGGATGCCTTTGCTCCCTCAAACCAAAACAAAGACCCCCTTGTTTATAAATAATAATTTATTATTACAAAAATTTAGCTTTTTAGATATTTTATGCAAAAAAACTATGTTATTGCATTTTATACTTTATTTTGACGAATAGGTTTTTCATTCATTAATATATATAACCTGATTTTATTGCCCTATATCAAATAAACGAAGCAAAATTATTATTTATGGCGTAGGGAACGCACATTGATAGACTAGATAGACTGCTCATCAACGCACAAAATGTGTACCCTTTTTCCACCATTTTTATGATAACATGGTAAAGTAGAGATTATATGTATTAGTAATTTTGTAAATTATATAATCTTAAAAAGGTAAATAAATAAAATATTGAATTTGGTAGCATTCTAAAATAATTATCATTTACACAATACATAAAAATTAAAAATGTAAAAACTATGATGAAAATTTAATAATATAGCGCCATCTATAATTTGTATAAAATAAATTTATTGACGTTCGTTCAAGTCTATAAACTAGTGAGGAAGGTCAATTCACTGTTATAGGGCAAAATGACATGGTTGACACCAGTTGTGGTCTTTAAGGACGAAAATTCGACACAGAATTTACCATATGGAACATATGAATGCCACCTACACCGAGATGGCAAACAAACTGGATCATAAAGGGGGCCATAGGATTATGTTCAAATTGGCCAAGATAAGGGAGAAGAAAAGTCGCGATGTCGGAGTTCTTAAAATAGTCAAAAACGAGAAGGGTCAAACCTTATTAGAGCCGAAAGAAGTGATGGAAAGAATATTTTAAGAAACTTATGAATATTGCTGACAAGGATTCCCTTCCCAAAATTGAGCCAAATATAAGTATGGTCGAACTCTTTTAGGAGGATGAAGTTAGGACACAAATGAACAAGATGCGAAGAGGAAATGCAAATGGCCCAGATGGAATACCTATGGAATGGAAGCATTGCTGGATGTCTTAAAGAAGGAGTCATCACCATGACGAACCTTCTTAACAGGATATTGGTAGAAGAGCGAGCACGATTATACCCTTATTTAAAGGCTCAAGACTGTGGCAATTACAGAGGTATCAAGCTAACTTGCCACTCCTTGAAGCTTATGGAAAGGATCTTATAAACAAGGCTGAAAAACGAGGTGGAAATATCGGCTAATCAATTCGGATTTGTGGCCGGTAAATCCACAATTGACCCAATCTTCGCACCAAGGCAAATGATGGATAAGTATGGTGAAAAGAGGAAAGACCTACATATGGTCTTTATCGACTTGGAGAAATCTTATGACACGGTCCCCTGCGATTTAATATGGTGGTGCCTGAGAAAACAAAATATCCCTGACGCATATATACGGCTTATGAAAAATATTTATGAAACCTCAAACACTTGCGTTAGGACGACAGTTAAAGACTCTAAATCTTTTCAGGTTAAAATTGGATTACATCAAGGATCTACTTTAAGTCTCTTTTTATTTAATATAATTATAGAACATATGGCATGAGCAGTCTATCTAGTCTATGGTTGAAGAGCGAAACAAACTCACGTCAACAAACCATGTTAAACGCTATTTTCCAAAATCAAAATAACTCTATTTTAAAATATTATAACGCTCCTACAGCGTTCCCTGTATATAGTTGGTTTTGCTCAAAACTTTAAAATTTAATTCTCATGTTTTTGAATAAAACACTCATATAAAATGGCAATCATAACTTTAAAAAATAATATTAAAAACAATTTAAGCCTATTTTTACATTTACAATATTTATAAAAATGTCAAAATTTAACAGGCAAATTGGCATCCGCCTTAATTTAATTGTCGTAACCATACCTATATGATTCAAGCTACTGTTTGAAGCTATGGGTCAAACAAATTAAGTTATAATTTCTTGCTATGCCATTTCGTGTTGTTAAATGCAATCGGAAATTAATTATAAAAAAGCCGGATTCGGATTTAAGTAGCCTAATTAAATAAAATTTAATTTCGATTCATAGGATTATATCATGTCGGCACAAAATTTAATGGAATAGCCTTCGCCTAGTGTTTAACCCTCTTTATTTTGTCCTAAATCAAAATTAATATTTAAAAACCAATAAATATATTTAGCATATCGTTATTTATATTTATATAATCAAATAAGATAAATTATTAAGTGCTTGAGGGGGCCAAAGGGTCAGAAAGGGCCAGGATTTTACTTAAGAATTTAATATATAAAAAGGGTTTATATAATGCAAATACATGATATATGGGTTAAGTTGCATGTAGATTTTAAACGCGGATATTGTTAATTTGCCTGAGGTCGCTTTTCAGTTTTTTAAGTTAAGTTACGCCCTAAATTTTATAGCAAATGAACTATTCTATACGAAGTTTAAAAGAGCCTAGGGTCAAGGCTCAGCAAAAACAATGGGGTCGGGGCACTAGCAAGGTGCTAAGGACCAAGAGCAGGGTCCAGGGGCGAGGCCCTGGCTAGGTTCTAAGGACCCACATTTTTTGTATATATTATTTATTTATAAGATTATGAATAGGCCCATATTGAGATGAGCCGAGCATTTGCATACAAAAAAATCAATATATTTGTTATATTTTTGAACGAAGCTTTTTTAAAATTGACTAGTCATTCGCATTAAGTTTCTACAAAATCAATTTTTTAACATAAACCACCATTTTTAACCCGAACTCCCTCGTAGTTGTGTTATCCAGAACTATAATTTCCAATTCTTGATAAAAATCAACTTCAGATTATAGTTGTGACACACAATGACTGATGATTAAGATAATTGCCCAAATGTTTTTACAAAATTAAACACCAGGTAAAATTTATTCGTATTTTCGTAAAGGTCACAATTGGCAACAACGATATTGAAATTTTTAAATGTAAAATACACGTTTCGTAGCAAAAGAAGGACAATATAAATTGACCATATGGTATAAATGCATATTAAATCTTCACAACCATTTTAGTAGGGGCAACATTGGTGCTTTGAATGTATAGTTCACTAGCTAAAATAATATAATAACATATTTTCGTCATATATAACGTTTAATAAAAAGTCTCTTCCCCTAATTTACATCAGCCCAAAAATGGTTTTTTCTTCAATAACCTTTAATGCAACATGTAATCATTAAAAGTTAATCAATAGTGCACACCATAAAAACTACTGATCGAGCCTTATGTTAACCAAAGAGTAAGTGATCCAGCGCATGAATCGATTGTTAAAAGCCGAGTCATTTACTGCGAACGCAAAAGATTTTTAATTAAATTGCTTCCCACAGATGCTTAAGTAGCGGACATTTCATTGTTAAAACACGATTATCTCAACAACACTCAAAAACTGGTTGTACTCTCTTATTATTACTAATTAGTGTTGTAAAAACGGCTGGGTTTTGTTTGGTCGACCTTTAATTTTAGTCGACTAAACATTAACAAACCAACGATTTTTGGTCTATATTTCTTAGTGGGCCACTAATTTTGTCGAAATTTTAAAAGACCAGAATCGACCGTTAGTCATAGTTAAAAAGGGTTGACCAAACAAAACCCAGCCGTTTTTACAACACAACTATGCATATGTATCAGGTCAATTATTAGCAATTGTACGTAGGAATAAACACTTTACAAGAAGTGCCTAAATTCAGGAGAATTGTGTATTAGCCGATTCGTAAGTGGGGGTAGATGATGATGTAGTGGTGAGAGGACTCGAAACGCTACCCAATTCATCCGTAATTTGAGTGCCCCGGGCCCGATTTCCCTTCAATTTGGTCATATTTCGCAGCTCTTTTTTAAGGGATTTCTTATGTTGCCGGGTTTTGAGCAAGTCCGCGCTCCTAACAGTGTGATCAGATGATGATTCACTGGTGGTGGAATAAGTCCTAAAAGTAGGAATCGAGGAACAAACTAATTAAACAACTATAAATTTTCAACAAAATGTCCAACATAAGAGAGACTGACCACGATGATCAACGTAAATTAAAATTTTGTTTCAATATTTTCTGTACAGGTTTCAACAATAAAATTCGTATATTATGCATGCATGGGCGTAGTCAGAGGGGGGGGGCAGAGAGGGGCGGCTGCCTCCCTCTAAATCCAAAAATCCTTTGAAATTTGATATAAATATGGTTAAATATCAAAAAATTATCATCCCTCCCTAAATCATTATTGCCCCCCTCTTATTAAAATTCTGGCTACGCCCATGTATGATGGTTCTATTAATATAGGTATCTTTAATCAATAGGGGATAAATAGAGTTTCGGGTTTGTTCTTAGACGAAGTTAAATTAAGATTTAAAAAAAAACTATGTGAATTTCAAAAAAGTATAAGTACACAATGTCATTCATATTTCGCCACTAATTTTTTACACTTCCTAGGTCTTAAGACTAATTCTTAAAATAACTATCCTATACCTTTTAGCTGGGTTTTGAAACTTTGTTATTAAAGTTAAATATATAATATTTATAAAAAATGCATAAAAATCGACGAGACAAGCAATAACGCGCCAAGCATCAAATTATATAATTCATTTCGTCAGAGGTATATAAAAATCAAAAGCCTTAATTAAAGGTTGTATAAACGTACCTTTAAACTAAAACAAATGACGAAGACTAAATCATAAAGTCAAATACTAGCCTTACAATCAAACCAGGACACATAATCATTTAGACTTCAAATTTAAGTAAAATACCAACTCACTTAACATTTTTTCATAATTATTGGTAAATCAGTGTCCTCCTACCCCCTTGTTTTTTTTTGAAAGTGTATATTGTGAAATTTTTTACCATTAATTAGTGATGAGTTCTAGGGAAATACAATTTAAATAAAAACACAACTCAATAAACACCTTTTCATAATTATAGGTAAATCTGTTTTAAATTATTTCAGACACATTAGTCATCGAGCTTACCTAGAAGTAGAGGTAGTATTATTGGTTGTCAGAGAGTGCTGACTCAATGTGGCATTAAAGTTGACACTCCTGTCACTTCGAGATTTTGAAAGGTTGCTAGTGGCTATTATCTTTTCACTGTTTGGGGTGTTGTTAGAAGTTAGGGTTTTACCTCGGGTCTGGTTTTCGCTTTCGGTAGAATGATCTCCGTCGCTTGAAGTGGAATGTGTTGTGCCGGTAGTTAGAGAACTCGAAGCTAAAGTCAAATTGACCCAAAATATTATTAAAAATTATGTTATAAAATATAAAAATTACATTTGTAAAAGTGTTACAGCAGGTTAAACTTTTAAACAAAAGTTGCAAAAATTAAGTGAAGTCTTTGAACAGTAGAGTCTTAAGAGATTTTGCAACTCTAAACCAGCATTAGGATTTCACTTTTAATGGGGGAAGATGATGATATGTTACTTATATAACGCCTTAAGTATATTATTTTATTATAGCTTTAGATTAAAAACTAGTTATATTATAATTATATATTTATGGATAAACTATTTATCTAAAATATATTAATAGATTTTGTGACCTGAAATTAGGTCGAGATCCAAAAAATTTAGGACTACATTGATAAAATCTTTTCCCCTTACATTAAACTTAGATCCTAGATACTTTTTATTTTCAAGCCAAGTCGGCGTTTTAAATTCCAGGGAAAGATTAAGTCGGGTTGTCAAGTCATTGTTGACAGGCAGACATGGGCATAGCCGGAGGGTGACAGGGAGGGGCGGCTGCCCCCTCTAAATCCAAATTTTTTTAAAAATCAAATTTGGCTAAAATTTTAAAAAATTAATTTTGCCTTTCCCTAAATCATAATTGCTGGCTCTAATTCCAATCCTGGCTACGCCCATGGAGGCAGACTAATATGCTACTCACACCTCCTTTAAAAAGTGGCCTTGTTGAGCAGACATCTTTAATATGGCAGCTAAACGGTTGAGAAAACATTTGTCATTTCATCAAAAATTTTATAATTCTGCAATTTAGTATCTTGATTTTGATTTAGAAAAAAACCAATGGGGATTTATATTAACCCTTATAACATCCTCTATTTACTAATTGTTTACCAAAGCAAATTCTAAGAACATTTTCATTTTAGGCAAATTATCATTGTGGTAAGGATATGTAATCAATGATTAAATATTATGATCATGGGCGTAGCCAGGTTTTAAATGGGGGGGGGGGGGCAAAACGTTTAAAAGTTCAATTAGGGAGGGGCAAAACATAAATTTTTTTTAATTTTTAAGGGTTTTGTATTAAAAAAAATTTTTTTTCGTCATTCAAGGGTGGGCTGGCTACGCCCATGATTATGATATCAATGATAAACCAATATATATCTTAAAAAGCACATTCCTGCATTTATATTGTGGCTTATATCCATAGAAAGCTTAAATATTTAAAAAATGTTACTCTGCCATTTTATGATTTAAACACCCACAAAATGTATTAGGCATATACTTCTCCCACTGGAATCGGATGATTTGGGACCCATTATAGGGCTAGGCCAACGTTTGTGGTACACAAATGAGAGTAGAGAGTCATTAGATGAGGATGAAGGGGTGGTGGAAAGCAGGGTTGGGTTGTACGGTAATTTAAATAGGGATTTATCTTGAACTGGTACAAGATGGGTGTCATGTCTTTTGTGGTGGTGATGCTTATGATCTATTATTTAAATTTTTTTTAATATTATAAATATGGGTAAAATAATTATTTATATGAGGACCACAAGATCAGAATTTAAAAAAAAACATTGCTGCTTAAGAATTCTAAGAGAGCACAACATTGGCCTAAGGTGTATTGATCAAAAATTTAAAGAATGTGAGAGGTAATATATTATTAGTTTATTAGTCTTTTGCCTTTCTAACCAGCATAAAAAATGGCAGCTCTGTTTATAATTAATGATTAATTCATAACAAGTAAAAGAGGTTTTATATTGTGTTTGATAAGATCATGTGGCCACACAATCTTTGTCAATCTATACATATTTTACAACAATAGGTTGTTGGGCTTTAAAACATTAAAGAAAAACTATAGGGTAATACGTCTTATATGTTCCGCCTGATGAACTTTGTTATTTTTAACAGCATCAATATTGTCAAGGTAATTGGAACCTCCACTATTTAAAGGAGTGGTTAAAGTTGAAGAATGAGCATTTGCATGTTGTTTTAACCACTTTTGCAGCAATTTATCTTTATATACTAATGTATTTGAATCAGAACTTTCATTAAATGTTTTAGATTGTGTAGAACTAGATGAAGATTTTTGGGTTGAAGATTCAAAGAATTTTGCTAGTACATCGTTAGCAACTTTGTTGGCAGCCCATGAAGATTTTTCAACTATAAGTTTTTAAAAACATATGTGTAAAATATATGTAAAAAGTTTCAGTATAGATATAAATGTTACATTAAATGTAGCAATTATAGTTTAACTATAATTAAATAAATAGTGATACAATATAGAATAATCTAAAAAATATCTTATAACCTGAGGCATAAGGAGTTATTATTGCCTTTTTCCGATTATTTATTTTATGGCCATTTTTTTCTTTTTCCAAATTTAAAATTTTGCTCTCAGCATAATATTTTTGTTGATATATATTTTTTGGAGAAGCTTGTATTCCTACATGTCGCCTCTTTGATAAAGCTTTAGTATTTTTGGTATCTAACTAAAAAATATATTTAAACAAATTTTTTAATATAAATTTACCTCAATTTTTAATTCCTCAAGCATGCACCACACCTTTGATAAATCTAAAAAGTAAATAAATATTTTAAAATCAGTTACCTAATTTTGAATCAGGAATTTTAGGGGTATTTTCCAAAATTTGGCTAATCTGTTTTTGAATTTTTTTCTGTTCGTCCATATGGTAGTGCATCGGTAAGTCAAACGTTCTCGAATCATGTTCAAAATAACGACAGTTCAAAATACTGACAGCCTAACAAATTAGACATTAAATCTTAAATCAAAATTAGCAAAAAATATATGAACATATGATTAAAAAAATCTATATATATAATACTATAAAGAATTATATATAAACAATTACTACATATTTAATACAACATTAAACACTAAATTATATAATTAATTAATACAAATTATTTGGTATAAGGTGGTATGTATATAATAAAATAAAATATAAGTAATTATTTAAAAGCAATTCTTACATACTTAATATATAAATACTAAATTATATAATTAACTGATATACGTTTGTTTTGTATAAGGTGGTGTATAAATAAGCAATATATAATAAATTTAAGTATTATATAAAGGATATCATCCCAGTGCTATCCCATGCCTCTAGATTCTTTTTTAAAAACTTGATTAATGGAATCTTTAAAACGTTAAGTGATATAGTTACAGAGTATAATCTCTACAAGTAAGCATATAAGAAATTTGTTAAAGTTTTTTTGTACTTTAATAGAAAACATATTAAATTTTAAAAGGGCAATCTCTTTAGCCATTAGATTAAATAGAAATTATTCATACAACTTATGATGCTATATAACTTAATTTAGATCCTATATGATTGTAAAGGGATCATTGTTAAATATGATTAGTATCAATGTGCATGTGATTAGATAAGCTTTTGTATTAAGTTTGTGCTATTATTATAATTCAAATTTATTTATAACTAAATCACTATTTCTATTTTATTTTTATCTACCTCAACTAATGTTTATTTATTGATGTTCTGTTATATTAATATATAAGATGATTGATGGATGAAACTCTTACCCCAATTTGTACATTAAATACTTATTAAAGAGCCTAGCAAATGCCTTAAAATCTTGTTCTTGTTTTAAAAAGATCTAATTAGAAAATGTTATAGCAGGTTATGAAAATCTGGTAGCTATCAATAACTTTTTTAGGAATGTGAAAAATTTTATATTTTACCAAACTTAATTTCAAGAAATATCAATAATATACTTATTATCATATAGAAATTTAAGTTAGACCCACATTATAAAAACTTTGTTTTAGAAAATATTACATGTATATTTCTGATAACATTTTATGGAATTTGTTGAATTTATGGTTATAAAATTGTAAATAAAGAGTAATCTATCAATGAGTAAAAGATTGGTTATACTTTCATTCATTTAATCTATATATATCTAGCATAGGCTTTTATTTGATAAAATTAAGCTGTAAAAATTAGCAAATAACAATATTTAGCTTTGTTTTATAATCTAATTTTATTGTTTTAAGAGTTTATACATTATAGTAAATATTATTAAAGCTTAGCAACTTAATACACAAAAATTCTAAATTAATGAACTCATTATACTATGTTTATTAAGTTACTTAATTATAATTTTCATTTTAATCTACAATAAATTAAATTTGATACTCATTTTTACACAAAAATTATCATTTTTATAGTTGTATATTGTGGCGAGCTGCATCGTTCATATATGTATATTCGCGTCGTTTATTATGTAACTTCTATATTCCTGGTGCTAAACCAGCTGCTTTATTTTATTACTTACTTCCTTCGCTAATATTCACCAATTCAATATTCACCAATTCAAATATTCACCAATTCAATATTCACCAATTCAAATATTCACCAATTCAAATATTCACCAATTGTCATCTCTATATTATTCGTGTCATTTTATAAAAACAATTCTTAAGCAATGACTGGTCCCAAAAGTGGTGACCCCGACGTGATTTTTTAAACTCCCTAATTTTGACGCTGAAAATTCCAGAGCTTGGTTCGCAAGGATAGAAACATTATTCAAGCTTAGAAAAGTAAGAGAGCCTGCGAGTAAGTTGGCCCTGCTACTTGAGGCATTACCTCAAAATGTTTGTACAGAAGTACAAGATCTCTTCGAGGACATTACCAAAGATGGTGCTTTTGAACACATAAAATCAGCTATCATTCGCCGTACTTCAAACTCCGATCAACAACAATTAATTCTTTTAAATAATTTGGAATTAGGGGATCAACGCCTATCGCAGCTACTGCGACAAATGAAACAGCTGATTGGAAACTATACCATGGACGACGAGATTTTTAAGCAGATGTGGCTTAATAAATTGCCTAGCCATTTTACCAACATTCTCGCAGTTTTCGCTACTGAGCAATGTACGTCAAAATTAGCTGAAACGGCTGATCGGATCGCCGAGGCAAATCAGGGCAACGCCATACATAGCTTATCTACTAACAATGAAATTTCAAGCCTAAAAGAGATGGTGGAAAAATTATCACTGGAAGTCCAGAAACTAACGGCAAATTCTGCCAGGTCCCCTGCTCGTCAATTTTTCCCCCCCTATAACTCACGTCGCTCCCTTTCCCCTAATGATAATAACGCCAGCGACGTGTGCTGGTACCACAAAAATTTCAAAAACAACGCCAAAAAATGTACCCCTCCCTGCTCTTTCACGTCCCGGTTTTCATCAAACGCCTAGACCAGCCGGGAAAGGCGACGCCCGAGCTCGGTCATATCCATCGTAGTCGCTTATTCTTTATCTTTGACAAAGTTTCCGGACACCGTTGGCTCGTTGATACCGGCGCGGACATCAGCGTCCTGCCAGCTAAATCAAATCAACGTTCCCTACCTGCCCCTTTTCAATTACAAGCTGCCAATAACAGCTGTATCAAAACTTACGGTCAAATTCCTTTAACGCTTGATCTCGGTTTAAGAAAAAGGTTCAGGTGGATATTTACGATCGCAGACGTAAAAACACCCATTTTAGGAGCGGATTTCCTCGATTTTTTCAATCTCACAGTAGATTTAAGAAGGAAAAGGTTGATTGACCCACAAACAGCGACAATATCAAATGGTGTACCCACCTCAACGACATCTCTAAGAATTCAGTCTTACTCCCAACCGTTAGAAAATGAATTCGCAAGTTTATTAAATGAATTCCCCGAAATTATGAAACCTCCGGATTACAGAAAGCAGGCGCATGGTGCCGTGCATCACATTCCCACTAAAGGACCGGCATCTTACGCCAAACCTCGGCGATTAAACCTGGAAAAGCTGACAATTGCAAAGGAGGAGTTCGCACATATGTTAGAGCTTGGAATTATTCGACCATCACAAAGCAGCTGGGCCTCTCCTTTACACATGGTCCCAAAAAAGACTCAGGGTGATTGGCGGCCCTGCGGAGATTATCGTCACCTAAACAATCAGACAATCCCGGATCGTTATCCCCTACCCCACATCCATGATTTCTCGATGAACCTAGCTGGAACCACAATATTCAGCAAGCTTGATTTAATACGGGCGTATCATCAGATCCCCGTTGCCCCCGAGGATATTCACAAAACGGCGGTAATAACGCCGTTTGGACTCTATGATTTTTTGAGGATGCCATTCGGTTTACGGAATGCGGCTCAGACGTTCCAGCGTTTCATAGACCAAGCATTCCGAGGATTCCCTTTTACGTTTGCATACCTGGATGATGTTTTGATCGCTAGTAAGTCTAGGGAAGAACATATTCATCATCTCCGCCAGGTATTCACACGACTAAAACAATATGACTTAAAGATCAACGCTAGCAAATGCCAGTGGGGACTAAATACGATAGACTTTTTGGGGCATAATGTTTCTTCGACGGGTTTAACTCCGCTTCCAGAGAAAGTTATAACGATAAAAAAAATTTCTATTCCTATATCTATGACGCAACTTAGAAGGTTTATAGGCATGTTAAATTTTTACCGCCGTTTCATTCCTCAGTGTGCTCATCTACTCAAGCCCCTAACTGACTTACTGGACGATAAGAAAGGGCCGATCGTCATGACGAAAGACTCTATAGATGCTTTTGAGAAAGCCAAAGGAGCTCTGGCTGACGTTACTCATTTGGCACACCTTGAGGAAGGCGCAACTCTTTCTTTGACAACAGACGCTTCAAATTCAGCTGTCGGAGCCGTTCTCAATCAAACGAAATGTGGTGAAACTAGCCCTATAGCTTTTTTTTCGCAAAAACTTACACCGGCACAAGGTCGTTACAGTACTTTTGGACGAGAGCTACTTGCCATTTATTTGTCGATAAAACATTTTAGGCATCTGCTTGAAGGTCGTGACTTTGCAGTTTATACCGACCATAAGCCTTTGACCCATGCCTTGTTTTCCAGACCTGACAAGTATTCCCCCCGAGAATCTAGACATCTAGATTACATATCGCAATTTACGTCAGATATTAGGTTTATCAGTGGCCATACTAATATCGTAGCCGACACTTTGTCCCGCGTTGACATAGACACCATTCACCTTGAGAGTATATCCTCAGAGCAGATAGCTAGATCACAAGAATTAGAATTTTACAGCCCCGACCAACTTTCGTCGCTTAAAATTTCAGATTTTCCTATTCCCGGCTCAAATTTGACGATTAAATGTGACACCTCCTGCGCCACACCACGCCCGGTTATACCTACTTCAATGACGCGAAAGGTGTTCGACCTCATTCATAACCTCGCTCACCCCGGAATCCGTGGAACCCTTAAGCTGGTCGCTAAACGATTCGTATGGCCACAGATGAATAAAGACGTACGGTCATGGGCAAGACGATGCCTTCAATGTCAAAAGTGTAAGGTCAACAAACACACTATCACAACAACCCCTGGTAGTTTTGCTAATCCTGATGCACGATTCAGCCATGTGCATCTTGATTTAGTTGGCCCTTTACCACCTGCTAATGGTTATACCTACTTGCTTATTGCTGTCGACAGATTTACGCGTTGGCCAATTGCAGTGCCCATATCTAAAATTACCGCTGAACATGTTGCCCAAGAGTTTGTTAAACACTGGATATCAAACTATGGAGTTCCGGTAACGATTACTACTGATAGGGGGGTGCAATTTGAGTCTAGACTTTTTTCCGAGTTGGCGCGTCTTTTGGGTTTCCATCACAGTAGGACTACTGCTTATCACCCACAATCTAATGGAATGGTCGAACGCTTTCACAGGCAGCTTAAGGTAGCCTTAAAAGCCCAAGGCGATACAACGAAATGGGATGAACTTGTTCCACTGGTTATGTTAGGGATTAGGTCGGCTGTCAAGCAAGATATTGGTTGTTCAGCGGCTGAGCTGGTTTACGAGACAACGTTGCGCCTTCCAGGCGAATTCTTCGAAAGATCAAAAAAGGCCATCGATGTCCCCGAATACATTAATCGTCTTAAAGATCATTTTGCTCACCTACCATTTCACCCAACTCGCCCTCAGGTTATCACTCCAAATTTGCCGAATGCTTTAAAAACAAGTAATTTCGTTTTTATACGGAACGACGAATCCCGTAAAGGTTTGTACGTTGCTTTCAATGGGCCTTTCAAGGTGCTGGAGAGGTATGATAGATATTATGTAGTAGAAAAGAACGGTAAGGCTGATACCGTTTCAATCGACAGGTTAAAGCCAGCGCATTTGGATTCTGACCCGGACGTAAGTTCGTCATCATCTGCGCCACAAACGAGCAAGGCGAAAGCTGTTTCAGCCGGCATGTCTAAATCGAATGTTTCGGTTCCTAATCCAGGCACTAGTTCATCAGCACCCCCCCAGCAAAGTAAGTACACTAGTAAAAGTGGTCGAAACGTTCATTGGCCAAAGAAGTTATCCGAGTACGTATAACACTCCGTATTTAGGAAGGGGAGTAATGTGGCGAGCTGCATCGTTTATATATGTATATTCGCGTCGTTTATTATGTAACTTCTATATTCCTGGTGCTAAACCAGCTGCTTTATTTTATTACTTACTTCCTTCGCTAATATTCACCAATTCAATATTCACCAATTCAAATATTCACCAATTCAATATTCACCAATTCAAATATTTACCAATTCAAATATTCACCAATTGTCATCTCTATATTATTCGTGTCATTTAATAAAAACAATTCTTAAGCAATGACTGGTCCCAAAAGTTTTATAGACATTACATTTAGATTTTTTCATATTCTTAAATATAACCTTATATGATGTATTTTTATTTAAAGTGTCAACACTTCCTTAAGTTTGGACAACTCTATTATTTTTTGTTTTTAAGTTTTTTTTTAGCCAAATTTTCTAAATTTATAGTTTGTACCTTATTTAATATGTTCATCATAAAATTCAAAAAGTTATTTTTGTTATGAGCAAAATAAGTCATATTCAAAAAAACTTTACCTAAGAGTTATCTAATTATCTCCTGCACTTTTAAGAATCTCAGTATTAATTTAAGGAATCATTGATTTAACCTATTTATATCTAGAATAGACTTTTATTTGATGTAATTAAGCTTTAACAATTAACAAATGATAATACTCTAGCTTTGTTGTATAATCTAAAGATTTGTAGGAAGAACTGATACACCCTCTCCTAAAAAATCATAGAATGCTATAAATAAACTTACAAATAATTTGAATAAGTTATATAATATATAAGTGCTAATTATAAGTTACCTTCATGTGAGATGTCAAGAGTTATCTAAATATCTCCTGCACTTTTAAGAATCTCAGTATTAATTTGAGGAATTATGATTTAACCTATTTATATCTAGAATAGACTTTTATTTGATGAAATTAAGCTTTAACAAATGATAATATACTAGCTTTGTTGTATAATCTAAGGATTTGTAGGAAGAATTGATACACCCTCTCCTAAAAAATCATAGAATGTTATAAATAAACTTACAAATTATTTGGATAAGCTATATAATATATAAGAACTTAAGACATTTTACATTTGAAAAACATTTTACACTTGGAAAATTTAAAATGACGGGAGTTTAAATATTTAGAGATTTTTACAAATGAACTTTTGTCAATTGAAACGATACGGGCTCGAAGCAGCAGTTGAAAATAAACGGTAAAATGAACGTTATAATGATTGGCTTATTACTTAAGATATATGACATATCATATAAATTTCAGTTGCGAAATTGTCTATGAATTTTATTGGTTGTCCGTATTATGAACGGTCGTTATTTTGAACAGAAGCGAAAATTATGATATAAGCTTTTAATTTAGGTAGATCTAAAGGTTTCATACATAATTAGGGTTCTCTATAATAGGGGTAGGGTTAAGGTTAGGGTAAGGATTTAGTTATTTTTAGGTGTTTTATAACGTTTGACCCCGATTCAGTGCATCATATGTTAAAATTCGGTACCTAGGTCTATTTGATGACATATTTAATAATTCTTATTATAAAAGCCAAGTCAACAACAAATTTGTAATCAATACATATAAGTTTTGCTATTAAAGCGCGATTAGTGTTTCGATCTCGTCTCGGTCTCGAAAACAAAATCTCGTCTCGGGAGCGATTAAGAAAATCTCGTCTCGGTCTAGAAAAATCTCGGTCTCGTCTCGTCTCGACTTTTAAAAAATATAAATACGGAATAAAAATTTGTCGAGTGTTTTTAAAAATATTAAATCAGTGTAAAAAAATCCAAATGGTAAACTTTAATATTTTTCGAAAAATTTTAATACACAAACTTTTTAAAGATTTAGCGGGACAGGACTCTCATTGACAATAGAAAAATATGAATTAATTCATAAAGATAACATTTTATATGGAAAGTACAGGTTCGTGTATTTATTTTATATTGCATAATTGTAGAAATTATAGTAAATTTGAATGCACCTGCCAACCCTATTTATAATATGAACAGTAATGCATACGTCAAAACTATGTATTTACATAATGTCTTATTAAGGTTCAAAAATTTGGGAGGTATACTATTAGTTTAAGCATAAAAACAGTTAAAAAACTTATGACTCAAGATTTAATCTATTACCGTGTCATTTAATATTTTAACTTTTGAAATCGTTAGGCGGGTGCTCAAAAACCTCGAGCACCTTAGTTCAAGTTGTATAATTGTTCAAAGATTGAACACCAATTTATAATTAACGCATTATGCAGGATGAGTAACTGCGAAATTCAAATATGCTTTAGTTACTATTCCATTAGAACTTATTCTAAGCCTAACATTTTTATTATAAAAGTATTCACACACCCTAAGGGTCAACCATATTTAGGTAAATCTAAATGATTGCCAAATTTTAATTTTTGCAAAGATGTATAAAATTTACTACACTTAAAATTTTTTGTATATCAAATAGATTTCATACATATTGATTTGCACTTATTACCTTAAATGTATCATGCAAATTAAAATAATCAATAATTTACTAAAATTTACGATCAATAGATCTCGCCGAAAAAATCTCGTCTCGTCTCGTCTCGACATCAAAATTCTCGTCTCGTCTCGGTTTTTCGAGACGAGACGAGACCGAGATTTTTCTCGGTTTTTCCGCATCACTAAGCGCGATAGAGCATATGTCCATTTTTTTGTACTTAGTAATTTGTAAATATAGGGCTAAAATACGTTAGCAGTGGCTGCCCTAAAATAATAACTTAGATTTTAAATAAACTATAGCCTTTTTGAAAAGACCGATGGGCTTTGCACACTATTTTCACTATTGACCATACGAATTATTGAAGCAAAACTGTGAGTGTAGATAACATAAGAGTAAGCCTCAAAATTTATCATCCAATATTATCAATGGCCTTAAATAATACGGTTTTATTTTTTAGACGCATTTTTCCCTTTCCCTTACATTTCTCAATAAATTACTCTTCTTCCTAAAAGAACCTTGTTTAGAATTTCATATAATATACAATTTTAAAACAGAGGGACACGGCGTCGATAGGGAGCCCATAAATTGCATAACAATTTATAAAATTTTTGTAAACAGTTTAGTATTTTATAATTTATGCAAAACCCTCTAGTCCCCTTTGTTTTCTTGGCTATTATTAAATGCGTTTTGAGCAATTTATACACAAGTTACATGATTTATCTTATGTGTCTTGGTTGATCTTGGCGAAATCTTAATGTATGAGTAGTACTTTAAAATGTATCAAATATTACAAGACTAATATCCAAATTGCGATCTAATTATGAATTTCTTAAGATTCAATCAGATTTCTTTTATATGTTAATATAGTCAATTTATGATTCCAAAAAGGATGGCTTAAATGGCAAAGTACATTCGGTGTAGTGAGGGACAAAAAGATGCTAATATGATTGAAAAGCTTACAAATCCATAGTGAGACAGGTTTTAAACCATGGATGTGAAACATTAGCATCAAATGCCAATGAAAAAGTGATCACAAGCCGCGGAGATGAAAAGAATACGGTGGAGTTCGGGGTATATGCTCGACTATATGACGGATGACTGTCAGGGCAAAATGGATATGCAACCTAAGGAGAAGTTGATTAACGAAAATCGGCCAAGGTGTTATGGTCGTGAAAGAAGACGAATGATGTAAATCGAAAAGTATTTATGGATTTCAGGGGAAGAGAGGAGGAGGACAAACTTGTGTTACTTGGAAATGGCAAGTGATTATAAAAACTATAATGATACATCAGTGTATGACCCTTAGACGGCCTTTGTGATGAGTGCGAAACGATGCCAAGCGAAATTCTAGGACACCATTTTATAAAATGTTTAAGATATAATGCATATATCTGTTTTTTCTAATGGACTCAATCGAACAAGTTGAAGAAAAATTTTAAGACTCCTGCAAATAAATCTCTCAAAATTACGAGGGAAAAATTATTTTTCCCTATTATCAACTAAAAACATTTGTAATTGATGCTCAAAATTTTCGCCTTGCTTTGCGCCCATCACAAACGCCGCCCGATCCATAGACTAATAAAACCATCGACTGCCGAACAGCTGATAAGTTTTCAACGAGGATAACAAGCGCCCTTTTTTTAGAAATTGTTACCAGACAATAGAATTTAGCATAATTTAATGTTTTAATTTACTTATATTTTTAAATTTATAAATTAAGCTATTAGTCTTATTTATTTTCTTCAGTATTATATTTTGGAGAAGTATAAATATACCTGTTGTTGAGTGTTTCCCACAAGATGGCAGCTATTAAGATGTCTGAATGATTTCAATAATAAAACTCAGCTGTTCGGCAGTCTATGGTTTTATTAGTCTATGGCCCTATCCGAGGGTTGAAGAAACTTATCAGAACAAACCCACAATTGTGGAGCCAATTACATGATATTAAAGAAAAAAATTATCAATATGTTTATATATGTGGAAAAGTATTATTGATTTTTTCCATGAAAAAATGCAATAAAAACCTTAGAAGATTTACAAAGATAATTTCATTTAAATAACAGGATGATACAGCAAAAGTAGTACAATCAGTGACCACTTTCATTAAACTTTTCGCTATAACTCAAGCTTTTGCTGAATGTATATTTTTTGTAAACTGAATATGAAAAATAAATAATAATATTTATTTTAACCGTTTCTTCTAGCATTATTGGAATTTGTAGTTAGAATTTAAAATTCATAGACTTGCATATATTTTATGTTAGAATACATTAAGTTCCGCATGCTGAATATGATCAAAATATTGTTTTCATTCCATGAACGCATGTGAGATACCAAAAGTATGACAAATACATCCCATTGGTGTGATTTAAAAGTAGCTTTTCATTTGGTCAAGCCCATAGCTCACGTAAAAAAATCTGCCTTGCCATATGAACCAAGACCAGAAAATCATAGGTTACGTTTATTATAACCAGCACGAGGACAGTCCGTGTGTAAAAAGTGAAGGGTTGTCGTCAGGTCTGAAACCGACTGTAAAAATCCAACTCCACAATTATGATAGTTTCAAATAAAACTTTACAACAGAAAGCTAAAGTGGCCTCCACAAACGACGCGTACTCCATTTCCTGCTAGTGCTATGTGAAAAATACACTAGGGTTACCGCCAGTCACAACGAAGGAAGGAATTCAATTGTGGATAGAATGCGGATTACATGCTGGAATGTGGGCACTTTGACTGGAAAGAGCATCGAGGCCGCACAAATGCTAAAAAGAAGAAAGGTACACATCGGGAACGGAACCAAAGCTCGGGATTCAAGAGAGGAATACAAGCGATTCTGCAGTGGGTCACCATCGTATAAACGGGGTCGACATCGTTCTAACCGAATCGTTCAAGGACAAGGTGGTAGAAGCGTCGTTCAGACAGGCTAATGTGGGTCAAGATTGCAGATCAAGAAGGCCTCCTAACCTTTATGTGCGCGTAAGCTCTTGGGACGGACTTCAAAGCCCATGTAGGAACAGATCTCTCAGGTAGAGCATGGCCTGAAGAATAAAGAAGAAAAAAAACTTCTCCAAGTATCCCAAACATTCGACATGGCGATCGTTAAAGCCTATTTTCGAAAATGGAAAGGTTTTATTGTGACCTTGGGACTAATTTTAGTCAAATTGACTATCTGCTCAAATGGCGAAAAGACTTATGGAGTATCAAGGATTGCAAAGTAATACCGAGAGAAGAAGCCGCCAGGCAACGTCGTGCACTTGTTATGGATGTTGAAAGAAAAATATTTACCGAAAGAATGGCTTATGAACCTCGAATCAGATTGAACAAATTTCATCAGAAAGCCATTACATTAGATCAGATTGAACAAATTTTATCAAAAAGCCTTCACATTAGAGACTTTCAAAGCCCAGCCCGCGGGCCGGACTTGGACGGGCTTCTGCTTAAAACAACAGACCGATATATAACTTAACGGACTCGGGCCGGGCCTATATATACTGGCCCGTTAAAAGCCCGTTACAAAATCAATTAGATTTAGTCTAAAAGAAGGTGTTTTTATAATTTATGATTATTTTATGCCTAATAAATTAACAAAGAAAGTTAAATTTTATTTCCATCCTAGTTCCTCAACCGGCATTATGAATGTTAAAGATAATATATACATGTGATCCCATGGGCGGAGCCAATTTATATTAAAGGGGGGAGGTAGTTTAAATAGGGCAAAAAATGTCTTTTCATCAAGAATTTTTGGATTTGGAGGGAGGCAGAGCCCATCCTTGCCTCCCCATTTATACCCTCTAGCAATATTGAGTGAATTAATTTAATAGTATTTACGATTATTTATGTTAATTGCTATGAAATTTATAAGCTCTCTTTTAATTATCCGTCCTGTCCATCCTGTCCTGTCCTTGTAATTTTTCAATAATTGCGGTGAAAACTTATACGGGTTTATAATGGCTGTGGACTTATGCTTCTGAAAAGACTTTTTTTATTACTGACCGCTGATTGGCTTTCCTTTTTTCGACCTCGCCCAATCTCAAATTCCATTATTGTTTTTATGTCTGACTGATTACCTTAATTAATGAGTTTCTTTTGGCAATTTGTCTAGGTTGTTAATTTATAACGGATGAATGCGAAATTGGCTAAATAATTCCCTGCAAATTAATGCTGACCGTTGCTAGCTTCTACTTTATCTGACCCCGGCCATATGCCAAAATTTATATACTCATTATCATTAACAAATTTATAAACAAATTCAAGAATAAATTTCTTCAAGTTTTTTATAAAAAATCACTGTTTTTTTATTATCAATAACCTAATTATTTAATAAAAAATTTACGGGCCCGGGCCGGACTCGGGTTTTGTATAAAACTAGCAAGCCGGGCCCGGGCTAATAATTTAATATTTTGACAGGCCCGGGCCGGGTCCGGGCTTTTAAACTTTTATTACGGGCGGGCCAACTGACCTAAACAGGCCCGTTGCAGGCTCTACTTCACACTCTTGAGTGCCAGAAAGTTGTGAACATAGACAACGATGAGACTCTAACAGTTGACATAAAGTAACGGCAATTAAGGTTCTAGGACAGACAAAAGAAGACAAAGCTATGAATAGGGAACTATGGTGGTAGAATCAGTCGGTTAAGGATTATATCGAAAGAAAGAAAATTCTACATAGACGGTGGCATAAATTGAAAAAGCGGAAAACTATCTAAAATGTAGGGAGGCAAAGAGAGACGCGAAAAAGACCGTATCAATAGCGAAGAATGCCGCCTATATTGAAATGGCAAGCAAACTCAATCATAATGGAGGCGACAGGCTTATATACAAATTGGCCAAGGTAAGGGAGAAGAAAAGTTGCGATATCGGAGTCTTTAAAATAGCAAAAACGAGATGGGTTAAACTATATTCAGACTAAAGAAGATAATGGAAACGTCGAAAGGATATTTCAAGAAACTTATTAATATTGAAAATGACAGAGATTCCCTTCTCGTGTTTCAGGAATATGAAGTTAGGATAAATGAACAACATGCCAAAAGAAAACGCGAATGGTCCAGGTGGACATATGAAAGCATGGGTCGGATGTCAAGAAGAAGGAGTCACGACTCTGACGAACCTCTTTAACAAGGCGAATTCTTAATCACTGGATAGCAAGCACGATTATACCCTATTTTAAGGCCAAGAAGACCCTTAGGAGTGTAACAATAACAGAGGTATCAAGCTTGGTAAAAACATAGACCAATAGACTGCTCATCTCCTATATATTCACGCATCAAAAGTGTGGCAAAAAACGACCGCCATTATGATAAGTGAAGTAGAGTTTGTATAGCGATGGATTGTATTGGACAATAATCATTGATCTTATTACATGAAACAACCCATTTTAATCATTATAGCGATTTTAAAAATTATCAAACCATATGAATCGCCTAAAATTCATTTTTCACTTTTTAAAATATATGCCAAAATTTGGAATACTTTTTAAAAGGGGAGCAGCCTATTAGTCTATGGGTAAAAACGACGCAATTTTGTTTTTTATTATAATACTTCATAGAAGGATTATTATTTTTTGACATTGCTATATACCAAAGTAGTGGGTGTTTCAAATAAAAGGAGCTAAATTCATAATTTCTAAATATAATTAAGTGTATACTCAGCACAGAACAGAACATCTATAATTTCATACTCACCAATTAAATAACCGTTTATTATTAAACCATGTTGATATTGTTTTTTCAACTAATATGGTAATAGACAAATAAATATAAATTATTAATTGCTATGCAATTTATGGTTTATAAATTGTATCTGTAAAAATATATGCCCATATTTAACAATAAAAATTTGTATTATGCTATTTCGACCCCTTTTTACAATCGCCCCTTAAATTATAATAGTTTGACACAATTACTCGGAAGTTTGTCAGGAAGAGATATTCGACACTAATGTACAGTCTTTTTTTAAATAAATTCCAGTCTTTATATTTTGTGAAACATTTTTCAAATAAGCATAATGAAGGAACATTTAGCCTTTATACATGGGCATGTCCAGGATAGGGGCCAGAAATGCCCGGCCTGCTTAAATTTTAATTTTCGGGCGGGCCCAGGCGGGCACTTTGATAAGATGGCAATTCGGGCATAATTAAAATAAATCATAGTATATTATCTTGTTACTTTTAATTGCTATGCAATTTATGGGCTCACTTTCCATTTTGTTTTGTCTTGCTATTCGGCGTGCGCTATTCGGCGTGCGCACCGAACGTGGATGTCACGCACCGAGTGTCTTGTTTTGTTTACTTTTAATTTTTGTTAATTTAACCAGTTTTTGGTTTCGAATTCCGGTTTTTTTTTGACTATTATGATTGTTCCTGTTACTACCATTGCTATTATGACTTTTTGGCCGTCCGTTGGGTGCTGACCAATGAAAAAAATGACCATTGGCCAAAATGTGAATCCAAGTTTATTTTTTCGTTTTTTTTCGCCTATTATGATTGTTCTTGTTACTACCATTGATAATAAGACTTTTTGGCCGTCCGTTGGCTGCTGACCGATGGAAAAAATGACCATTGTTTAAAATGTGAATCCAAGTATATTTTTTCGTTTTTTTTCGACTATTATGATTGTTCTTGTTACTACCATTGATAATAAGACGTTTTGGCCGTCCGTTGGGTGCTGACCAATGAAAAAAATTACCATTGGTCAAAATGTGAATCCAAGTATATTTTTTCCGTTTTTTCCGCCTATTATGATTGTTCTTGTTACTACCATTGCTATTATGACTTTTTGGCCGTCCGTTGGGTGCTGACCAATGAAAAAAATGACCATTGGCCAAAATGTGAATCCAAGTTTATTTTTTCCGTTTTTTTTCGCTAACATTGATTTATAGACCATCTGTTGGTACTGACCAATTAAAAAAAATGACCATTGGCCAAAATGTGATTCGAAAATTTTTTTCGTTTTTGTTTTGACTTATAAATTTATATCCACTTTTACCGTGTCCTGGCTGCTGACCAATGAAAAAAATGACTATTGGCCAAAATGTGATTCGAAATTTTTTTTTTTTTTTTTGACTATTATGAATTTATAACCACTTTTACCCTGTCCTGGCTGCTTTCAAACCTTCTTTTATTATTAAACAAACATTTGCTTTTTATATTTCTACTAACTGTTTGGTATCCATTACAAAAATAAAACATGTCATTTTGATTTTTATTCATTTTCTTTGTGTTTGGTAAATTGCATATAATTTTAGAATTACTATTTATAATTAGATCCTTTTTTACAAACCTATAGAGGCTTTAATAAACTTATATTTAAAATTTGAGATGTGTTACTCTATTGGTTTTAAAATTATGATCATTTTAAGAATGGGGTCCTACAAACCCCATAAGTCCACTTCGTAGGTCGGGTGGGGTAATAATGACCCCAAGCCGTTTAAAAATGCTGTACAAAATAAATTAGTTGTCTCTAATTATAGGCATAAAATTTAAACCACTTGATCAAATAGGCAAATTAATATATTAATGAACATATAAGAGTTGAAATATTATTCTTGCAAATTTTGGCAAGTTTATATATTATAAAATATCTAAGCTATAGCTATTTAAAGTTTGGGGTATTTTTATAGTTCTAGAATGCACATAACAATTAGTTAACTCCATGTTTTGTTTTACCAATGTATAGCTCAATCGATGTGCTATAGGATGTATTAAATTTCCCTCTGTAGCATTTACTTTAATTCACCAATTAAGTTAAATCTTGTAAAGAAAGTAGTGAAACTAGGAGGAAAAATTGTATATTATTATATAGCAATTAAAAGGGGAAAGGGGGAAATTATTCCTTCGTTATTTTATATTGATTTTTTTTTTCAATGGCGCTATGCCAAGGTTAAACCCCTACCCCTATCTTCCTCTCTTATCCGCCCACCGCTAGGGGGCGGAAGTGGAGGAGATGAAGAAAGGGAGAGAGATCATCTCTCATTATTTCACAATATTGGCATTAATTAGATTATTTTGTCATATATATTTATGTTGTTATCCCAAATCGAGCAAAACCAAAGGTTATATCTTGGGAATGAAATCAAATTCAAAGTGTTTTACATTCCTTTTTGTTAATTTTTTTTGATTAAATAATGTTTTTGTAGATAAAGAATTTCTATTATAAAAAATGAATTTAATTTAGAGAGTTGAAATGAAGCATAGTTAAGCTAAATATTTTTTTAACAAATTTATTCGTTTTTTAAAAAATAAATAAATAAACGACATTTAAAAATCAATTTTTTGGTAAAAAAAAATACATTTAGACAAGCTATTTTGTTTTAAACAGATATTATATCAATGAAAAGTTATCATAATTAAAAACATTAAATAAAATATTAAGTCAAAGACGTTTAATTTTTTGATTTCACCCCCCCCCCCCCCCTTGCCTAGTTACCCCCTCCTTGCCTTTTAAATTTTAGCAAATAAATTAATACAAAATTAGTAATACACTAAAAAAAGCCTAACCCTAGACGAGGATAATTGTTGTTATAACTGGAAACATTCTTTGCGACAATATGGATTTTTGAATTAATAATAGAATTTTTAAAGTATATTTGATTATTTAATGTTCACATTTTATTTTACAAAACAATCCCTTGTTACATAGCCAGCTTCTGCCAAATTAAAAAAATACTATCTTTTTCTTCTTCGAGTTTTTATCACATGCAAAACAAACGTTATAAAACGGTGAGTGAAATTGAGGGTTTAAATAAATGAATTTTCATTTATTTTTTTTGGACAAAAAAGTAGATTTTTATGTTGTGTAACTAGCATGGGAGTAGTAGCCAAGGGGGAAACCCTAGCAATTATCCTACCCCCTATAGGCATTTTCGCCCCTTCCCACCTTTCTTCCTTATAAAAGCATATATATTTTTTTATTGGGTTAATATATTTCATTTAATTAGATTGTGATTTCATAGAAAACCTAATAGTTGGCTGTCTTTGCCAAGGGGGAAACCCTAGCAATTATCCTACCCCCTATAGGCATTCTCGCCCCTTCCCACCTTTATCGCCCATAAATTGCATAGCAAATATGCTACATTTATACGGAGAATAGATGAGTCGTCCTCCCTTCCCTTCTCCCCCTTTCCCGGGGGTCTAGGGGCGGAGCCCCCAGGAGATGGGGGTTTGGGGGCAGAACAGGGAGTTTGGGGGCGAAGCCCCAAGGGGGTCTGGGGGCGAAGCCCCCAGTTACGCCCGATGGGCGTAATTTTTATTGTCCTGTAAACATTTTTAAAAAAATCGAACGCGTTCACGTTCGTTCAAAATTTTATGATAAATTTTTTTTAATTTAATTTAATATAAATAAATGTCTTATATTTTTTACACAATATATTAGCCATGATAAAAAAAATAGGTTTATTTCGATATTATAATTGTAAATATAATATAATAGAGCGAATATAAAGATTTTTTATTTATAAAATTTTTTCTTATCAATTTTTAATAATAATTGTTTTTCAAAATTTTCATCGATAAGCAGGAACGCTTGGCAGTTAGCATGGGCGTAACCAGGGGGGGGGCGGCGAAAAAAAAATTTTTCAATGCAAAAACCCTTAAAAATTAAAAAAAAATACGTTTTGCCCCCCCTATACTTTTAAACGTTTTGACCCCCCCCCCCCCTTCTAATCCAAAACCTGGCTACGCCCATGGCAGTTAATACAGGATTAGCTAAAAACCCGCTCCACAGGGGCAGATGAGGGGATTTGAGTATTATACTTAAACAAATCTTTTAGAGCAAAAAATTTGTTAAAAACATTTAATGCTTCGCTTCAAAAATTAGCGATAAGATATTATCCTATCCGCCCTCTACTTCCTCGTCAAAAAATGATATTTAGGAATTGACAGTTCTTTTATTATTAATTCTAGGGGTTTCAAACCCTTTTTTCAATAAAACTAAAAGTTTATTCTACATTTAGTAATTATTATTAAATTCGGTCCTTTATGAGTAATTATCATATTTTGGCCATGGCAATGTCCATGGACGTACCCAGGTTTTGAATTAGAAGGGGGGGGGGGAGGGGGGGGGCAGATTATTTTTAACAAAAATTTTTTGCTTGACTATTCAAAAATTTTCCTGCGACCAAAAAAAAAGCAACTCCCCTTATTAGGCAGTGGGGGCAGCCGGACCCCCCCCCCCCCTATTTTTATAATACATAATTAATTTACAACCATTCTTTTTTTGCTTCAAATAAAAATTTTCTCCATTATATTCTATAGCAAAGAAAGTATAACTAATTGCAAGAATTTTTTATTAACCTAAATGTAGCAATAAATTTATTAAAATTGTGTGACCATTTTTAATAGTGGTTGAAAGATTTGATTGCATAAATTCGAGGAGTCTAACGTGCAAATTCAATTAATCGGGCCGGGCAGCTCTAATGGTTCGGGCAAGGCCGAGCGGACACTTAGAAGGGTTCAGGCGGGCAATTTAGTTAAAAATTTGAACCGGGTCGGGTTCGGACAGAAAAATGTAAACAAATCTGACCACTGTTTGGGGTCGCATATATTTGGGACTAACGGGCAAATTTGATATTTCGGGCCGGGCAATTCGGGCAGCTTGGCCCGGGCGGGCAATGAAGTAAAAATTGAATCGGGCTGGGTTTGGGCAGAAAATTCCAAACAAATCTGATCTCTGGTCCGGGACTTGAAAAAAACAGGGGGAGGGGCAAAAAGTTTCTAATAAATTAGGTTGGGGCTAAATTTTGAAATAAAAATCGTGATTAGTTAGATTTTAAATTTCTAGATTTTGAGGGCGGGCGAGAAGGAATGTAAATATATATCTTTATAAACATGTCTCAATTGAAAATTTACTTTTTTTAATTTACAAAAACTTGTTATTTATACTTTTACGTGAGATACATCATTTTAAGTAATAATAGTTAAGGTAAATGCTAAATGAAAAATATTTAAAAGACAGGATACAAGTATGTTAGATATCGAATGTTAAATCGGTCAAATAATATAAATGCAAGTTTAATGAATCTCTTAAATTTATGTTATTTTGTCAAGATGTTTCTTGATCCAGGGTAGGAATTTGATGACGTGCGCATATACACCAGGCTTATCTGGGCTAGCACAATTTATTCCCCAACTTACAATACCGATAGCATGCCATCTCTTCATATGTAGGCACACCAAGGGCCCTCCGCTATCACCCTTTTGAATATTAATTTAAAAGTATACTCTATTATAAAGGCTATATGCAAAAAAAAATGCGTGAAGTATATTCATAAACATTATACGTTTCACCCAAACAAATCCTTACAAATCCGCCTCTTTTTTTATAAAGTACAAATTTTCACACGTAAATTTTATTGAAATCAATGATTTTTAAGAACTATAATGCATTTTTCGCTAACAAATTAAATGTAGATTTTAATCAAACTCTTTAAAAATAGTCAGATAGGCTATTATGTCTTTGATTTTTATTATGTAGTCATAAATTTTACGTGGCAGGCGTCTTTTCCACCTTCCAAATAGCCCGCACAAAGCATTGTTTTAGAGATAGCGCCGTCCATGATTCCAGTCTCATTGCATTTTTTAGAATTGATCAAGGGCACGGGTAAATGGTTAAGGTGGCCTCTGGTTTTATTGTCTAACATATTTTAATTTTTTTAATTTTATTAAACGAACACCGAGACAAGCGTTTATGCTATAGTTGAAACAATAAAGGAGGTTTAATTATAGACTAATAATATAGTGGACTGAACAAGTGATTTTTGCCCTAAACTTTATTAGGTGTTTTAAGGCTGCAAATGTTAGGGAAGAAAGAATAATGAGAACATATAAGGATTATTCTTCCTTACGTAAGTTTAATGAAGAGCGTTTAGCTTGTCAATATATGTTTCAAAATGGCGGTCTAAACTCTTTCATTCTTGTATTATCAGTTTATGGTTTTGTACTTATTATAACAATAAATTTCTAGTTTCATAAATTTCTTTTATTGATATAAAGATGTTTGCAAAACTAACAGTATCGTTACTACCGATTATAAGTGGAATAAAATTCTGCCAGCTTTATTTTTTAATAACTATATGTTATTTATTAAATTTAGTTTTGCATTTTTACTTCATTGGCCCCATCTTATTAAAGGCACTTAAATATTTTGCAGCAAACATCTTTAATTTTAATGTCTGCTTTGTTATCATAAATTGGTTAGTAGAAGTGAAAAATTTAAAATAATTTCAAAAAAGTGCAAAAAAAATTTTTTAATCTGAAATATAGATTAAAACAAATGATTATGAATATTTGTTTGTATACTAAATATACCCAATATGTAACTTAAATTAACACAACCCACTTATGTTAATATTTAAAATAAGGATATACCTCTGGTTTCACCCCAGCCAGAGACTACACATTCTTTGAATGTACTCAATACTGCTTGAGGCGGTAAGCAGAGTGAAGATACGTAACCGTTAAATTCAAAATCCTCCTTTAAAATGACAAAAGCAATGTCATTGTCGAATGCACTGCCTATTAGTAAAACAAAAGGAGCCCTTGTTTGTGTATCAAAATAATTAAACGGCTTTCTTATACACCGCAAAAAATTATATTATAAATTTAAAATATCGGTTTTGTTTTTTAATCCCTATTATCCCTAGTCATTTTTGAAATCGAAGCAAACGAATTAGATAAACATAAAATGATATGGACACTAATATAAAAGTTTCGTTAAGCCTGCTCATTTATTTTTAGTTGATAAAAATATTGCATTTAACAGATAGTGAAAATAAGCCAATTGTATAATTCTAACCCTTATTGTGCAAATGGATACCTGAACTTAGGCTGAAGGGAGAGCTTCCACCCCGGTTAATTTAATAAATTATAAGAAAGTGACAATCATAATTATTGAAATTCTTTAAGCTTAGTCTATGAGCGAAAACATTGTGTGTCTGCTATTTTCTTGAGTCACGCGCGCTAAAGTTTTAAATATGTTTTACCAATCACTTTCTTGATCCAATTTGCCTGTGGTTGACATATTTAAGAGCAGACTCAAATATATATGCTTGTCGAATAATTAAAGTTTTTAAAAAATTTTGCTAAGTGATAATGATAGTCAATGTTAGAAAAATGGTGTTTACCTTTTTGCTGGAAACCCTTGTGGGAATAAACATGTTTTATTTTTCGGATTTGCTTGTTAGATTCTTTGGCATCTTTGTAATCGACTCTTACCAAACCGGCTATTACCTTTAACTTCTTTTTGATGTAGTTGTTGCTAATTATACGTTAGAAAATTATTAACTTCTAAATAATTTATGCTTAATTTATATGCTTATTCCAAACCTTATTTAATTAATAAGAGAGTGGGCACTCAATTTTACTTCGATTATTAATTGCTATGCAATTTATGGGCTCGTTTTTTGTTGTCCGTCCGTCTGTCCGTCTGTCCGTCCGTCCGTCCATCCCTATCTATTTGCATTGGGTATATTAGGTTATCGCTTTTTTAAATTAATGCATGAGAAAGAGGTGCCCCACCCCTCCTCTCTATCTCCCTCGCTGTGTTATTTTTTAAATTAATGCATAAGAGGTGCCCCACCCCTCATCTCTATCTCCCTCGGTGTGTTATATATAAGATTTGTTAAATTATCTATTATAAAATAAACATAAATAAAAGTTGTTAGTTTTTAATGGCTATGCAATTTAACTAGTTATATAATAAACATAAATAAAAGTTGTTTACTTTTAATTGCTATGCAATTTAACTAGTTTTTGTTATATAATAAACATAGATAAAAGTTGTTTACTTTTAATGCTATGCAATTTAACTAGTTATATAATCAACATAAATAAAAGTTGTTTACTTTTTAATTGCTATGCAATTTAACTAGTTTTGGGGTTAGAATCCAGAGTTTTTTTGACTCTTATGATTGTTCTTGTTACTATCATTAATAATAAGAATTTTTGGCCGTCCGCTGGCTGCTGACCAATGAAAAAATGACCATTGGCCAAAATGTGAATCGAAATTTTTTGTTTTGTTTTTTTTGACTATTATGATTGTTCCTGTTTCTACCATTGCTATTATGACTTTTTGGCCGTCCGCTGGCTGCTGACCAATGTTATATAATAAACATAAATAAAAGTTGTTTACTTTTAATTGCTATGCAATTTAACTAGTTTTTGGGTTAGAATCCCGGAGTTTTTTTGACTCTTATGATTGTTCTTGTTACTATCATTGATAATAAGACTTTTTGGCCCTCCGTTGTCTGCTGACCAATGAAAAAAATGACCATTGGCCAAAATGTGAATCCAAGTTTTTTTTTCGTTTTTTTTTTTGACTATTATGATTGTTCCTGTTACTACCATTGCTATTATGACTTTTTGGCCGTCCGCTGGCTCCTGACCGATGGAAAAAATGACCATTGGCCAAAATGTGAATCGAAATTATTTTTTTCGTTTTTTTTGACTATTATGATTGTTCCTGTTCCTACCATTGCTATTATGACTTTTGGCCGTCCGCTGGCTGCTGACCAATGGAATAAAATGACCATTGGCCAAAATGTGATTCGAAAACTTTTTTTTCGTTTTTTTTTGACTATTATGAATTTATATCCACTTTTATCGTGTCCTGGCTACTGACCAATGGAAAAAAATGCCCATTGGCCAAAATGTGATTCGAAAATTTTTTTTTCGTTTTTTTTACTCTTATGAATTTATATCCACTTTTACCGTGTGCTGGCTGCTGACCAATGGAAAAAAATGACCATTGGCCAAAGTGAGCATCAAAATTTTTTTTCCGTTTTTTTGGCTATCATTGACTTATAGAGTATTTGTTGGTACTGACCAATAGAGAAAAAGTGACCATTGGCCAAATTTTTGATTTTTTTAATTAAAAATTGTTTAAATTCAACAAAAAATTTCTCCCAACAATTCTGCAAATTCTTAACATTGTGTTGTTTTATAATATAATGTTTGTTAGACCCATAATCACTAAAGGCCATAAAAACTAATGTAATACGCAACTAGATGCAAACACTAAATCTAACCCTAACCCTTGCCTATATTACATTTTGCCTTTATTACATTTTGCCTATAATGGAAAATTTGTATAAATAATTAATTAATCACTAGGCATTTAATACCCCCCTATAGGCATTCTCGCCCCTTCCCACCTTTCTCGCCCATAAATTGCATAGCAAATATGATACATTTAGACGAAGTACAGATGAGTCGTCCCCCCTTCCCTTCTCCCCCTTCCCACGAGGGCCGAAGGCCCGAGTTTTATTACACACCAATATATAATCTTAATAGCAATTTAATCAATTAATAAAATAATATAATTAAAGAATCAATTTATTTAATTATGAAAAAACTCATTTTCATTTATAAACCAACGAGCATATAGGTTGATTAGAGACAGGTGGAATTACTCCAGGCCCAAGAAACAGTGGGCGGCAGTTAGAACGACGTTTGGTCTAATGATGAAGCCACTGCAAACTGTATCAAGGTCGGTCGCAATGATAATTTGCCAGGGCCATGCATGGGCAGGAGACCTTTGGCCTTCTATAATACGAAGTCCAATGAAATTGTAATTTTTAATATCCGTATTCAAGCCACACTTGGCATCGTTCAAATCGTATAAGTCAGGTTTAACCGTTGTCATAGGCTCAATTCTGGCCGTGGGGGAAGGGAAGATTTGAGTATTGATTTTGGGTTGTTTTGTAAATGACAGGACAGTTACTAGGGAATAAACCAAGTGGTCTAATAAAAAATCACGAATTTAGAGTACACTAAATTCTCAACTTAAACGCGTTCTGTCCATAGACTAAATTATTGCATCAAAATATAATAAGTAACGTAAGCTATGTACCATTTTGGTTGGGCTTTTTAAAAGGCTCTAGAAGAAAAAATAATGAAAACATTAAAGGGTTATCCCTCTATACCTGAGTTTAATAACATTTAATTATTCAACTAACATAAAAAAGCGTTTTGTTTACCAATATATGCCTCAAACATGGGGGCCTACCAACTTACCTAAAAATGTTCAGCTGTTAATTAATCTGTTCTATCATTAGTCTATGGTTCTGTTAGTCTTCAGAAACTATGTAATGCGATGGGGCAGTCAAAGTTTAAATGTAAATAGTAACGTTATAAAAAGTCTTTTTTAATATGTCGCTAATCTTGCAAGTTTAGATGATACCTAAAGGCCTTAGCATTAGCATAAGTAGAGCCCGCGGATTCTATTAAAATTTTATAAAATTGAATTCACTGCATTACGAATCTATAATAAAATAATTGTATAAAATAAATTTTGTTAATATTTAATTACTTTTTTAAAGTTGTACAATTTTTTTTATATCAATGGCCCTTTAAAAAATCAATCCGCCTTATATGAATTTAGTCCCACTGTGCAAATATGATTAAAGCATGACTACAAACCTTTTACATAATAGCTTTCCTATAGTGTATATAATATAACATCTTATGCCTCAGACCCTTTTTGTATCCGAAAGACTTGTTTTATTTATAAATTATTATATAATATAAATTTAAAATTCTTTATTAATACTATTTAGCAAAATATTTATATTCATTGTTTGAAGTACAACTTAGTTTTTCGTATTATATAAGATTAACTATTGTTGATGGTTTGTGGACAGGGGTATATACAATAAATCTAAAATTCTTAAACGTATTAATACTATATAACAAATTATTTATATATTCATCATTTAAAGTACAACTTTTATTAAATAAGATTACCTGTTGTTGGTGGTTTGTATGGTAAAATCGAGACTGGATGAACTTGATTCCATAAAATAGTATAATCAAATGAATAGTTCAACATATTTCTTTACTTTTCCCAAATCATTTATTTATTTCACAACAATTCTTTAAATAATAATTTATTTAATCAAAATATTTCGTTTACGACGGTCCCAAGTCAGTGTGCAAAAAGTGGAGGGTTGGCGTCAGGTCGGAAACCGGCTGTAAAATAAAAACCAACTCCAAAAATATGATAGTTTCAAGCAAGATTTTGCAAGAAAAGGCTAGGGCGTCCTCCACAAACGACGCGCACTGCATACCCCGCCCGTGCAATGTGAAAAATACGCTAGGGTTACTGCCCAACTCACAACGAAGGCGGTTAAGAAAATTAGTTGTTGAAAGAATGCGAATAACGTGCTGGAATGTGGGAACGTTGACGGGGAAGAGCATCGAAGTCGCACAAATGCTGAAGAAGAAAGGTACACATCGCTTGCCTACGAGAGACGAGGTGGAACGGAACGAAAGCCCGGGAATTAGGAGGATACAAGCTTTTTTACAGTGGGTCACCAAATCGTAGAAACGGGGTCGGTAACGTTTTAAGCGAATCGTTGAAGGATAAGGTGGTGGAAAAGCGTTGTTCCGACAGACTAATGTGGGTGAAGATTGCAGATCAAGGGCGCCTCCTAACCGTTATGTGCGCGTATGCTCCCCAAATTGCATGTATGGAATCAGAGAAAGACATATTCTTTGATTCATTGTTAAAGGAAATACAAGGAATCCGACAGGAAGAAAGGCTAATTATTGGGGCCGATTTCAACGCTCACGTAGGGAAAGATCGCCTCGGGTATGAACGCAATCATGGACGCTATGGGCATGGTCTGAAGAACAAAGAAGGGGGAAAATTTCTTCAAGTATCCCAAGCATATGACATGGCGATCGTTAACACAATTTTCAAAAACGCGAAGATCATATTGTGACCTATAGAAGTGGGAAGCATTTTAGTCAAATTGACTATTTGCTTATACGGCGAAAGGACTTATGGAGTATCAAGGATTGCAAAGTAATACCGGGAGAAGAAATCGCCAGGCAACATTGTCCCCTTGATATGGATCTTGATAGAAGAGTATTTCCCAAAAGAAGAAAGGTCTATGAGCCTCGAATTCGATACGAAAGGCTAAAGGATACGTCGACAAACGTAAAATACCATCAAAAAGCCTCCTCACTCTAGGGTGCACGGAAGTTGCAAAGGGACGTAGACGACGATTGGGAGACGCTATCTAAGGACATAAAGGAAACAGCGATTCGTGTTCTAGGACAGACCAAAGGAGGCAAAGCTATGAATAGGGAACTATGGTAGTGGGATCAATCGGTTAGGGATTTCATCGAAAGAAAGAAATATCTATATAGACGGTGGCATAAATCAAACAAGTCGGAGGATTATCAAGAGTATAGGGACGCAAAGAGGGCCGCAAAACAGGCCGTTGCAATAGCGAAGAATGCCGCCAACACCAAGATGGCAAACAAACTGGATCATAAAGGGGGCGATAGGCTTATGTACAAATTGGCCAAGATAAGGGAGAAGAAAAGCCGCGATGTCGGAGTTCTTAAACTAGTCAAAGACGAGAAGGGTCAAACCTTATTCAAGCCGAAGGAAGTGATGGAAAGGTGGAAAGGATATTTTAAGAACCTTATGAAGAGTGCAAATGACAAGGATATTCTTCCCGAAATTGAGCCAAATATAAATATGGTCGAAATCTTTCAGGAGGATGAAGTTAGGACACAAATGAACAAGATGCAAAAAGGAAAAGCAAATGGCCCAGATGGAGTACCTATGGAAGCATTGCTCGGATGTCGTGAAGAAGGAGTCACCACCATGACGAACCTCTTTAACAAGATATTGGTAGAAGAGCGAGTTCCTAATCAATGGAGAGCAAGTACGATTATACCCTTATTTAAAGGCAAAGGAGACCCTCAAGACTGTGGCAAATAGGGAGGTATCAAGCTAACTTGCCACTCCTTGAAGCTTATGGAAAGGATTTTAGTAACAAGGCTGAAAAACGAGATCGAAATATCGGCTAACCAATTCCGATTTGTGGACGGCAAATCCACAATCAACCCAATCTTCGCCCTAAGACAATTGATAGATAAGTATGGTAAGAGGAAAGACCTACATATGGTCTTTATCGACTTGGAGAAAGCTTATGACACGGTCCCCCGCGATTTAATATGGTGGTGCCTGAGAAAACAAAATATCCCTGACGCATATATACGGCTTATGAAAAATATTTATGAAACCTCAAACTCTTGCGTTAGGACGACAGTTAAAGACTCTAAATCTTTTCGGGTTAAAATTGGATTACATCAAGGATCTGCTTTAAGTCCCTTTTTATTTAATATAATTATAGACATGATAACGAGGGACATTCAGAAGCCATCGCCATGGTGCATGCTATATGCCGATGATATTGTTCTATGCGAGGAAACAAGGGAGAAAGTATTCTAAGAAACCGAAAAGTGGTCAAAGCGCTTAGCTGGATATGGTTTAAAACTTAAAGGTCAACGATCGAAAAACGGTATACATGGAAATGAACGGTACAAGCAGCCCATCGCTGAATGACCATCTAAAGTACCCAAAAGTAGACAGATTTACATACCTCGGCTCGATGCTACATCATGAGGGAGGTTGCGCAACGGAAGTCCATGCCCGGATCCAAAAAGGATGGCTTAAATGGCGAAGTATATCTGGTGTAATGTGCGACAAGAAGATGCCAATATAGTTGAAGAGCAAAGCTTACAAATCCATCATTATGGAAGTGAAACATGGGCATTAAACACCACGGAAGGAAAGCTATTACAAGCCATAGAGATGAGAATGATACGGTGGAGCTTGGGGTATACTAAGCTCGACCATATGACGAATGACTTTCTCATTACAAAAATGGGTATTCAACCTATGGCGGACATGATTAACGAAAATCGGCTAAGGTGGTATGGGCATATACTAAGAAGAGACAGGAATGACGTAAATCGAAAAGTACTGGACATGGCGGTACCGGACAAGAGAGGAAAAGGACGACCCCGTGTCACGTGGAAAGGGCAAGTCGATAAAGTAATGAAAACAAAAGAGATTAGTCAAGGCACTCACCCGGTCAAGATGGAAGAAACTCATCAAAACAAACCCCATGACTGTGGGACCAAATAACTGATAAAGAAGAGGAGGAGATTTCGTTTGTATTAAAATGAGGTGAACCACAATAACAAATAGTTTTATACTAATCTACAATTTCATATAAAACTCAAACATCCTTAAGGTCATGGGCATAGCCCAGAGGTGGTAAGAAGGTGCATCTGCCCTCCTCTAAAACCAAAAAATCATAAAAATTTTGTAAAATTATGATTAAAATTTGAAATAAATAATTTTGCCCCTCCCTGAATCATTATTGTCCCCTTTAAATCTAATCCTGGCTACACCCATGCTTAGGGCTACACATCTAAATGAAGTAAGTATTAAGAGTTTTAGCAAATTAGCAATTTTATGGGTTTTAAACATAAATTAATTAATACAAGGACATAAACTTAAAATTACATTTGCGAATAAACCATTTCTAATTGATTGGCCACCTTGACAAATAATGAGGGCTAAAAGCATGAGCGTAGCCAAGATTAAGATTAGAGGGGGGCAATAATGATTTAGGGAGGGACAGTCATCATTTTTTAAAATTTTAGCCATAATCTTAATATATTTAAAAAAAAATTGGATTTAGAGGGGGGGGGGCAGCCCCTCTCTGCCCCCCCCCCTGCCTACGCCCATGACTAAATTTAGCTATATACTAGTTTTCATTCATTTAATCAACTATAAAATGCTTAAAATTATATGCCCATTGCGACATATTTTAAAGCGTTCGGTTAAAGAAAGCTTGATAATGTTTTTGTTATAAAACATTTTACTTTTTTTAAAAGGAACAAATTTGACATTGGGTGTAAGAGGGGGAAAAGTTGCCGTGTTGATTTTGACGGAGTTAGGTTTGTGCGGTACAACTGTATGAAATGATGTTATAAATTCATGTAATAGGTTGGGCATTTTGACAACACATCGCAAATGAATAGCCAAATATATTCCAGAATTCTACAATTTCATATTAATTGCTATGCAATTTATGGGCTCGCTTTTTGTTGTCCGTCCGTCCGTCCAACGTTCTTAATTGCTGGTTCGATAGCCGGAGAGGGCAAATTTTTTTTAAATTAAATAAATATATTGCTCTTGTTAATACCATTGATAACATGCTTTTTTGACCGTGTCCTGGCTAGTGACCAAAAAAATGACCATTGGCGAAATTGTGATTCGAATTTTTTTGTTTCGTTTTTGAATTGGTATATTAGGTTAATATTGATAATTACCCTATGCCCTCCCATGCCTCTACTGATATGGGTTCCTGTGGCCCCCCCCCCCCCAAAAGCCTATGCCTCTACTGATGTGGGTTAGAATCCCGGCGTAGGCAAACTCTTAATTGCTGGTTAGATACCCGGAGAGGGCAAAACTTTTTTTTAATTAAATTAATATATTGTTCTTGTTAATACCATTGATAATATGACATTTTGACCGTGTCCTGGCTACTGACCAATGAAAAAAATGACCATTGGCCAAAGTACAAATCGAAATTTTTTTCGTTTTTTATGAATTTACAGTCAAAACCGTTTAATTGCAAAGTCTTGGGCCTGAAAAAAAATCGCGATTAACCGATATTTCGCGATTAAACGATGGAAATAAAAGTATATGTACATTATATTAAATATTCATTTCTTACTCTTCGCAGTAAAACGATATTTTATATAATTATCTGGTTGATTTAAGGACTCGAAAATGTTTGGGAATATCCGATAGTGTACTATTAAGCGATTTGTCAATAAACGATGTTTTTGTTAATATTATCGTTTAAAAAAACAAAATGGCGGTTAACTTCGCGATTAAAAGATTTTCGCAATAATCCGATTTGCGATTAATAAGTTTCGACTGTATATTTTTTTTGACCGTTGCTGGCTACTGACCAATGAACAAAATGACCATTGGCCAAATTATAAATCGAAATTCGTTTTTTGAATTGCTATAGGTTAACATTGATAATTACCTATGCCCCCCACAAAGGCCTATGCCTCTACTGATATGGGTCCATGTGCCCCCCCCCCCCCAAAGACTTATGCCTCTACTGATGTGGTTTCGAATCCCGAGAGGACAAATATTATTTTTTTTAATTAATATATTGTTCTTGTTAATACCATTGATAATATGACTTTTTGGCCGTCCGCTGGCTGCTGACCAATGAACAAAGTGACCATTGGCCAAATTGTGAATGAAATTTTTTTTCGTTTTTTTTTCGTCTCTCATGTATTTATATCCTTTTTGACCGTGTCCTGGTTACTGAACAATGAAAAAAAATGACCATTGGCCAAAGTGTAGCAATTTTTTTTTCTATATTTTAAATATAGGCTATTTTGCCGTTTGCTGGCTACTGACCAATAAAAAAAAAGACCACTGGCCAAAGTGAGATTAAGGTCAAATTTTATCTCTAGATTATTATTATTGGCCAGTATTTGGTAGTCTGCTGGTTACTGACCAATGGAAAAAATGACCACTGGCCAAAGTCAGATTAAAATCGATTTTTTTTCTAGATTATAATTATAGGCTAGTTATTTGGCTGTCTGCTAACCATTAAAAAATGACCACTGGCCAAAGTGATGGAAAAAATGACCAATGGCCAAGGTCTGATTAGAAATTTTTTTCGTTTTTTTAATATCTTGTTTATACTATACATATGCGCATGATTTTAATAGAGTCTATAGTCATAATTCAAATTATGGGTCGCCTACACCAAATTGTTTAAATTTGTACGGTGTCAAAAAAAAACTCTAAATTGAAAGTTGTACGTTTTGGAAGAATATTGGCTTTTCCAAGGTTATACCCTCTATTTGCGTTCCTTTCATTTTGATTAATTTAGAAGTTGATAAATAAGAATGAATGAAAGAAAACCTATTCCTCAATAATAGCAGGTTTTACAAAAATTTCACTTTTTAAATATTTGTATAAATAATCAACTAATCATTATGCATTTTATACCCCCTTATAGGCATTTTCGCACCTTCCCACCTTTCTCGCCCATAAATTGCATAGCAAATATGCTACGTTTATACGGAGTATAGATGAGTTTCATTCCCCCATCCCTCCTGCACCTTCCTCCCCCCTTCCCTTCCCACGAGGGCCGAAGGCCCGAGTATTTTACAGGTTTTTAACCGAGATCCCGTTCATTTGAATTAATTTTTTTTTATCACAATCCGACAGGAAATCAACATTAATTGTCATATAAAAACTAAGCCAAATCAAAGAAATTTTAACACTACCTAAAATAACTTTTAATAATATTAACTTTCTATAAAATTCGATAGTTTTCGTTTTAAGTAATTCAATATATAGTTTTGACCCTTACCCCAAGCGACTAGAAATTTTTAATCCTAGTCGTGTGGTATTCCGCGCACAGGACTCTAATATTATATATACGCGTCACTTATATTTTTTTGATATTATCACAATTCATTTGCTAAATAGCTCTTAGATTTTAAAGCGTTCGGTTAAAGAATGCTTGATAATGTTTTTGTTATAAAACATTTTACTTGTTTTAAAAGGAACAAATTTGACATTGGGTGTAAGAGGGGGAAAAGTTGCCGTGTTGATTTTGACGGAGTTAGGTTTGTGCGGTACAACTGTATGAAATGAAATGATGTTATAAATTCATCTAATAGGTTGGGCATTTTGACAACACATCGCAAATGAATAGCCAAATATATTCCAGAATTCTACAATTTCATATTAATTGCTATGCAATTTATGGGCTCGCTTTTTGTTGTCCGTCCATCCGTCCAACGTTCTTAATTGCTGGTTCGATAGCCGGAGAGGGCAAATTTTTTTTTAATTAAATAAATATATTGCTCTTGTTAATACCATTGATAACATGCTTTTTTGACCGTGTCCTGGCTACTGACCAAAAAAAATGACCATTGGCCAAATTGTGATTCGAATTTTTTTGTTTCTTTTTGAATTGGTATATTAGGTTAATATTGATAATTACCCTATGCCCTCCCATGCCTCTACTGATATGGGTTCCTGTGCCCCCCCCTACAAAAGCCTACGCCTCTACTGATGTGGGTTAGAATCCGGGCGTAGGCAAACTCTTAATTGCTGGTTCGATACCCGGAGAGGGCAAAACTTTTTTTTAATTAAATTAATATATTGTTCTTGTTAATACCATTGATAATATGACTTTGTGACCGTGTCCTGGCTACTGACCAATGAAAAAAATGACCATTGGCCAAAGTATAAATAGAAGTTTTTTTCGTTTTTTATGTATTTACAGTCAAAACCGTTTAATTGCAAAGTCTTGGGCCTGAAAAAAATCGCGATGAACCGATATTTCGCGATTAAACGATGGAAATAAACGTATATGTACATTATATTAAATATTCATTTCTTACGCTTCGCAATAAAACGATATTTTATATAATTATCTGGTTGATTTAAGGACTCGAAAATGTTTGTGAATATCCGATAGTGTACTATTAAGCGATTTGTCAATAAACGATGTTTTTGTTAATATTATCGTTTAAAGAAACAAAATGGCGGTTAACTTCGCGATTAAAAGATTTTCGCAACAATCTGATTTGCGATTAAAAAGTTTCGACTGTATATCCTTTTTGACCGTTGCTGGCTACTGACCAATGAACAAAATGACCATTGGCCAAAGTATAAATCGAAATTCGTTTTTTGAATTGCTATATTAGGTTAACATTGATAATTACCTATGCCCCCCACAAGGGCCTATGCCTCTACTGATATGGGTCTATGTGCCCCCCCCCCCAAAGACTTATGCCTCTACTGATGTGGTTTTAAATCCCGGAGAGGACAAATATTATTTTTTTAATTAATATATTGTTCTTGTTAATACCATTGATAATATGACTTTTTGGCGGTCCGCTGGCTGCTGACCAATGAATAAAATGACCATTGGCCAAATTGTGAATCGAAATTTTTTTTTCGTTTTTTTTTCGTCTCTCATGTATTTATATCCTTTTTGACCGTGTCCTGGTTACTGACCAATTAAAAAAATGACCATTGGCCAAAGTGTAGCAATTTTTTTTCTCTATATTTTAAATATAGGCTATTTTGCCGTTTGCTGGCTACTGACCAATAAAAAAAGACCACTGGCCAAAGTGAGATTAAGATCAAATTTTATCTCTAGCTTATTATTATTGGCCAGTATTTGGTAGTCTGCTGGTTACTGACCAATGGAAAAAACGACCACTGGCCAAAGTCAGATTAAAATCGATTTTTTTCTACATTATAATTATAGGCTAGTTATTTGGCTGTCTGCTAACCATTAAAAAATGACCACTGGCCAAAGTGATAGAAAAAATGACCAATGGCCAAGGTCTGATTGGAAATTTTTTTCGTTTTTTTAATATCTTGTTTATACTATACATATGCGCATGATTTGAATAGGGTCTATAGTCATAATTCAAATTATGGGTCGCCTACACCAAATTGTTTAAATTTATACGGTATCAAAAAAAACTCTAAATTGAAAGTTGTACGTTTTGGAAGAATATTGGCTTTTCCAAGGTCATACCCTCTATTTGCGTTCCTTTCATTTTGATTAATTTAGAAGTTGATAAATAAGAATGAATGAAAGAAAACCTATTCCTCAATAATAGCAGGTTTTACAAAAATTTAACTTTTTAAACATTTGTATAAATATTTAACTAATCATTATGCATTTTCGCCCCTTCCACCCTTTCTCGCCCATATATTGCAAAGCAAATATGCTACGTTTATACGGAGTATAGATGAGTTTCATTCCCCCATCCCTCCTGCACCTCCCTCCCCCTTCCCTTCCCACGAGGGCCGAAGGCCCGAGTATTTTACAGGTTTTAACTAGAGATGCACCGATACCACTATTTTATGCCGATACCGATACCAGCCGATACTTAAGATTTTTTTGCCGATACCGATACCATGCCGATACTTATAATAAAAAAAAATTTTATACTAAAAAATATATGCAAATTAAATATTATAAATTAAGTCACATCTAAATTTTGGTAGATCAGAATTTTGACGATAAAACAATTGTAAAGAAATATTTATAGCCAATCAAATGAAACAATTTTCAAAAAATTTAAAAAGTCCTCTATTTTTTAATGGTAGGAGATACTATAAATATTATTTTTTGAGTTTCATATTGAAAAAGGTATCGGCTTGGTAATTGCCGATACTAGCAAAGTATCGGGCCGATCCTTTTGGCAAGGTATCGGCGCCGGTACCATGCCGATACTTGGTATCGGTGCATCTCTAGTTTTAACCGAGATCCCGTTCAGTTGAATTAATCTTTTTTATCACAATCCGACTGAAAATCAACATAAATTGTCATATAAAAACTAAGCCAAATCAAAGAAATTTTAACACTACCTACAATAACTTTTAATAATATTAACTTTCTATAGTTTTGACCCTTACCCCAAGCAACTAGAAATTTTTAATCCTAGTCGTGTGGTATTCCGCGCACAGGACTCTAATATTATATATACGCGTCACTTATATTTTTTTGATATTATCACAATTCATTTGCGAAATAGCTCTTAGATTTTAAAGCGTTCGGTTAAAGAATGCTTGATAATGTTTTTGTTATAAAACATTTTACTTGTTTTAAAAGGAACAAATTTGACATTAGGTGTAAGAGGGGGAAAAGTTGCCGTGTTGATTTTGACGGAGTTAGGTTTGTGCGGTACAACTGTATGAAATGAAATGATGTTATAAATTCATCTAATAGGTTGGGCATTTTGACAACACATCGCAAATGAATAGCCAAATATATTCCAGAATTCTACAATTTCATATTAATTGCTATGCAATTTATGGGCTCGCTTTTTGTTGTCCGTCCGTCCGTCCAACGTTCTTAATTGCTGGTTCGATAGCCGGAGAGGGCAAATTTTTTTTAATTAAATAAATATATTGCTCTTGTTAATACCATTGATAACATGCTTTTTTGACCGTGTCCTGGCTACTGACCAAAAAAAATAACCATTGGCCAAATTGTGATTCGAATTTTTTTGTTTCTTTTTGAATTGGTATATTAGGTTAATATTGATAATTACCCTATGCCCTCCCATGCCTCTACTGATATGGGTTCCTGTGCCCCCCCCTACAAAAGCCTACGCCTCTACTGATGTGGGTTAGAATCCCGGCGTAGGCAAACTCTTAATTGTTGGTTCGATACCCGGAGAGGGCAAAACTTTTTTTTTAATTAAATTAATATATTGTTCTTGTTAATACCATTGATAATATGACTTTTTGACCGTGTCCTGGCTACTGACCAATGAAAAAAATGACCATTGGCCCAAGTATAAATCGAAAGTTTTTTCGTTTTTTTTTCGTCTCTTATGTATTTACAGTCAAATCCGTTTAATTGCAAAGTCTTGGGCCTGAAAAAAAATTGCGATTAACCGATATTTCGCGATTAAACGATGGAAATAAAAGTATATGTACATTATATTAAATATAACATAAAAAAAGCGTTTTGTTTACCAATATATGCCTCAAACATGGGGGCCTACCAACTTACCTAAAAATGTTCAGCTGTTAATTAATCTGTTCTATCATTAGTCTATGGTTCTGTTAGTCTTCAGAAACTATGTAATGCGATGGGGCAGTCAAAGTTTAAATGTAAATAGTAACGTTATAAAAAGCCTTTTTTAATATGTCGCTAATCTTGCAAGTTTAGATGATACCTAAAGGCCTTAGCATTAGCATAAGTAGAGCCCGCGGATTCTATTAAAATTTTATAAAATTGAATTCACTGCATTACGAATCTATAATAAAATAATTGTATAAAATAAATTTTGTTAATATTTAATTACTTTTTTAAAGTTGTACAATTTTTTTTATATCAATGGCCCTTTAAAAAATCAATCCGCCTTATATGAATTTAGTCCCACTGTGCAAATATGATTAAAGCATGACTACAAACCTTTTACATAATAGCTTTCCTATAGTGTATATAATATAACATCTTATGCCTCAGACCCTTTTTGTATCCGAAAGACTTGTTTTATTTATAAATTATTATATAATATAAATTTAAAATTCTTTATTAATACTATTTAGCAAAATATTTATATTCATTGTTTGAAGTACAACTTAGTTTTTCGTATTATATAAGATTAACTATTGTTGATGGTTTGTGGACAGGGGTATATACAATAAATCTAAAATTCTTAAACGTATTAATACCATATAACAAATTATTTATATATTCATCATTTAAAGTTCAACTTTTATTAAATAAGATTACCTGTTGTTGGTGGTTTGTATGGTAAAATCGAGACTGGATGAACTTGATTCCATAAAATAGTATAATCAAATGAATAGTTCAACATATTTCTTTACTTTTCCCAAATCATTTATTTATTTCACAACAGTTCTTTAAATAATAATTTATTTAATCAAAATATTTCGTTTACGACGGTCCCAAGTCAGTGTGCAAAAAGTGGAGGGTTGGCGTCAGGTCGGAAACCGGCTGTAAAATAAAAACCAACTCCAAAAATATGATAGTTTCAAGCAAGATTTTGCAAGAAAAGGCTAGGGCGTCCTCCACAAACGACGCGCACTGCATACCCCGCCCGTGCAATGTGAAAAATACGCTAGGGTTACTGCCCAACTCACAACGAAGGCGGTTAAGAAAATTAGTTGTTGAAAGAATGCGAATAACGTGCTGGAATGTGGGAACGTTGACGGGGAAGAGCATCGAAGTCGCACAAATGCTGAAGAAGAAAGGTACACATCGCTTGCCTACAAGAGACGAGGTGGAACGGAACGAAAGCCCGGGAATTAGGAGGATACAAGCTTTTTTACAGTGGGTCACCAAATCGTAGAAACGGGGTCGGTAACGTTTTAAGCGAATCGTTCAAGGATAAGGTGGTGGAAGTCAAGCGTTGTTCCGACAGACTAATGTGGGTGAAGATTGCAGATCAAGGGCGCCTCCTAACCGTTATGTGCGCGTATGCTCCCCAAATTGCATGTATGGAATCAGAGAAAGACATATTCTTTGATTCATTGTTAAAGGAAATACAAGGAATCCGACAGGAAGAAAGGCTAATTATTGGGGCCGATTTCAACGCTCACGTAGGGAAAGATCGCCTCGGGTATGAACGCAATCATGGACGCTATGGGCATGGTCTGAAGAACAAAGAAGGGGGAAAACTTCTTCAAGTATCCCAAGCATATGACATGGCGATCGTTAACACAATTTTCAAAAACGCGAAGATCATATTGTGACCTATAGAAGTGGGAAGCATTTTAGTCAAATTGACTATTTGCTTATACGGCGAAAGGACTTATGGAGTATCAAGGATTGCAAAGTAATACCGGGAGAAGAAATCGCCAGGCAACATTGTCCCCTTGATATGGATCTTGATAGAAGAGTATTTCCCAAAAGAAGAAAGGTCTATGAGCCTCGAATTCGATACGAAAGGCTAAAGGATACGTCGACAAACGTAAAATACCATCAAAAAGCCTCCTCACTCTAGGGTGCACGGAAGTTGCAAAGGGACGTAGACGACGATTGGGAGACGCTCTAAGGACATAAAGGAAACAGCGATTCGTGTTCTAGGACAGACCAAAGGAGGCAAAGCTATGAATAGGGAACTATGGTAGTGGGATCAATCGGTTAGGGATTTCATCGAAAGAAAGAAATATCTATATAGACGGTGGCATAAATCAAACAAGTCGGAGGATTATCAAGAGTATAGGGACGCAAAGAGGGCCGCAAAACAGGCCGTTGCAATAGCGAAGAATGCCGCCAACACCAAGATGGCAAACAAACTGGATCATAAAGGGGGCGATAGGCTTATGTACAAATTGGCCAAGATAAGGGAGAAGAAAAGCCGCGATGTCGGAGTTCTTAAACTAGTCAAAGACGAGAAGGGTCAAACCTTATTCAAGCCGAAGGAAGTGATGGAAAGGTGGAAAGGATATTTTAAGAACCTTATGAAGAGTGCAAATGACAAGGATATTCTTCCCGAAATTGAGCCAAATATAAATATGGTCGAAATCTTTCAGGAGGATGAAGTTAGGACACAAATGAACAAGATGCAAAAAGGAAAAGCAAATGGCCCAGATGGAGTACCTATGGAAGCATTGCTCGGATGTCGTGAAGAAGGAGTCACCACCATGACGAACCTCTTTAACAAGATATTGGTAGAAGAGCGAGTTCCTAATCAATGGAGAGCAAGTACGATTATACCCTTATTTAAAGGCAAAGGAGACCCTCAAGACTGTGGCAATTACGGAGGTATCAAGCTAACTTGCCACTCCTTGAAGCTTATGGAAAGGATTTTAGTAACAAGGCTGAAAAACGAGATGGAAATATCGGCTAACCAATTCCGATTTGTGGACGGCAAATCCACAATCAACCTAATCTTCGCCCTAAGACAAATGATAGATAAGTATGGTAAGAGGAAAGACCTACATATGGTCTTTATCGACTTGGAGAAAGCTTATGACACGGTCCCCCGCGTTTAATATGGTGGTGCCTGAGAAAACAAAATATCCCTGACGCATATATACGGCTTATGAAAAATATTTATGAAACCTCAAACTCTTGCGTTAGGACGACAGTTAAAGACTCTAAATCTTTTCGGGTTAAAATTGGATTACATCAAGGATCTGCTTTAAGTCCCTTTTTATTTAATATAATTATAGACATGATAACGAGGGACATTCAGAAGCCATCGCCATGGTGCATGCTATATGCCGATGATATTGTTCTATGCGAGGAAACAAGGGAGAAAGTATTCTAAGAAACCGAAAAGTGGTCAAAGCGCTTAGCTGGATATGGTTTAAAACTTAAAGGTCAACGATCGAAAAACGGTATACATGGAAATGAACGGTACAAGCAGCCCATCGCTGAATGACCATCTAAAGTACCCAAAAGTAGACAGATTTACATACCTCGGCTCGATGCTACATCATGAGGGAGGTTGCGCAACGGAAGTCCATGCCCGGATCCAAAAAGGATGGCTTAAATGGCGAAATATATCTGGTGTAATGTGCGACAAGAAGATGCCAATATAGTTGAAGAGTAAAGCTTACAAATCCATCATTATGGAAGTGAAACATGGGCATTAAACACCACGGAAGGAAAGCTATTACAAGCCATAGAGATGAGAATGATACGGTGGAGCTTGGGGTATACTAAGCTCGACCATATGACGAATGACTTTCTCATTACAAAAATGGGTATTCAACCTATGGCGGACATGATTAACGAAAATCGGCTAAGGTGGTATGGGCATATACTAAGAAGAGACAGGAATGACGTAAATCGAAAAGTACTGGACATGGCGGTACCGGACAAGAGAGGAAAAGGACGACCCCGTGTCACGTGGAAAGGGCAAGTCGATAAAGTAATGAAAACAAAAGAGATTAGTCAAGGCACTCACCCGGTCAAGATGGAAGAAACTCATCAAAACAAACCCCATGACTGTGGGACCAAATAACTGATAAAGAAGAGGAGGAGATTTCGTTTGTATTAAAATGAGGTGAACCACAATAACAAATAGTTTTATACTAATCTACAATTTCATATAAAACTCAAACATCCTTAAGGTCATGGGCATAGCCCAGAGGTGGTAAGAAGGTGCATCTGCCCTCCTCTAAAACCAAAAAATCATAAAAATTTTGTAAAATTATGATTAAAATTTGAAATAAATAATTTTGCCCCTCCCTGAATCATTATTGTCCCCTTTAAATCTAATCCTGGCTACACCCATGCTTAGGGCTACACATCTAAATGAAGTAAGTATTAAGAGTTTTAGCAAATTAGCAATTTTATGGGTTTTAAACATAAATTAATTAATACAAGGACATAAACTTAAAATTACATTTGCGAATAAACCATTTCTAATTGATTGGCCACCTTGACAAATAATGAGGGCTAAAAGCATGAGCGTAGCCAAGATTAAGATTAGAGGGGGGCAATAATGATTTAGGGAGGGACAGTCATCATTTTTTAAAATTTTAGCCATAATTTTAATATATTTAAAAAAAAATTGGATTTAGAGGGGGGGGCAGCCCCTCTCTGCCCCCCCCCCCTGCCTACGCCCATGACTAAATTTAGCTATATACTAGTTTTCATTCATTTAATCAACTATAAAATGCTTAAAATTATATGCCCACTGCGACATATTTTAAAGCGTTCGGTTAAAGAAAGCTTGATAATGTTTTTGTTATAAAACATTTTACTTTTTTTAAAAGGAACAAATTTGACATTGGGTGTAAGAGGGGGAAAAGTTGCCGTGTTGATTTTGACGGAGTTAGGTTTGTGCGGTACAACTGTATGAAATGATGTTATAAATTCATTTAATAGGTTGGGCATTTTGACAACACATCGCAAATGAATAGCCAAATATATTCCAGAATTCTACAATTTCATATTAATTGCTATGCAATTTATGGGCTCGCTTTTTGTTGTCCGTCCGTCCGTCCAACGTTCTTAATTGCTGGTTCGATAGCCGGAGAGGGCAAATTTTTTTTAAATTAAATAAATATATTGCTCTTGTTAATACCATTGATAACATGCTTTTTTGACCGTGTCCTGGCTAGTGACCAAAAAAATGACCATTGGCGAAATTGTGATTCGAATTTTTTTGTTTCGTTTTTGAATTGGTATATTAGGTTAATATTGATAATTACCCTATGCCCTCCCATGCCTCTACTGATATGGGTTCCTGTGGCCCCCCCCCCCAAAAGCCTATGCCTCTACTGATGTGGGTTAGAATCCCGGCGTAGGCAAACTCTTAATTGCTGGTTAGATACCCGGAGAGGGCAAAACTTTTTTTTAATTAAATTAATATATTGTTCTTGTTAATACCATTGATAATATGACATTTTGACCGTGTCCTGGCTACTGACCAATGAAAAAAATGACCATTGGCCAAAGTACAAATCGAAATTTTTTTCGTTTTTTATGAATTTACAGTCAAAACCGTTTAATTGCAAAGTCTTGGGCCTGAAAAAAAATCGCGATTAACCGATATTTCGCGATTAAACGATGGAAATAAAAGTATATGTACATTATATTAAATATTCATTTCTTACTCTTCGCAGTAAAACGATATTTTATATAATTATCTGGTTGATTTAAGGACTCGAAAATGTTTGGGAATATCCGATAGTGTACTATTAAGCGATTTGTCAATAAACGATGTTTTTGTTAATATTATCGTTTAAAAAAACAAAATGGCGGTTAACTTCGCGATTAAAAGATTTTCGCAATAATCCGATTTGCGATTAATAAGTTTCGACTGTATATTTTTTTTGACCGTTGCTGGCTACTGACCAATGAACAAAATGACCATTGGCCAAATTATAAATCGAAATTCGTTTTTTGAATTGCTATAGGTTAACATTGATAATTACCTATGCCCCCCACAAAGGCCTATGCCTCTACTGATATGGGTCCATGTGCCCCCCCCCCCCCCCAAAGACTTATGCCTCTACTGATGTGGTTTCGAATCCCGGAGAGGACAAATATTATTTTTTTTAATTAATATATTGTTCTTGTTAATACCATTGATAATATGACTTTTTGGCCGTCCGCTGGCTGCTGACCAATGAACAAAGTGACCATTGGCCAAATTGTGAATGAAATTTTTTTTCGTTTTTTTTTCGTCTCTCATGTATTTATATCCTTTTTGACCGTGTCCTGGTTACTGAACAATGAAAAAAAATGACCATTGGCCAAAGTGTAGCAATTTTTTTTTCTATATTTTAAATATAGGCTATTTTGCCGTTTGCTGGCTACTGACCAATAAAAAAAAAGACCACTGGCCAAAGTGAGATTAAGGTCAAATTTTATCTCTAGATTATTATTATTGGCCAGTATTTGGTAGTCTGCTGGTTACTGACCAATGGAAAAAATGACCACTGGCCAAAGTCAGATTAAAATCGATTTTTTTTCTAGATTATAATTATAGGCTAGTTATTTGGCTGTCTGCTAACCATTAAAAAATGACCACTGGCCAAAGTGATGGAAAAAATGACCAATGGCCAAGGTCTGATTAGAAATTTTTTTCGTTTTTTTAATATCTTGTTTATACTATACATATGCGCATGATTTGAATAGAGTCTATAGTCATAATTCAAATTATGGGTCGCCTACACCAAATTGTTTAAATTTGTACGGTGTCAAAAAAAAACTCTAAATTGAAAGTTGTACGTTTTGGAAGAATATTGGCTTTTCCAAGGTTATACCCTCTATTTGCGTTCCTTTCATTTTGATTAATTTAGAAGTTGATAAATAAGAATGAATGAAAGAAAACCTATTCCTCAATAATAGCAGGTTTTACAAAAATTTCACTTTTTAAATATTTGTATAAATAATCAACTAATCATTATGCATTTTATACCCCCTTATAGGCATTTTCGCACCTTCCCACCTTTCTCGCCCATAAATTGCATAGCAAATATGCTACGTTTATACGGAGTATAGATTAGTTTCATTCCCCCATCCCTCCTGCACCTTCCTCCCCCCTTCCCTTCCCACGAGGGCCGAAGGCCCGAGTATTTTACAGGTTTTTAACCGAGATCCCGTTCATTTGAATTAATTTTTTTTTATCACAATCCGACAGGAAATCAACATTAATTGTCATATAAAAACTAAGCCAAATCAAAGAAATTTTAACACTACCTAAAATAACTTTTAATAATATTAACTTTCTATAAAATTCGATAGTTTTCGTTTTAAGTAATTCAATATATAGTTTTGACCCTTACCCCAAGCGACAAGAAATTTTTAATCCTAGTCGTGTGGTATTCCGCGCACAGGACTCTAATATTATATATACGCGTCACTTATATTTTTTTGATATTATCACAATTCATTTGCTAAATAGCTCTTAGATTTTAAAGCGTTCGGTTAAAGAATGCTTGATAATGTTTTTGTTATAAAACATTTTACTTGTTTTAAAAGGAACAAATTTGACATTGGGTGTAAGAGGGGGAAAAGTTGCCGTGTTGATTTTGACGGAGTTAGGTTTGTGCGGTACAACTGTATGAAATGAAATGATGTTATAAATTCATCTAATAGGTTGGGCATTTTGACAACACATCGCAAATGAATAGCCAAATATATTCCAGAATTCTACAATTTCATATTAATTGCTATGCAATTTATGGGCTCGCTTTTTGTTGTCCGTCCATCCGTCCAACGTTCTTAATTGCTGGTTCGATAGCCGGAGAGGGCAAATTTTTTTTTAATTAAATAAATATATTGCTCTTGTTAATACCATTGATAACATGCTTTTTTGACCGTGTCCTGGCTACTGACCAAAAAAAATGACCATTGGCCAAATTGTGATTCGAATTTTTTTGTTTCTTTTTGAATTGGTATATTAGGTTAATATTGATAATTACCCTATGCCCTCCCATGCCTCTACTGATATGGGTTCCTGTGCCCCCCCCTACAAAAGCCTACGCCTCTACTGATGTGGGTTAGAATCCGGGCGTAGGCAAACTCTTAATTGCTGGTTCGATACCCGGAGAGGGCAAAACTTTTTTTTAATTAAATTAATATATTGTTCTTGTTAATACCATTGATAATATGACTTTGTGACCGTGTCCTGGCTACTGACCAATGAAAAAAATGACCATTGGCCAAAGTATAAATAGAAGTTTTTTTCGTTTTTTATGTATTTACAGTCAAAACCGTTTAATTGCAAAGTCTTGGGCCTGAAAAAAATCGCGATGAACCGATATTTCGCGATTAAACGATGGAAATAAACGTATATGTACATTATATTAAATATTCATTTCTTACGCTTCGCAATAAAACGATATTTTATATAATTATCTGGTTGATTTAAGGACTCGAAAATGTTTGTGAATATCCGATAGTGTACTATTAAGCGATTTGTCAATAAACGATGTTTTTGTTAATATTATCGTTTAAAGAAACAAAATGGCGGTTGACTTCGCGATTAAAAGATTTTCGCAACAATCTGATTTGCGATTAAAAAGTTTCGACTGTATATCCTTTTTGACCGTTGCTGGCTACTGACCAATGAACAAAATGACCATTGGCCAAAGTATAAATCGAAATTCGTTTTTTGAATTGCTATATTAGGTTAACATTGATAATTACCTATGCCCCCCACAAGGGCCTATGCCTCTACTGATATGGGTCTATGTGCCCCCCCCCCCAAAGACTTATGCCTCTACTGATGTGGTTTTAAATCCCGGAGAGGACAAATATTATTTTTTTAATTAATATATTGTTCTTGTTAATACCATTGATAATATGACTTTTTGGCGGTCCGCTGGCTGCTGACCAATGAATAAAATGACCATTGGCCAAATTGTGAATCGAAATTTTTTTTTCGTTTTTTTTTCGTCTCTCATGTATTTATATCCTTTTTGACCGTGTCCTGGTTACTGACCAATTAAAAAAATGACCATTGGCCAAAGTGTAGCAATTTTTTTTCTCTATATTTTAAATATAGGCTATTTTGCCGTTTGCTGGCTACTGACCAATAAAAAAAGACCACTGGCCAAAGTGAGATTAAGATCAAATTTTATCTCTAGCTTATTATTATTGGCCAGTATTTGGTAGTCTGCTGGTTACTGACCAATGGAAAAAACGACCACTGGCCAAAGTCAGATTAAAATCGATTTTTTTCTACATTATAATTATAGGCTAGTTATTTGGCTGTCTGCTAACCATTAAAAAATGACCACTGGCCAAAGTGATAGAAAAAATGACCAATGGCCAAGGTCTGATTGGAAATTTTTTTCGTTTTTTTAATATCTTGTTTATACTATACATATGCGCATGATTTGAATAGGGTCTATAGTCATAATTCAAATTATGGGTCGCCTACACCAAATTGTTTAAATTTATACGGTATCAAAAAAAACTCTAAATTGAAAGTTGTACGTTTTGGAAGAATATTGGCTTTTCCAAGGTCATACCCTCTATTTGCGTTCCTTTCATTTTGATTAATTTAGAAGTTGATAAATAAGAATGAATGAAAGAAAACCTATTCCTCAATAATAGCAGGTTTTACAAAAATTTAACTTTTTAAACATTTGTATAAATATTTAACTAATCATTATGCATTTTCGCCCCTTCCACCCTTTCTCGCCCATATATTGCAAAGCAAATATGCTACGTTTATACGGAGTATAGATGAGTTTCATTCCCCCATCCCTCCTGCACCTCCCTCCCCCTTCCCTTCCCACGAGGGCCGAAGGCCCGAGTATTTTACAGGTTTTAACTAGAGATGCACCGATACCACTATTTTATGCCGATACCGATACCAGCCGATACTTAAGATTTTTTTGCCGATACCGATACCATGCCGATACTTATAATAAAAAAAAATTTTATACTAAAAAATATATGCAAATTAAATATTATAAATTAAGTCACATCTAAATTTTGGTAGATCAGAATTTTGACGATAAAACAATTGTAAAGAAATATTTATAGCCAATCAAATGAAACAATTTTCAAAAAATTTAAAAAGTCCTCTATTTTTTAATGGTAGGAGATACTATAAATATTATTTTTTGAGTTTCATATTGAAAAAGGTATCGGCTTGGTAATTGCCGATACTAGCAAAGTATCGGGCCGATCCTTTTGGCAAGGTATCGGCGCCGGTACCATGCCGATACTTGGTATCGGTGCATCTCTAGTTTTAACCGAGATCCCGTTCAGTTGAATTAATCTTTTTTATCACAATCCGACTGAAAATCAACATAAATTGTCATATAAAAACTAAGCCAAATCAAAGAAATTTTAACACTACCTACAATAACTTTTAATAATATTAACTTTCTATAGTTTTGACCCTTACCCCAAGCAACTAGAAATTTTTAATCCTAGTCGTGTGGTATTCCGCGCACAGGACTCTAATATTATATATACGCGTCACTTATATTTTTTTGATATTATCACAATTCATTTGCTAAATAGCTCTTAGATTTTAAAGCGTTCGGTTAAAGAATGCTTGATAATGTTTTTGTTATAAAACATTTTACTTGTTTTAAAAGGAACAAATTTGACATTAGGTGTAAGAGGGGGAAAAGTTGCCGTGTTGATTTTGACGGAGTTAGGTTTGTGCGGTACAACTGTATGAAATGAAATGATGTTATAAATTCATCTAATAGGTTGGGCATTTTGACAACACATCGCAAATGAATAGCCAAATATATTCCAGAATTCTACAATTTCATATTAATTGCTATGCAATTTATGGGCTCGCTTTTTGTTGTCCGTCCGTCCGTCCAACGTTCTTAATTGCTGGTTCGATAGCCGGAGAGGGCAAATTTTTTTTAATTAAATAAATATATTGCTCTTGTTAATACCATTGATAACATGCTTTTTTGACCGTGTCCTGGCTACTGACCAAAAAAAATAACCATTGGCCAAATTGTGATTCGAATTTTTTTGTTTCTTTTTGAATTGGTATATTAGGTTAATATTGATAATTACCTTATGCCCTCCCATGCCTCTACTGATATGGGTTCCTGTGCCCCCCCCTACAAAAGCCTACGCCTCTACTGATGTGGGTTAGAATCCCGGCGTAGGCAAACTCTTAATTGTTGGTTCGATACCCGGAGAGGGCAAAACTTTTTTTTTAATTAAATTAATATATTGTTCTTGTTAATACCATTGATAATATGACTTTTTGACCGTGTCCTGGCTACTGACCAATGAAAAAAATGACCATTGGCCCAAGTATAAATCGAAAGTTTTTTCGTTTTTTTTTCGTCTCTTATGTATTTACAGTCAAATCCGTTTAATTGCAAAGTCTTGGGCCTGAAAAAAAATTGCGATTAACCGATATTTCGCGATTAAACGATGGAAATAAAAGTATATGTACATTATATTAAATATAACATAAAAAAAGCGTTTTGTTTACCAATATATGCCTCAAACATGGGGGCCTACCAACTTACCTAAAAATGTTCAGCTGTTAATTAATCTGTTCTATCATTAGTCTATGGTTCTGTTAGTCTTCAGAAACTATGTAATGCGATGGGGCAGTCAAAGTTTAAATGTAAATAGTAACGTTATAAAAAGCCTTTTTTAATATGTCGCTAATCTTGCAAGTTTAGATGATACCTAAAGGCCTTAGCATTAGCATAAGTAGAGCCCGCGGATTCTATTAAAATTTTATAAAATTGAATTCACTGCATTACGAATCTATAATAAAATAATTGTATAAAATAAATTTTGTTAATATTTAATTACTTTTTTAAAGTTGTACAATTTTTTTTATATCAATGGCCCTTTAAAAAATCAATCCGCCTTATATGAATTTAGTCCCACTGTGCAAATATGATTAAAGCATGACTACAAACCTTTTACATAATAGCTTTCCTATAGTGTATATAATATAACATCTTATGCCTCAGACCCTTTTTGTATCCGAAAGACTTGTTTTATTTATAAATTATTATATAATATAAATTTAAAATTCTTTATTAATACTATTTAGCAAAATATTTATATTCATTGTTTGAAGTACAACTTAGTTTTTCGTATTATATAAGATTAACTATTGTTGATGGTTTGTGGACAGGGGTATATACAATAAATCTAAAATTCTTAAACGTATTAATACCATATAACAAATTATTTATATATTCATCATTTAAAGTTCAACTTTTATTAAATAAGATTACCTGTTGTTGGTGGTTTGTATGGTAAAATCGAGACTGGATGAACTTGATTCCATAAAATAGTATAATCAAATGAATAGTTCAACATATTTCTTTACTTTTCCCAAATCATTTATTTATTTCACAACAATTCTTTAAATAATAATTTATTTAATCAAAATATTTCGTTTACGACGGTCCCAAGTCAGTGTGCAAAAAGTGGAGGGTTGGCGTCAGGTCGGAAACCGGCTGTAAAATAAAAACCAACTCCAAAAATATGATAGTTTCAAGCAAGATTTTGCAAGAAAAGGCTAGGGCGTCCTCCACAAACGACGCGCACTGCATACCCCGCCCGTGCAATGTGAAAAATACGCTAGGGTTACTGCCCAACTCACAACGAAGGCGGTTAAGAAAATTAGTTGTTGAAAGAATGCGAATAACGTGCTGGAATGTGGGAACGTTGACGGGGAAGAGCATCGAAGTCGCACAAATGCTGAAGAAGAAAGGTACACATCGCTTGCCTACAAGAGACGAGGTGGAACGGAACGAAAGCCCGGGAATTAGGAGGATACAAGCTTTTTTACAGTGGGTCACCAAATCGTAGAAACGGGGTCGGTAACGTTTTAAGCGAATCGTTCAAGGATAAGGTGGTGGAAGTCAAGCGTTGTTCCGACAGACTAATGTGGGTGAAGATTGCAGATCAAGGGCGCCTCCTAACCGTTATGTGCGCGTATGCTCCCCAAATTGCATGTATGGAATCAGAGAAAGACATATTCTTTGATTCATTGTTAAAGGAAATACAAGGAATCCGACAGGAAGAAAGGCTAATTATTGGGGCCGATTTCAACGCTCACGTAGGGAAAGATCGCCTCGGGTATGAACGCAATCATGGACGCTATGGGCATGGTCTGAAGAACAAAGAAGGGGGAAAACTTCTTCAAGTATCCCAAGCATATGACATGGCGATCGTTAACACAATTTTCAAAAACGCGAAGATCATATTGTGACCTATAGAAGTGGGAAGCATTTTAGTCAAATTGACTATTTGCTTATACGGCGAAAGGACTTATGGAGTATCAAGGATTGCAAAGTAATACCGGGAGAAGAAATCGCCAGGCAACATTGTCCCCTTGATATGGATCTTGATAGAAGAGTATTTCCCAAAAGAAGAAAGGTCTATGAGCCTCGAATTCGATACGAAAGGCTAAAGGATACGTCGACAAACGTAAAATACCATCAAAAAGCCTCCTCACTCTAGGGTGCACGGAAGTTGCAAAGGGACGTAGACGACGATTGGGAGACGCTCTAAGGACATAAAGGAAACAGCGATTCGTGTTCTAGGACAGACCAAAGGAGGCAAAGCTATGAATAGGGAACTATGGTAGTGGGATCAATCGGTTAGGGATTTCATCGAAAGAAAGAAATATCTATATAGACGGTGGCATAAATCAAACAAGTCGGAGGATTATCAAGAGTATAGGGACGCAAAGAGGGCCGCAAAACAGGCCGTTGCAATAGCGAAGAATGCCGCCAACACCAAGATGGCAAACAAACTGGATCATAAAGGGGGCGATAGGCTTATGTACAAATTGGCCAAGATAAGGGAGAAGAAAAGCCGCGATGTCGGAGTTCTTAAACTAGTCAAAGACGAGAAGGGTCAAACCTTATTCAAGCCGAAGGAAGTGATGGAAAGGTGGAAAGGATATTTTAAGAACCTTATGAAGAGTGCAAATGACAAGGATATTCTTCCCGAAATTGAGCCAAATATAAATATGGTCGAAATCTTTCAGGAGGATGAAGTTAGGACACAAATGAACAAGATGCAAAAAGGAAAAGCAAATGGCCCAGATGGAGTACCTATGGAAGCATTGCTCGGATGTCGTGAAGAAGGAGTCACCACCATGACGAACCTCTTTAACAAGATATTGGTAGAAGAGCGAGTTCCTAATCAATGGAGAGCAAGTACGATTATACCCTTATTTAAAGGCAAAGGAGACCCTCAAGACTGTGGCAATTACGGAGGTATCAAGCTAACTTGCCACTCCTTGAAGCTTATGGAAAGGATTTTAGTAACAAGGCTGAAAAACGAGATGGAAATATCGGCTAACCAATTCCGATTTGTGGACGGCAAATCCACAATCAACCTAATCTTCGCCCTAAGACAAATGATAGATAAGTATGGTAAGAGGAAAGACCTACATATGGTCTTTATCGACTTGGAGAAAGCTTATGACACGGTCCCCCGCGTTTAATATGGTGGTGCCTGAGAAAACAAAATATCCCTGACGCATATATACGGCTTATGAAAAATATTTATGAAACCTCAAACTCTTGCGTTAGGACGACAGTTAAAGACTCTAAATCTTTTCGGGTTAAAATTGGATTACATCAAGGATCTGCTTTAAGTCCCTTTTTATTTAATATAATTATAGACATGATAACGAGGGACATTCAGAAGCCATCGCCATGGTGCATGCTATATGCCGATGATATTGTTCTATGCGAGGAAACAAGGGAGAAAGTATTCTAAGAAACCGAAAAGTGGTCAAAGCGCTTAGCTGGATATGGTTTAAAACTTAAAGGTCAACGATCGAAAAACGGTATACATGGAAATGAACGGTACAAGCAGCCCATCGCTGAATGACCATCTAAAGTACCCAAAAGTAGACAGATTTACATACCTCGGCTCGATGCTACATCATGAGGGAGGTTGCGCAACGGAAGTCCATGCCCGGATCCAAAAAGGATGGCTTAAATGGCGAAATATATCTGGTGTAATGTGCGACAAGAAGATGCCAATATAGTTGAAGAGTAAAGCTTACAAATCCATCATTATGGAAGTGAAACATGGGCATTAAACACCACGGAAGGAAAGCTATTACAAGCCATAGAGATGAGAATGATACGGTGGAGCTTGGGGTATACTAAGCTCGACCATATGACGAATGACTTTCTCATTACAAAAATGGGTATTCAACCTATGGCGGACATGATTAACGAAAATCGGCTAAGGTGGTATGGGCATATACTAAGAAGAGACAGGAATGACGTAAATCGAAAAGTACTGGACATGGCGGTACCGGACAAGAGAGGAAAAGGACGACCCCGTGTCACGTGGAAAGGGCAAGTCGATAAAGTAATGAAAACAAAAGAGATTAGTCAAGGCACTCACCCGGTCAAGATGGAAGAAACTCATCAAAACAAACCCCATGACTGTGGGACCAAATAACTGATAAAGAAGAGGAGGAGATTTCGTTTGTATTAAAATGAGGTGAACCACAATAACAAATAGTTTTATACTAATCTACAATTTCATATAAAACTCAAACATCCTTAAGGTCATGGGCATAGCCCAGAGGTGGTAAGAAGGTGCATCTGCCCTCCTCTAAAACCAAAAAATCATAAAATTTTTGTAAAATTATGATTAAAATTTGAAATAAATAATTTTGCCCCTCCCTGAATCATTATTGTCCCCTTTAAATCTAATCCTGGCTACACCCATGCTTAGGGCTACACATCTAAATGAAGTAAGTATTAAGAGTTTTAGCAAATTAGCAATTTTATGGGTTTTAAACTTAAATTAATTAATACAAGGACATAAACTTAAAATTACATTTGCGAATAAACCATTTCTAATTGATTGGCCACCTTGATGAGGGCTAAAAGCATGAGCGTAGCCAAGATTAAGATTAGAGGGGGGCAATAATGATTTAGGGAGGGACAGTCATCATTTTTTAAAATTTTAGCCATAATTTTAATATATTTTAAAAAAATTGGATTTAGAGGGGGGGGCCCCAGCCTACGCCCATGACTAAATTTAGCTATATACTAGTTTTCATTCATTTAATCAACTATAAAATGCTTAAAATTATATGCCCATTGCGACATATTTTAAAGCGTTCGGTTAAAGAAAGCTTGATAATGTTTTTGTTATAAAACATTTTACTTTTTTTAAAAGGAACAAATTTGACATTGGGTGTAAGAGGGGGAAAAGTTGCCGTGTTGATTTTGACGGAGTTAGGTTTGTGCGGTACAACTGTATGAAATGATGTTATAAATTCATCTAATAGGTTGGGCATTTTGACAACACATCGCAAATGAATAGCCAAATATATTCCAGAATTCTACAATTTCATATTAATTGCTATGCAATTTATGGGCTCGCTTTTTGTTGTCCGTCCGTCCGTCCAACGTTCTTAATTGCTGGTTCGATAGCCGGAGAGGGCAAATTTTTTTTTAATTAAATAAATATATTGCTCTTGTTAATACCATTGATAACATGCTTTTTTGACCGTGTCCTGGCTACTGACCAAAAAAAATGACCATTGGCCAAATTGTGATTCGAATTTTTTTGTTTCTTTTTGAATTGGTATATTAGGTTAATATTGATAATTACCCTATGCCCTCCCATGCCTCTACTGATATGGGTTCCTGTGCCCCCCCCTACAAAAGCCTACGCCTCTACTGATGTGGGTTAGAATCCGGGCGTAGGCAAACTCTTAATTGCTGGTTCGATACCCGGAGAGGGCAAAACTTTTTTTTAATTAAATTAATATATTGTTCTTGTTAATACCATTGATAATATGACTTTGTGACCGTGTCCTGGCTACTGACCAATGAAAAAAATGACCATTGGCCAAAGTATAAATAGAAGTTTTTTTCGTTTTTTATGTATTTACAGTCAAAACCGTTTAATTGCAAAGTCTTGGGCCTGAAAAAAATCGCGATGAACCGATATTTCGCGATTAAACGATGGAAATAAACGTATATGTACATTATATTAAATATTCATTTCTTACGCTTCGCAATAAAACGATATTTTATATAATTATCTGGTTGATTTAAGGACTCGAAAATGTTTGTGAATATCCGATAGTGTACTATTAAGCGATTTGTCAATAAACGATGTTTTTGTTAATATTATCGTTTAAAGAAACAAAATGGCGGTTAACTTCGCGATTAAAAGATTTTCGCAACAATCTGATTTGCGATTAAAAAGTTTCGACTGTATATCCTTTTTGACCGTTGCTGGCTACTGACCAATGAACAAAATGACCATTGGCCAAAGTATAAATCGAAATTCGTTTTTTGAATTGCTATATTAGGTTAACATTGATAATTACCTATGCCCCCCACAAGGGCCTATGCCTCTACTGATATGGGTCTATGTGCCCCCCCCCCAAAGACTTATGCCTCTACTGATGTGGCTTTGAATCCCGGAGAGGACAAATATTATTTTTTTAATTAATATATTGTTCTTGTTAATACCATTGATAATATGACTTTTTGGCGGTCCGCTGGCTGCTGACCAATGAATAAAATGACCATTGGCCAAATTGTGAATCGAAATTTTTTTTTCGTTTTTTTTTCGTCTCTCATGTATTTATATCCTTTTTGACCGTGTCCTGGTTACTGACCAATTAAAAAAATGACCATTGGCCAAAGTGTAGCAATTTTTTTCTCTATATTTTAAATATAGGCTATTTTGCCGTTTGCTGGCTACTGACCAATAAAAAAAGACCACTGGCCAAAGTGAGATTAAGATCAAATTTTATCTCTAGCTTATTATTATTGGCCAGTATTTGGTAGTCTGCTGGTTACTGACCAATGGAAAAAACGACCACTGGCCAAAGTCAGATTAAAATCGATTTTTTTCTACATTATAATTATAGGCTAGTTATTTGGCTGTCTGCTAACCATTAAAAAATGACCACTGGCCAAAGTGATAGAAAAAATGACCAATGGCCAAGGTCTGATTGGAAATTTTTTTCGTTTTTTTAATATCTTGTTTATACTATACATATGCGCATGATTTGAATAGGGTCTATAGTCATAATTCAAATTATGGGTCGCCTACACCAAATTGTTTAAATTTATACGGTATCAAAAAAAACTCTAAATTGAAAGTTGTACGTTTTGGAAGAATATTGGCTTTTCCAAGGTCATACCCTCTATTTGCGTTCCTTTCATTTTGATTAATTTAGAAGTTGATAAATAAGAATGAATGAAAGAAAACCTATTCCTCAATAATAGCAGGTTTTACAAAAATTTAACTTTTTAAACATTTGTATAAATATTTAACTAATCATTATGCATTTTCGCCCCTTCCACCCTTTCTCGCCCATATATTGCAAAGCAAATATGCTACGTTTATACGGAGTATAGATGAGTTTCATTCCCCCATCCCTCCTGCACCTCCCTCCCCCTTCCCTTCCCACGAGGGCCGAAGGCTCGAGTATTTTACAGGTTTTAACTAGAGATGCACCGATACCAATATTTTATGCCGATACCGATACCAGCCGATACTTAAGATTTTTTTGCCGATACCGATACCATGCCGATACTTATAATAAAAAAAAATTTTATACTAAAAAATATATGCAAATTAAATATTATAAATTAAGTCACATCCAAATTTTGGTAGATCAGAATTTTGACGATAAAACAATTGTAAAGAAATATTTATAGCCAATCAAATGAAACAATTTTCAAAAAATTTAAAAAGTCCTCTATTTTTTAATGGTAGGAGATACTATAAATATTATTTTTTGAGTTTCATATTGAAAAAGGTATCGGCTTGGTAATTGCCGATACTAGCAAAGTATCGGGCCGATCCTTTTGGCAAGGTATCGGCGCCGGTACCATGCCGATACTTGGTATCGGTGCATCTCTAGTTTTAACCGAGATCCCGTTCAGTTGAATTAATCTTTTTTATCACAATCCGACTGAAAATCAACATAAATTGTCATATAAAAACTAAGCCAAATCAAAGAAATTTTAACACTACCTACAATAACTTTTTATAATATTAACTTTCTATAGTTTTGACCCTTACCCCAAGCGACTAGAAATTTTTAATCCTAGTCGTGTGGTATTCCGCGCACAGGACTCTAATATTATATATACGCGTCACTTATATTTTTTTGATAATATCACAATTCATTTGCTAAATAGCTCTTAGATTTTAAAGCGTTCGGTTAAAGAATGCTTGATAATGTTTTTGTTATAAAACATTTTACTTGTTTTAAAAGGAACAAATTTGACATTGGGTGTAAGAGGGGGAAAAATTGCCGTGTTGATTTTGACGGAGTTAGGTTTGTGCGGTACAACTGTATGAAATGATGTTATAAATTCATCTAATAGGTTGGGCATTTTGACAACACATCGCAAATGAATAGCCAAATATATTCCAGAATTCTACAATTTCATATTAATTGCTATGCAATTTATGGGCTCGCTTTTTGTTGTCCGTCCGTCCGTCCAACGTTCTTAATTGCTGGTTCGATAGCCGGAGAGGGCAAATTTTTTTTTAATTAAATAAATATATTGCTCTTGTTAATACCATTGATAACATGCTTTTTTGACCGTGTCCTGGCTACTGACCAAAAAAAATAACCATTGGCCAAATTGTGATTCGAATTTTTTTGTTTCTTTTTGAATTGGTATATTAGGTTAATATTGATAATTACCCTATGCCCTCCCATGCCTCTACTGATATGGGTTCCTGTGGCCCCCCCCCCTACAAAAGCCTACGCCTCTACTGATGTGGGTTCGAATCCCGGCGTAGGCAAACTCCTAATTGCTGGTTCGATACCCGGAGAGGGCAAAACTTTTTTTTTAATTAAATTAATATATTGTTCTTGTTAAAACCATTGATAATATGACTTTTTGACCGTGTCCTGGCTACTGACCAATGAAAAAAATGACCATTGGCCAAAGTATAAATCGAAAGTTTTTTCGTTTTTTTTTCGTCTCTTATGTATTTACAGTCAAAACCGTTTAATTGCAAAGTCTTGGGCCTGAAAAAAATTGCGATTAACCGATATTCGCGATTAAACGATGGAAATAAAAGTATATGTACATTATATTAAATATTCATTTCTTACTCTTCGCAATAAAACGATACTTTATATAATTATCTGGTTGATTTAAGGACTCGAAAATGTTTGGGAATATCCGATAGTGTACTTTTAAGCGATTTGTCAATAAACGATGTTTTTGTTAATATTATCGTTTAAAAAAACAAAATGGCGGTTAACTTCGCGATTAAAAGATTTTCGCAATAATCCGATTTGCGATTAATAAGTTTCGACTGTATATTTTTTTTGACCGTTGCTGGCTACTGACCAATGAACAAAATGACCATTGGCCAAATTATAAATCGAAATTCGTTTTTTGAATTGCTATATTAGGTTAACATTGATAATTACCTATACCCCCCACAAGGGCCTATGCCTCTACTGATATGGGTCCATGTGCCCCCCCCCCCAAAGACTTATGCCTCTACTGATGTGGTTTCGAATCCCGGAGAGGACAAATATTATTTTTTTTAATTAATATATTGTTCTTGTTAATACCATTGATGATATGACTTTTTGGCCGTCCGCTGGCTGCTGACCAATGAACAAAATGACCATTGGCCAAATTGTGAATCGGAATTTTTTTTCGTTTTTTTTCGTCTCTCATGTATTTATATCCTTTTTGACCGTGTCCTGGTTACTGAACAATGAAAAAAAATGACCATTGGCCAAAGAGTAGCAATTTTTTTTCTATATTTTAAATATAGGCTATTTTGCCGTTTGCTGGCTACTGACCAATAAAAAAAAAGACCACTGGCCAAAGTGAGATTAAGATCAAATTTTATCTCTAGATTTTTATTATTGGCCAGTATTTGGTAGTCTGCTGGTTACTGACCAATGGAAAAAATGACCACTGGCCAAAGTCAGATTAAAATCGATTTTTTTTTTCTAGATTATAATTATAGGCTAGTTATTTGGCTGTCTGCTAACCATTAAAAAATGACCACTGGCCAAAGTGATAGAAAAAATGACCAATGGCCAAGGTCTGATTGGAAATTTTTTTCGTTTTTTTAATATCTTGTTTATACTATACATATGCGCATGATTTGAATAGAGTCTATAGTCATAATTCAAATTATGGGTCGCCTACACCAAATTGTTTAAATTTGTACGGTATCAAAAAAAAACTCGAAATTGAAAGTTGTACGTTTTGGAAGAATATTGGCTTTTCCAAGGTCATACCCTCTATTTGCGTTCCTTTCATTTTGATTAATTTAGAAGTTGATAAATAAGAATGAATGAAAGAAAACCTATTCCTCAATAATAGCAGGTTTTACAAAAATTTCACTTTTTAAATATTTGTATAAATAATCAACTAATTATGCATTTTATACCCCCTTATAGGCATTTTCGCCCCTTCCCCCCTTTCTCGCCCATAAATTGCATAGCAAATATGCTACGTTTATACGGAGTATAGATGAGTTTCATTCCCCCATCCCTCCTGCACCTTCCTCCCCCCTTCCCTTCCCACGAGGGCCGAAGGCCCGAGTATTTTACAGGTTTTTAACCGAGATCCCGTTCAGAATTAATCTTTTTTATCACAATCCGACTGAAAATCAACATAAATTGTCATATAAAAACTAAGCCAAATCAAAGAAATTTTAACACTACCTACAATAACTTTTAATAATATTAACTTTTTATAGTTTTGACCCTTACCCCAAGCGACTAGAAATTTTTAATCCTAGTCGTGTGGTATTCCGCGCACAGGACTCTAATATTATATATACGCGTTACTTATATTTTTTTGATAATATCACAATTCATTTGCTAAATAGCTCTTAGATTTTAAAGCGTTCGGTTAAAGAATGCTTGATAATGTTTTTGTTATAAAACATTTTACTTGTTTTAAAAGGAACAAATTTGACATTGGGTATAAGAGTTGGAATAGTTGCCGTGTTGATTTTGATGGAGTTACTAGTAGGTTTGTCATTGTACGGTACAACTGTATGAAATAAAATGATGTTATAAATTCATCTAATAGGTTGGGCATTTTGACAACCTATCGCAAATGAATAGCCAAATATATTCCAGAATTCTACAATTTCATATATTTTACAGGTTTTTAACGAGATCCCGTTCAAATTAAATCTTTTTAATCACAATCCGACAGGAAATCAACAGAGTCACTTAAAAACTAAGCTAAATCAAAGAAACTTTAACACTACCTACAATAACTTTTAATAATATTAACTTTCTATAAAATTCGATAGATTTCGTTTTAAGTAGTTCAATATATAGTTTTGACCCTAACCCCAAGCGACTAGCAATTTTTAATCCTAGTCATGTGGTATTCCGCTTGCAGGACTCTAATATTTACGCATTACTTATATTTTTCTGATATCATTATCACAATCACAATTCATTTGCTAAATAGTTCTTAGATTTTGCGGTATAAATTTCCGTGATTTACTGTCAAACTTTAGAGGAAAAATTTAATGCAAATGTTTTTTCTCACTCGGGGGGGCCTCTTGTTTGGAGTAACAGGGTCTGAGCCGCACGAGTACTTGATGCCGAGATAGGCTTAAATCGAAGGTGGAATCCTGTTAGTCAAAGTTATATAACATTAATGAATGTTAAATAAGTTGAGGCTTTAAAAAGTTTAAAAATACAAAATTGTAGCGATTTACATTGGTGCTGCCTAGGAGATGGTCAAGTTAATAAAAAAGTGGATTAGATTTACAATAGATGTTTGTGAAAACCCGTTATTTTTAAACTATATTCTGATTAATGAAAAAAATATTACATTAAAATAACTTAAATAGTAAAAACACAAAATATCTTATTATACCTCTATATAAAAGTGTGTTAAACAAGATTAAAATGAACAAAAAGTGAATTTGTATGAAATGACGTTTTACCTGATTGTTATTGAAATAAGACTCCGATTGATAATCAACTTGAGCAACGGGGCCCTTTAGGACATCAAAAGGTGGTAAGGAATATATTTTGGGTCTATTGTTTATGCTAACTTTCTTTAGCAAAATCGTTTCTAAATGTTAAAAGGCATACTAAATTTCTAAGTTATTTAATATAATTTATATAAAATTATTTTATATATTACTAAACCGTTTTAGTTAAAAATATTTATAAATAAAAGATTATACAAATGACTGTGATTTTAATTTATTTAATATTAAAATGTTAAATATGATTTACCTATAGCTTCAATTTTAAAGTTCTTTATTTAATAATTTGATGTTTCAGTGTTTAACTTTATAGCTATAGTGGCTAAAAACTAGCCCAACTTAAAATTCTATGCTTTTTTAGAAAAATGTGTTATAACATATTAATTTATATGTCATCTTATGGGGCAAATTTTTGAGGATTTTAAGGAGCCATTAGGTATTTTTAGTAAATAAATCTTTTTTATCTTTGATCAAAATAAAAATAATAAATTAGTTTTAATGTTTTTCATATAAACCTGCATTCATTATTGCCAAAGGATTAATTTTAACCCCGCAAAGATTTTACTATATACGCTGAATATCAAAACATCTACTTTATAAAGATGACCGCAAAATATAATGAGGAATATCTTAAGGGAACAATAACCCGATTATAATTTACAAGAGTTACTAGCTATAAAACGCGTAATTTTTCATATAAAATTTTTAAAGCATTATAATTTTATTAAAAAACCATCATGAATAACTCAGGCTTTAAATAAATACTTCATATTTCATCAAGATTTAAAAGGAGGTAGATTTTTAATTTTTCATAAATAATAGCTTGTGTTAGTGCTGTTGTCTTCGATATAGTAAATTATAAACTATTATAATAATTAGAAAAAGTGGGCTTTTAGTCTGCCACATGGCGTAGCCAGGAGGGGCGGCTGCCCCCCTACCCCCTCTGAATGACGAAAAAAAATTTTGTCAATGCAAAACCTTTAGAAATTAATAAATTTTATGTTTTGCCCCTCCCTAATTGAACTTTTAAAGGTTTTGCCCCCCCCCCTAATCCAAAACCTGGCTACGCCCATGGTCTGCCAAATTAAAAAAATAGAAAAATCTTTAGAGGTTTTTTACCCTGTTTTATCCTTTATACTAATTTTTTTGTAAAAAATTGTGAAAATTAGCGTAAATCATACCCGAAAACTGGTTAATTTTTGGTAGTCCGCACTCCCCACAAACGTTACTATAAGGGGTATTAGCCGAACATTGTAGCCTATTCTTGGCTATATCAAATTTAACCGTCGCCCTAAATAACACGATGCATAATCTTTATACAAATATCGTTAGATAGAATTGCTATAAATCTTAATTTTACCGGAAATAATTTCTAAATACACCCATCTGAATTTGTTTTTAAATCTGGCGTAACCTATGCAAACGACGACTTCCTTATATTTCTCTGCAAAAAAGGTTTGTAAACCTACGACACAGCTAATTTAATTCCTCTTCTATTTTAAAATTTTAAATTAATTGTAGCCTTAAAATTGACTAAACGTCAAATATCTAACCACATTTTGAGTCTTCCAAGATAATTTATATATATTACCTTTCGGGCGACCATGGGATACTTTGTATGCATTTGCCAACGTAAGATAACTTATTTCGGCCAGCGTAGCCAATTTCATTCCAAGCCATAGCCTCGAACTTAACATCTTTTATGCCGGGGCTCAGGTTAAAATTAAGGTTCAAATCGCTATCCGTGCCTATCGCTTTAGCATGAACACTTATTTTTTCCAGCAAATTCGCCTCTTCGTTAGACAGCAAATTTAAGATTAGTGGATTTGTCCGGTCTAAGTCTCGAGCTCGGATAGATATTGGTTTTTGAGAATAGCCTAATACTAGAGCCACGTACCTGGCAATGGTAAAATTGATAAGGCAACTTAAAACAAGAAACTTGTAATAAATGGAAATAAATTAAATTAAAATACTTTTTTAAAATGGGTAAAATAGGGAAAAAATCATCTCGGTGAAGAAATATACGATCGAAAACTGAAAATCATATTAAAAATTTAAAAAATCAATTTATGACAGGGTGCTGATAAAATAAAAAATCCAGCATTTTGAATGAAATTTTAAATTAATCAATTAATAGCTATATCAGACTAAATAATAAAGTGACGATCAAAAACTAGTGTCTTACCTGTATAAATATTAAGTATTTAAATTGTGAAAAAATGTTTTAATTGTCTATAATAACCATACCCGATTGCTGGATAATTTTTTTTGGATTGTTCATAGAATAAAAAACGATCTGTATTCACTTTAGATGCGACTTTATAAAATCTTGTTTCCACAGGGATTGGGTACTGTGAAATATCTTCGTTTATTATTTGAATCCTTTGCCCATTTTTACAGGCGCAGCTTATGTCTTCTAAATTTCTCACGTCTAAATTGTGATAAAATAGAAAACTAAATTAATGCTCGGCCGTTTTTACTTTGCGTATAAGTTAAAATTGCGAGAATTTAGGAGCAAAAAATGATTTAGTATTTTTTTAAATATGAAAATTCTTTTTCTTTTTCGCAAAAGGCTAGTAAAAATTATAAAAATTTTAATACTACATTTATGAAGTGAGATTTAATTGGCTGAAACTAAATAAAAAGTAATACTTTTTAATACTTATCCTTTAACACGCATTATAAATTTGGATTTTCCCAAGATACTAGTCAAAGGAGCGGCCTACAGCTTTCTTATAATTGGAGTGGGAGATTAAACAATTTATATCGATATTTTTTTATAGTTCCGATAAGTCAGATCAAAAAACGATTAGTTCCTTGCAAAAAACTCCATGTTTAGTGACCATTTTTGATGTTTCATATTAAGTACGAGAGCGAAGTTTAAAATAAAAGTATGGCTAAAATAACACCCTATTTTACACCGACGACTGCAAATGAGTAGTCAATAAAATGTGATTAAATTTAATAAATACTTAATTATTTAAATTTATTAACTTAATTAGGCAATAGAGCTATCAAATTAATTAATATTATCATGAATTTAGTCAAATTGGGTTTTTAAAAATAAATTAAAATATGGAACCTTAATATTAAATATTTACTTTGTGGGCATTGTGAATAAAACGTTGCCACGTGGGTTTTTAACAGAAATAACGATAAAAATAGGAACCAAATTTTTAGGGATTTCATATTATAAACAGCTGTTGCAAATCAAAATTTCTCAAAATTTGTAAACTAAAGGGATTGTTATTCTACATTACTCATCAACAATAAACTTTAGGCATAAACATGCCCTAAGCAAAGCTCATAAAATATCTGTCGTATCCGTGTTATGTTGTGAAAAAACGACATTTTACCTAAGTATGTCTGTTCAATATTCGTAAAAATCTTTTTCTGCCCTCAAGCATGTACCTTTTCGTGCTAAAATACACGGCGACGCACCCTTAAAAAGTGTCATTATAGAAAAATGAAAATGCATTATTAATAAATATTAATATTTTTCAATCTCCTTTACCCTAGCATAACCTTAATATAAGGTTAAAATGAATTATTTTGTGAAGGAAATTGAAAACTAGCAAATTTAGTAATAGTGGCTTTAAAGATCAATCATATATTTTGGAATTTTAAGCTTAGATACAACATAGCCAAATTTTTTATATTGCTGACGAAGAACATTTTTTCCTTGCCTTTATTATTACTTAACGTTTGCTAAAGATTTTATCGCCTACTTGAGAAGTTATGCGAATTCTTATAATGAAAACAAAATACGCTTTTTACAAAGAAAAACTTATTAATTTTCTTTTTATATAATGCATCTCCTACATTAATGAATGGATTTATAAACGGTTTTACATTATTTGAGATATTATGAGAATGTTTATAAGATTTAATTCAAAATTTAACTAGAATGGCCAATATAAGCCTAAAAACATTGAGTGCTTAAATGAATATGGCTACAGTGAATTTTAAGAGATCCCAATCCCACATTAAAAACACAAAAATTTAGACTATAGAATAATTGATTTTTGTTTACTGTCGTTCTAACGCGTGAATTTGAGGCATATTAAATATTTTTATAAACTTTACATATGCGCCAGGAATTGTTTTCTCAAGCTCCACCATATTAAATCGCGAGGGACCTTGTCATAAGCTTTCTCCGAGTCCATAGAGACCATTATGTAGGTTTCATCTCTTTTCCTTATATTTTTCCATCATTTGTCTTAGTGCGAAGATCGGGTCGATTCTGAACTTGCCGGCCAAAAATCCGAATTATTTACCCGAGCTTTCCACCCCGTCTTGCAACCTTGTTACTAAGATTTTTTTCACAAGTTTCGAGGAATGGCAAGTTAGCTTGATACCTCTGTAGTTCCCACACTTTTTCGGGTCCCCCTTACCCTATGAATAAGGATATAATCGTGCCTGCTATGCTATTTGATTAGGAATTGGCTCTACTATTTTTATCTTGTGAAATAGGTTCGTCATGGTCATGACTCCTTCTTCACGACATTCGAGCAACGCTTCCATAAGTATTCCATTTGCCCCACTGTATAAGTGTTTGTATCCCTCTCCTAACTCACGACTTAAGTTCCATTCCACCTCGTCTCTTGTAGGCAGGCGTTGTGTACCTTTCTTTTTATTAGCATTTTTGCGACCTCGATGCTCTTGGGGCAATAAATCGTAGAAACGGGGTTGGTTTCGTTCTAAGTGCGTTAGGTTGGTGAAAGTCAAGCGTTGACAGATAAGCTGGGCGAAGATTGAAGATGAAGGAGGCCTTCTATACGTTATTTGCGCATATGCTCCTTAAATTAAGTGTATGGAATCAGAGAAAGACATATTCCTCGATTCATTGGAAAAGGAAATACAAGGAATAGGACAAAAAAAGAGCAAATTATTGGGAAGGACTTCAACCCCTAGGTATGGAAAGATCGCCTCGCATTTATGGCTTGAAGTACATGGAAAGGGAGAAACTTCCCCAAATATCTTAAGCACACGACATGGCAATCGCAACACTTATCAAAAACGCAAGATCATATTGTGACCATAGACTACATAGACTGCTCATCACGGTATAAAATGTGTGTGTTTTTTTCCGCCATTTTGATAAACAATACCGTCCTTTATCACATAATGGCGTTTTGCGCTCTGCCGTTTTTTTCGAACAGGAGAGGTAAAGAAAAAAGGTTTTGATTCCATAAATAAGTAAGATATTACTAAATATATGATATTTTTTAAAAATTTTAATAACATTACAGTTTTTACATTTTTAATTTTTATGAAATGTGTCAATAATAAATATTTTAAAAATATCATATCATAAGTAATATCTTACTTATTTTTGTTCATCAAAATGGCGGCAAATTTCATACACAATTTGCCATATGGAATATATGACATGAGCAGTCTATGTAGTCTATGATTGTGACTTATAGAAATGGGGAGCATTTTAGTCAAATTGACTATTTGCTCATAGGGCGAAAGGATTTATGGAAGATCAAAGATTGCAAAGTAAAAACGGAAGAAAAAATCGAGAGGCAACCTATGAGGCCCCTTTATCTTCAATCTTCGCCCACCTTTACCTGTTAACGCTTGACTTCCACCAACTTAACGCGCTTAGAACCAAACCAAACCCGTTTCAACGATTTATTTTCCCACTGTAGAATAGTTTGTATCCCTCTCCCAACTCCCAACTTTAAAAAATAAAATAAAATTGATTTAAGTAAAATCTTATATTAAATAAAAATATTTATAGCAGGATAAAAGACTATGACATTTATAAATACTTTAAAAGCTTATATGCATACCTTTTAATTTTAGATTAACTTTTTGGTAAAAAGCTTTAATTACAATATTTGTCTTCCCGGCACCTCATGCATCAATTATAGAAGTTTTTCCATACCATACTCAAGAGAATAAAAGCTTGTTCAAAAAATAGGATGTCAAGACATCGATGGAATGAACTGGCAATAAAACAAATCGATAATGCTCCTATTAAGGGTAAAATCTCAAAAATACAATCGCTAGGCAAATGAATCATCAAATGACTAATTACTAAAACGTTCCCCAATCTATACTCAGAACTAATACCTTTATCATTGATCCTGGAATTTTTCTGCCAGAACTTATCAAATTCTTATAACTTAATTGCCTGCCAGGGTCCGCCCAAACCCTTATAAATCACTAGAGCTGTCCAAACTGCCGGGCCAAAGATGATGATTTTAAATTTCAAGCATTTAAATCTTAAATTTTTTTTAATTAAAAAGTGAAAAAAAAATATTAAACTATATAAATATCTCATTAAGCCCGCATTGGCCCAATTTTGTTAGGGTGCCCGCTCGGGCCTATTTGAAAATAATTTACGACGGTTGTCTGCCTGGTCCTCAAGCCGAAAGGGCCCGCCTTTATTTTTAATTACAAATAAAATTGTTTAAAAAAATTTGGTAGCTTTTTCCCGCGCCCCTTGAGAAAAACCTGGCTACGCGCATGTCTAGATATAAGATAATTCTTAAAAAACTCATAATTTTTAAAAATATTTTTCTTAAGGTTTATAAATATATAGTTAATCTGCGACAAATTATAAAATTATTTAGGTAGATTCAGAATTAGGAATCGCTTAATATAAAATTGTCATATACTATCTTTTCTTAAAACTATAAATGTGCAAGAATGATTTGTTAAACAGTGCCTTAAATCTGCGTAGCCAAGAGAGAAAGAGCGGCTCCCCCCTTTAAATCCAAAAATTTGTTGAAATTTATTAAAATTATGGCTAAAATTTCTCAAAATGATGTATTCGCACTTCCCTAAATTATTATTAGCCCCCTCTAATCCCAATGCTGGCTACGCCCATGGCGCTTTATAATTATATTATATTGTTGCCTATAACTGCTAAAATATATTTATTATTTAATATCTACTCATACCAAATGTGTTATAATATAATATGCGTGATATAAATTAGGAAGAACACTAAAAATTAAAATTAGTTATTATATATATCGAATAGAGTTTACAAATAACTTTGTTATATGTATTCATATGGAATCTGCTAACTAACATATAGCTCAGGTATACTGCTCAGCTCATTGCTTGTGTGTCTATTTGCTGCTTTGATGTCACCCATGCCAAATTTTATTTAATATATCGACATATCTTCTACAACCTCAAACACCAAGGAGTTTCGATTTTTTATTTTCGCTACTTTGATCTAGTCCCACATTAAGTCAAATACGCGAATCTGTTTTAATGGGGGTTAAGGATTTATGGGCAATAATCGATCCCTGTCAACAAGAAACATGTGTTACCTCTCTTTGTAATAAGACATTTGCAGTTGACCTTAGCATCTGGATGTGTGAGAATATTGCTATTGGATCAAAATTAAGTCACCCTATACATTCACGCCTCTATTTAAGGTATATGCATTTTAAGTTGGATATTAAACTAAATATTTCCCTCGTTTAAAAAAACACATAAAATTATAAGAATTATTTACTTATGATTTTAGACAGTTAAGCCAAATATTATATTCATTTTTATGTGTGCTCTAAATATTTAAGCTTTTAAATTCTTTTACCACAAAAGAAATCTCATCTTTCGTATATTGAAATGTCAACAAATGGGAATAAATTTAATATTTATTGTGGATGGTGAGCCACCAAAATTAAAGTATGGCACAATTATGCTAAGAAATAATTCAAAGGATGAAGTCAAAGTCTGCTCCCGCCCTCACTTCAAAGCCCTGTCAAGAAAAGTATATTTTTGTTTCAATATTATGAATATTAATTATTAGTGCAAAAAAATTATTGATTTGTTGGGAATACCTTGTTTGCAAAGTAAAAAAGAATCAGAAGCTTTTTGTGCTTTATTAGACAAGAAAAAAGTAAATGAATTTGAGTAGGATTAAATTTCCTTTTTAATTTAACAATGTTTTATGATATAGATGGTACATGGATGTATTTCAAAAGATGGAGATACAATGCTTTATGGTGCTAAGACTGTATACAAAAATTTTGACATAAATACATCCTCAAAAGTAATTGTGTTTAATTTTCAAATTCAATCTCTATAAAGGAGAAAAAAATTATTTTTTTTAAAAGCGAAGATATTCATCAAAAATTGAGATTTTCACAAAAGGATTTAATAGGATCTGCATTGCTATTAGGATGTGATTATTTGCCTGGTGGTGTTCCTGGTGTTGGTAAAGAACAAGTTATCCAAATGGTTAATTATTTACATCAAGAAGATGAAGAGGATCTTACAAACAGGCAATAGATTTTAGATTTGGTTAAAAATAATTAATTTAGAATAAGAAGGTGGAGATCAGATCCTTTTTATGTATTTTTAAGGCAACTTGAATGCATTCCAAAACCCCAGCATTGTACTGTGTGCAAACATATGGGTTAGCTAAACAATTAATTTTTAAAGTTTTTTCAGGAAGTTATATACTGCATAACAAATCTTGTGCTACAAAATGTCAAGTATGCATTGGGCATTTAAACAATAAACCTCTCAAAGAGATAACATGCAAATGTTTATGGCACCTTGCTCAAACTGTATTATTGCATAACAAACTTGATTTTGGAATTTATAAGAAAGTTGCAAGAGTTTTGCCTGATAATTTTCCATTTGATGAAGTATAATTCTATCTTTTTAGTATAGATAATTTAATATTTATAAAGATCGTTGATATAATAACTTAACTTGTAATAAAAAATAAATTTTTTAACATTTTAAATAAACTACTTTGTCATAATTTAGATTATTATAAACAGATTTCAATTATGTAATCTATTTGTTTTTTTTGGATAGTGAATTATTAATCTAATCGCTTTTTTGTTCATTTTTCAAATTTTTAATTTTGTGCTTTTATTAAAAATCAATAGTTAAATTTAAACCTTCTATAAAATCATATCATGTTTTGTCAAGTGTCACTTAGATTAGTAATTTAATATACTCCTCTATATAATAATATTTAATTATAGTGCCTTAATAAGCTAATATTTTGGGGGTTAGGGCCAATTCCATTTACTTTTTTTAGTTAAATAGATATAACAGATTTTTGATCTTTTAAACTGAATAAGGTAGTTTGAACTGGCCTGAACTATTACTTTTTAATTATATTTTTAATAAGAAACATTATGGTAAAAAATTTGTTTTCTTTCTAGATTATTTGTGAATTTACAGAAATATCTGATTCTTTGCCAAGTGAAGGTGAGATAAAATGGAAAATGCCAGATTTAGAAGGATTCTTGGTAATAATTACTCTAATTTAGGCAATTGATTGGAAAAAGTTATAAGTTATATAACTTATCAAATTTTTACAATTGTTTGGTTAAAAATCCATTGGTTTTTAATGTGAATTAGTCAAATATAACAAGCGATTTATGATAACATCTAATAAAAACTAACTGCTTTGAAAAATACCTAATATTTTAAGGTAAAAGCTTATAATACATTGTATGGGGAAAACGTGTTTAAATGATTTATCTTTAAAACAACCAAGCAATCGTTTAATTTGCAAACTTTGTCTAAAATTTTTATAAAATTAGAGTAGGATTGTTATAACTGATCCTACAACCTAATAGTAATTTAAAAGAAAAGCTAGTCGTTATAATAAATATAGAAAGGAGTCTAATCAATATTTGTTTTTCACTCAAAGAGGTGAATTCCATAACAAAAAGTTAAAATTTTAAGTCAAATTTTTTTTTACTAAATCACGCGATTGCATACACCTTTTTTTATTTTTAAAATCCAAAAGTCGATCTTCTATAATGTCAAATCTTTTTTTATGATTTAATGAAATTGTCTCATTTTTAATTGAATAATTTGTTTCAACGTTGATAATTGTGGCGTAAATAATAATAGTTTTAAGATTCCGGTTTGGCTATTATAAATAGAGGGCTCGATATACGACGGGTGGTTACCGCAAATCAAAAATGATGACTCCAATTTTTTATTTGATATATATTTAAATAAATTTTGACTAGTAGCGAAAATTGGACTTTTTGTTTGCTTTCATGGCTTATTTTGTAATATATACTCGACCACTACAATTAAATCCTCACAACAAAAGGTTTAAAATTATATTAATACATCAAATAAAATTTTTTTTAATTATGGCTGTTTTAGGATTATGCTTACGAAACTTTGGGGTGGGCACCGGATTATACATTGGAAAAGGTTCTTCCCCTATATGCTAATCGCGTTTCACAACTTCCACCCTCAACGAACTTGCATAACCGGCACCCTTATTTCAAGCCAAGTTGTATTAGCAAAAGCGTTTTACGCGACGGTGTACCCTGCTATCAGTGTCAATGGCCCAGATTTAGTAAATGTCCTAAATTTATAGCATATTAAATCCTATAAATTATGATGTTTGTATCTATGTAAATTTGATTTTTTTGTCAATCAATTGGTTGTAGATTATATTTTTTCAATATTTTTATAACTAGAATTGTTTGTATGGAATTTCATTATAAAACTTTTGAAAATTTGTTCAATTTATCAATTAGATTTTGATCACTTTACGCCGTCGTGCGTTGAGACGGGATATTACACAATAACCACGCGAAAAGATGTTTTGGGCAAAGGTTTTCCCCAACTCGTTCAAGAATATGAAACCTCCCTTTCCGCCAAAAATGGCAAAAAGAGTAAGCATCCTACAAATAAAACGTGAAATGTAAAATCAGTGCAAATTTTAGTTATAATTATTTATTAGGTTCCAAATAGCTTAATATTAATTTGGTTTTAAGATTAAATATTTTTCATTTTGTGGCCCAAAGAATATTAACTTGTTTACAAGGTTTTTAATAATTATTCAAATTGTTTGTAGGGAAAAGGGGTGTGACAAAAACTTTGACTCCTTCAATCGCATCACGTAAAATAACCGATTTTTTTAAACCCAAATAGTCATGCCCAAACCTTAGAACCACGAGCGAAAGTAAAACAAGCTAAAAGTTTTAGTTTCTCTCTCTCATTTCCTACACGCTCACCTTTGCAGCACCTCTTCCTTTTTACAAATGACCTTTCACTTGTTTTCAAACGTTCTCTCCGCTGCTTGAATTAATTAGTTCTACTTAAAATATGCTTTTTCACGACCATTTATAATTTAATTGTATTAATTTTTTATTGCTTATTCTATCAAGAGTGTAATATTTATTGTGTTATTAGATTTTAGAGGTGGTTGTCGTGGGAAAATTAAGCAGAATGTAATTAAAAACAACGAGCTAATCATGCAATACATGAAACCTAACAAGCCTGCAATTTTAAAGAATCCAAGTCCACCCCTAGAAATTCGTTCACCTATTAATTTAAAAAAAGGGACATCCTTCGAATTAAATTTGAGTCTGATCGACCTTAGTGACACATTGCCTTTAGAGCGCAGTGACATTTGTTATTTCGATAAAGCTGAAACGCAAAATGAAAATTTTGATTTTGAAGTGTCAAAAATAGCCGACCTTTTAAACTCGTTTACAATTGAATCGAGCCCACGACCCGCTCCGAGTAATAATAATGATGTTGACAATAGCTTATTGGACCTCTTTGAAGAACCACAACCTTCTCGAACTGATCATAAATCAAATATTTTCAGTTCGAGCAATAATTTTAATATGGAAAAGGGTGAAAATTTATCGTCTTTGCTTCCACTCGAAAGTCCTCTACCATTGATGCAACGTATTCGAATGCAAAAATTTAATCAAAACTCAACATAATTTTTGTTCAATTGTATCAAATTTTTGTAAATTGAACGTTTTTAATTGTAAATAACCAAATTATTTGTTATTACCATATTACGATCTCACTTTTAAAAATAGTCAAAAAAATATTACAATCTTTGTTCTCAGCTTTAAGTGTGCGTTAATTCCAAAAAAATTTCAAATAAATTGTCCTTTAAAAAGCAGGGTTATAACAATGCGCTAGATATCTTGGCATTGATCCTATGCCTAAAATTTTGTGACTAACAATTAACTTACAATTATTTGGCTAAGTTTTTTAAAAATTGGTTACTTTCTATTAGTGTTGTAAAAACAACTGTGTCTGGTTTAGTCGACCATTAATTTTAGTCAACTAAACATAAACAGATCAAAGGATTTTTGATCTGTTTCCCTTTATCGACCTCTAGCTTAGTCTAAATTTGAAAAACATACCAAATCCGAATGTTAGAGTTAATTGAAGCAATGGTCGACCAAACAAAACCTAGCCGTTTTAAAGGTAAATGCCCATAGTTAAAAATTTAGCATTTTTACATTATTGAATTTTCGCGTTTAATTCCGAGCCCTTAAAGTCTATGTTTTGACTTTGACCATTTGTATATAAGCATTGATAGGGTAAGAGGCATGACTTTATACCTTTTTATCTGCCGAAATATTATTTTTATTAACAACAAATTATAAATATATGAGTTTGGCATTTATATATTTAAAAAATGACTTGAATAATTTATAAGGCAATAAAACTTGACACCGCGGAATTCATTATTCTAAGGCGATGTGTTTTTTTTGTATATACATCATGGATTTTAAAGCGTTTATAAATTTATATTTATCATCTGTGATAACAACTTATTGTTTTACATGATTATTAACTTATCTTAAATATTTAGTTTATTCAATAGCAATAATAATATCAAATATTAAAAGAAGCAAAACAAAAGCTTTTGTAAAAGGTCCCGGGCTCGGTCTTTGAAAAAAATTAGCGGATAGGCCCCTACCCTGCCCAAAAGAGGCTCGTGGCATGTCTCTAATATGAACTTTAATTGGTACGAGCTCAAGTTGATATACAAAAATAAGTTATATAAAGAGCTGATCATCAAGTTTATCGCCATTGATAGTCCTCCTATTCCTTGACCACGTGTAAGTTGACCTTAGAGAACTGCACGGGTGACCCTTAACCCGACCCGATATCGGGTTCGGGTTGAAAATTTTGAAATGTCTTCGGGTCGGATTCGCGTTAGAAATTTTAAAATGCCTTCAGGTCGGGTTTGGTTTGAAAATTTTAATATGCTTTCGGGTCGGGTCGAGTTGATAAAGGGTCGGGTCAAAGGTTATGAATCTTACATTGCAAAATACACGGGACATAATTTTTAATATTGCTATTATGTATAATAGTTATTAATTAAATGTATAATTGAAGATCATTCATTCAGTTAATTAAATTCTTTTGCTTTGTGAAATCTGATTGTTTTAATTTGAACGCAAATTATGATTTGACTCGTAAAGGGTAGAATATATCAACAAAATAATATTTTAAATTGTATTTAAATAGTGTGAAGTGGTAGTTCATTATTAGTTTAAACTAGTTAAAGATGTATTGCACTGGGAAGTATTTTATGTCATTAGATCTCAATAGTCTATCTTAAAAGTGTAAGAAAGATGATAAAGTATATAATTTATTTTAAATTAGCAATTACATTTAAGTGTTTTTTAATTGATCTGTAAGGCCCAAAACCAGACATACTATCAAATTAAATATTCTTGAACACTGGGAAGTAGTTTATGTCATTAGATTTCAATAGGATGTTTTAAAAGTGTAAGAAAGATTATAATGAATCATTTTAAATTAGCGATTACATTTAAGTGTTTATTAATTAATCTGTAAGGCCCAAAACCCGACATTCTATCATATAAATTTTTCTTGAACACTGGGAATTATTTTATGCCATTAGATCTCAATAGGATATTTTAAAAGTGTAAAAAAAAGATTATAATGTATATAATTTATTTTAAATTAGCAATTACATTTGAGTGTTTTTTAATTAATCTGTAATGCCCAAAACCCGACACTATCAAATTAATTTTTCTTCAATATTGGGAAGTGATTTATGTCATTAGATCTCAATAGTTTATCTTAAAAGTGTAAGAAATATTTTAATATATATAATTCATTATAAATTATCGATTACATTTAAGTGTTTTTAATTAATCTGTAAGGCCCAAAACCCGACATATTATCAAATTAATTTTTCTTTAATACTGGGAAGTATTTTATGTCATTAAATCTCAATAGTCTATCTTAAAAGTGTAAGAAAGATGATAATATATATAATTCATTTTAAATAAATTTATTTTTGGATTTTAAAGCAGTAAAAATATAATTAATAAAAGCCATACCATATTTTAAATTACACAATAATATTTTTTACCACGTATACTTCACATCATGAAATATAAATACATTTGACACATAAATTATGTATAAAATCTTGATATATTATTTAATCTTACAATTAAAACATTTTCTAATATTGATCAGTCATTTGTGATCGATAAATTGATAGAATAAATTTTAATGAGGAAAAAGCTCTTTCCACGCTAACTTGGGTAGGTGGAACAGCTAATACAACCTGGGCTAACTTATAAATCTTGGGATGTTCATATTTATTTTTCTCCCAAAATTCTAATATGATCTCATCTCGTCCTTTTATTTTGATCTAAGAACAATGTCAAGAGAGAACCTATACTTTTTCCTGAACTTTTAAAATTTCCCATATTAATAGTTTTACTTTGTTCTTTTATTCTTAAAAGCTTCTCAAGCTTATCCGTTTTACCAGGCAATGATAATTGTATTTTATCACTAGAATCATTGCAGCCATTATTTAATACCTCCATGGTTTTCGTTTCGTTACATTGTCATGATTGAGAAAACTAAGATATTCAATTCACAATATATTTTTGAATTAAAAACCCGAACCCGAACCCTTTTTTGTATTTATCGGGTTCGGGTTTTAAGGGTATTTTTAAAAATGGGTTCGGGTTTGGGTTCGGGTTCTGTAAAACATTGGATTTTACCCAGTTGGGGTTCAGGGGTTCGGGTTCGGGAAACCCCTGGCTATAATTGACCGCAAATTAATGCTAACCGTTGCTTACATCTACCCTTAATCGGCCGATGTTAAACAATCCTGAATTTATCTGACCCCGACCACATGCCAAAATTTATACTCATTATGATTAACAGATTCTAAAATTTATTTCTTCAAGTTACTTTTGTAAAAGATCACTGTTTTTTTATATCAATAACCTAATTATTTAAAAATGTAGAAAAGCAAAGAAGCCCGGTAACTTTATTAAAAACATTATAACCTTAAATAAGGGATTTTAAAGTTTATTGGCTTATATGGTTTTGTTTATCCCAAAATGCCACTTGTAAAAATTTTTTTGTTCTATGTAGGTCGTTTCTTAAAGGATAGAAGAACTCGACTGACGGGGAATTACCTATTTATTATTTCTACAATATTTTTATCAACATTTTTAACAAACACATGTTGTTTACCATATATATAAAAAAAAAATTTAAAAAAATTTGAAGGGCCCGGGCCAGGCTCAGGCTTTGAAATTTTTATTACGGGCGGGCCGACTGGCCTAAACAGGCCCTTTGCAGGTCTCTAGCTCTGACTATCTGGCATATTGTTTTCTAGAGACATCTCCAAACTAATTTCCTAGGGACTTAATAAAACGCTATTTCTAGATCGGTGAAACACATATGCAAATCCTCCTCCCTTTCTCTAAACCGTTTTATCAATCTTCTAACACTAGGGCATTTACTGTGGACCTGTCCGGCGTGCAACCGAATTGGTTCTCTCTAATTTTAACTACCGAACTCGTATTTCGATTATTTTTACCCACGCATTGAAAGTATGACACATAAGCTTTACCTCTCTGTAGTTGTTACATTCCTTATTAATTGCTATGCAATTTATGGGCTCACTTTGCATTTTCCGAATGTCTTGTCACGCTCTTTCGTGTCACGCACGCACCGAATGTCTTGTCACGCTTTTCGTTGCGTTTACCACTAAGACCGCTTGGAAGTGGGTTCGAATCCCGGAGAGGCCAAATTTTTTTTTTATTTTTTTTTAAATTAATATATTGCTCTTGTTACTACCATTGATAATATGGCTTTTTGGCCGTCCGCTGGCTGCTGACCAATAAAAAAAATGACCATTGGCCAAAGTGTGAATCAAAAAAATTTTTCCCGTTTTTTGGCTTACCATGATATTACCCTGTGCCTCCCCCTACAAGAGCCTATGCCTCTACTGATATGGGTCCCTGTGCCCCCCCCCCCCCACAAAAGCCTATGTCTCTACTGATGTGGGTTCGAATCCCGGCGAGGACAAACTCTTAATTGCTGGTTTGATATTTTTTTAAATTAATATATTGTTTTTGTTCGTACCATTGATAATATGGCTTTGGCCGTCCGCTGGCTGCTGACCAATGGAAAAAAAATTATCATTGGCCAAAGTGTGAATCGAAATTTTTTTCATTGATAATTACCCTATGCTTTCCTCTAGAAGGGCCTATGCCTCTACTGATATGGGTCCCTGTGCCCCCCCCCCCCTACAAAGGCTTATGCCTGTCCAGATGTGGGGTTCGAATCCCGGGGAGGCCAAAATTTTTTTTTTTGAAATTAATATATTGTTTTTGTTCATACCTTTGATAATCTGGCTTTTTCGCCGTCCGCTGGCTGCTGACCAATGAAAAAAGTGACTATTGGCCAAAATGTGAATTTTTTGTTTTCTTGACTTTTATGATTGTTCCTGTTAATACCATTGATAATATGGCTTTTTGGCCGTCCGCTGGCTGGTGACCAATGAAAAAATGACCATTGGCCAAAATGTAAATTTTTCGTTTTTTTAACTCTTATGTTTGTTCCTGTTAATACTAGAGATGCACCGATACCACTATCTTGTGCCGATACCGATACCAGCCGATACTTAAGATTTTTTTGCCGATGCCGACCATGCCGATACTTATAATAAAATAAATTTATACTAAAATATATGTGCAAATTAAATATTATAAATTAAGTCACATCCAAATTTTGGTAGATCAGAATTTTGACGATAAAACAATTGTAATATATTATTATAACTCCATAGTGTATCTAAAGAATCCATCTAAGGCTTAATATATAATAATTTTCACAATATTTACTCAAAAGCGCAGTTATTCGGAGCAGATGGTCAATGAGGTTATTATACCATAGAAACATTTATAGCCAATCAAATGAAACAATTTTCAAAAATTCAAAAAGTCCTCTATTTTTTAATGGTAGGAGATACTATAAATATTATTTTTTGAGTTTCATATTGAAAAAGGTATCGACTTGGTAATTGCCGATACTAGCAAGTATCGGCCGTTACTTTTAACAAGGTATCGGCGCCGATACCGTGCCGATACCGTGCCGATATTTGGTATTGGTGCATCTCTAGTTAATACCATTAATAATATGGCTTTTTAGCCGTCCGCTGGCTTCTGACCATGGAAAAATGACCATCGGCCAAAGTGTGAATCGAATTTTTTTTTTCGTTTTTTTGCCCAACATTGATTTATAGAATGTTTCTTGGTACTGACCAATAGAAAAAAATGACCATTGGCCAAAGTGTGAATCGAAATTTTTTCTCGTTTTTTTAAAATAATATACTGTTTTTGTTAATACCAATGATAATATGGCTTTTTGGCTGTCCGCTGGCTACTGACCAATGAAAAAATGACCATCGGCCAAAGTGTGAATCGAATTTTTTTTTTCTCGTTTTTTTGCCCAACATTGATTTATAGAATGTCTCTTGGTACTGACCAATAGAAAAAAATGACCATTGGCCAAAGTGTGAATCGAAATTTTTTTTTTCGTTTTTTTTGCCCAACATTGATTTATAGAATGTCTCTTGGTACTGACCAATGGAAAAAAATGACCATTGGCCAAAGTGTAAATCAATTTTTTTTTCGTTTTTTTTGACTCTTATGTATTAATAGACCGTCTCTTGGTACTGATCAATGGAACAAAAAATTTAGCACATGTAAATTTTTTTTGATATATACTTATGATACCTGTGACATTTTTAGATGCGCGGTAGTAACAGGCAATAGCGGAGCTATTGCAGTCGCTGTTCATTGTGACATTTTGTGATGCGCGGTCGTAACAGGCAATAGCGGAGCTATTGCATGTCGCTGTTCGTTTCGTCGCAAGTTTATTAATTGTTTTATACAAGGTTAAACTATTTACTTTTATTACTGTATCATTTTAAAAAATACTCACTTTGCCCCTCACTAAATCATTATTGCCCTCCTCTAATTCCAATGCTGGCTAGGCCCATAAATATACCTATACCTATGCTTAACGAGAAGTGTTTTTTAATTGAAGTATATTATAATGAATTCTTTTTTCCTTACTATATATGTTTGTATATATGTTTGTAAATCTATACTTATTAAACACTTAAATTATCTCGTATCTCCCAACCATAATTAAAGTTTTGCAATTTTGTTTTAATACTTTTAATAAAGAAAAAATTTCTAGTAAACGAAATAGTAAAAAGGAATTATCGATTGAATATTCAGCTGTTACCTCCTTTCAATTGGTATTAAGTCATAAATTACGATAAATGTTGAAAAGGCAACTGTCCTACTCTTAGCCAAATCATTTCTACAATTAAGATATTATAAATTGCAGAGTTGTTAAACGCACTTCAAAAACCGGTACCGCACTCGCACTCGCACATTGAGGAAAATTAGGTGCGCGCACTCGCATTCGCACCAGTTTTAACAAAGGTGCGCGCACTCGCACCTGCACATAAAATTTGATTGCACTATTTTAATTGTAAACATATTAGCCTATTTTGGAAATGGAATTTTCATGCATGATGTGCTTGCTACATTTATGCCTGATTCTTCTATTTCCATAACTCACTATCATATTAAAGTGTTATATATAGGCAGTGAGAAAAGAAAAGAGTTAAAAATTGGATAAGGAGTACTATGACAACCAATACAATAATACAAATTAATAATTAAAATTAATTAACTAATTTAATAAATTTTAATGAAAATTAATTGTAATTAGATCATTATATGTGATTATACTTACGATAGCAAAGATAGGTCTAAAAGTGTTTGAAATATTAAGATAGTAAAGGGAGATGACAATATTCCAAAAAACGCTGAATTAAATATATTATCATTATTTAAATATTTTATTGTAACTCTTTAATCAAATTACCTGTCTGTGTTTTTAACCTTCTAATCTTATTAAACTTCAACTTCAATCGTTTCAGGGTTTCTTTCAGCGGGGAGCCCGGGGGGGGGGGTATTATCCCCCCCCCCCAGAAATTTCAAATACCCCTCGGAAATTTTGATTGAAGCATGAACTCAAGTTCCATTATGAAGTCATAAATTATATTAATAGGCTAAAATTGAGATTCAATAAATTATTTTAATCTGTCATTAAAAAATATAAAATTGGCGAAATTAAATTTTTTTACAAATAAGGTGGAAATCATTCATAGATATCATTTTTTAACATCTGTGAACCCTAATTTAAACGAGTTTTTAATAGGCATTTTTTACAATCTTGAAAGCTACAAATTATCTTTAATTAAAAAATATCAATAGGTAAATAAACATAAATAAATGCTTTTAGAATTATTAAATGACTATCTTACTTATAAACTTAAAAAGAATTATTATTAATAATAGATTCTATTGTTTGTTTTTTATTGGTATAATATGCTTATTTTAAATTGCAGATGTCTGGTAAATATAAAAGTACTCTTTTACGCTACTTTAGTAAAAAGGAAAAGCCTAATAAAAAAGATGGTAGATATGATTTAATTTGGAATAATTTTAATTATGCAACAGGTGAAGATGTGAATAATTGTTCTGTAGAAAAAGCTCTGGTTTGTCCCATTCAATGTTATAATGAAAAGGATGGTATTTATATTACTAACAAAATATTGGTCATTTTAAATGTATATTAACTAATGATAATTTGAAAGATCTTTTTTGTCTAATAAATTATGTATTACGAAAAGGTGAGGATAATTCTGCGGAGAAACTGGTTTATTCCATAGATTGTCAAAATAAAAAAGATGGTATTTACATTTATATACACAAAATAATGTTTATAACTAATGATAATTATCTGTCATGCATTGAAATTCTGATATAGATAAAATATCTTTTTTATCTATTTGATTTTGAATTAGGGAAAACTGTCTCTTCTTTTTCTTATGATAAAAATGATGGTAATTAAAATTATGCAAGTTGTTTTTATTTTATTAATTAATATATATTGATAAAGATGAGTGTATTGGCAGCTCTACTAATTGCTTAGTCTCTGAAAGTGAAAAACATGGGCAAAATTTAAAACTTAAACAATTATATAAATTTATGATTTCATGGACATCTAAATATAAATGGCTAATTTTTGATAAAGCCTTAGGTGGGGCTTTATGCTCTGTCTGTTTGTATCAGATATATTTCGTTTACTACTCAGGGTAAAATTTAATCTATATATTAAAGTGCAGTGGCGTAAATGCGGGGGGGGGGGCCCGATTTTTTATGAATCAAAAAAGATTATTTTAGATCTAAAGTTTATATTTTATAGTTGTGCAATGTAACTGACCAAGTAAGACACTTATTAATTGCTATGCAATTTATTGAAATTAGCTCCCACTCCAGATGAAGTTCTAGAGATATTATCGCTGGGAAAGAAAATATAAAGTTATTTTATAATGACTTTTTTTTTAATTTTAATGTTGAAATAAAAATGCTATAAAGAAGGGCCAATCCATTTAATCTATTTTTTGACATAGTATTTCTTATATAAAAGCTAATAGGCAAAGAAGACTTGTGATTGTGATGTTGGGAAAAGATTACTCTTCTTTCTTCTTCTTTATCGTGTTGAAAATCCCACAGACGTGGGGTAAGTTCAGCAGCCTCTTCCATCTGAGTCGCGTAAATACCATGCCAATTTTCATCTGTTTAACGTCCATATACTTTTCGACCAGTCGTTTCCAGGTGGCACGTGGTCTGCCCCTTCCTCTTCTTCCAGGCACGACCATCTCCAGCGTTCGCCGTGTGACATCGTCCTCGTCTCTTCGTAATACATGGCCGTACCACCGAAGTCGATTTTCTCTTAAGAAGTCCTTCGTCGCTTGTATACCCATCTTTGTCATCAAGGATTCGTTTGTCCTGCGATCCAGCTTGGTGTAGCCTAACTCCATCGCACCATTCTCATTTCCGCGACTTGCAAGAGTTTCTCCTCCGCGGTGGTTACAGCCCATGTTTCGCTCCCGTAAAGCAAGACCGGTCGCACGATGGTTTTGTACGCCTTGCTTTTCAACCAAATTGGTATCTTTTTGTCACACATGACACCGGAGATGCTGCGCCACTTAAGCCATGCTTTCTTGATCCGAGAATAGACTTCGGCGGTACATCCTCCCTCTTGATGTAATAGCGAGCCAAGATATGTGAACTTATCAACCTCCGTGTACATTGGACCGTCATTTTTGTATATTTGCGGACTACCGCCCATCGTTTGCATGTAAACCGTTTTCTTCTCGCTGACCTTTAACCCGAATTCCGAAAAACGTTCTGACCGCCTGATGAAAAACCCCTTCTCTTGTTTCATCGCATAGGACAATATCATCTGCATATAGCATAGTCCAGGGGGCTGGCTTGTGCAAGTCCTTTGTTATTGTATCCATAGTTAGATTAAACAAGAATGGGCTTAACGCTGACCCTTAATGTAGTCCAATCATTATTCGGAAGGGTTTCGTTTCTCCTACGGTGGTCCTAACAGATGCAACCGCGCCATTCTACATTTCCTTGATAAGTCGAACATATCCTTCGGGTATATTTCTGGCTCTAAGGGACCACCATATTAAGTCTCTCGGAACCGTATCGTAGGCCTTTTCTAAATCGATGAAGACCATGTGTAAGTTCTTTCTTATGTCGCCATATTTTTCAATGGTCTCCTTCAACGCAAAGATTGGATCCATCGTTGATTTACCGGCCACGAATCCAAACTGATTAGGCGAGAGACATACTTCGTCATTGAGCCTTTTCACTAGCACCCTTTCTAGTAGTTTTAGTGAGTGGCAGGTCAACTTGATACCTCTAAAGTTGCCACATTCCTGCGCGTCTCTTTTGCCTTTGTATATGGGTATGATCGTACTTTCCCTCCATTGATCAGGGATACGACTCTCATACAGCATAGCGTTAAAAAAGCCTGTCATTATGTCGATTCCTTCTCCTTTGCACCCAAGCCAAGCTTCGATCGGTAAATCATCGGGACCTAGCGCTTTCCCTTTCCGCATCTTCGTTAGTTGCGCTTGCACTCCTACTTCATAAGCCTGCAATGGTAAAACCAAGTTTGAGTTCGGTTCCACCCTCTCTAGCGGTCTTCTATCATTCGTTTTGTTTATCATATTTTGGAAATAATCTTTCCATCTTTTGATGACTTCCTTCGGTTTGCACAACGTTCGTCCCTCTTCACTTTTAATGACTTTCAGTGTCCCGACATCTCGACTTTTTTTCTCCCTAATCTTTGCGAGTTTATACATGACTATGTCGCCGCCCTTGGTATCGAGCTTGTTTGCCATCTCGGTGTAAGCCTCGTTCATCGCTATCGCAACCGCTATCTTAGCTTTGCGTTTCGCTTCACGATATGCCACGTAGTCTTCTCCTTTCTTCGTTTTGTACCATCGTAGGTACAACGCCTTCTTTTCTTCTATAGCCTCTTTGACCGAGTCATTCCACCATCATAGTTCACGCTTGTGAGCTCTGCCGCCCTTAGTTCGTCCCAAGATTTGGAAGGCCGTTTCCTTTAGAACATTTGCAACGGTGTCCCACCTTTTGTTAATGTCGCCCCCCAAGCCTGCAACCTTCAAGAGCGGAGTTGCTCGAGCGTGAAACATTTCATTTGCACGATCATCCTTAAGCTTTTCGTACTTTGTCCTTGGTGTGTAGACTTTTCTCCTTTCGGAAAAAATCTTTCTTGCTATATCGAGGATATCTGGTTGATGTTGTTTGGCGATTTCTTCCCCCGGTATAACCTTGCAATCTTTAACTTGCCACAAATTTTTGCGCTTCCCTAGGATGTTTTCGACCTGTGTAAGGTGATCCCCACTCCTGTATGTCGCTAAATGTTCGGTACGCTTCTGAAAGAAGGTATTCACAATGGCCATATCGTAAGCTTGCGCCATCTGTAGTAACTTCTCTCCCTCTTTATTTTTCACCCCATAGCCATGCCCGCCGTGATTTCGTTTGTACACGCCCCTTTCTTTCCCAACGTGCCCATTAAAGTCTGCTCCGATGATGAGATTCTCGTCAGGCTTCACGTAGCGTATTTCTTTTTCGAGCTTCTCATAGAATTCGTCCTTTTCATTTTCGGAACATCCAACCTGGGGCGAGTACGCACAAATAACATTGACAAGGCCGCCTTGATCGGCCAGCTTTATGCACATCAATCTATCCGAGCATCGTTTGACTTCGACTACCTTGTCCTTAAAGGAATCGCTAAGCACTATACCGACCCCGTTCTTCCGTGATGGGGAACCCGAGTAGTATAGCTTGTAACCATCTCCTAGCTCCCTGGCTTTTGTTCTATGCCACCGCGTTTCTTGTAGAAACGCTATGTATATCCTTCGCCTTTTTAGCATCTGCGCAACCTCGATACTCTTCCCCGTCAGCGTGCCCACATTCCAGCTGGCCACTCTTGTCCGTTCGACAACTAGATTCCCTAACCGCCTTCGTTGTGAGTGAGGCGGTAACCCTTGTATACTTTTCACATTGCGCGGGCGGATGATGCAATGCGCGTCGTTTGGGAAGGACGCCCTAGCATTCTGGTATAGTTCGTATTTGAAGCTGCCATGTTGTTTGGAGTTGCTTTTTTACAGCCGGCTTCCGACCTGATGCCAACCCTCCACTTTTTTCACACGGACTTGGGACCGTCGTTGGTAGTGTTTGGGAAAAGATTACAATATTTTATAATCTGATAGGGCGTCCAAGGGATTTTTTGAACGAAATCCTTCTACAATTTATTTTCATTCGCGTTTCTGGCAACAAAGAATTCGTAGGAATTATTTGGAAATTTGCCAAAACTTGTTTCTTGTCCCAAAACCGTTCATTTTCTTTGCATATCGAGGTTACTTAAGTTCAAAATCATACAATTTAGCCTTAGGTTCGACTACTATTACTAAAGTTTCTGCTAACTGTCTGACATGCTGAAGATCTAGGTCCTTTTTTATTCAGATTGTCGTAGGGAATTGAGCAAAGTTGCAGCTTATGTTGCAACATCGTGATTGCGTCAATTTCTCCTTATTTGTTTTTTCTTCCATTTGTGACAAGGACAACATTTTAATTAAAACTTCATGACGTTTGAATAGATTAAATATATTGAAACTTTTATTAGCGATTCATGGGGAATTAACTCCTACTCCAGATGACGCTGGGAAAAAGAAAATATGAAATTATTTTATAAGACTTTCTTTATATTTTATACCAGATTTTATAATTTTGATGTTTAAATTAAAATGTTACAAAAAATTTTTGGAAATTCCCCCCCCCCCGGAAAAAATCCTAGCTACGCCCCTGTTAAAGTGCGATTTATGAAACTAATTGATACCACAGATTTTGATCACTAAATTTATTTAAATAATTTATTATAGAGATACATAAATATGATAGCACCTACAATATCAGGTCACATTTAATCTCAAATAGATATTGCAACCATTTAATAAATTTAAACTTACCTTTATTTTGGTTTATGAATATAAATTTTTGTAGCTTAAATTAACAATGAACTATCGTTTCACACTATTTAAATACAATTTGAAAATATTATTTTGTTTATCTGTTTTCACGAGTCAATCAGATTTATAAAATGAAAAGGAAGTTAATTTAAACTTAATATATGATCTTCAATTATACATTCCGATATTAATTAAAAAATATTATAAAAATAGGAATAATTTAAAAGATATGCCCCGTGTATTTGGCAATGTAAGATTCATAACCTTTGACTTGACGCTTTAAATCCAACCCGACCCGACCCAAAGGCATATTATAATTTTCAACCCGAACCCGACCGGACCCGAGAGCATTTTAAAAAAATGACCCAAAGACATTTCAATATTTTGGTTGCGGGTCACCCTGCAGTTCTCCAGGAAGCGGATATGTTTCAACCTGTATTAGTTTTTTTTGCTTGTCATTATATCCGCGTATTAAGTAATACCCTAAGGGGGTTTATATTAATTTATTCACGAAACGCGGTATATAAAATTAATAAAGGATTAAAGGATACATTTTAATTGTTTCAGTACATTTTCTGGATATCGAATTCTTTTATATAGTAAATAAAAAATATATTTTTTTATTATATTTTTAATTGTAACTTAAGGTGCCATTTTAAGTAAAGAGTTCTATTAAATTTATAGATTTATAATATTATCAATGGCGCATATTTTAGTATTGCAATAAATTATCTCCTCAAATATTTGGATATAATATACAATTTTAAGTACTTAAAATATAGTTTCAAATTTTCTTCATCTAAAACTTTAATTTTGTTATTTGTTATGTAATATGAGCTTAATAAAATTTTATAAATAAATAAAAACTTCAGGTAAATAATGTGAGGTTTTTTTATAAAATTATAAACTTAGCAACCTATTAAATTATTTATTGTTAGCCTTTATAATTATATTTGTTGTTAACAGGTGGTATGGTTGGATTTATAAAATGTGTAGGGAGAATGTGATTCTATGTTCTGAATCACAGGCCCATCTTTAAACATCATTATAAAATAGAGGCAAAATCACCCGTATCTTAAAATATGAGTTTTATTTTCCCTTCTTAGCGATTATTAACAACAAATATAATGACGATATATACCCTTACTTAAGTATTATCAACTGTTCGTCAGTCTGTCATTTAATCTATGGTTCTAGCAAATTTGTATTGATACGACTCTAAGCACATTTATCTCCCCGCCCCCCTGCCCTAATATCATATACGCGATATTATTTGTTTACGCACAATTTTACCCATCCGCTGGCTGTTAGTCCAGCTTGTTTGGCCAGGATTGGGCCTTCTATATAGAGTAACCCTAACGAAATGCCATCTGAGGTAAATTGATTTTTCTATTATCACATCCATCGCTATTTAAAAAGACACCTTGTCTAACTCCCATTGTGATCCAAATTGAGTCAGATACATGGTGAAGTAGTGATACAACTATCTTCATGTCCTCATATATGGAAAAAATTATTCTAATTACATTCTTTAGTATTCTCAATAGACATAACGACTCTTATTCATATAGGTGTTGAACAGAGTCTTGAAAATATCTAGGAACACAAGAACTAAGGGGGTTCGCTAGTACTCGAAACATCCATTATATTTCTCAGCTTGATGGTAGTCGTACGACACCTCCTAAACCCAGCCTGATTGTGCCTGAAAGTGGCGTCGATTTGATTTTATATCTTATTGTATAACACCCTAAAACAAAGTTTTGACTCCAACTCCGCTATAGTTTTTCGGATAGGAAGAGTGTAACTTTTTAAATATAATAAGGCGACCCTATGAACAGGAATCGGGTAAATATTTTTTATCTCAGACCTTATAGAAAAGGTGGTGAAGAAGTTTTCTGGACATGCTCGAGTCTGCTTTAAGAGCTTCCGCAGGCAGCTGATATTTCAGCCGCTTTATGTGATTTTAGGGATTTGATAGCACTAATAATTTCCCATATGAATGGTGGGTATCAATCGACAGCGGCGAAGGTTTTTTAAAGTTCTTGATGAAGTCTTTATTGATGACCAAAACAAACGGACGTGGGGACAGAATAGAACGAAAATGGGCTATCCCTTCATTCTGATTTAAAAAATCTCAGTTGGCTAATTTATAATATGTGCTGTGCACTTAGTGAATGTATTGTATTTAAGGCCTTAATATGTTAAACAAGCGGTGGCTGTTATTCCGCCTTATTGGCCCTAGAATTGATAAATGTAATCTTATCCCGTCGAATACAAGACTTGATGTGCTTTCTACGGGCGGACATGCACGAATATTTAAATGAAAATGCTGTTCGCAAAGAAATTAGTCCTTGTCCTCAGAAGACCCAGTGTCTGTTGAGAAAACCATTTTTTTGTCTTAATGCGATTTTGTCGTTTAGGTTGATTCCCTTATTTCATTGATAATTCGAGACAATGCACATTAGTTGTGAGCTTCAAAAAATCAGCATTTGTAGCTTTAGAATATGGAAAGTCTAAAAATTCGAGATTGCATGTTATACTTTGTGGCCTTACCAATTTCGGCCTGCGGATGTTACACGTAGAGTGGCTGCTTTTATAACGAGTTCTGCAGTAATTTCACAATAATCGGGATTCTCTGTGATGGGATTTAGCAGTACTCGAAAACTTTTGACAGTTTTAAAATGGCGTGTCCTATAGAGCATGTAATCAATTTGACTTGATAGAGAAATATTTTTCTCCAAAAGGTAGCGAAATCATTGGGAAGTAGAGAAAAGGTGGAGGCGATTTGTCACATCATTTAAAACTTTTTGGGTTAAGATTGGATTACATCAAGGATCTGCTTTAAGTCCCTTTTTATTTAATATAGTTATATACACGATAACGAGGGACATTCAAAAGCCATCGCCATGGTGTATGCTATATGCCGATAATATAGTACTATGCGAGGAAACAAGGGAGAAAGTATTCGAAGAAGCCGAAAAGTGGTCAAAGCGCTTAGCTGAATATGGTTTAAGGTCAACGATCGAAAAACGATATACATGAAAATGAACGGTACAAGCACCCCATCGCTGGATGATCATCTAAAGTACCCAAAAGTAGACAGGTTTACATACCCCGGCTCGATGCTACATAAGAGGGAGGTTGCGCAACAGAAATCAATGCCCGGATCTAAAAAGGATGGCTTAAATGGCGAAGTATATTCGGTGTAATGTGCGACGAGAAAATGCCAATATGGTTGAAGAGCAAAGCTTACAAATTCATCGTAAGACCGGTGTTACTCTATGGAAGTGAAACATGGGCATTAAACAACACGGAAGGAAAGCTAACAAGCCACAGAGATGAGAATAAAACGGTGGACCTTAGGGTGTACTAAGCTCACCCGTATGACGAATGACTTTTTCATGACAAAAATGGGTATTCAACCTATGGCGGCATGATTAACGAAAATCGGCTAAGGTGGTATGTGCATATACTAAGAAGGGACAGGGATGATCGAAAAGTACTGGACATGGAGGTACCAGGTAAGAGAGGAAGAGGACGACCCGTGTCACGTGGAAAGGGCAAGTCGATAAAGTTATGAAAACTAAAGATATTACTCGAGACATGGCACTCACCCGGTGAAGATGGAAGAAACTTATAAAAACAAACCCCACGAATGTGCGACCAAATAACTGATAAAGAAGAAGAAGATTATAATTGAGACTGACCTGGAACTCAAATCCTCTAGTGTGATTGGGATAACACCGAAAAATTCTTTTAGCAATTGTAATTCATATGATGAAGTTGGTCCGTAGATATTTATAAATTAAGCGGTGTGCACACACTTTTAGAGTGAAATAGACTTCTATCGCTAACCCAATTGACACTCAAAACGGTAAAACGCCTGCTGACCATTGTGGAAACCTCTATAGCTGAATTATTGATAACTCAGCGTGATAAAGGTTATAAGTGGGATATGCATAAGTTCTTAGCATGGGGATGAGTTTGTTGTAGACATAGCATGTCTGGTTTTTATTACCTGACCCACATGAGCATTAGTTGCTGATTTCCTTGCATTATTAACGTAATGATATTTATCGATGCGATATTATCTACCTTTTATTTAGTTACTAGGTAAGATCGTCAAAAAAATAATCTGTTAGGAAGGGGATAGTTAAATTTTCTCGATCTTTTTATTATTAATAGTTGAATTGTGATAGTTGTGTTTTGATCTTCATCGTTTAGTCAGAGATAATAGCTGTCTTCCTTCAATGGTAGGTAAAAAATGGTTTATCAAAAATATAAAAAAGCATAAAAGGATAAGAGCGAAACATCATCAATTACACTTCATATATTTTCATGCCTATTTTATTAACAACTTTCGATCTATTTTTTATATGAAACTAGATAAACCCGGCAAACGTTGTTTTGCCATTTACCCGGGTGTATTAGCAGAATAAATATCATCTTATAGATAAATTTCAATAGATTAAGAATATATCAAATATAATTGATAAGTGTTTATTATGCAAAATTTTTTAAACAAATAGTTAAAGAGGGTCCAAAACCCAGGCCCACCCAAGAGAAAAAACCTAGTCTCATGCCCCCCTCGAAGGGAAAAATCTTTGGTCCCCTGGCCCTTCAAGCAATTTTTTATATTTTTTTGTAATTTTATAATTATTTGTTTCTGAAAAAACTTTTAATTCTGAACTTAATAATGTCCGAAGAACTGAGATATATCAACATTTGTTGGCGCTTTGTTAAAAGTATTTTGATTTGTCTCCTTATTTAACGCGCAAAAAATTACAAAATTAGATTTTTTAATTTATTTAGCCACGCAGGAGGGGACACGACCGTCCTATAATAATAATAAATGACGTGAAAAATAAGCAATAAAATGACTTTGATTTAATGTTTCAAATCGTAAAATGTTTCCATTTTCCACAGAACATGCCTACATTTATCACTACACTACCTACACGCATGCATACACATAGTTTTTTAGATACGCAGTACGTCCTGAGGTTGCGTTTGATTGACATTTTATTAAACTACACTTTTACTAAAGAACTGTATATTCAAATTTTCAAAGAATACGATGATGTTGCGTTTGATTGACATTTTATTAAACGTCAAAACGTATAAAACAAAATATCTCGAAAACTAAAAGTAATTTTAGGATTCTGCAAAAGATATTTTACCCCTGGCCGCCCTGGAAACCTACAGGTAAAGTTTCGCGCGAATCGGGCCGGTAGTTTCAGAATTTAGTTCTTACATACATATATACATACATACACTTTACTTTATATATATAGATTAATTTATATTTATTCATCATTTTTTTAAATTTTAGTTTAAAATTTAATTGGTAAGAAATAAACAATTCGGGGTTTTAACTTAATAATTGTTTTTTATATATAGTTTAGGGTAAATTAAAATTTTGCCTGCCAAAAGGAAGGTCTATGTATAATGCATTTTTCACTAATATATTAGCCATTTAATACTTTTTAGTAAAATCTTTCAGAAAAAATTTATGATGTTTAATAATTATTTATTTATTTATTAAATACATAAAATTTTAGGTTGTCAAAAAATTATTGTTTTAAATCACTATATATTAAGTCAATATTTAATTTAAATTTTATGAACACTTTTCAATCAATTAAAATTTATGTGAGGAGTGTTTTTACTTGAGTTAAAGAAACTTTTTATTAATCTACCGTTTTGCGATCATTCAGTCAACTCTTATATTTAATTTAGATGCCCAAGGCATATATTTTCAGGTAACAGTAATACTATTATATTATCTTGTCCTCACTTACCTCCTACCTAGCATAAATATTATAATTTATTTACATTAATTACTACATGGCAATTCGTATAATTACTATAATTATTCTTTTTATAGCGATCAACATTCATAATATCACCTTCATCTGCATTTAAATAAGGCTATTGCGATTAACACAACTTTCACTTTTTATCGCCAACAATTTCAGAATCACCCAAAATACTTTGAAGGAAACATGGCAAAAAATATAAAGTGCAGGCAAAAGAGGCTTTAAAGTCAAATAAAAACGAAGAGAAAAAATATTAGAGTTCATAGACCCGCAATTACAAAAGTAAAAGATTTACAAAAGCATTTCGCGAAAGAATATCGGAAGACAAAAAAAGTATCGGACCTCCGGAAAAAGCTTCTACCTCGTTAAAAAATTATTCTAAATGCACAACATTGATAGTTTTGTTGAAATATGTAACTTATATCTCTACCCTACTATTAGGTTTGTTTATGAATGTTTTAAAATGTTTAATTTATATAAACTCAAACTGGTAAAGTGTTGAACGATTGCAGCGCAAAAATTTATTTGCAATTATCTTCATTTACTTATGTTTATTTCATAAATTTTGATTGTCATTATTAATAACAAAAAATTTGGCTCTCTTTCATTCTTTTATTGTCATGAGGTAGAAATATTGTTTGAATTAGCCTTACCTAATATCATCGGCCTCCACTTCAAGGCCACCTTAAATAAGCTTAAATTCTATTTCCTTTCTCTTTCTTAACTTTGTAATTAAGTATACTTGAAAATATCCTTACCAAATATAAACATATTTGCAGGGATAATATATTTTCTATTGAATTCTATTGGTAAGAATATAACATTTCTATATTAATTACCAATAAAAATAACCCATTATTTTAATTAATTAATCCATTGGGCGTATCCATGGGGGGGGCAGGAAGAGGCGGCTGTCCTCTTCTAGATCCAAAAACATTTTAAAATTATAGCCAAAATTTCAAAAAATGATTATCTTGCCCCTCCCTAAATCAGTATAGCCCCTCTATAATTCGAATGCTGGCTACGCCCATGGTTACATCTTTAATATATTTATTATTTGAAAGACATCACTATTTGTATAGCCATTTTTTGACCACAATTATTTTATAATAAGTCTTTCGCCTTGTGAAAATTGCTGCCGTGATTTGACCAAATTATTAATATAGGACTAGATTTTTTGTTACTAATTATCTCTAACTAAAAACAAGATATGATTAAAATTAAAGTAGAAAATTAATGATCAATTAAATAAATTATATGTAATCACTAATCACATAAACGGGGCGTGGGGGCGTAGTTGGTATAGGCTTTGTCTTTCGACACAACACAAGCTCGCGGGTTCAAATCCCGCTTTAGGCTTTTTTTTCAAAACTTGTTAAATATATAATATCACATCGTTAAGCTATTGAAATTTTTTGTTTATATATAATCACATAAACATTCTCTTGGCAATAATTTGTCGATAAAGATTGCTTTATATGTTTCACCTTTTATTAAAGATTGCTTGATGTATGTCATGTTTTTTTAATTAAGGTAAATATATGGATCTTAGAACAGACAGGGAAAACAGTTTAACACAGAAAGGCGTTAAAATAATTAATGGTCACAGATTCATGGCTACATTACTACGTCAACCAACTTTTTGTTCGTACTGCAAAAGTTTTATATGGTAAAGATATTATCAATTTCGGCCATATATATATATACATATATTTTAATTCGGGTAATAAAGCTGGGCTCTTTTAAAGAATGATCGTTTATTATGATAAGAACACATGGTTATAATATCTTTCAAGATCTATTTATTTTAATTTGTTTAAATATGTTTAATCATAAAAAGTTATATATTCAATTGAGTGCCTTTTTATGTTATTTGCTATTGAGAATTCTATTTAATTCTAACTTTAATCTGATTTGATGTTCGAATTTAAGGTATAAAAGCAGTTAATTTAATTATATCTTTGTTTAAAATGCATTATATTAGTCTTGGAATTAATTTTGAAAGCTATGACAGCCATTATTTAAACTCTAACATTCAAATACCCTTTTATGCTCAAAGTATTATTTTGATTATCAGGGGTATTGGAAAACAGGGATACCAATGTGAAGGTAATATTACTCTTATTTAGCTTTTGCTCAACATTATTTTTTTTTCTCTTCCTCATTAACCCTATATTTAGTATATTTAAATGCTGTATACATTTTATTTTAAAAAATTTGATTTGTCTTTATAAAAAATTTGTTTTTATACTTTTATTAAAGCGTGTAGGTGCGTGGTGCACAAACGTTGTCATTCAAAAACTTTGACCAATTGTACGGGTTCACAATATGATCATCAGACCACCGGTATTGTTGCCTTAAATGACCAACCTCATCAAAGGACGCTAACGCATAACGCTAGCAATAAGGCTCACTTTTTTGTTAAACGTACTTTCAAAAGACCTACGTTTTGTGACCATTGTGGAAGTTTGCTGTATGGAATCACTAAACAAGGAGTTAAATGCGAAAGTAAGTACAAACTGGCTTAAAATGACTATACTTCCAATGTTTTATATTTATATATATATACGACGGTCCCAAGTCCGTGTGCAAAAAGTGGAGGGTTGGCGTCAGGTCGGAAACCGGCTATAAAAAACAACTCCAAAATTATGATAGTTTCAAACAAGATTTTACAAGAAAAGGCTAGGGCGTCCTCCACAAACGACGCGCATTGCATACCCCGCCTGTGCAATGTGAAAAATACACTAGGGTTACTGCCCTACTCACAACGAAGGCGGCTAAGGAAATTAGTTGTTAAAAGAATGCGAATAACGTGCTGGAATGTGGGAACGTTGACGGGGAAGAGCATCGAAGTCGCACAAATGCCAAAAAGAAGAAAAGTACACATCGCCTGCCTACAAGAGACGAGGTGGAACGGAACGAAAGCTCGGGAATTAGGAGAAGGATACAAGTTTTTCTACAGTGGGTCACCAAATCAAACGGGGTCGGTATCGTTCTAAGCGAATATTTCAAGGTGGTGAAAGTCAAGCGTTGTTCCGACAGGCTAATGTGGGTAAAGATTTCAGATCAAGGGGGCCTCCTAACCGTTATGTGCGCCTATGCTCCCTAAATTGGGTGTTCGGAATCAGAGAAAGACATATTCTTCGATTCATTGGAAAAGAAAATACAAGGAATAGGACAGGAAGAAAGTCTAATTATTGGGGCAAATTTCAATGCTCACATAGGGAAAGATCGCCTCGGGTATGAACGCAATCATGGAGGCTATGGGTATGGTCTGAAGAACAAAGAAGGGGAAAAACTTTTCCAAGTATCCCAAGCATATGACATGGCGATCGTTAACACCTATTTTCAAAAGCGCGAACACATTGTGACCTATAGAAGTGGGAAGCATTTTAGTCAAATTGACTATTTGCTTATACGGCGAAAGGACTTATGGAGTATCAAGGATTGCAAAGTTATACCGGGAAAAGGAATCGCCAGGCAACATCGTCCCCTTGTTATGGATCTTGACAGAAGAGTATTTCCCGAAAGAAGAAAGGTCTATAAACCTCAAACTCGATACGAAAGGCTAAGGATACGTCGACGAGAAAATACCATCAAAAAGCCTTCTCAATCTTGGGTGCAAGGAAGTTGCAAAGGGACGTAGACGACGATTGGGAGACGCTATCTAAGGACATTAAGGAAACAGCGATACATGTTCTAGGACAGACCAAAGGAGGCAAAGCTATGAATAGGGAACTATGGTGGTTACATTAAACGGTTAAAGATTTCATCGAAGAAAGAAAAATCTATATAGACGGTGGCATAAATCAAAAAAGTCGGAGGATTATGAAGAATATAGGGACGCAAAGAGGGCCGCAAAAAAGGCCGTTGCAAAAGCGAAGAATGCCGCGTACACCGAGATGGCAAAAAAACTGGATCCTAAAGGGGGCGATAGGCTTATGTACAAATTGGCCAAGATAAGGGAGAAGAAAAGTCGCGATGTCGGAGTTCTTAAAATAGTCAAAAACGAGAAGGGTCAAACCTTATTCACCCGAAAGAAGTGATGGAAAGGTGAAGGATTTTTTAAGAAACTTATATTGCAAATGACAAGGATTCTCTTCCCAAAACTGAGCCAAATATAAGCAAGTTAGGACACAAATGAACAAGATGCAAAAAGGAAAAACAAATGGCCCAGATGGAATAGCTATGGAAGCATTGCTCGGATGTCGTGAAGAAGGATTCACCACCATGACGAACCTCCTTAACAAGATATTGGTAGGAGAGCGAATTCCTAATCAATGGAGAGCAACGATTATACCCTTATTTAAAGGCAAAGGAGACCCTCAAGACTGTGGCAATTACATAGGTATCAAGCTAACTTGCCACTCCTTGAAGCTTATGGAAAGGATCGTAGTAACAAGGCTGAAAACGAGGTGGAATCGGCTAATCATTTTGGATTTGTTGCTGGCAAATCCACAATAGACCCAATCTTCGCCCTAAGACAAATGATGGATAAGTATAGTGAAAAGAGGAAGGACCTACATATGGTTTTTTTTATCTACTTGGAGAAAGCTTATGACACGGTCCTCCGCGATTTAATATGGTGTCCCTGAGAAAACAAAATATCCCTGACGCATATTTATGCCTTATGAAAAATATATATGAAGCCTCAAACTATTGCGTTAGGACGACAGTTGGAGACTCTAAACCTTTTCGGGTTAATATTGGATCACATTAAGGCTCTGCTTTTAGTCCCTTTTTATTTAATATAGACACGATAACGAGGAACACTCAAAAGCCATCGCCATGGTGTATGCTATATGCCGATGATATAGTAATATGCAAGGAAACAGGGAGAAAGTATTCGATGAAGCCGAAAAGTGGTCAAAGCGCTTAGCTGGATATGGTTTGAAGGTCAACGATTGAAAAACGGTATACATGGAAAGAACGTTACAGGCACCCCATCACTGGATGACCATCTAAAGTACCCAAAAGTAGACAGATTTACATACCTCGGCTCGATGCTACATCATGAGGGAGGTTGCGCAACGGAAGTCCATGCCCGGATCCAAAAAGGATGGCTTAAATGTCGAAGTATATCTGGTGTAATGGGCGACAAGAAGATGCCAATATAGTTGAAGAGCAAAGCTTACAAATCCATCATTATGGAAGTGAAACATGGGCATTAAACACCACGGAAGGAAAGCTATTACAAGCCATAGAGATGAGAATGATACGGTGGAGCTTGGGGTATACTAAGCTCGACCATATGACGAATAACTTTCTCATGACAAAAATGGGTATTCAACCTATGGCGGACATGATTAACGAATATCGGCTAAGGTGGTATGGGCATATACTACGGATGACGTAAATCGAAAAGTACTGGACATGGAGGTACCGGGGAAGAGAGGAAGAGGACGACCTCGTGTCACGTGGAAAGGGCAAGTCGTTAAAGTTATGAAAACTAAGGAGATTAGTCAAGACATGGCACTCACTCGGTCAAGATGGAAGAAACTTATCAAAACAAACCCCACGAATGTGGGACCAAATAACTGATAAAGAAGAAGAAGAAGATATCTCCTCCAAATAATTTTAGTATTCTGCAAATCGCTTGGAAAAATGTGATAAAACCATATATAGATATAGGATGCGTACAAAATAGGGCGGAAGTATTTCTAACTAGTATTATAACGAAAATCACAAATTATATAATGCGAATATTATAAGGGCATTTACGTTGCAATTTATTGTCCAATAGTATAAAGCCGTTTTTAAGTTTTGATATTAAACATGTTGAGTTTTGCACGCTATATATTTTGTAACTTTAAATACGATTTGACCTTACATCAGGCTGCAAGATGACGACCCATATACGCTGTCAACGCTATGTCGCTTCAAACTGCGCAAAGTCTTCTCACTAAATTAAAGATCAATGAAGGTTTTTAATGATTGCAAGGCACGTTATATATATTTTTATAATGAACATCATTTTCAAACATATTATTTTATGCAACAGCGATAATTGCCTATAGAGTTTTAGCTATAAAAATTTACCCTTCTGGAATGTCATTAAATTACGAATATAATAAAATGTATAAATATTGACGCATGACATATGTATATTACAATAATAACTTGTTGTTTATATAATTCGCTTTAAATGCTTACATGCCCGCTGACTAACATATATAAATATCTATGATGTCCAAAGATTGTATGCCTTATTATAAATACAAGTATAGAGTATTTTAATAAGAGTGTCAAATGTTAACATTGTTTGAAAAGGCAGGAATATAAACAAATAACTTTTAACATCAATCAAATTAAATTTTATTTTCTCGCTGATTTCTAATATGATATTACATTATATTTATCAAAATTATTCATTTATATAACACCTATATAGGTTGAATATAATTCATTAACAAACACTAATTACACAGGTCTACAATATTGACTTTGTGATTGTATCCTGTGATCTGACAAATATCTGATAGATATTTTTAGTTTTTTTCCCTAGTCATCCAGAATTTGTGATAAATGAGGCTAAAGGTGCAAATAATGGCCTTTTTATTTTTTTGGCTATATCCAACGCCATTTTAAATTTATATTTAATAATGTTCATATCATCATATAGACCATTTATTTGTCTATAAGATCATAATTTTATTTTTTTATTTCACTATTACTTTTAGTTTTATCCACGTTTATTTGAACCTCACTCCCCGCATATAAATTCCTCCCACTATGTATGGGAAAACAGAGTATATACTACGTATGCAATGTTCCAACACGTTATTCTGTCCCTTCACCTAATCTCTCTCCATCTCTTCCTCTTCCGCCTCCTTCTTGTGTGCTTGGGATATGAGGGCGGGATGAAAGAGAAGGAGTAAGGGAGAGTTGGATATGTTAGTAAACATCACGTATGTAGTATGTACTCTTATCTACTCTGTTTTCCAGACATAGTGGGAGGAATTCTAATGCGGGAGGGAGGTTCAAATAAACGTGAATAAAACTAAAAGTGATGGTGAAATAAAATTATGAGAATATAGACAAATAAATGGTCAGATAAGATTTGAGGGGGGATTCAACTTTTCTAATATTTTTTTTATTTAAAACGTAAAAGGAAAGTAAATAGAAATAATATGTCAAATAGCACTACTTTTATAATATAAAGATATATATAAATTTGTAACATAATCATAATTCTGACATGCTAAATTTATAAACTTTTTTTGGTGATAGTGTAATAGGTAAATATAACAGAGAAAATCTAAAGCTAAAAGTTTATATATTCAATAAAACCTATCATCTATTTCAATAAATATGTACTACCTCCGACGGTCCCAAGTGCGTGTGCAAAAAGTGGAGGGTAGGTGTCAGGTTGGAGACCGGCTGTAATAACCAACTCTAAAATCATGATCGTTTTAAACAAAATTTTGGGACAGAAAGCTAGGACGTCCTCCACAAACGACGCGCATTGCGCCTCCTGCCCGTGCAATGTGAAAAATACACAAAAGTTACTGCCTTGCTCACAACGAAGGCGGCTAAGAAAATTAGTTTGAAAGAATGAGAATAACGTGTTGAAATGTGGGAACGTTGAAGGGAAAATGTACACATCGCCTGCTATAAGAGACGAGATGGAACGGAACCAAAGCTCGGGAGTGAGGAGAAGGATACAAACTATTCCAAAGTGGATCGCCAAATCGTAGAAACGGGGTCGGTATCGTTCTAAGCGAGTTGTTCAAGGACAAGGTGGTGGAAGTTAAGCGTTGCACTGAAATTAATGTCGGTGAAAATTGCATATTAATGGGGCCTCCTAACCGTTATGTGCGCGTATGCTCCCCAAATTGGGTGTATGGAATCAAAGAAAGACATATCTTCTTCATTGGAAAAGGAAATACAAGAGGTAAGATATTAATTTTTGGGACGGATTAAAACGCCCACGTAGGGCGTGATCGCCTCGGGTATTAACAAATCATTGAGGCCATGGGCATGGTATGAAGAACAAAGAAAGGGAAAATATTCTCCACGTATTCCAAGCATGTGGCCATCTTTAACACCTATTATTAAACACGCGAAATTCATTTTGTGACTTATAAAAATGGGAAATTTTAATTGATTGTCTCCATATACGGGGAAAGGACTTATGGAGTATCAAGGATCGCAAAGTAATACCGGGAGAAGAAATCGCCAAGCAACATCGTCCGCTTGTTATGGATCTTTACATAAAAGTATTTCGCGAAAGAAGAAAGGTTTATGAACCTCGAACACGATACGAAAGGCATAGGGATACGTCGATGAAAAAAATACCATCAAAAAACCTCCTCACACATGGGTGCAAAAATGTAGGATAGACTAAAGGAGGGTATAAATAGGGAACTATGGTGGTGGGATCAATCGATTAGGGATTTGAAAAAAGGAAAAATCTATATAGACGGTGGCATAAATCAAAAAGTCGGAGGACTATCAAGAATATAAGGAGGCAAAGAGAGCCGCAAAAAAGGCCTTTGCAATAGTAAAATTGCCACTTGAATCGAGATGGCAAACAAACTGAACCATAAAGGGGACGACAGGGTTATGTACAAATAGTCAAGATAAGGGATAAGAAAAGTTGCGATGTTGGAATCCTTATAATAGTTAAAAACGAAAAAAGCCAAACCTCATTCACGCAGAAGGAAGTGATAGAAAGGTGGAACGGAATTTCAAGGAACTTATTCTCGTATATGTGAATACGTGAAAGAAGAATAGTTTAATTTAGTATAGTCTTTATTTGTATATCATTATCTAAAGATTATATTATTGCTATAATCATATATTTTATTATTTAAGCCAAAGCCGAGTTGGTAAAAATTATATAATTTTATAGATACAACTGTGTGTACTCAATCTTTTTCTTTGTTTGCGTATTTTGTCCCTTCCTCTGTGCTTATTATTTAATAAAGATTCATTATATCCATCTATGCATACCTCTTGAATATTCCTTTTCTTCTTTATATATTTATCTAAAATTCCCTTTTTGTTCTAAATCCCATATAGTTGGGCGCCATTTATAAATATATGATTAAAAAATTAGGATGATTAATTTGATATGTTCAATGATTTGTTATAATGAATCCTTATTAAATAATAGGGACAGGGGATGGTACATAATAGGCAGACAAAGAAAAAGCGAGAGTACACACGGTAACATCTACAAAATCAAATGGTTTTTACCAACTCGGCTTTGGCTTACATTATTCTTTAGATAATGAAATGATATACAAATAAAAGCTATATTAAATAAAACTATTCTTCTTTCACGTATTTATATATCCGACCGTGGCTTATATTGCAAATGACAAACATTCCCTTCCCCATATTGAGCCAAACATAAGCATGGACAAACTCTTTCAGGAGGATGAAGTTAGCACACAAATGAACAAAAGGCAAAAAGGAAAAGCTAATAGCCCAGATGGAATTCAGATGGAAGCATGGGTCGGATGCCTAGAAAAAGAAGTGACGACCATGACGAATCTCTATAACAAGATATTGATTGAAAAGCGAATTCCTAATCAATGTAGAGCAAGCACGATTATACTCTTATTCAAAGGCGAAGGAGATCATCGGGACTATGGCAATTACAGAGATATTAAGCTAACTTGTCATTCCTTGAAGCTTATAAAAACGATCTTAGTAACAAGGCTGAAAAACAAGATGGAATCGGCCATACCAATTCGGTTTGTAGGTGGCAAATCCACAGTCGGCCCAATCTTCGCACTAAGAGAAATATTGGATATTGAAAAAAAAGAGAAGAGACCTACATATGGTCATTATCGTCTTGAAGAAAGTTTAAGTTAACACACGGTCCCTCGCGATTTATTATGGTGGTGCTTGATAAACAAACTGACGCATTTATACGGCTTATGAAAAACATTTATGAAGCCTCAAATTTGTGCGTTATGACTTCAATTGAAGACTTTAAACCTTTTCGGGTTGAAATTAGATTATACTAAGGATCTGCTCTAAGTCCCATTTTTTAAATATAATAATGAACACGATAACGAGAGACATTAAAAAGCAATCGCCAGATGTGTGCTATATCCCGATGATATAGTACCATGCGAAGAGACAAAGGATAAGTATTCGAAGCAGCCGAAAAGTGGTCAAAGCGCTTAGCTGGATTTGGATCAACGTTAAAAACGGTATACATGGAGATGAACGTTACAGGCAATTAAGTAAGAGCGGAAATATATTTTGATCAATGTTATTTTGGAAATCATTGAACGATTTATATTTTTATATCTCCCAAAAGCGATATTTTTTACCGATGTTTTGTAAAATCCAGAACTTATTATTTTAAAGCTAAATTACCCGCTATACCAATTAATCTTCAAAAAAAAGTGTCTCCACCGTGAGTTTAATCATTATTTGAATTGAGGAATTAATCATTTTGATTATGTATAAATAAATGGGTATGCGACCTATGACGGACTTGATTAACAAATGACTAAGGTGGTATGGGCATATATAAGAAGGAGATAAATGATGTAAGGAGAAAAGTACTGGACATGGATATATTGGGGAAGAGAGCAAAAGGACGACCTAGTTTCACGTGAAAATGGCAGACATGGCACTTACCCGATACAGATGGAAAAACTTATCATAAAAAATCACGATTGTGGAACCAAATACCTAATAAAGAAGAAGATATTAATTATTTATAGTCAATCCCCTGCCTGTATTTTTGGCAATTAGGTCAGATTGATGAAACCCAGTCAAATTGTCTTACCCATCCTCTTTCTATGCTTCCTTTTCTGTCACTTTTTATTTTGTCCTAAATATGGCCTCCTCTGGCTTGATTTATATAATTTCCTTCCCCCTATTTATCTATCCATCCAACTTTATAATTAGTCTTCCATTGCCATTTCTATTAGACTAGACAGCATTTAAGACAGGTTGAGGTAAATCCTGATAGGCGCGAACTAAAGCACCTACTCTCATAATAACCCTTAGATACTTAATCTATTTAGCTATATTTTCTAACCATGTGCATGGGTTGACAAGAATTTAGGCTATTTTGATTCATTATTACTTAATTTTAGCATTCCATTCTATAATATTATATATTTAATTAGGAGGATATGGTTAAGACATAAATAATCAATTCTTATTATACAATTCCAGATATTAATGATAAAAATACTATTCGGAAATGCATTACAATTATAATTGCCTGTTAAATTTAGTTATTAGGTAAAATTCCCAGAATCTTCAATGTTTACATGATCATATGGATGGTTCATACATTAAATTTTTAGGATCGTATCGATTTTTGTAATAATAATAATTTGGTTATGAAGGAACATATTCTCATATGAAATGGTCATATTTAATGGGATCCTAAAAATCAAAGTTATCGAAGCCAAAAATTTAAAACCTACTAGTCTTGCTACGAGACATGTTGTAGCAGCAAAACCAAATTCTGGTCTTATAGATCCATATGTTGCCATCAATGTGGATGATTTGTTCGTAGCTAGATCGACCTCCAAACCGAAAACTCTAAGTCCTGTTTGGAATGAAGAATTTAAAGCCACCATTCACAATGGACAAATATTAGGGATGACTGTTTTTCATGATGCAGCAATACCTCCAGATGAATTTGTAGCTAATTGTCAAATTATATTTGAAGATTTACTTATCAAAAAGCTCAATGATATCTGGGTATATTATTTGCTGTGATTCAATTTTCAATATATTATTTATAGTATATTTGTTTGTTGGATTAGATTGTTTCTTCTACTGACTTATCATGCAATTTAATTAAAATCAATCATTGTTGAACTACATATTCTTTACTTTTTAAGCATTATAATCACTTTTTTGAAATATAATATTTTTGTAAACTTATATGAAATCTTCAGTATAAGAAATCACAAAAAAATATATTGAATAAAAATTTATAGTAAAACTTTTTAATCATTTTTCGTGATATAATAATCATACAGTTTACTTTAATATTTAATATCTTGGGAATATTTATCTTTTAAAAATTCTAAAATAATTGGGCCTATAAAATATTTTAAGATAAAAGATTAATTTTTTTGATTGTACATTTTAAATATTATTATAGAGGTTGAACTTTTTTACTTGGTTTGATGATTTTTTTTGTTCATGTGAGAGGCTGAGGAGAGGCTGTTGGGTAGTAATTCTTATCAGCATCTCCATACCGCATTTCATTTAACACGTTTAATCTTTCACTTCACGCCTACCCTTCCAAAACACAAACCGATTATAAAACTCGGTTCAAAAAAAAACGTATATTTGTGGCGATTAATATGATTTTTAAAATGTAAATCTCTAAATACTGATTTATGAAGGGGGGGGGGCGGCTACCCCCTTAAATCCAAAAATTTGTTTAAATTTATTAAAATTATAGCTAAAATTTCAAAAAATGATCATTTTGCCCCTCCTTAAATCATTATTGCTCCCCCTCTAATTCTTCCAATTTCGTTAAAATTGGAAAAAATGTTGTTGAAGGCTGGTCATAGACTTTGTAAGGCTCAGCTCGTTAATAATTTAGCGAAAATATTCTCCCACCATATTAAATGATGTGAAATCTAATTTTTTATTTGTGGTTTTAAAAAATATTAGATATTCTAATAAATTTTTGATTAGTTGCCCTTCTGTGGTCATGTCATTTTTTGTCAACGCTAATGCTCATTAAAATCAAAAGTTTGCTTCGATGAATTTCCGAATACTAACTAGTCGATAAGCATTCAGTGTTGTTTAATAAGAGGTTGATTTATGGCTTGTTGGTTGTCACTAAGCATGGACGTATCGAGAGGGAGCGGGGGGGGCGGATGCCCCCTATCTTTACTCTTTTACAATCCTAAATGTTGTGTTAGATTATCAAAATTATAGTTTAAATTTTTAGAGAATTACCATTTTGCCCCCTGGCTACCTTCCATGAAGGATAAATCCATTTTTTGTTACGTAAGTTGTTGAAAATTCCGAAAAAAAATATACTTTTAGACAATTTTTAAAGTTACCAGTATCGTGGATTTGTATTGTAAAAAAACTAAAAAATTTGGGCATGTATAAGACTTAGTGTTGTAAAAACGGCTGGGTTTTGTTTGGTCGACAAAAGGGTTATAGTTAGAGCCCTGAAAAGTCTTTTTTTTTCAACCCGAATTCGACCCGACCCGAAAGCTTTTAAATTTTTTCAACCCGACCCGACCCGAAAGTAAAAAAAGTGATTGGTGTAAAATTGATTTTGATGGTTTTAAATGGCAGAAAAATATTATCTCCAAAAAAAAAACAACAGATTTAACAACATTTTAAAAACATGTTTGCCAAAAGTGAAAGCATTAGGAAAAAAGTAGATCTTAATTCAGAAAAGTTTTTTTAGTTTATTTTACCCAAAGTATCCCATTTAACAAGCCATTCATTATCTTCCGTAGGCACCATAAAAAAATGCAGATATTCTTAAACTTTTGCTAAATTAAAATGAGTCTGTCTTTATTATCAAGCAATTTTGATTATAAGGCTAATAATGGAATTGTGCGGAAATAAAAGGAAAAAATTTGATCATTTTTTTTCTAATTATTTAAATCATGTTTTAAATATATTTTAATCATTCGCTTAATAAATAATAATCATAATTTTATTTTATTCTAATGTATATGTTAGACGGTAAGGCAAGTTGAAATATCAATATTTAAAAAAGTAAAATGGGAGTTTACAAAATCGTTAATAAGTTTTGTGATAGTAATTATATGTTTATTATAATTTATAGCATGAAGATATTTTACCTTTCTGAAATTTAAATTGCGCAAATTTAAAATTCAGATATAACCATAGGATATAACTTAAAAGAAATTCATATATGTATGAGATAAATTAATCATATCTTTCGATATTAATTATAAAATAAAATATATAATGGCATTAATTTAAACGATATGTCTATTATGCAATTTAAGTTTCATAACCTTCAACCCGACCCGGACCCGACCCGACCCGAGCTAAAAAATTTCAACCCGAACCCGACCCGACCCGAAGGCACCGTGCAGGGCTCTAGTTATAGTCGACTAAACATAAACAGGCCAAAGATTTTTTGGTTTATTTTTCTTAGTCGACCACTCGGTTTAGTCGAAATTCGAAAAACGGACAAGAGCCGACCGTTAGTCATAGTTTAACCAAAGTGTATAAATTGTCGGGGAAAAAGTAAGTTAAGATTAAATTAAATTAAATTATTTAATTAAGCCACATTGTCACCATCTTTTATCAGTTATGCGACAATGTTGAAGTTGATTGGCCAAGCTCAGGGTCAAATAAATCATTGGTTTTTCAAAATACTCAAACGGTTTCAAAACGTTTTTCAGATTTTTTAAAAAACCAAAAACTAGCTTTTTAAATTATGTTAAAAATGGCTTATTTTTTTGCCAAGATCTTAGAGATTGGGTGGTGTGGTGGCTGACCCTTGGTTACTTAATTGGGAAATATAGGAAATTTTGTTTAGTTTATAGTTTATTAAAAAAAATTTAAAAATCTAAAAAAAAAAATGTGAATATCAGGGAGAAAGTTAATGTTTTTCAAAATCTACCAATCTTAAATGGCATATATATTTCTAAATTAGTAGCGGTTTTTCATTAATAGGTGTGGCACTACTAACTGCTTAAATCTACGCAAACGGATTTAGAATATAAAGATGTCGTGACATTGATGAATTTAATTTTTTTGTTGGTTTGACACAACTTTTAATTCAACCTGAATGCTTACTAAAATTGTGGCGATTTGACCAGTTGCTATTTGAACAAAATTTATTGAACGATTATTATTGATCACCCGTTGTGTTGATAGCCACTTTGTAATTTTAATAAGAATTACATTTTTGCATGTTATTAAAAATGCTGTTTCACTATTTCAGGGCTATTTTTATTTTTGAAATACTATTTAAAGTTTCATAATTGTTGGAGTTTTAGGAAATCCTGTACAGACCTTGCATAATAGGCGTCGCCAGGGGGTGGCAAGGAGGGGCGACTGCCCCCTCTAAAGCCATAAATTTTTAAAATTTGAATATAATTAGGGCTTAAATTTCAAAAAATTACAATTTTGCCCTTACCTAAGGCGTTATTGCCCCGCTCTAGTTCCGATCCTGGCTACGCCTATGCACTGAAACTGAATACCGCTTTTTCTTTCTAAACATAAAAAGCACTGTGCCTCCACAGATTTCCAAAGAAAATTAATATACGAATTGAAATTACTTTTACCTTTTATATTACTTTTTAGTTAAATAAACACTTATAAAACATAGATTGCATATCAATTAATACGTGCAATAATTTAGTTTAACAAATATTTAGAGGCATTTAATTAGTGGGGGGGGGGGGGGGAAGGGGTGGTTCTTAATGAAAAACGGAATGGGCTGCTCTCCCAATTCATTTATTTAACGAAAACCACTAGCGCACCCCCCCCCCCCCCACACCTCTTCCCTCATAAATTGCTCTTTTGAAAAGGGGGGGGGGGGGTGGATCGGGAAAAAATCAAAAAAATTATTATTAATCAATTTCCTTTCTCTCACTCACTCTCTCTCTATACGAGCGAAGGGAGTAGATAGAGTTGAGAAAACTAACTGTAAGTAAGGAATAACCTTGGCACAGCACAACACTACTCTACAGCAATTTATTGTATCTAATTTTTTGAAATGATGTTCATCGCTTGTGACAACTTCTTACTATTTTTTGTTTTGTGCCATCACTGCCTTATAGATCACATAGGATAGGGGCATCCGCCCCCCTCCAGTTCACGCTCCCGAAATTGTCCACAATATAGTGGGAGCAAAATAGAGAGTACTCGGTTTTACGGAATGTGCACCACAAATGGTCATTTTGTCAACAATGCTCAAAAATGTTTTGAAAATGAGAAAAATTTTAAAGTTAAAAATTACCTTAAATTTACGTCGAATTTATTTACGAGTTCTTCTTATGAGTGGAAGAACTTTAATAATCGTGAATAAAATCCATTATCAATAATAAATGATTGAATAATTTTCGATAATTCACAATCAATATTCATACTTATTTCCTTATATCATAGGCAAATTATTTGATCTTATATATACTAACCCATCAATTGGATTTTGGATAGGAATTAATAATAATTAGTGAAAGGATTTTGTAGAATTAAATAGCGATGCACGCGATAAACGATTTTAAATGGCAATCGAAAATTTAAAAGGCTTTTGGGGGGGTTGTCTGTATTTTTTTGTTTGAAAAAATAGTATAACAAAATATTAAGCTTACCTTGACACCACTTGAGCTTAATCTGATTTTGGTGGAGCACTTATCCTTAGAAGGCTCTAACATAAAATTAATTAATTTTATTGATTAAAAATCGTAAATTAATGCCGAAAATCTTTTTATAACGAAATGTCTTCGCTTTTTCAAGTTCGGCCCGCTGAAATATTGCTTTCCTATTTTGCTTTTAAAGGGATTCTGATTGAGTCCGCATAAATTATTGGCCGAATTTGTAGTTTTGAAGCATATATTTATAACATGCTCTATCTTGCTGGGTTTTGTGGGGTCTTTTGCAAAAGCATTTTTGAAAAGCTATTATTTTTGGTCATTTAATTTAAATTGTTATATATTATAGACAAGTTGCTAAAAAAAATTTACGTATAATGGTAATTAGTCGGGCACAAAAACAAAAATGGAATTTGGGCGAGGTCGAAAAAATTTAAGCCAGCCATCGGTCATTAGCTAGGATATATGCGAAAGCAATAAGTCTTTGAGAGAGCATAAGTTTACACAGCCTTTAAACCGGTATAAAATTTTGCCACAATTATCAAGTTGGACAGGACAACGGGAAACGAGCCCATAAATTGCATAGGAATTAAAATGGAGGAATTATTTTGCTATTACATCACGTTTAAATTCACTAAATTCACACAAATTGTAAAAAAAAATAAATTAGGAAAATAGACCGGTTTTTGTTTAACATCTAACTGCATACTCCTTAACACTTAAAAACACCAAAGGAATTAAATCAAACCATCGAAAATTATATAATCTAAAATGTAGTCCTATATTTGATAAATATTTTGTAAAAGTATCTGATATTTATGATGCTTAATGTTTCCAAATTCTCCTTGCCCTATTATCCCCTAGCCTAATACATATTTATGAGGCAAAAGATGGTAGTTTTTATCCTCAAAAATGACCTTACTTATTGTAGATGCATACATTATTATACTTGACCGTGGCTAAGGCTTTAGATTATTATATGACACTAAAACCAAGCTCATTGTATAAAATCTGAAGAGAACCAATCTGAAATTATTTTTAAACAAAATCAATTAAATCAGGGTTTGAAATGTTTTCCTATTTTAAAAACTAGTTTTTTTGCTTTATAATAAGTGCTTCTTTTTAAGCAACATTTTTTTAATTGACCGAGTTTATGTTTGGAAGTTTTGTACGTCGATTTGCTGGCTCCAATAGCAGAAATTTAAAATTTAATCTAGCTGTAATTTTTATAAATCAGTCGAGACGAAGATGTTCTTTTCATTCGGGAAGAGGCTAGGGCTATAAAGTTTTGCGAAATTTTTAATCTAGCGCTGGCGCAGCAATTTAAAAAAAACTTGAAAAGTTACTTGAGGAAAGCGGGCTCCGTGTTATCGATGTAAATTGATACCCTCTTATCCCCCCTTCCCTTTAATCCAATAATTCTGATCATCTCTTTTATATTGATTGATTTGTCCTTTTTATTTTTGGTACTCAAGCAAAGGCTAAAATCGATTTTATTTTCGTGATTATAAGGTTTTGAAATTGTTTGCAATAGTGTTGTAAAAACGGCTGGATTTTGTTTGGTCGACCTATGGTCCAGCTAAGACTGACGGTCGATTCTGGTCTGCTTTTCAGATTTCGGCTAAGCCTAGAGGTCGACTAAGAAAAACAGACTAAAAATATTTGGTCCGTTTATGGTAAGTTGACCAAAACCGAAGGTCGACCAAACCAAACTCAGGCCGTTTTTACAACATTATTTTGGAGATGTCAACTGGAAAATTAAAAATTTTAAATTATAAAATGTTAAAATTAGTTTCAAAGTTGGGAAATGGGGGAAATTTATCGTCTAAGGACAGTCATTTCTATTAAAAAATTATGTGGCCCGCGCTAAGAGCTGCAAAAACGTTATTTGAACACTTTCACCAGCCCCAACGTAGTAAAGGGAAAGGAGTTTATTAAATTCTCTTATTTTTTGCACTATGTAAAATACAGTCAAAACCGTTTAATTGCAAAGCCTTGGGCCTAAAAAAATTCACGTTTAACCGATATTAAACGATGGAAATAAAAGTATGTGTACATTATATAAAATATTCATTTCTTAGGCTTCGCAACAAAACGATATTTTATATAATTATCTGGTTGATTTAAGGACTCGAAAATGTTCGTGAATATCCGGTATAGTACTATTAAGCGATTTATCAATAAACGATGTTTTTGTTAAATTATCGTTTAAAAAAAACAAAATGGCGGTTAACTTCGCGATTAAAAGATTTTCGCGATAATCCGATTTGCGATTAAGAAGTTTCGACTGTACTATTGAAGTCGATTTTATTTGTTTAAGCAAACTTATTATTTTTGTTATATTGATATTTAAATAATTGCTACGCAATTTATGGGCTCACTTTGCATTTGTTTACTGTAACGTCCTGTCACCACGTTCCACTTTTAATTTTTTTTATCCCGTTTTTTTTTGCTTTTGCCTCTCTTCCCTGAGTCGGCGTGTCGGGTTGACCACTGCAAATTTCGGCCTCCTGCCCATTTTGGGGCTCCACTCCTTTTTTTTCATTAATAAAATTACCGCGTTTTTTCTTTTTTTACCCCTATATAGTTATTAATCCACAATTCATCTATTCTACGTGTTGATGATTCAAACAATTATTACATTTGCTGATTTATTGTTTGGCAATTAACGCTAACTTTTAGAGACGAGCTCAGATGTTTTTTTTTGACCAGAGACCTCAATTATGAATTCTTCAAAAAATTGACAAAAAAAATCAATTTAAAATGAACAATATAATGTTTTTTAAATATGTAAATTTATTTTTTTAATTCTATTGATTTCTAGGTCGATTTGGAGCCATGCGGAAAATTGCACGTATTTATAGAATTAAAGGGGACCACTTCCGAAGGTAATTTAAAAAACCTCCTTTTTAGAAGCAATCATTTAGGGTGTGAATTTACTCATCTAACTTGCTTAGTCTCTATAAAAACATAATTTTACACTATATTTTGGTTAATAATGTAAAGTCCTTTTTTACAAGTTTTCGATTTTATTTATCATTTTATTGTTTATGGACTTACTATAATCTGGAGCATTAAACGACCATTGTTTTAGATTCTCTAGCCAATTATTCTGCTGATTGAGAACTTACTATTTACAGGATTTTAGACTATAAATGAACATTTCATAGAATACGTTTTTACAAAACCTCACATTGATGAATTGTGTATATTTTTTCCGGCCTTGTCAAATCCTATAGTTAATGTAGCGATTGGAATGCTTTTCGATTTTTTTCGATAAATAAATCTGGCCGTGGCTTCCATTGCTATTAGTTGTTTTGGGGTACTGTCCATAATAGCTAAAATCCCCCTCGAATATTTAATCCAAAAACGACCTTAAATACATATTTTTTTCAACGATATTTTACGATTTTTGTGTCCCGCTAAACATTTAACTTGACCACGCACAAAACATGGCTTTGATCCCTTCTTTTAAATTCTTACGATGGTCATCATTTTTTAGTTGTGAAATGGGAGAGTTTTTCTTGACCAAATCGACAAAAGACCGCTCCAAGGCCACTATGTTTTAAAATATTAGTTTGATTTTATCAAACTTTTACCGACTGCACTAAAAAACGATGTAAATATATTCTTCGAATGTGACAATCAAAACTTGCAATTTGCTGATATTTATAACTATTAATTAATCGTTTTCTTTATCAGTTGTCACAGTCGCAGGGTGTTTTAATGGGTTTCTTCCATCTTGACCGGGTGAGTGTGAGTGCCATGTCTTAACTAATCTCTTTTGTCTTCATAATGTTTATTGATAATCAATATTAAGGCCTCTATTAAAATTACGATTTAACTCACAGTGGATACACTCAATGTTTGAAGGAAATTAACTTTAAAATAAAGTAAAAATAAGTTTTTGAATTTTACAAGACTTATGCAAAAAAGCGGGTTTCGGAAGATTTTGAAATGGAAAATTATGTTTATAAATAGTTAAAGGTCTTGCTCGTCACTTATGTTTAAATCCCTATTCGCGAAATAACATTAATCTTCTTTATTAGAGGAATGAGCATGAGCATATTTAGGGGGAGGTCGGAAGGGACCCATTTGAATCGAAAAATTCTTTTAAATTTAATATAATTATAACTAAAATTTCAAAAAAATATTCATTTGCCCCTACCTAAAGCATTAATGCTTCTCCCTCCTCTAATTCCAATCCTGACTACGCCCATGGATTCCAAAATCACCATCATTATTGCAAGTTTTTCTCGACAGGCACCCACATCTTGCTATGGTGGTATGAAAGATAAATCGATAATTTCAAGATGGCCCCCATCTCTTTGGACAATTTTTTTGTTGACCAAATCGTAAATGCAAGTCTCCCTTTTACCTTGAAATCGTTTTAAGCTTTCTCTTCCCTCCCCCCCCCCCCCCCTTCCTTTGCTCTATCTTTGATTTCCCCCTCTCTCCTTTTATCTGTCCTGTTTGAACGTGAGGTTTAATCGATTGTTTCCTATTCAATTTTTACTAAGAGCGCCATGATTTTTAATTTTTTATGTGACGAACCCTTAATAAACACCTCTTATAATTTTTTTTTAAACTGACTCTGTCTGTGTTGGTAGAGAATTGGTGAAACCTGAAACATCAATTTAAAGTTTTTTAAGACTTTTCGAGTTAGGAAGACTAAAGTGAAGTAAACCATTTTGTAGTGAGTGTTTGTCTATAGTTCAACGTTATTTCCTGATATGCGTTGTTTTGCTTGTTTTTGAACGATGTTTCCTAATGTTAAATATATTCCATGTTTTCTTTAATCAAATATCAGCTTATTATTATTGGGTATGAGAGTGAGCTTAGTGCTGTTGTAGGTGTTGAGAAATTGATTGTTATTTTAGAGAGTGTTGTTAAAATTGAAGCAATGTGGTGGTCCTTAATGCCTAGCTCATGTTGTAAAAACGGTTGGATTTTGTGGTGCCCTATCAACTCGCCGAAAAATAATGTCCCCCAGCTAAAAAAAGGTCCCCAAGCTTATTAACCCTAACCCATCAACCAATCACAAATTTGGGGACATTTTTTAGCTGGGGGACATTATTTTCGGCGAGATTGTTTTCGGCGAGTTGACGGGCCACCGGATTTTGTTTGGTCGAACGTATATATATAGACCAAATTTTTTTTGGTCTGTGCCAACTCTAAGCTTAGTCGAAATTTGAAAAACAGGCCAGAGTAGACCGTTAGTCCTAGTTGAACCAAAGGTGGTCGACCAAACAAACTCCGCCCGTTTTTACGGGTGCCTACAATTAACCCTAATAGATCTGTATAAGATGGCGAATCGTGAATTTTGGATTTTTTGCTCAGGAAATCTGGTATACGAAAGGTGTGTATATATATATAGCTTAAAAATTCAAAAAAACTTGATTTTTTTTGTTCAAATCATGTTGGAATGGCCGTAATGTTTTTTGCGTCCTTTTTAACTCTTCTATTTAGTGCTTCAAGGACGGCCTTTGTTACTACTATTATGGAATGACAGAAATATTGTAATTCTTGATTTTATGCTTTGCATGGGCGTAGTCAAGGGGAGGCAGGGAGTGGCTGCCCCCCCCCCCTTTAAATCCAAAAATTCTATAAAATATATTATGAATATGGCTAATATTTCATAAAATTATTATCTTACCCCTCCCTTAATCATTGTTGCCCTCCTCTATTCAAACCCTGGCTCATGGACGTACCCAGAAGGGTTCCCCCCCCCCTAGTTTATGGAAAAAAAATTTCAGTGCAAAAACATTAAAAAATTAAAAAAAGTATGTTTTGCCCCCCTCTAAATGAACTTTTAAACGTTTTGCCCCCCCCCCTAATTCAAAACCTGGGTACGCCCATGCCCTGGCTACCCCCATGCTTTTGGTATATTCTATAAATCACCTCGCATCAAATAAGTTTGTATCTCTGTATGTTAATTTATTTGAAGGGATTTCTATTAATCAGTTGTAATCAAAACATCTTCTCCAACCCAACGTGTATATAACAATGTTTAATTAATATTGAAGACAAAACAGCATTTAATATTTTATATTTTAGCATAAACACTAGTTTAAACTGTAACTTTGTTCTTTGTTTTATCTACTAGTATTTGTTAAAGTTTTTGCGCATTAAAGAATGATTTAGCTATTAATTGTTATTATTTGTGTTTGCTTTAAATTCATACCTTAAAACAGTCATCATTTCACAGAATTAAGAAAAATATATAATTGTGAAAATAATTATTTTAGCTTTTAAATCAACACTCATTAACAAAAATTTCGTATAATTCATGTTTTTGATTGCAGTTGTGAAGGAGCGAGTGTTTAAAGAAAAACAAGACGGGTTTAAAAATAAACGGAGAGGTGCTCTGAGGAGACGCGTGCACCAGGTGAATGGGCACAAATTTATGGCTACGATACTGCGACAGCCTACCTTCTGTTCTCACTGCAAAGAATTCATATGGTAAATAATCCACGAGTTTTTTTGCCCGAAAATCAATTTTTAAATTATGAAGTGAAATCAATTTGCATTGAACCCAGGAAATTGTCCAAAAATTCTTTTAGTTTACTATGAAAGCTTCAGTATTTTTTGATTTAAATTAAAAAAATTATTTACCCCTATATTATTTTTATCTGTATTTGTGGAATTTAATAATTTTACTGTTATACATTGTTAAACTATATATCTACTTTTACTCCGTAGACGCCATAGACGCTAAATTTTTGTAAATGCTGAACATTAATCTATCACCTATATTTGAGCTCAAATTAAAGTTAGGTCGGGTTCGGGTTAAAAATTGAAACAAATTTTTGGAGGGGTTGAAATTAAAGCATATTGATTTTAAAGAACTGTTCCATGTTTTTTTTACATTTTCCATAATATATCATTCGAAACATAGGACTGACTAAATGATTTTAAAGATGTTGTTAGCATATTTTAAGTTCCTAATAATTTATTTGGGGAGACCCGGGGTCGGGTTGATATTTAAAATGAAACATTGGATAGGTTCGAGTTGGAAATATCTGCACGAGTCTTTAAGGAACTCATTAAAGACATAGTGTCGCTAATTTATCTTGCGATATTTGCCTTTACACTACCACTTTAACTCTACTTAACCTTAAAAATTGGCATATTTACATAGATTAGATAGACTGCTCATCAGCGTTTAACAAATTTAATTTTTTCCCCATTTTGAAATGTGCACAAATAAGGTATAGATTATAGTGATTTTGGGTAGTTAAAATATATTTAAAAATTAATGGAAAAAATATTAAATTAGTTAGACCAAAACAGCATTTTAAAAAATATATATTATTTACATAATTCATAAAAATAAAAATACTGTGATGATAAGCAAATTAATGCCATCTGTATTTTATTAAATAATCATTTATTAACTTTTTATTAATTCACCAATGAGGAAGGTGAATTCACTTTTTCCATTTGAACAATGGGGAACACTGCAGTAAGACATCGAACTAGGAGATTGCCAAATTCAAAATTGTGGATTTAATGGCACTTATTTTACCATTTGAAACATATGACATGAGCAGTCTATGTAGTCTATGCATATTTATTAAGACGAGATCATTTATTTTTTATACCTTTAGCAGTGGTTTCTGGTCTTAAACAAACAGATATTTTATATCGGATAACTAAATATTTGGCCCGGAATGTTAAATTTTGAGGTTTATTAAAAAATTTGTGGTTAATTTTAAAGATAAATCAAAAATTATATAATGGAATTTTGGCGCAAAATGAGGTTGGATGGTTGAAAAATTTAAGTTCGAGATTCAAGAGCTTAAGTTAAGTTCTGGTAGATTTGCCTTCTCTTCAAACTTTATCATATTCGGACTTGGATATTTTATTTTATTGGCAACTCGCGATTTATTTAAGATGAATATCGATTGACCTCCTCCCCCCTCTAAGGTAATAATCAATCAAAGCTCACGCTTGAATTGGCGAGCTTATCATCGAGCTTGGTGGCGATATATTTAAAATATGTGCCATTTTTAAAATAAGATATTTATACTGTCATTTTTAACTTTTTTCGTGTGTAATATTCCTTTTAATAAGTGTTTTTTAATAACTTTTTTTACAAATACCTTAATCCTATAGACTAATAGACTGCTTAATCTCTTTTAAGAAATGTTCCAAATTTTGGCATCCATTTTGAAAATTTAATTGAATGGTTAGGTTTATGCTTATAGTTTCGGCTATGCCCTATAGATCTATTTTGATATAAAAATGTATATCATTTAGAGTTTTATCAACATGAGCTTTTGAAAATTAAAATATTGGTATGAAAATTAATGATTATTATAAAAACTCGGGCCTTCGGTCCTCGTGGGAAGGAGGAGGGGAGAAGGGAAGGGGGGAAGGGAAAGGGGGACGACTCATCTATACTTCGAATAAATGTATCATATTTGCTATGCAATTTATGGGCGAGAAAGGTGGGAAGGGGCGAGAATGCCTATAGGGGGGTATTAAATGCCTAATGATTAATTAATTATTTATACAAATTTTCCATTTATAGGCAAAATGTAATAGGCAAAATGTAATATAAGCAAGGGTTAGGGTTAGATTTAGTGTTTGCATCTAGTTGCGTATTACATTAGTTTTTATGGCCTTTAGTGATTATGGGTCTAACAAACATTATATTATAAAACATCACAATGTTAAAAATTTGCAGAATTGTTGGGAGAAATTTTTTGTTGAATTTGAACAATTTTTAATTAAAAATATCAAAAATTTGGCGAATGGTCATTTTTTCTCCATTGGTCAGTACCAACAGATACTCTATAAGTCAATGATAGCCAAAAAAACGGGAAAAAAATTTGATGCTCACTTTGGCCAATGGTCATTTTTTTCCATTGGTCAGCAGCCAGCACACGGTAAAAATGGATATAAATTCATAAGAGTAAAAAAGCGGAAAAAAAAATTTCGAATCACATTTTGGCCAATGGTCATTTTTTTCCATTGGTCAGCAGCCAGGACACGGTAAAAGTGGATATAAATTCATAATAGTCAAAAAAAAACGAAAAAAAAAATTTTCGAATCACATTTTGGCCAATGGTCATTTTATTCCATTGGTCAGCAGCCAGCGGACGGCCAAAAAGTCATAATAGCAATGGTAGGAGCAGGAACAATCATAATAGTCAAAAAAAACGAAAAAAATAATTTCGATTCACATTTTGGCCAATGGTCATTTTTTCCATCGGTCAGGAGCCAGCGGACGGCCAAAAAGTCATAATAGCAATGGTAGTAACAGGAACAATCATAATAGTCAAAAAAACGAAAAAATAAACTCGGATTGACATTTTGGCCAATGGTCATTTTTTCCTTGGTCAGCAGCCAGCGGACGGCCAAAAAGTCTTATTATCAATGATAGTAACAAGAACAATCATAAGAGTCAAAAAAACTCCAGGATTCTAACCCAAAAACTAGTTAAATTGCATAGCAATTAAAAGTAAACAACTTTTATTTATGTTTATTATATAATAAAATGAAACAATAATAGAACAAGCGGACGGCCAAAAAGTCAAATTATCAATGGTAGTAACAGGAAAAATATATTAATTTAATTTAAAAAATAAAAAAAAATTGCCCTCTCCGGGAATCGAACCAGCAATTCAGAACGTTCGCCGGGGTTCGAACCCACATTAATAGAGGCATAGACTTTTGTAGGGGCACAGGGACCCATATCAGTAGAGGCATAGGCCCTTGTAGTGGAGGGCATAGGGTAATTATAGTAATTAATATCAATGTTACCCAATTCAAAGACGAATAGATATACTTATGCATTAATTTAACATAGCAATTAAAACCCGACCCCGCCCGAAAGCGAGGGAGATAGAGATGAGGGGTGGGCCACCTCTTTCTCATGCATTAATTTAAAAATAACACAGCGAGTGAGATAGAGATGAGGGGTGGGGCACCTCTTTCTCATGCATTAATTTAAAAAATCGATAACCTAATATACCCAATGCAAATAGATAGGGACAGACGGACAGGACAACAAAAAACGAGCCCATAAATTGCATAGCAATTAATAAAATTAACTTTTGTAGCGCCATCTACATTTAAACTTATTTTCTAACATGAATTTTAGCCAATTCGTATGGTTTGATTAATTTTTAAAATTGCTATATTGATTAAAATTGGTTGTTTCATGTTATAAGATCAACTATTATTGACCAATACAATCAATCGCTATACGAACTCCACGTAGATTTTAAAAAGGCGATCGTTTTATGCAACACTTTTGATGCGTGAATATATAAGAGATGAGCAGTCTATTAGTCCATAATTAACCCATCTTATCACTTCATTTAGAAAAATTAAAATTTTTTTGAAACATATGTATGGTTAAAAATTATAAAATTAAGGTCAAATTTTTTACAAATCTTAGAATTATGTATTTATATAAGCGTTAGCGACGCATGGGAGCCCATATAAATAATTATTTAAATCAATAATTACACAAAATATTATAATAACTAGTGAGAAAAATAAAAAATGGTGATTTAAATGTCCTTGTGAGAATCGATAATCCCCCGTCCCGTTACTTTTGCTTGATATTTGCAAGTGTAATTATTTTTCGATCCCGAAAAAACTATTTAGAAGATTAGTTTCAGCATTATAACTACTATCTATTTTTTGTTTGCTTATCTCGGGGGAATATAAGTCCATATTAGTATTGTAAAAACAATTGGGTTGGATTTAGTCGACTTAGACCAAAAATTTTGGTCTGTTTTCCTTAGTCGACCTTTAGGCCTAGTCGAAATTTAAAAAACAGACCGGTGTCGACCGTTAGTTTTAGTTGAACCAAGGTCGACCAAAAAGACCTAGCCGTTTTTACAATAGTACTTATTCCTCTTAGTAAAGCTTAAGTTGGGCAGCGATAAAGCTAAAAAAATCCTCTTAAAATAGTTTATAAAAATGAATTTATATTTTGCCGTTTTAATACTGATATTTTTAAGGTTTTAGATTCATTATAATTTTTATATTAGATATTTTGACTAAAGTCATATAAGATGAATGGAAAACATATATTTCATTTTTTGTATTCGATACCAAGGTAAATTGTTGACAAATTTTTTTTGGCTTTTCTAACTATTAATATTTCTTATCTAGGGGCCTGGGCAAGCAAGGATACCAGTGCCAAGGTAACGCTCACAATTTCTATTTTATTAAAACATTAAATTGGTTTCAAAAAATCTGTTATAAAATTGGCCAGAATTTAGAATTTTAATCAGCCAATTTGTGTCTTTTTGAAAAATTATATAATATTTATCTTTTCATTCTCACCTAATAATAATTTATTCATTGTTGACGCTCGCAATGGTAACGTGTATAATTTTCAAGCTATTACGACATCAATTTGGTTTCGCTTTCTTTGTTAATTTAAAGTTAAATTATAAAATTTTGCTATTATTTAGACTTTTAAATAACCCATTTGTGTTTGTTAAAATGTTAGATCGTATTTATCCTTTTATTTCTTATTTACACTCATTATTTTGTTGACGCTCACCCTACCCATAATGTAAAATATTAAACAACTTTAACGAGGTAAATTCAATTTTATTTTCATTGTTAATAGGATAAACATTGGATGATTATAAATTAATGTATAAACACTAATAGAGGTTTATTTCTAAATAATTGTGTATGATGATACGTATGCTAAAATAATAGCAATATTCATGGGCGTAGCCAGCATTGGAATTAGTGGGGAGCAATAATGATTTAGGGAGGGGCAAAATAAACATTTTGTGAAATTTTAGCCATAATTTTAACAAATTTTTGGATTTAGAAGGGGGGGGGGCAGTCGCCTCTCCCTGCCCTCCCCCCTTGTCTACGCCCATGGCAATATTTATTCTTTAATTCATCTCTTTAAAATAATTCATTCTATCGTTTGACGCTCACGCGCTCGCTACTCAGTATGCACTTGCGTCGTGCATAAACGTTGTCACCAGCAAGTGTTAACCAAGTGTCCGGGCTTGCAATACGAAGTTCATCGGGAGGAAGGGGACGACGCTGGTGCAGGAGATGATAGCGCTCGACGCCGACGCCCACCCCAAACCAGTCGTTTATCGACGACGCTCACTACGCTCGACGCTGACGCTGCCGCTTGCGGTACGCGCTTCAACATTAACATACCACATCGCTTCTCCGTTCATAACTACAAACGGCCCACCTTTTGCGATCACTGTGGCAGCCTGCTATACGGCATCATTAAACAGGGCTTACAGTGCGAAGGTTAGTATTTAATTTACGGTTTGCAAGGATAATTTAAAAAAAAATTTGACTAGCATTTTTGCAATTTGGGGAATTGCTTTAAATTATGCGATAATTCTGCGTTAGAGTCTTGGCGGATCTGATTTAAATTGAAAATTAAGAAATGCACTTTTTAAATATAGCATAAAAATTCGTCAAGATATAAAGCCTAACTATTTTGATAATGCCGCATTTTCTTGTTTTTTAGGATAAAAGTTAGTTTATTGATATATGATATTATGATTATAATCGGTTTAAAAAACTGCGATTATAATAACCATAAATTGCATAGCAACTGTTATATAAGTAATATGTCTTCATCTTCCTCTTTTAAAAGAGGCCAGAGATGCAAAAAATATTTCAAATTAAATATGCGATTAAAATTGAGCAATAGCTTTAGTTATAAGATAACTCTACGGCAGAGTCCTGGACAGGTAATTAGACCAAATTGGAGGGTGGAATTTGAAATAAAAATTGACACTTTTAGAGGATTCTGCCATGCATTTTTTTAAATTTCAGATGAAGAGATCGTTAAGAAACAAAGTGTAACTATTATAATAAAGCTACTATTTTTAACAGGTACCTCGATTTAGAGTTTAATACTTCATTATATCAATACCTAAGTTTAGGTTTATTGTGATCGGGCGGGGTTTGGGACGGAGTAAAAAAATCGATTAATTAAAAACAAAATTTTTTTTTTTCGATTTCGAATGAAAATTATAATTTAAAATATTGTCCACACGCATGGAAGAACATTAAAATAATCAAATTTCTTTATTATACTAAATACTTTTTGTAGCTTAGATTTTATTTCTTTATAATAGACATAGATGAGATAGACAGCGCACTATTTTATAAAAATGTAGTCTCTATCTAACCTCGCCCTATATAAGAGTTAATTTGTAAAAAAAAGCTTTGAAAGTTATAAGATTTTTATAATTTTCAAAAATACATTATATATTTGGATTAGTATACAAATTTTAAAACATTAGTTAAACAAGAGATATTGCTTTGCACTAAACGTAGCTTTAAAACCTATGTAAGAGCTTGTCTTAATATCGGATTTTGCTGCGCATCAAAAATCGTTGTACGCGTTATAACATAGCCGTGTCTAAACTTCGAATTTACAGCAGATTTACATTTCAGACTCATAACATAACAGCGATTAATCTCAAGAGTTGAAATAAACAAAAAAACGTTTATTAACTATCAAAAAACAAAAGATGAATAATTACAACCGAGTTTGACACATGAAATTGAATCGGATATTTGATAAAGATAAATTCGCGCCAATTGAATCTGAATCCGATATTAAGACAAGCCCTAAAAGCAAAAAATAAATTGTTATATTTTTTGCCCGTTTTAAGCTTGTAGTTTGAACGTCCATAAGCGTTGCCAACGCAACGTGGCACCCAATTGCGGAATCAACGCTAAGGAAATGGCGGCAGTATTAGCTCAAATCGGGATATCGGGAGATAAGTTGTCCATGCGTAAGAAAAAGGTAACTTCTATTAAATCTTTGCCTTTAAAATTCATGAAAAAAAAAACTAAACAGTTTTTAAAAGATCATATTATTGTGATATTTATTAAGTAGTATAAGTATAATATTTTTAAGATTAATTTAATTTTTCTCAATAGTTCTTATAATCCTAATTTTTTTAAATTAAGGTTATTTTGGGTTTAAATTTATTTAATAATTAGGAGGAATTAGTGTTGTAAAATTGGCTGGGTTTTGTTTGGTCGACTTTTGGTATAAACAGACCAAATTTGATTTGTTTTTCTTGGTCGACCTCGTAGACAAAACAAAACCCAGCCGTTTTTACAACTCTACTTTCAATTCAAATACGTTATTTTTAATGTAGCCGTATAAAGAATTTATATATGAGTGAATCGCAAACGACATAGCGAGAAAAATAAAATTATAAGAAAACTTGGCAAATTTAGGCTCCTATAGCCAGCGATTAATTTGGATTTACTTTATATTTTGGAATAATAATTTTAAACCATCAGTTAAGATTGTTACTTTTTTGAGTTTTATTGGTAAAATTACACACAAATTTGTCATATTAAATCTTTGTCTCTTTGAGTAATTTTTTTCGAGCATTGAATAAATTTATCTTTATTTACCTATAAGGTATTCCACTTATAAAAATTGCGCGACCTGTCGATGATCCTCTCTACGATGTTATACATACAATATTGGCAAAATTGATTTAATAATCACTGCTATACTTTTTATCGGAAATTTTAAGAGACAATTTATAAACCTGTGTAAAATTACAATGTTAATATATACTAACGAAATTTCATTTTTATAATTTTTTCCGTTATAGCCTTCGTTCAGCGATTCTCACCTAAGTTCGCAAGTTTTACACTCGAGATCTCACTCCTCTCCCCTCCCAGCTATCAATTCCATCGAAGGTGATCACCGCATTAAATGAATTGTTAATAACGACAAATAATGTATATTTTCCTTACAAAAATTTTACGTTTTGCGAGCTTTAAAGCTACAATGACGTCTGGACGTAGTAAAATTTCTTATCTAAAGGTTGAAAGGAAAGTAGGTCGGGGTTAGGATGGGGACATATCTTTTTTTATTATGCTTGGTGGTTTATGTGTGAAAATTTGAAAAATTTATGTGGTTTTTAGAGTTTGTATGCAAATTGCACTTAAAACATACATTTTAGACAAAATTAGTTGAAAAAAAACTTTAGGGTTTCAAACGTTTTAAAGGAGAAAATTATTATTTGATTCGATTAGCATGGAAGAATTAATGCTGACTTAAGAATTTTGACATAATATATACATTTTATTTATTTATACTCAAATCTAAGTCTATATTATAAATTATAAACAGTACGTTTTGATTGTTTTATTGTCATTTAATTTAACATAACATAAGTGACGTGTTTATAATTTAATTATGACATTTTGTTGCATCACTAAAGAAGAAGCCGACCAAGCTAATGCTGAAGCGGGTGAAATTGTCAAGAATGTGAAAAATGCTAGCCGCCAGACCAAGCAACCCTCTATGGCCGATTTTCAATTCATCAAAGTTTTGGGCAAAGGTAGTTTTGGCAAGGTATACAAATTTAAAAACACATTTTATTTCTCAAAAATTAAGTTTAAAATAACAAATTTGAAAAACACTTTCGATTTAGTTGGGCTCATTTTATACCCCATTCTATGGTGTTAATCCAATAGGTAATGCTGTCGGAACGCAAAGGAACCGACGAAGTGTACGCTATCAAAATTCTCAAGAAAGATGTGATTGTACAAGACGACGACGTCGAATGCACTATGACTGAGAAGAGGATTCTCATAATGGGTGCCAGGCATCCCTTTTTAGTGGCGCTTTTTTGTTGCTTCCAAACCAAAGTAAGCCCCAGACTAGGGATTTGAGATTAATTTACCATTTTTATTCTCAAAAACGTTTGATAGATTTTCAGAATAATTAAGTTCTTCTTTATCATATATTAGGTCCCATAGTAGAGGGGGGGGAGTTTGTTTTGATAGGTTTCTTCCATCTTGATCGGGTAAGCTCCATGTCTTGTCTACTTTTTCTTTGCACTTAACACGAGGTCGTCCTCTTAGTCTCTTCCTCGGCACCTCCATGTCCAAGACTTTTCGATTTATATCATTCTTCTCCCTTCTAAGCTTAGCCGATTTTCATTAATCGAGTCCGCCTTAGGTTTATTTTCTGACATAAGGCAATCATAAAAATTACAATAATTCTTGGGTTAACAATGATATCACTTAAATTGTAACCTTTCTTTTCAAACAAACACTCCGTTTTAGTTTTTCAAGCCCACTTTACTTTTTGAAAACAGTTTATTTGATTGAATTTTTACACTTGTTTTTTTACCGGACGATGGTGGTCGGTTTAGGATCGTTTATTTTTCGTGATGGAATACGTGAATGGGGGTGATCTCATGTTTCAAATCCAGAAAGCTCGCAAATTTGACGAACCCCGTGCCAAATTTTATTCGGCTGAAGTTATGCTTGCTCTGCAATTTCTTCACAAACACGGCGTTATATACAGGTTCTTTATTCTGTGTTTTCAATATACTATGGGTTTTTACGTGAAGTTAGAGGGAATCTTATTTGGAAATATTATTTCATTGCTGTAATATTTATCGTTCGAATGAAATTACAAAATTATAAAGTTTTAGGTAATTCTTCAATGTTATAGATGGATCTATTTAAGCCTAAAACAAAATTTATTATTATTTGTTTGTAATATTAACAGGGACCTAAAGCTTGACAACATAATGTTAGATAGCGACGGCCATTGCAAGATAGCCGATTTTGGTATGTGTAAAGAGAATATATTCGATAAAGAACTCACTTCTACCTTCTGTGGTACCCCGGATTACATCGCGCCCGAGGTTAGTTTGTCATTACTGTGTATTACATATTAGTGATGTAATTAGCGCGCCGAGGGGTCTGATAAAGTGATATTAAGGTGTCATAAAATAGCCACACCCACGTTGATAGTCGCCATTTCTTTTGAAGACATTCAAGGTGCAAACCCGACCACTAGTATATTCTTATGTCATAGAGACTCGGATGTGCCATGTGTTAACTAGTTGCTAAGGTCGACAACACGCTGTGTGCTGTGCTTAGCAGTCTTGTATAAATAATTTAAGAATGTCATTGTAAAAAATCGGTGGGTTTGGATTGATAGAATAGGTAGAGGGAAATGAACGCGATATTTCGGACTATTAAAGCCCATCATCAGGGGGAAAATATAAAAAAACTAAAGGTGAAGATAGAGTTACAAAAGTTGTTTATCAATCCAAACCCACCGATTTTATACAATGACATTCACGAAACTGGAGTGAATATATAATAAATAATATAAGCTTCACAAATGTAGGCAGAAAATACGGGACATGTGGCGGTGCTATAAAATTAAAACTCGGGCCTTCGGCCCTCGTGGGAAGGGGGAGAAGGGAAGAGGGGAAGGGAAGGGGGGACGACTCATCTTTACTTTGTATAAATGTATCATATTTGCTATGCAATTTATGGGCGAGAAAGGTGGGAAGGGGCGAGAATGCCTATAGGGGGGTATTAAATGCCTAATGATTAATTAATTATTTATACAAATTTTCCATTTATAGGCAAAATGTAATATAGGCAAAATGTAATATAGGCAAGGGTTAGATTTAGTGTTTGCATCTAGTTGCGTATTACATTAGTTTATATGGCCTTTAGTGATTATGGGTCTAACAAACATTATATTATAAAACATCACAATGTTAAGAATTTGCAGAATTGTTGGGAGAAATTTTTTGTTGAATTTGAACAATTTTTAATTAAAAAAATCAAAAATTTGGCCAATGGTCATTTTTTCTCTATTGGTCAGTACCAACAGATACTCTTTAAGTCAATGATAGCCAAAAAAACGGGGAAAAAAATTTTGAGGCTCACTTTGGCCAATGGTCATTTTTTTCCATTGGTCAGCAGCCAGCACACGGTAAAAGTGGATTTAATTCATAAGAGTAAAAAAAACGAAAAAAAAATTTTCGAATCACATTTTGGCCAATGGTCATTTTTTTCCATTGGTCAGCAGCCAGGACATGGTAAAAGTGGATATAAATTCATAATAGTCAAAAAAAACGAAAAAAAAGTTTTTGAATCACATTTTGGCCAATGGTCATTTTATTCCATTGGTCAGCAGCCAGCGGACGGCCAAAAAGTCATAATAGCAATGGTAGGAACAGGAACAATCATAATAGTCAAAAAAAAACGAAAAAAATAATTTCGATTCACATTTTGGCCAATGGTCATTTTTTCCATCGGTCAGGAGCCAGCGGACGGCCAAAAAGTCATAATAGCAATGGTAGTAACAGGAACAATCATAATAGTCAAAAAAAACTAAAAAATAAACTCGGATTCACATTTTGGCCAATGGTCATTTTTTTCATTGGTCAGCAGCCAGCGGACGGCCAAAAAGTCTTATTATCAATGATAGTAACAAGAACAATCATAAGAGTCAAAAAAACTCCGGGATTCTAACCCAAAAACTAGTTGAATTGCATAGCAATTAAAAGTAAACAACTTTTATTTATGTTTATTATATAATAAAATGAAACAATAATAGAACAAGCGGACCCAAAAAGTCATATTATCAATGGTAGTAACAGGAAAAATATATTAATTTAATTTAAAAAATAAAAAAAAATTTTGCCCTCTCTTGAAATCGAACCAGCAATTCAGAACGTTCGCCGGGGTTCGAACCCACATTAATAGAGGCATAGGCTTCATATCAGTAGAGGCATAGGCCCTTGTAGTGGAGGGCATAGGGTAATTATAGCAATTAATATCAGATGTTACCCAATTCAAAAACGAATAGATATACTTATGCATTAATTTAACGTAGCAATTAAAACCCGACCCCGCCCGAAAGCGAGGGAGATAGAGATGAGGGGTGGAGCACCTCTTATGCATTAATTTAAAAAGTAACATAGCGAGGGAGATAGAGATGAGGGGTGGGGCACCTCTTTCTCATGCATTAATTTAAAAAATCGATAACCTAATATACCCAATGCAAATAGATAGGGAGGGTAACGGACGGACGGACAACCAAAAACGAGCCCATAAATTGCATAGCAATTAATAGATGCTCGCCCCATAATAATTTGAATTTAAGTAAAACCGTAGGGGGGGGGGAATCAGTAAAAGGGACCCTACATTAGAAGCGCATCTCGTGCTAGACTCTTATAATGGTGATGGTATAAGTCTTGTTTGCTCCTTTTAACAGCGCAAGTTTTAAATGACGCGCTGAATAACGACACTAGTTCATATCATAAAATGTTTTAACAAGTATAGAACGCGTGGAGAATGCTTCATTTTTGGAAGATCTAAAATGAAAGTTTATCGCCATTATTTTAACGCGAAAATCGTTACTTATATTAGAGGTGTGCTCATCTTGCGAATTTGTATTTATTATAATTAATTAGGCCGGTCATCTTTGTTGATCAAAGAGTTAAGTTACCCTGCAACAATTGTTAAATTATATTTTAAGATGATGCCTAATGCCTTAGAGTTGTAATAACTGCTTGGTTTTGTTTGGTTAACTTTTTGCATCCCATCTCATTTGAAATAGTTTTCTGCTTTCACAAATCTAATGAATCAATTCTGCTAATATTAACAAGTCATCGTGATGCTTTTCAACATTTTTTTTATCATCATTTAAAATATTAAAACTACTTTAGGATGTAGAAATTTTTAACAAATTGCTTTTCGCCCATCGTCTCGAACATAGTTTTTATGGAGTCCCCGGTTAAGGCAAATTAAAAATATCTGCTTTATGTTAAAAGGAACTAATATATCATTAGATACATCTTTTCATAATATACCTCTTTACTTACACGTATTTTAATAATTTTAACATATAACTTGCTCCAGATTTTGCAAGAGCTAGACTACGGAGTGTCTGTAGACTGGTGGGCTTTGGGCGTTCTCATGTACGAAATGATGGCTGGACAACCCCCTTTCGAAGCTGAAAACGAGGATGACCTTTTCGATTCCATATTGCACGACGACGTTTTATACCCCGTTTGGCTTTCCAAAGAAGCCGTCTCTATACTCAAAGGAGTAATTACACAAACATCTGGGCTTCCTTAGACTCCCAATTTTTTTAAATATTTTAAACTGAAAGCTGCATAAAAATCAGATCTCGATGATTGGTAATGTGAATGTGTAAAACATATATTTTATCATATGCAACTCTGATTGGAGATATATTAGGTAGATACATGGGCATAGCCAGCGTTGGAATTAGAGGGGGGGGGCAATATGATAATTTTGTGATTAGCCATATTTTAAATAAATTTCAAAGAATTTTTAAATTTATAGGGTGCAGCCGCCTTTCCCTGCCCCCCTTCCTTGGCTTCGCCCATGGGTAGATTAGACTCCGTCTATATCTCAAAGGAGTACACTCACATATGAGCCTTCTTTAAATGCCAATTTTTTAAACTTTTAACTGAAAAGCGTTGCATAAAAAATCAGACCTCGATGGTTTTTAATTTATTTATTGTAATTGTGTAGTTTTTAAGGCCGATAAGCATACATTTCATTTTATCATATCTAGTTATAATGGAAAAGGCGATAGATAGGGCATTGCGATTTTTTTTAAAATTGAACTTCGTTTGGGAATTTACACGATGCAAGGAAATACTTATTTTATAAAAAAGTTCTCTACATATTTTATGATTATTATATTGTTTTTGCTTCAAACTCGCTTATAGTTCATGGCCAAAAATCCGGCCAAACGATTAGGGTGCGTGGCCTCTCAGGGCGGGGAACAAGCCATTATGGACCATCCTTTTTTTAACGACATAGATTGGGTAGCGCTCGAAAATCGTAAAGTTAAGCCGCCGTTTAAGCCAAAAATAGTGAGTTTTCCTTAAATTATCAATTAAATTACATTAAGTCTTTAGTAGAGCATAATATCAATACTGTATATTGCCCCTCGGTTGGTTACCTTAAATAATATTTATATATTTTTTGGGTGATTTCATCTCTACTTGTTATTTTTTCCATGACGATGGTCCCCTATAGCCCGAAATATAGACCCTCTACTCTTTATATCGAATCAATCTCACCACTTGTTAATAACAAATACTTTCAAAAGATTGATAAAAAAATATTTATTTTCACTCCTAACTATACATTTTAAAAGGCTGACTTTTTAAATCTTGTTAGAATAATTTTCTTACATTAAAACTCAAATTGCTGTATAGACTTTGTTAATTTTTTTAGTGGTAAGCCCCAAAAAATTATCAATTTTGATATGATTTGGAGTCTCGGGGCTCATACCTAACAACTAAATAATGAAACTTAATTTTTATTTCAACTTTCAATAATTTATATTTGGGCCCTTGTCTCGTATTGTTAACATGTACCAACACCCTATTTATTTCAGCGCGCCAAAAAAGATGCCAACAATTTCGATCCCGATTTCACCAAAGAAGACCCCGTCCTAACGCCCATAGACGAAGAACTCATAGCGCCCATCAATCAAGACGATTTCAAAGATTTCTCCTTTTACAACTCCGACTACTGCAAGGTTAAAAATCACTTCGACAATACATCTCATCTAAGCACACCCCAATCGACAGCTACAATGGGTAATACTTTATCAGCCGGCAAGTCTAGTCCACAAACCAGTACCAGTCCAGCTACTGGTTCAGGTCAAAAAATAAATGCCAAAACTCCGGCTCGTCGTTAATGAATCCATGCTCAAGCCCTTCTCACACTCTTAATCGGCGAGTTTAACACCCCCTTTGCAGGCAGCCTAGCATTTCTCCCCGTCATATATATATACCTTACAAAACTTAGTCTATCATTCAACCTTTTTTTAATTAACATCGTATTTCTGCTACTGTATTTCATTAACCTTCCTCGCCACTCGCTACGTACATAAAATTTTGACGTGTAAACTCTAAACAAATCTCGTTCCATTCTCAAAGCTCCACGTTTTATTTTACTAAGCCCGTATGCCTTTTCCCCCAAAATGCCAATAGTCATAATGCACACATCACCTCCTTACGTCAATATGTTACAGATATGTCTGTTATCAAACTCTTTCCTCCTCTAACCCGGTCATTTTTACCCTTGTTTTCCATTAAAGTGCCAATTTATTGAAAGCCACTAACCCCTTTCCTTCTCCATCACTCGACGACCCTGCATTTATCGTGTTAACATTATATAGCTTATCTGCGTCAATTTATCTAACCAACGCCAAACGTCAACAACGTTAGCTTCAATTGTCTCTCAAAACGTGCAATTTTTACTTTTTCTGCGTCATTTTTTGCAGCATACACCATAACCGTTGTTTATACGCTAAATGTTGTTTCTAATGCCAATGTAAAATGAGCCCTCCCCTATATATGTCCAAGGGCAGCCAATATTATCGTCTTTTACACTTCGTTTGTTTGTACCTAATTGTATGCACCTTTGTTCACGCATGAATCTTTTGTTTATCAATATAACGTTATCTCATCCAAAATTTTTATTAATCCAAACGATAGTTTTTTCTAAATACATCCTGTATATTATACCAAACATCCATAGTTATTACACACTGATCTATTTATAACGAAGTGATGATGACGATGTATCATTATATATATATATATGTTTTTATGATTGTATGTATCATCCCTTAAAGGAATAATTCTATAAACCACTTGCTATATTCTTTGTAATAAAACTTACACATATAAACAAACTCTTCTGTTGTTTAGGAAATATATGTAAATGTTACAGAGGGCCGACGACTTGACATAAATTAGCGTTTTATAATCATTGAGGCTCTTAATTTTGTAATAAATTTCAATCAAACAAAAAAAAATTAGATTATATACATTCGATGGGTTTTTAGTAGAATGTTTACAATTAGAAAAACTATCAGCAGTTAAATTATATAAAATCCCCCCCCACTGGGTACGCCCATGTAAATAAATTTATAATTAATTGTATATGAATATTTAGAATTGTGTTAATATTAAGATAATAATATATTATTAGGGCTCTAATTGGCAAAACTTAATATATTCATATCATAATAAACTTTATGAAGCTAAAAGTATAATTTCTACTAAATAATAAATGTGATGATAAATTTAATGATAAAGTGAAGTATTTTTATCACATGTCTCTGTTTATATTTACTTTTCTACTAAACTAAATAATAAATTTGTGGTAATAAATTAAATGATATTAATAAATTTAAAAGTACTGGGGAAACAAATTTATTAGTTACATACAATCGAATATATATTAAAACATTAGTTAGTATTCATATTATAACAAGGAATATTTTACCCGAATGTTCATCGTTTGCTTTTAAATTCTCCACTACCGTATTTTTCTTCTGAGTTCTAACTTTTTCTAAATCAACCTATACTTAAAGTTTCATTATATTAATACCGAGATTTAGCTCCATTTTCACACGTCTGGCTCTCTTGCCAAAATTTTCGGAAACTTTTTATAATATAAAAATGTTAAAATCAATTACTATTCATTCCACTTTTAAATAGCTTAACATTTCCTCCTTGTGCCTTTTTTTTCAAGATCACCCCCTCCATCGTTTTTAAGGCGTAAGTTCCTTTTAATGGGTTAAATAGATTATATATGACATACTAGTGTTGTAAAAAAACCAAAGGGTTTTCGATTAGGTTATGGCTAAGGTTTGGTCTTGCTTTTTTAAAAAGACCTCAAAATCTTTTGGTGTTTTTATAGTCGACCTTTAGGTTTAGCCGATATTTGGAGAAAAGACCTAAAGGTTGGTAAAGGTTGTTGGGCTATTTTGTTTAGCCAACCTTTAGGTTTAGTCATAATTTTGTTAGTAAACAAAAGGTTTTTACTTGTTATTACTAGTCGACCTTTGGTTTGGCTTAGGTGTTTTGGGGTGGAGGAAAAATAATAAATAATTTTATAAGTGACATTAAAATTCAGCAATATAATTATTGGTAGCTTTTTAATTGTACTGATTTGATTATAACAATAGTTGAGGGTGATTTTTAATATTGATACCTAGTTGTAAAATATAAATTTAGGAATCAATCATTTGTCAGCCTTATTTGGTGACATTGTCATAATTGTCGTTTGTGAAGCAAAATAAATTGTTTTAACGAAAATTGGTGGGTTAGGGTGTCATAAAATTGTTGCAAATTTCAAATTTAAGTTTGTCATCTTAACTTGGTGAAAATCGTCATAATTGTCATTTTTAATGATAGATAAATTCTTTTAACGAAAATTGGTGGGTTTGGGTGGCATAACGAAAATTGGTGGGTTTGGGTGTCATATAACCCACCAATTTTCGTTAAAAAAATTTATCTAGTTCTAAAAATGACCACGAAGATCAGGTGACAAATTTAAATTTTAAGTTTGTAATGAATTTTGAAGGGGAGAGTTATCTCCCCCTCTGCCGTTTGTTTTATTTTTATATTCCCACTTCACAAATATGTCATAAAATAACGCGTATTATAAAACATCTATATAGATCAGGTAGGTAGTAAGAGAAAAAATTAAGGGTGCTACCAAAGCTGGCGCAAAAACGGTTAGCGACAGAGAAACAAGATAAAATAGCTAAGAAACTGGTGCTGAATTATACTATGTTTCTTAAGCTAAGTGTGGGTCTTTTGCCCAGGGCATACCGGTTGCAGTTCTGGAGTATGCCCTTAATTTTCGCCTATAGCATCATTCCTCGCATGCTATTCCAACGCTCGGGGGCTGGCATCCATGTTCTTGAGGGTAGGTCCACGGGGTTAGCGTCTGTGGGTACCCATTCCAATCCTTGTTTGATCGTGAGCATCCGTTCTCCTCCGATTATGTGGATTATTTTGGAGAGGGCCTCTTCTAGGTTGGGGGCGTGTGATGAGCCTTTCTTAAGGATATAGAATGCTGTCTTGGAATCCGTGCAAATTTTAGGTTTGATGTTAGGGAACTCTGACTCTACTCCTAGAAGGGCAAGTGGTATGGCTATCATTTCTAGTAGATTGATTGTGGGTATGAACGAGTGACATCTGAAGGCCCCCATTGCGTCTGCCTTGCTTATTGACAGTTGTGTCCTCAAAAAGAAATTCCTAGGTACTTTGTCGACGCGTCTGCTGCTACCACATGGGAAAAGGTTAACTGCATGGGAAGGGGAAAGGTTAACGCTTCGCGGAGCTCCCTTAGTTTGATGGTCATCCATCTGGTGTTGAATGGGATTGGTGATTCACTGAGGAACAAATTGTACCAGGGTGACATAAACTTGGACCAGCCCGTGACCATATAGATGTAGTGCGTGAGGATTCCCAGACAAATCTGTGTGACTAGTGGGTGAGGTTTAGTGTTTGTAGTCGTGAAATGTGACATAATTTTCACCGCCGCATCGATTTTTTCGAAAAATTTGTCGTTTATGTTTAGATGGTGTCGAGTCAGGTTGATGTCTATGCCGAGGTAGGACAGTTCTCGTACCGGTGTAAGTATTGATTTTGCGTAGTTGATAGAGAGATTCCATTTGTTACATAATCTTTGGAAAGCTTTGGTGTTATCGCGTACTGTTTCATAGGTGGGGCCGTATATTAGGATGTCGTGCAGGTATACGTTGTACCTACACGTCAGTATGGATTTTGCGCATAAGTCCAGTATGATTTGTTGTAGTACGAAAGGAGAAAAACTTGCTCCCATCGGTAGCACATTATAGCAATATTTTCGTCGTCCGATCTTAAATCCAAACAAATGACTAATGGCAGGGTCGAGGGGTATTGAAAAGAATGCTGATCTCCTGACTATCTTTGTAGCGTAGCGTGGTTCCTTGAGCGAGGAGCTGATGAGTGGAATGGACTTGAGGGAAAAGGGGTATTTGATGAAGTTCTTTGATACTGTGCCCAAGTCTGCAATCAATCTGGGGCTTCCGTTGCTTTTGGGTATGAAGTACCTTGAGGAGGGAATTGTGGATGATGATTATCTTACTATCTCGGAGTCTATCACCCCGAAGACCAGTGGTGTGTTCTCTGGAGATGGGGTGAACTCGGTTGGGAACGAAGTACTTTCCTCCGTTGTTGGCTATGGCTCTTCTATCATAGAGGGGCTTGAAGCCATGGCGGGCGATATTGATGGTGAAAGATGACTGAGTGTGGTGGGGTCGTAAGATGGTTGTATTGCCGTTGAGGGGATGGGTGAAGGTGGAGTGAGAAAAGTTGGAGATGGGAAGTTGGGGGAAAAGGGAAATATTAGACGGTTTGCTAATGATTGGTGGGTCCTCGCAATCAGGGCCCACCACCGTCCATTCGTTTAGGAGGTGTTCCGGCACATTGGTTGGAGCGGGTGGCGACGTGATAAAGGGCGGTTCGTGCTCCTCGATCTCCGGACCATCGTCAGGGGAGATCGTGTTCATGGCGAGATTTATGGCTATTGAAGTGATATTAGTTAGCCAACCAGGTATTCGTTGATCCCCCACTGACCTCGGCGGGTATACACCGCTGCCGAGGGTCGCCGCCACCTTCCGGACGTAAGCTCGTTCCCTACGTCCTATCCTCAGACGCCCCTCTTTTCCTTGGCGGGGGCGCCCTTCTTGGATTTTGAGGTCTACCAGTCTGGCGAAAAGAGCTCGACTGGTCCGTGTACTCTCTCCGTTGACGGGGGTAGCTTCTGTACGTATTGACTGGTTCGGTGTATGATCCTAATCCGTTCCGCTCGACCCAGTCTTTAGACTCCTGTCACAGCTTGCCATCCGTAATAAGTGGCTAGGGCCATGGTTTTGACGCGATCTGAGAATTTATCGATTGTATCTTCATAGCAGTCAATGGATTCTCCGAGTGATAACAGGAATTCTGCTTCGTGTCGTTGATAGGGCGGGATAGATGGGTTCTTGTCACACTTTCTTAAGGGCTTTTAATCTTTTCTTCAGTAGCTTAACGTTAGTCGGTTCGCTCGTTGGGGATCCTTTGGCTTTTTCTATATCGATGATTCTTCTTAATTCTGAATCGGTAAGCATGTGCATTTTAGCCGGTTGGGTGGTTGGGCCCCAGTGAGCTATATCCTCAGCCGATTCTTAAATGTGAGATGAGGTGTGGACAGCGCTTGTCCCCGGTCTTGTTTCTCAAAGCGTAGGTCCTGGCAGGCGTGATTCCAGTAATGCCTCCATACGGTTTTTCTTGGAAGCCCAGCCGGCACAATGAGTGTAGCTGAAAAGCTAACGGGATTGACTCCTTTTCGGGCGATTTCAGAGGGGAAATAATAGCTTCCGTAATAACCTCTGATTCCGTATTGACCTTTTCCGTTTGGCCAGGTGGTATGTAATTGTTTAGGAAGGAGGTTTGTGAGAACTTGCCAGACATTGGGATAATGGTTTGGACCGTGGACACGGAGGATGTACCGGGGGTTACAAAGGTAGGAGTAGTCATGACCAAGTCTTTCTTTGCTTTTGGCATAAGAAGGGGAAGGGGTATAGGGATAAGAAAGGGACTATGGGATAATCATCTAAAAAATAAATTAAAACAAAGAAAAGTTTTACCCAAATCTTCCTTGTCTCGGTATTGATATAATGAAACTTTAAGTATAGGTTGATTTAGAAAAAGTTAGAACTCAAAAGAAAAATACGGTAGTGGAGAATGTAAAAGCAATGAACATTCGGGTAAAATATTTCTTATTAAGCACTTTGCCCCCCCCCCCTTATTTTTTACCCACTTTATTACCAGAGGGGAGGAAAATGTTTTGCCCCCCTTATTTTTTACCCTCTTTCTCACCAGAGGGGAGGGGGGGGGGGGCGGGGGTTTGCCCCCCAAACTTATTTTTTACTCTTTTTCTTACCAGGGGGGGGCACCAGTAAAAAAGAAGGATAAAAAACAAGGGGGGCAAAACAGCCCCCCCCCCCCCCCATTTCCACTCTGGTGAGAAAGAGAATAAAAATTAAGGGTGAGGGGAGCAACCCCCCCCCCCCCCCCCCATCTCCCCTCTGGTGAGAAAGAGGATAAAACCCCCCCCCTCCCCATCTCCCCTCTGGTAAGAAAGAGGATAAAAAAAATAGGGGGGGGGGCAAAACACCTTTCGGGAAAAATAATACCACAAAGATAAAGTAATAAGTACTTTATTAAATATCCAATTAAAGTAAATTGTATGCGAGAACAAAAAGTGAGTGGTGGTGTATATAAAATTCCTTTATATACGCATATATTAATTGAAATCAATTAAGTTTAGTGTTGCCTCCGCGAGGTATAAACAAATCAATTATATATAGTGGTGATACCTCGAGGTGTGCTTGGTGGTCAATTAAATCAATTAAGACAATGGACGCAACAAATAGTCTCCTTCGTAGAAGTGGAGCGTTATATAAAATTGAAAAATTTCTTAGTTGATGTAAAGTATGTGTAAGGGATGTTCGTAATACTAGCCAGTTTAAAGTATGTGTAAGGGATGATCGTAATACTAGCCAGTTTAAAGTATGGTAAGGGATGTTCGTAATACTAGCCAGTTTAAAGTATGTGTAAGGGATGATCGTAATACTAGTCAGTTTAAAGTATGGTAAGGGATGTTCGTAATACTAGCCAATTTAAAGTATGTGTAAGGGATGTTCGTAATACTAGTCAGTTTAAAGTATGTGTAAGGGATGATCGTAATACTAGCCAGTTTAAAGTATGGTAAGGGATGTTCGTAATACTGGCCATTTTTCTACCGCCTATCATGGTTGTTAGTGAAGTGGCCGAGGTGTGAGTTGTGTGTGTGTCGTTGTGGTGCTATCCAATATATTAATAAGTTACATGCCTCGGGCAGAGGTATCTATATTGGAATCGCAATCGTCCATCAACTAAACCGGTAAGCGGTGGTGAGAACGTTGGTAGTAGGTGTTATTGTTTTTGTCGAACGTAGTCTTTGCTCGTTGCAAGAGGCCATGTGGTGTTGATGTTGAGATGGGTTTTTCGATTAGGGCCATGCGAAGAGCAGTGGTTGGGCAGCAGTGGTTGGGCGTTCGGCAGACTTTGTTGTTGTCTATGTAGAGATGTAGCAGGGCATCGAGGTCTTTTTGTCGTAGTAGTAATCAGATAGGAAGGCATAGCAATCGGACACGCAGATTTCGATATTTAGAAGTTGACGTGTTTGGTTGTTCTGCTCGATCGTGTCTTTACAATATTTGTATTGGCTGCCAGATTGACTAAGGAGTGCCCAATATCTAAATTTCATAATTTTAACACAAAAAAAAAAAGAAGACGCCGTTGCTTAAGGGCGTATTCTGGGGGAGGGAAAAAAACGGCTCCCCCGAAATGCGGGGTCACCAGTTTCGGGATAAAGAAATAAGTACTTTATTAAATATCCAATTAAAGTAAATTGTATGCGAGAACAAAGAGTGAGTGGTGGTGTATATAAAATTCCTTTATATACACATATATTAATTGAAATCAATTAAGTTTAGTGTTGCCTCCGCGAGGTATAAACAAATCAATTATATATAGTGGTGATACCTCGAGGTATGCTTGGTGGTCAATTAAATCAATTAAGACAATGGACGCAACACACCCCCCCCCCTCCCATCTGGTAAGAAAGAGGGTTAAAAATAAGGGGGGGGGGAAGGCAAAACACCCCCCCCCCCCTGGTGAGAAAGAGAATATAAAATAAGGGGGAGGGGCCAAAACACCCCCCCCCCCTCTGGTAAGAAAGAGGGTAAAAAATAAGGGGGGGGGTGCACCCCCCCCCTCCTTCCTGGTTAGAAAGAGGATAAAAAATAAGGGGCGGGGCCAAAACACCCCCCCCCCCTCTGGTAAGAAAGAGGGTAAAAAATAAGGGGGGGGGAGGCAAAATACCCCCCCCCCCCCTCTGGTAAGAAAGAGGGTAAAAAATAAGGAGGGGGGGGGGCAAAGTTCTTAATTTATTTATGATATATAATGATTAAAATTGTAATTTTAACAAATAGCAATTTAATCTACTCTCTGCTCGAATTTACTGCTCGAGCTCCTGCTAAATTTTTTAACAGATTTGGCTGCTTCGACTAACCTCTCGAGCATTTTTACGTGCTACTGTTAAAACTATTGCACCGAACAGCTAGCGCTAATTGTGTTAAACTAGCATATTACCCAGCTAGTGTTCGTGCTCGCATTTTTAGTTGAAGCTACTTACCAATAACAACTATACTCTTTTCATAATCAGCCTTCTGTCTGGACTGGGCACTCATTATGTTGTCCATGGCTACTTCATCTTTTTGGATTTATCCATGAGCCTTTTAAAGTCAAAAGACTCATAATCGTTTTTCACTTTGTCAGGAAGCTCATCATCATCTTCATCATTCGAAAAAAAGGATCGGGCTGTCGACCTCACAACAGCACCCACGGGCTGAACTTTGTGGACCTACAAAAATCATTCCGACTTTTATTTAAATTACCGTTGTTTCCTCATAAGTAAAGCATGCAACACTCCAGGTAAAACAATGTCCCATTTGTTGGTCTCGTTCTCCAAATGGTCCAGGGAGTAGTTAACAATGGTCCGGTTGGCCCTTTCAACTAGACCATTAGCCTGTGGGTGGTAGGCGGAGGTAATCATATGATTGACTCCAGTAAAGGCATACAAGCCCTCTGTCAGGGAGTTGACAAACTCACGACCTTGGTCACTTATTACAATCTAAAACTATATAAAGATTCAATTAGGTTATTTACTTTGGGGCAACTACACCGACAAAAGATTTCCCACAAATTGTAACAAGTCTCCTTGGCCGAATGAGACTTCATGGGCCTGGCCTCAACCCACTTAGAAAAGTAATCAATAACAACAACATTTGCCTTGTTCTGTTTTAGGCAACATGCAGAGATCTATTCCCACCTGTTTCTAAGGGGCTGGAATCACGGCCACATTATGAAGAACTGGTGTGGCCTTATCAATTACAGCCATGTGTGTCTGACATGCATGACAAGCCCCAACTTATTCGGCCACCAATATCTACTCATAACATATAAGAACACAGTCAAACATTATATACAATGTAAAAGCAATTATTCACAAAATTATTCAAACTATAAATTTTATAAACTCTTACTTCTCTGCTATCTTTTCTTGAGTACGATTATACCCAAGATGGCCCCCAAGCTTTTAGCATGTATGCCATCAGTTAGGCTATCATGGTGTAATTTGATAACATTCATAATCTCTACATTCGTCATCACCATCCTTGTTGAGATAGGCCCTCTGATTCTCATCATATATACAGGAATCAGTCCATCTTTGATATATTTAATTATCTCTTCAAAATTATATTTTGACATCTAAAAGAATAAAAAAAGTTCTATAATAAGTTGTCCTAAACAAATAATATTAAAAATTTAGATATAAAAATTTAATATAAAGTATTTTAAAAACAATGCTAAGTTATTTTTAAATTTTAGTCTTTGAAATAACCTAGGATAGCCGAATTGAAGTATTCGGTATTTTTCTATCCATCCAAAATTCTGATATGCTACATCCTTAATTCTTATGATCCTCACTCCATCCCATGTTTAACTACAGGATTACTTTACTCCATCCCATTTACTCTCGTTACCTATCTATCCCTATGTTTTATTACTACATCTTCGCTGCAAATGTTTAATCTCGCGTTTTGCTATGTCTCTCTAAAACAAAAGTGATTAACGTTTAACAATATCCAACCACCAAAATTGGTAACCCCTCCTAAACATAAACACGCAACCTACTGATTTTTCAACTTCCAATGAGGAAATACCAATAAACATTTCTACTGCTGGAGGTATCCAGCAGGAATCAATTGTCCACATCAAAATCCCTGAAACAATCAGATTTGGATAGCACAGGTTGATGCTATATCAGGAGATATCCTCCCAGAAGGTAAAATATGCATATTTATTAGAATCTCTCCCCGTCAAAGTGGCAGAGGAGGTAGCAGATCTCATCCTTAACATCCCTGGAAAATCCATATGATACCTTAAAACAATCATTGATTAAAAGAATTGGACAGAGTGACACAAAAAGGATACAGAAATTAGAAGAGATTTACATGAACAAGAAATCCCCTTCACAATTGCTACGATACTTAAAGTCCTTGAGATACAATTCTTAGGAACTTATGGGTAAACAAAATGCCTAAGGAGATTACTGGAATTTTAACCGGTTTAGGGGAAGAAAAATCTCTATCAAGTTTAGCTCGCTGACCGAACATATGTAACAATTTCACAAAATAATAATATTACTCCTATAGCTAAATCCACAGATAGTGACAAGATACAGGGTTTAACAAATTAAATTAGTAATTTAGAGTTACAGATAAATAATTTATCTCAACGATCCTACCATGGAAGAGTACGAACAAGAAGTAATTCACAGAACAGGACACAAAAGCACCCATTTATTATCATTCCAAGTTCCAGGAGAAGGCTCGCAAATGCGTAAAGCCATGCGCCTTCATGGATGACAATAAAAAAAACTAACAGGCCAGGTGGCTCAGACGACGGCTACTGCTGGCACGGATTCAAACAGTCGTCTATTCTACATTTTTGACCAAACGTCGAAACAAAAATTTCTTATCGACACCGGTGCCGAAGTTAGCATTATTCCACCACCAGCCAATTTCCCAAAAATTCCAAATGGTCCGGTATTGCAAGCTGCCAACAAAAGCAACATTTGCATCTTTGGACAAAAGATGTTAGCTCTAAACCTAGGCACGCCGATTATAGGAGCTGACCTGTTACACAAGCACAATTTAATTGTAGACATCAAAAAGAAAAGATTAATCGACGGAGTGACACATCTATCATCAAAAAGATTCACCTCGCCACATCAAACGTTTGGAATTCGTGTAGCATTCACTCATCAGAATTTCTAAATTCGTGGCCATGTTAAAAGACTTTCCGTCGCTCGTATCACCTCTAAACTTTTCCCAGCAAATACCAGCTCATTACGTTCGTCATCATATAATGACCAAAGGCCCAGCACAATATTCACGCCCCAGACGATTGGCGGCTGACAAGCAGCCAAAAAAGAATTTAAGTAAATGCTAGAACTCGGCATTATCAGGGAATCACAAAGCAATTGGGCATCCCCCCTGCACTTGGCAACTAAGAAATCTGGCGATTGGAGACCCTGCGGGGACTGTAGAAGCCTGAACAAAGTAACGGTTCCCGACCGATACCCAATACCCCACATCCACGACTTCACACCAAACCTATGTGGAAAAACAGTCTTTAGTAAATTGGATTTGGTGAGAGCTTACATTCATATTCCGTTTACACAAGAAGACATTAGCAAGACAGCCGTAACGACACCGTTCGGACTCTACGAATTTCGTAAAATGCCTTTTGGGTTGAAAAACGCCGCACAAACTTTTTAGATGTTTATCGACGTAGTTTTAAGAGGGATAGAAGGAACCTACGCATATATAGATGATATACTATTAGTTAGTTTGTCCGATGCGGACCACGAAAGGCTCTTAAAAATTGTTCTTAAACGTCTACAAGAGTATGACTTGAGGATCAATCCTGCCAAGTGCCAATTCGGAGTCGGAGAATTAGAATTTCTGGGACACAGAATATCTTCTACAGGTATAAACGCCCTACCAGGGAAGATTGATGCCATTCAAAATTTTCCAATTCCGGATTCAAGTAAAAAACTCCGTAGATTCCTCGGTATGATTAATTTCTACCGAAGATTCTTACCAGGAATGGCGCACACCCTACAACCAGCCATTAACTGACATACCCAAAAACTCTCAAAATCCGTGGTTTTAAACGACAAGGCTAAAGCCGCGCTCAGTAAATTCATTACTCTAAATATTTTGAACGCCAGCCCAAAAACCATAATTTCGTTGACGATAGACGCCCCCAATGCAGCGGTGGGTACAGTAGAACAAACTGTAGCAGAAAAAACTTCGCCTGTGGCATTTTTTTCGGCTAACCTTCAGCCAGCTCAATCACGGTACAGCACATTCAGTCGAAAACTCCTCACCATCTACCTATCTATCAAACACTTCAGACACATGTTAGAATGCCAACACTTCACCGTTTATCCAACCATAAGCCGTTAACCTACGCATTTAATTCGAAACCTGACAATACTCGCCGCGAGAAAATAGGCAACTGGATTTATATCTCAATTCACAACAGATATACAATTAGTGTTTCGATCTCGTCTCGTCTCGGTCTCAAAAGCAAAATCTCGTCTCGGGAGCGATTATAAAACTCTCGATCTCGTCTCGTCTCGTCTTGGTCTAGAAAAATCTCGGTCTCGTCTCGTCTCGGCGAGAATTCTCGTATCATCTCGACATTCAAGAAAAATTTATACAAAATAAAAATTTCTCCTGTTTTATTAAAAATTTTAATTATACAAAAATCCAAGTGGTATAGCTTTATATTTAAAAAAAACTTAATACACAAAATGATATAGCGCGAAATGACATCTCATTGACAATAGATAACATATCTTTAAAGTTCAAATTAAAAAACTATAAATAAATTTGAAGTATAGTACGAAAGGATCGCTGTTTGTTTAATCTATAAAATAGCATAACTGTGCATTAAATTTAGAATTGAATAGTGGTGTTTAGTGGCACTTTTTAAATTTAAGTTTAAACCAGTACTCTTGTGAGTGGTTTGGAGCTTAAACTTTTATATAATAAATATACTAACTGATAAGACTTTGGTAAATTTTATAGTTCTAGCAAATTATAACATTTGTATCAAATTTACTGTGTCTGTTAAATTTAAACAGACGAAATTTATAAGTTCACCTATATTTGACTTAGTTACATATTTAGGCAAATTAAGACCCAACATTAACACTGGCTAAAACCTCAAAGAACATATTTTAAGGCAAATGTTTTAGGACATTGATATTGCCATCATAAATTATAACCCATAAAGATTATTACAGGTTTACTATAACGTTTTATAAGCCACAAAGTGCGAGTGACTTTTATGGTAATAATTACAAAATTGATAACTTTTTGCACAAATTAAAACGTTGTAAAAACAACAATAAAAGCAGCATTATAATAGGATCAAGAACATAAGGTTTCAAACTTTAAATTAAAGTGCGCGTATTTTATTTTAATACAAAAATCATTATAATCAAATTGGTATTTTAAATAATTATCTTCCAATTCGAACTAACTTTGCCATTAAATAGTTATTTTCCTGGTACACTATAAGTTGTGTATTTATTTTATATTGCAAAATTACCGCAACTATAGATATTATAGTATCAAATGCATCTGCCAATTCCAGTTTATAAGGTGAAAAGTAATGCATATGAAAAAACAATGTTTTTTTAAAGATGAAGTAAGTTTATTGATATATATCTAAACATAGTATTAAAAGATACAATTATATAATAATTATATTTATAAAACATCATATGAGTAATATGTCTTCATCTTCCTCTTTTAGAAGAGGCCACGAATCCAAAAAAGATTTGAAATTGAATTTTGCAATTAAGATAGCTATTGATTGTTTCAATAAAATGGCGGGGGAATGTTTGGAGGGAGGGGATCTCCTGCCTATTTCTTTGAATAAAGCCAAAGCCGTTTTTCTATAGGATCCTGAACAGGAGGAAACTATTGGGATAAAAATACTAGAGTCCAAAAGGGCCTTATATTTTTAGAGCTTGCGTTCTTCAGCGAGGGCCATGGGGTCATAATTAAGATAAGAGGGGGCAAATAGGTTATGCATGTAAAATCCCACTTTAAAAAAGACCATTTTCCCATGGGACTAACGAGGATTCGACCTTCAAGGGCAGGATCCGAAGGTTCAAGTATGGAGGGAATTTGGGCCTTTCTAAGGGCTGACTGATTCACATAATATCTTTTAAGGTTCAAAAATTTGGGAGGTATATTATTAGTTGAAGCATAAAACTTCTAGAAAACTCATGATTTAATGTATTACGGTGTCATTGAATACTCGGTTAAACTTTTAAAATCGTTAGGCAGGCACAAATGACATTAGGGTACCCAAAAAAGCTCGTGCCACCTTAGCTTAACTTGTATGATTACTCAAACTAATTGACCACCACCAATTTATAATTACTGCCTCAAGTAGGATAGGAAACTGCTAAGTTCAAATATGCTTTAGTAATATTTACTATTTCATCAGAACTCATTCTAAGTCTAAAATTTTGTAACATTTAATAATTCTAAGGAACTTATATGTGAGAAATATATTATTAAATTATTCACATACCCTAAGTGCCATCCATACCTAGGTAAATGAACTGAAATTGCCAAATTTTAAAATTTTTGCTAAAATATATCATAATTAATACACTAAGTTGTTATTTTAATATAAAATATATTCATATCGTATTGATTTTTATTTAATACCTTAGATGTAAATCAAGCATATTAAAATACACAATAATTTACTAAAATCTAATAAACAATAAAAACCCGAGATCTCGCCGAAAAATTCTCGTCTCGATCTCGTGTCAGTTTTTTAAATTCTCGTCTCGTCTCGTCTCGGTACGAGACCGAGAATTTTCTCGGTTTTCCCGCATCACTATATACAATACATCAAAGGCGAAGCGAATTCAGTCGCGGACGCACTTTCTCGGTTAGGAGTGGATGCAATCAAGTTACCAGAAATGCCAGATCTAGAAGAGATTAGCAGACAACGACTAAATGACAAATCCCTGAAAGGCTTAAAGGATTCTTCATTTTTGAAGTTACAATTATTGCCAATTCCAGGATCCGAGTGAAAAATCCTTTGCGATCTTTCAACTGCCAAACCTCGACCCGTCATTCCAGAAACACTCAGAAAAACAGTTTTCGACCATTTCCACGCTATATCACACCTAGGCATACGCGCCTCTGAAACTAATTACAAATCGAGTGGTCTGGCCGTCAATAAGCAAAGACGTTGTTAGATGGGCAAGAACTTGCATAAGATGTCAACAAAGCAAGGTTTACCGACACAGAGTTACGGTACCTGGAACCTTTGAACCGGACGCCCGTTTCGCACACATACTCATCAACTTACTAGGACCACTACTACCGTCAAACGGATATACACATTTATTAACGGCAGTGGACCGCTTCACCAGATGGCCCATGGCTACTCCCTTGAATGATACATCTACGGAGATGATCGCGAAAAAGTTGATAGAGCAATGGATTGCAAACTTTGGCGTGCCGCAGACGATTACCACCGACAGAGGACCACAGTTTCAATCATCTTTCTTCCTCGAACTTTCCAATCTCTTAGGATGCACACATATTAAAACAACCGCCTACCATCCCGCAGCAAACGGACTTGTCGAACGATTCCACAGACAACTTAAAGAGTCGTTAAAAGCCGCCAGGCGAGACGAAGTGGAACGAAATTTTACCATTGATATTATTAGGTTTACGTTCAACTATTAAACGTAGGAGCAACAACAGCAGAATTGGTGTACTGTACGAGTTTACGACTACCAGGAGACTTCGTCCTAAAAACCGAACCCCCATTACAACATCATTTCGTTGACAAGCTCAGGAGGACCATGGCGAAAATTCCTTACCCCATACCAAAACATCATGCCACAACAAAAGAACAAGTCAGCAGAGATCTGTTCGAAGCAACCCACGTTTTTGTCAGAAACGACGCTGTGCTTAAGCCACTCTCTCCAACGTATGACGGCCCTTACAAAATATTGAAACGTGAACCAAAATAGTTCGTTCTTGAAAAAATGGCTAAATTCAATCTCATTAGACCGATTAGAACCCTGTCATCTAAGTAAAGATCCTTTAGAACTAGCTAAAGTAACTAGAAAAAGTAGAAAAGTACATTAGCCGAAAAAAACTCGTGAATACATCACATAAGTTTTAGCCAATTTTCATCGACATTTTTAAAACCTTAAATATATCTGGGGGGGGGGGGTATTGTGGCGTTTTAGACATTGGCGACATCAAGTAACCAAGTGACTAATAAGATCGAATTGAAGTATTCGGTATTCTTCTATCCATCCAAAATTCTGATATGCTACATCCGTAATTATTATAATCCTCACTCCATCCCATGCTTAACTACAGGATTACTTTACTCCATCCCATTTACTCTCGTTACATATCTATCCCTATGTTTTATTACTACATCTTCGCTGCAAATGTTTAATCTCGCGTTTTGCTATGTCTCTCTGAAACAAAGATTCTTTGATAATAAAAATCTGGTAATTAACATTTAACTATATCCAACCACCAAAATTTTTTATATCTTATCAATATATTTATAAATGTGTTATAAATAATTGACTCATGCATTTAATAAAAACTTCAAATTTTGAAAAAATCTTGGCCTTTAAAATAACTTCGGATTGTTTTTAAAATACTTTGAACTTATCAATATACTTATAAATGTGTTATAAATAATTGGCTCATGCATTTAATAAAAACTTCAAATTTTGGAAAAATCTTGGCCTTTAAAATAACTTAGGATTGTTTTTAAAATCCTTTGCATTGAATTTTTATATCTTATTAATATACTTATAAATGTGTTATAAGTAATTGACTCATGCATTTAATAAAAACTTCAAATTTTGGAAAAATCTTGGCCTTTACAATAACTTAGCATTTTTATTAAAATACTTTCTTAATTTAATTATTTATAAAAGCATTTTTTACTTGTTTTGGGATTTAGAATACTTGTTTTGAGGCGGATTTTAATAAAAAGAGCTGTATACATATTAAGTTAATTATTTAAATTGCATAGCAATTAATAAAAGCATTTTTTACTTGTTTTGGGATTTTGAGGCGAATTCTTATAAAGCACTTTTTTCCTTTGTTTTTTTCTAGCGTCTTTTTGATGCGCAAGCCTATTAAAATTTGTGGTACACCACGTGGTGATAACAATCACGCTAATCATTTATAGCTATTTCAATTTTGACGAATTCTACTTAGGCGCCTTTTTATCACAGCGCACTTCGAACCCTACACCGGTCAGGGGAAACCTCCTAAATTTATTAACCCTTTTTACATGGTATATTAATTTATTTATTCTCAGACAATAAAATTCCGGAATGAATGTATATAAAAAGTTTTTGATACAATACGCGTTGTGTACGTGTATACAAAATTCAATGATGCGTGTTGATCAATAATAATATATGGGGGAAAAGAAATAACAAACACGAAAAGCGCGTGGGGGGGGGGGGTGAGGGTAAAGTCACACACAGACACACTTAAGTAAAATTATGTAAAGGAAAAGACGTGTATACCACAGTATACCACTTTCGATTAATACCATTGTTTATTTTATATTAGAAAAAAAATTGTCAATGCGGAGGGGGGGAGGGGTTTCTGACCCGAAAACCCCTTGAGCCACTAAGAGGCATTATATTTTATTCTAAATATTCAGATATGATCGTTAAAAAAATTTTTGCACCACAAAAAATTATGTTTTATATTCCGATTTATACTGTAAAATTTATTGAATTGGGCCAGATTTTTTATCCAATAGGTAATGTTGTCGGAACGCAAAGGAACCGACGAAGTGTACGCTATCAAAATTCTCAAGAAAGATGTGATTGTACAAGACGACGACGTCGAATGCACTATGACTGAGAAGAGGATTCTCATAATGGGCGCCCGGCATCCCTTTTTAGTGGCGCTTTTTTGTTGCTTCCAAACCAAAGTAAGCCCCCAGGCTATGAATTTTGAGCTTAAATTTATCATTTTTATTCTCAAAAACGTCTGTTAGATTTTCAGAATTATTAAGTTCTTCTTTATCTTATATTAGGTCCTATAGTAATGGGTTTTGTTTGATAAGTTTCTTCCATCTTGATCGGGTAAGCGCCATGTCCTAATATATCTTCTTAGTTTTCATAATTTTGTGAGCCTTTTCTTTCCACTTAACACGAGGTCGTCTTCTTCGTCTCTTCCCCGGCACCTCCATCTCCAATACTTTTCGATTTACATTTCGTCTCCCTTCTAAGTTTAGCTGATTTTAATTAATCGAGTCCGCCTTAAGTTGATTTTCAGACATAAGGGAATCATAAAGATTACAAAATTTTTGGGATAACAATGATATTAACACTTGAATTTTAACGGACGTCTTTTCAAGGAAACACTCTGTTTTAGTTTGCGAGCCCTCTTTACTTTTTAGAAACAAACAGTTTGTTTGATTGATTTTTAACCCTTTTTTTGCGGGGGGATGGTGCTCGGTTTAGGATCGTTTATTTTTCGTGATGGAATACGTGAATGGGGGTGATCTCATGTTTCAAATCCAGAAAGCTCGCAAATTTGACGAACCCCGTGCCAAATTTTATTCGGCTGAAGTTATGCTTGCTCTGCAGTTTCTTCACAAACACGGCGTGATATACAGGTTCTTTATTCTGTGTATTCAATATTCTATGGGTTTTTACGTGAAGTAAGAGGGAATATTATTTGGAAATATTATTTCATTGCTATAATATTTATCGTAAACTATCGAATGAAATTACGAAATTTTAAAGTTTTAGGTAATTCTTTAATGTTATAGATGGATCTATTTAAGCCTAAAACAAAACTTATTATTATTATTTGTTTGTAATATTAACAGGGACCTAAAGCTGGACAACATAATGTTAGATAGCGACGGCCATTGCAAGATAGCCGATTTTGGTATGTGTAAAGAGAATATATTCGATAAAGAACTCACTTCTACCTTCTGTGGTACCCCGGATTACATCGCGCCCGAGGTTAGTTTGTCATTTCTGTGTATTACATATTAGTGATGTAATTAGCGCGCCGAGGGGTCTGATAAAGTGATACTAAGGTGTCCTAAAAGAGCCACCACCACGTTGATAGTCGCCATTTCTTTTGAAGACATTCAAGGTGCAAACCGGACCACTAGTATATTCTTATGTCATAGAGACTGGGATGTGCCATGTTTTAACTAGTTGTTAATGTCGACAACACGCTGTGTGCTGTGCTTAGCAGTCTTGTATAAATAATTTAAGAATGTCATTGTATAAAATCGGTGGGTTTGGATTGATAGAATAGGTAGAGGGAAATGAACGCGATATTTCGGGCTATTATAGCCCATCATCAGGGAGAAAATATAAAAAAAATAAAGGTGAAGATAGAGTTACAAAAGTTGTTTATCAATCCAAACCCACCGATTTTATACGATGACATTCACGATACTGGATTGAATATATAATAAATAATCTAAGCTTCACAAATGTAGGTAGAAAATACGGGACATGTGGCGGTGCTATAAAATTAGACGCTCGCCCCATAATAATTTTATCTAAAATTTAAAACCGTAGGGGAGGGAGTCACCAAAAAAGAGACCCTACACTAGGGAAGCGCATCTCGTGCTAGACTCTTATAATGGTTATGGTAATAATCTTGTTTGCTCCTTTTAACAACGCAAGTCTTAAATGACGCGCTGAATAACAACACTAGTACATATCATAAAATGTTTTATCAAGTATAGAACGCGTGGAGAATGCTTCATTTTTGGAAGATCTAAAATGAAAGTTTATCGCCATTATTTTAACGCGAAAATCGTTACTTATATTAGGGGTGTGCTCATCTTGCGAATTTGTCTTTATTATAATTAACTAGGCCCGTCATCTTTGTTGATTAAAGAGTTAAGTTACCCTGCAACATTTGTTAAATTTTATTATAAGATGATGCCTAATGCCTTAGAGTTGTAATAACTGCTGGGTTTTGTTTGGTTAACTTTTTGCATCCCATCTCATTTGAAATAGTTTTCTGTTTTCACAAATTTGATGAATAAGTTTTGCTAATTTTAACAAGAGAAAGTGATGCTTTCCAATACATGTTTTTATCATTACTTTAGAAAGTTTAAAACCCTCCTTGTCTCTAATACGGTTTCTATGGAGTCCCCGGTTAACGCAAATAAGAAATGTGTGCATTACTTGTTAAACTTACGAGGAGCTATTATAACCATATGACACTACTTCGTAAAATACCGTTTTTCTCTTTAATTACATGAAACTTGCTCCAGATTTTGCAAGAGCTAGACTACGGAGTGTCTGTAGACTGGTGGGCTTTGGGCGTTCTCATGTACGAAATGATGGCTGGACAACCCCCTTTCGAAGCTGAAAACGAGGATGACCTTTTCGATTCCATATTGCACGACGACGTTTTATACCCCGTTTGGCTGTCCAAAGAAGCCGTATCTATACTCAAAGGAGTAATTACACCAACATCTGGGCTTCCTTAGACTCCCAATTTTTTTCATATTTTAAACTGAAAGCTACATAAAAAATCAGACCTCGATGATTTGTAATGTAAATGTGTAAAACATATATTTTATCATATGCAACTCTGATTGGAGATATATTAGGTAGATACATGGGCATAGCCAGCGTTGGAATTAGAGGGGGGGGGCAATATGATAATTTTGTGATTAGCCATATTTTAAATAAATTTCAAAAAAAATTTAAATTTATAGGGGCAGCCGCCTTTTCCTGCCCCCTTCCTTGGCTACGCCCATGGGTAGATAAGACTCCGTCTCTATATACTCAAAGGAGTAACACTCATATATGAGCCTTCTTTAAATGCCAATTTTTTAAACTTTTAACTGAAAAGCGTTGCATAAAAAATCAGACCTCGATGGTTTTTAATTTATTTATTGTAAATATGTAGTGGAAAAGGCGTTAGATAAGGCATTGCGATTTTTTTAAAATCAAACTTCGTTTGGGAATTTATATGAAGCAGAAATAATTTTTTATAAAAAAGTTCTCTACATATTGTATGATTATTATATTGTTTTTGCTTCAAACTCGCTTATAGTTCATGGCCAAAAATCCGGCCAAACGATTAGGGTGCGTGGCCTCTCAGGGCGGGGAACAAGCCATTATGGACCATCCCTTTTTTAACGACATAGATTGGGTAGCGCTCGAAAATCGTAAAGTTAAGCCGCCGTTTAAGCCAAAAATAGTGAGTTTTCCTTAATTTGTCAATTAAATTACATTAAGTCTTTAGTAAAGCATAATATCAATACCGTATATTGCCAGTGTCCAGTTGGTCTTAACCCTCGTTTGGTCACCTTAAATAATATTTATATATTTTTTGGGTGATTTCATCTCTACTTGTTATTTTTTCCATGACGATGGTCCCCTATAGCCCGAAATATAGACCCTCTACTCTTTATATCGAATCAACCTCACCACTTGTTAATAACATATATACTTTCAAAAGATTGATAAAAAATATTTATTTTCACTCCTAACTATACATTTTAAAAGGCTGACTTTTTAAATTTTGTTAGAATAATTTTCTTACATTAAAACTCGAATCGCTGTATAGACTCTGTTAATTTTTTTAGTGGTAAGCCCCAAAAAATTATCAATTTTGATATGATTTGGAGTCTCGGGGCTCATACCTAACAACGAAATAATGAAACTTACTTTTTATTTCAACTTTCAATAATTTATGTTTGGGCCCTTGTCTCGTATTGTTAACATGTACCAACACCCTATTTATTTCAGCGCGCCAAAAAAGATGCCAACAATTTCGACCCCGATTTCACCAAAGAAGACCCCGTCCTAACGCCCATAGACGAAGAACTCATAGCGCCCATTAATCAAGACGATTTCAAAGATTTCTCCTTCTATAACTCCGACTACTGCAAGGTTAAAAATCACTTCGACAATACATCCCATCTAAGCACACCCCAATCGACAGCTACAATGGGTAATACTTTATCAGCCGGCAAGTCTAGTCCACAAACCAATACCAGTCCAGCTACTGGTTCAGGTCAAAAAATAAATGCCAAAACTCCGGCTCGTCGTTAATGAATCCATGCTCAAGCCCTTCTCACACTCTTAATCGGCGAGTTTAACACCCCCTTTGCAGGCAGCCTAGCATTTCTCCCCGTCATATATATATACCTTACAAAACTTAGTCTATCATTCAACCTTTTTTTAATTAACATCGTATTTCTGCTACTGTATTTCATTAACCTTCCTCGCCACTCGCTACGTACATATGATTTTGACGTGTAAACTCTAAACAAATCTCGTTCCATTCTCGAAGCTCCACGTTTTATTTTACTAAGCCCGTATGCCTTTTCCCCCAAAATGCCAATAGTCATAATGCACACTCACCTCCTTACGTCAATATGTTACAGATATGTCTGTTATCAAACTCTTTCCTCCTCTAACCCGGTCATTTTTACCCTTGTTTTCCATTAAAGTGCCAATTTATTGAAAGCCACTAACCCCTTTCCTTCTCCATCACTCGACGACCCTGCATTTATCGTGTTAACATTATATAGCTTATCTGCGTCAATTTATCTAACCAACGCCAAACGTCAACAACGTTAGCTTCAATTGTCTCTCAAAACGTGCAATTTTTACTTTTTCTGCGTCATTTTTTGCAGCATACACCATAACCGTTGTTTATACGCTAAATGTTGTTTCTAATGCCAATGTAAAATGAGCCCTCCCCTATATATGTCCAAGGGCAGCCAATAATATCGTCTTTTACACTTCGTTTGTTTGTACCTAATTGTATGCACCTTTGTTCACGCATGAATCTTTTGTTTTTTTGTTTATCAATATAACGTTATCTCATCCAAAATTTTTATTAATCCAAACGATAGTTTTTTCTAAATACATCCTGTATATTATACCAAACATCCATAGTTATTACACACTGATCTATTTATAACGAAGTGATGATGACGATGTATCATTATATATATATATGTTTTTATGATTGTATGTATCATCCCTTAAAGGAATAATTCTATAAACCACTTGCTATATTCTTTGTAATAAAACTTACACGTATAAACAAACTCTTCTGTTGTTTAGGAAATATATGTAAATGTTACAGAGGGCCGACGACTTGACATAAATTAGCGTATCATAATCATAGAGGCTCTCTTAATTAGTGTTGTAAAAACGGCTGGGTTTTGTTTGTTCGACCTTTATCTTAAATAAGATTAACGGTCGACACTGGTCAGCAAGGGCGTAGCCATGTTTTTGATTAGGGAGGGGGGCGAAACGTTTAATAGTAAAATTTTTTAAGGGTTCTAGCATTGAAATTTTTTGATACATCAGTGGTTTAGGCATTGTCCAAATGGGATTGGATAATTTTGTAATAAATTTCAATCAAACAAACAAAAAATTAGATTATATACATTCGATGGGTTTTTAGTAGAATGTTTACAATTAGAAAAACTATCAACAGTTAAATTATATAAAATCCCCCCCACTGGGTACGCCCATGTAAATAAATTTATAATTAATTGTATATGAATATTTAGAATTGTGTTAATATTAAGATAATAATATATTATTAGGGCTCTAATTGGCAAAACTTAATATATGCATATCATAATAAACTTTATGAAGCTAAAAGTATAATTTCTACTAAATAATAAATGTGATGATAAATTTAATGATAAAGTGAAGTATTTTTATCACATGTCTCTGTTTATATTTACTTTTCTACTAAACTAAATAATAAATTTGTGGTAATAAATTAAATGATATTAATAAATTTAAAAGTACTGGGGAAACAAATTTATTAGTTACATACAATCGAATATATATTAAAACATTAGTTAGTATTCATATTATAACAAAGAAATATTTTACCCGAATGTTCATCGTTTGCTTTTAAATTCTCCACTACCGTATTTTTCTTCTGAGTTCTAACTTTTTCTAAATCAACCTATACTTAAAGTTTCATTATATTAATACCGAGATTTAGCTCCATTTTCACACGTCTGGCTCTCTTGCCAAAATTTTCGGAAACTTTTTATAATATAAAAATGTTAAAATCAATTACTATTCATTCCACTTTTAAATAGCTTTACATTTCCTCCTTGTGCCTTTTTTTTCAAGATCACCCCCTCCATCGTTTTTAAGGCGTAAGTTCCTTTTAATGGGTTAAATAGATTATATATGACATACTAGTGTTGTAAAAAAACCAAAGGGTTTTCGATCAGGTTATGGCTAAGGTTTGGTCTTGCTTTTTTAAAAAGACCTCAAAATCTTTTGGTGTTTTTATAGTCGACCTTTAGGTTTAGCCGATATTTGGAGAAAAGACCTAAAGGTTGGTAAAGGTTGTTGGGCTATTTTGTTTAGCCAACCTTTAGGTTTAGTCATAATTTTGTTAGTAAACAAAAGGTTTTTACTTGTTATTACTAGTCGACCTTTGGTTTGGCTTAGGTGTTTTGGGGTGGAGGAAAAATAATAAATAATTTTATAAGTGACATTAAAATTCAGCAATATAATTATTGGTAGCTTTTTAATTGTACTGATTTGATTATAACAATAGTTGAGGGTGATTTTTAATATTGATACCTAGTTGTAAAATATAAATTTAGGAATCAATCATTTGTCAGCCTTATTTGGTGACATTGTCATAATTGTCGTTTGTGAAGCAAAATAAATTGTTTTAACGAAAATTGGTGGGTTAGGGTGTCATAAAATTGTTGCAAATTTCAAATTTAAGTTTGTCATCTTAACTTGGTGAAAATCGTCATAATTGTCATTTTTAATGATAGATAAATTCTTTTAACGAAAATTGGTGGGTTTGGGTGGCATAACGAAAATTGGTGGGTTTGGGTGTCATATAACCCACCAATTTTCGTTAAAAAAATTTATCTAGTTCTAAAAATGACCACGAAGATCAGGTGACAAATTTAAATTTTAAGTTTGTAATGAATTTTGAAGGGGAGAGTTATCTCCCCCTCTGCCGTTTGTTTTATTTTTATATTCCCACTTCACAAATATGTCATAAAATAACGCGTATTATAAAACATCTATATAGATCAGGTAGGTAGTAAGAGAAAAAATTAAGGGTGCTACCAAAGCTGGCGCAAAAACGGTTAGCGACAGAGAAACAAGATAAAATAGCTAAGAAACTGGTGCTGAATTATACTATGTTTCTTAAGCTAAGTGTGGGTCTTTTGCCCAGGGCATACCGGTTGCAGTTCTGGAGTATGCCCTTAATTTTCGCCTATAGCATCATTCCTCGCATGCTATTCCAACGCTCGGGGGCTGGCATCCATGTTCTTGAGGGTAGGTCCACGGGGTTAGCGTCTGTGGGTACCCATTCCAATCCTTGTTTGATCGTGAGCATCCGTTCTCCTCCGATTATGTGGATTATTTTGGAGAGGGCCTCTTCTAGGTTGGGGGCGTGTGATGAGCCTTTCTTAAGGATATAGAATGCTGTCTTGGAATCCGTGCAAATTTTAGGTTTGATGTTAGGGAACTCTGACTCTACTCCTAGAAGGGCAAGTGGTATGGCTATCATTTCTAGTAGATTGATTGTGGGTATGAACGAGTGACATCTGAAGGCCCCCATTGCGTCTGCCTTGCTTATTGACAGTTGTGTCCTCAAAAAGAAATTCCTAGGTACTTTGTCGACGCGTCTGCTGCTACCACATGGGAAAAGGTTAACTGCATGGGAAGGGGAAAGGTTAACGCTTCGCGGAGCTCCCTTAGTTTGATGGTCATCCATCTGGTGTTGAATGGGATTGGTGATTCACTGAGGAACAAATTGTACCAGGGTGACATAAACTTGGACCAGCCCGTGACCATATAGATGTAGTGCGTGAGGATTCCCAGACAAATCTGTGTGACTAGTGGGTGAGGTTTAGTGTTTGTAGTCGTGAAATGTGACATAATTTTCACCGCCGCATCGATTTTTTCGAAAAATTTGTCGTTTATGTTTAGATGGTGTCGAGTCAGGTTGATGTCTATGCCGAGGTAGGACAGTTCTCGTACCGGTGTAAGTATTGATTTTGCGTAGTTGATAGAGAGATTCCATTTGTTACATAATCTTTGGAAAGCTTTGGTGTTATCGCGTACTGTTTCATAGGTGGGGCCGTATATTAGGATGTCGTGCAGGTATACGTTGTACCTACACGTCAGTATGGATTTTGCGCATAAGTCCAGTATGATTTGTTGTAGTACGAAAGGAGAAAAACTTGCTCCCATCGGTAGCACATTATAGCAATATTTTCGTCGTCCGATCTTAAATCCAAACAAATGACTAATGGCAGGGTCGAGGGGTATTGAAAAGAATGCTGATCTCCTGACTATCTTTGTAGCGTAGCGTGGTTCCTTGAGCGAGGAGCTGATGAGTGGAATGGACTTGAGGGAAAAGGGGTATTTGATGAAGTTCTTTGATACTGTGCCCAAGTCTGCAATCAATCTGGGGCTTCCGTTGCTTTTGGGTATGAAGTACCTTGAGGAGGGAATTGTGGATGATGATTATCTTACTATCTCGGAGTCTATCACCCCGAAGACCAGTGGTGTGTTCTCTGGAGATGGGGTGAACTCGGTTGGGAACGAAGTACTTTCCTCCGTTGTTGGCTATGGCTCTTCTATCATAGAGGGGCTTGAAGCCATGGCGGGCGATATTGATGGTGAAAGATGACTGAGTGTGGTGGGGTCGTAAGATGGTTGTATTGCCGTTGAGGGGATGGGTGAAGGTGGAGTGAGAAAAGTTGGAGATGGGAAGTTGGGGGAAAAGGGAAATATTAGACGGTTTGCTAATGATTGGTGGGTCCTCGCAATCAGGGCCCACCACCGTCCATTCGTTTAGGAGGTGTTCCGGCACATTGGTTGGAGCGGGTGGCGACGTGATAAAGGGCGGTTCGTGCTCCTCGATCTCCGGACCATCGTCAGGGGAGATCGTGTTCATGGCGAGATTTATGGCTATTGAAGTGATATTAGTTAGCCAACCAGGTATTCGTTGATCCCCCACTGACCTCGGCGGGTATACACCGCTGCCGAGGGTCGCCGCCACCTTCCGGACGTAAGCTCGTTCCCTACGTCCTATCCTCAGACGCCCCTCTTTTCCTTGGCGGGGGCGCCCTTCTTGGATTTTGAGGTCTACCAGTCTGGCGAAAAGAGCTCGACTGGTCCGTGTACTCTCTCCGTTGACGGGGGTAGCTTCTGTACGTATTGACTGGTTCGGTGTATGATCCTAATCCGTTCCGCTCGACCCAGTCTTTAGACTCCTGTCACAGCTTGCCATCCGTAATAAGTGGCTAGGGCCATGGTTTTGACGCGATCTGAGAATTTATCGATTGTATCTTCATAGCAGTCAATGGATTCTCCGAGTGATAACAGGAATTCTGCTTCGTGTCGTTGATAGGGCGGGATAGATGGGTTCTTGTCACACTTTCTTAAGGGCTTTTAATCTTTTCTTCAGTAGCTTAACGTTAGTCGGTTCGCTCGTTGGGGATCCTTTGGCTTTTTCTATATCGATGATTCTTCTTAATTCTGAATCGGTAAGCATGTGCATTTTAGCCGGTTGGGTGGTTGGGCCCCAGTGAGCTATATCCTCAGCCGATTCTTAAATGTGAGATGAGGTGTGGACAGCGCTTGTCCCCGGTCTTGTTTCTCAAAGCGTAGGTCCTGGCAGGCGTGATTCCAGTAATGCCTCCATACGGTTTTTCTTGGAAGCCCAGCCGGCACAATGAGTGTAGCTGAAAAGCTAACGGGATTGACTCCTTTTCGGGCGATTTCAGAGGGGAAATAATAGCTTCCGTAATAACCTCTGATTCCGTATTGACCTTTTCCGTTTGGCCAGGTGGTATGTAATTGTTTAGGAAGGAGGTTTGTGAGAACTTGCCAGACATTGGGATAATGGTTTGGACCGTGGACACGGAGGATGTACCGGGGGTTACAAAGGTAGGAGTAGTCATGACCAAGTCTTTCTTTGCTTTTGGCATAAGAAGGGGAAGGGGTATAGGGATAAGAAAGGGACTATGGGATAATCATCTAAAAAATAAATTAAAACAAAGAAAAGTTTTACCCAAATCTTCCTTGTCTCGGTATTGATATAATGAAACTTTAAGTATAGGTTGATTTAGAAAAAGTTAGAACTCAAAAGAAAAATACGGTAGTGGAGAATGTAAAAGCAATGAACATTCGGGTAAAATATTTCTTATTAAGCACTTTGCCCCCCCCCCTTATTTTTTACCCACTTTATTACCAGAGGGGAGGAAAATGTTTTGCCCCCCTTATTTTTTACCCTCTTTCTCACCAGAGGGGAGGGGGGGGGGCGGGGGTTTGCCCCCCAAACTTATTTTTTACTCTTTTTCTTACCAGGGGGGGGCACCAGTAAAAAAGAAGGATAAAAAACAAGGGGGGCAAAACAGCCCCCCCCCCATTTCCACTCTGGTGAGAAAGAGAATAAAAATTAAGGGTGAGGGGAGCAACCCCCCCCCCCCCCCCATCTCCCCTCTGGTGAGAAAGAGGATAAAACCCCCCCCCCTCCCCATCTCCCCTCTGGTAAGAAAGAGGATAAAAAAAATAGGGGGGGGGGCAAAACACCTTTCGGGAAAAATAATACCACAAAGATAAAGTAATAAGTACTTTATTAAATATCCAATTAAAGTAAATTGTATGCGAGAACAAAAAGTGAGTGGTGGTGTATATAAAATTCCTTTATATACGCATATATTAATTGAAATCAATTAAGTTTAGTGTTGCCTCCGCGAGGTATAAACAAATCAATTATATATAGTGGTGATACCTCGAGGTGTGCTTGGTGGTCAATTAAATCAATTAAGACAATGGACGCAACAAATAGTCTCCTTCGTAGAAGTGGAGCGTTATATAAAATTGAAAAATTTCTTAGTTGATGTAAAGTATGTGTAAGGGATGTTCGTAATACTAGCCAGTTTAAAGTATGTGTAAGGGATGATCGTAATACTAGCCAGTTTAAAGTATGGTAAGGGATGTTCGTAATACTAGCCAGTTTAAAGTATGTGTAAGGGATGATCGTAATACTAGTCAGTTTAAAGTATGGTAAGGGATGTTCGTAATACTAGCCAATTTAAAGTATGTGTAAGGGATGTTCGTAATACTAGTCAGTTTAAAGTATGTGTAAGGGATGATCGTAATACTAGCCAGTTTAAAGTATGGTAAGGGATGTTCGTAATACTGGCCATTTTTCTACCGCCTATCATGGTTGTTAGTGAAGTGGCCGAGGTGTGAGTTGTGTGTGTGTCGTTGTGGTGCTATCCAATATATTAATAAGTTACATGCCTCGGGCAGAGGTATCTATATTGGAATCGCAATCGTCCATCAACTAAACCGGTAAGCGGTGGTGAGAACGTTGGTAGTAGGTGTTATTGTTTTTGTCGAACGTAGTCTTTGCTCGTTGCAAGAGGCCATGTGGTGTTGATGTTGAGATGGGTTTTTCGATTAGGGCCATGCGAAGAGCAGTGGTTGGGCAGCAGTGGTTGGGCGTTCGGCAGACTTTGTTGTTGTCTATGTAGAGATGTAGCAGGGCATCGAGGTCTTTTTGTCGTAGTAGTAATCAGATAGGAAGGCATAGCAATCGGACACGCAGATTTCGATATTTAGAAGTTGACGTGTTTGGTTGTTCTGCTCGATCGTGTCTTTACAATATTTGTATTGGCTGCCAGATTGACTAAGGAGTGCCCAATATCTAAATTTCATAATTTTAACACAAAAAAAAAAAGAAGACGCCGTTGCTTAAGGGCGTATTCTGGGGGAGGGAAAAAAACGGCTCCCCCGAAATGCGGGGTCACCAGTTTCGGGATAAAGAAATAAGTACTTTATTAAATATCCAATTAAAGTAAATTGTATGCGAGAACAAAGAGTGAGTGGTGGTGTATATAAAATTCCTTTATATACACATATATTAATTGAAATCAATTAAGTTTAGTGTTGCCTCCGCGAGGTATAAACAAATCAATTATATATAGTGGTGATACCTCGAGGTATGCTTGGTGGTCAATTAAATCAATTAAGACAATGGACGCAACACACCCCCCCCCTCCCATCTGGTAAGAAAGAGGGTTAAAAATAAGGGGGGGGGGAAGGCAAAACACCCCCCCCCCTGGTGAGAAAGAGAATATAAAATAAGGGGGAGGGGCCAAAACACCCCCCCCCCCCCCTCTGGTAAGAAAGAGGGTAAAAAATAAGGGGGGGGGGGTGCACCCCCCCCCCCTCCTTCCTGGTTAGAAAGAGGATAAAAAATAAGGGGCGGGGCCAAAACACCCCCCCCCCCTCTGGTAAGAAAGAGGGTAAAAAATAGGGGGGGGGTGGTAAGAAAGAGGGTAAAAAATAAGGGGGGGGGAGGCAAAATACCCCCCCCCCCTCTGGTAAGAAAGAGGGTAAAAAATAAGGAGGGGGGGGCAAAGTTCTTAATTTATTTATGATATATAATGATTAAAATTGTAATTTTAACAAATAGCAATTTAATCTACTCTCTGCTCGAATTTACTGCTCGAGCTCCTGCTAAATTTTTTAACAGATTTGGCTGCTTCGACTAACCTCTCGAGCATTTTTACGTGCTACTGTTAAAACTATTGCACCGAACAGCTAGCGCTCATTGTGTTAAACTAGCATATTACCCAGCTAGTGTTCGTGCTCGCATTTTTAGTTGAAGCTACTTACCAATAACAACTATACTCTTTTCATAATCAGCCTTCTGTCTGGACTGGGCACTCATTATGTTGTCCATGGCTACTTCATCTTTTTGGATTTATCCATGAGCCTTTTAAAGTCAAAAGACTCATAATCGTTTTTCACTTTGTCAGGAAGCTCATCATCATCTTCATCATTCGAAAAAAAGGATCGGGCTGTCGACCTCACAACAGCACCCACGGGCTGAACTTTGTGGACCTACAAAAATCATTCCGACTTTTATTTAAATTACCGTTGTTTCCTCATAAGTAAAGCATGCAACACTCCAGGTAAAACAATGTCCCATTTGTTGGTCTCGTTCTCCAAATGGTCCAGGGAGTAGTTAACAATGGTCCGGTTGGCCCTTTCAACTAGACCATTAGCCTGTGGGTGGTAGGCGGAGGTAATCATATGATTGACTCCAGTAAAGGCATACAAGCCCTCTGTCAGGGAGTTGACAAACTCACGACCTTGGTCACTTATTACAATCTAAAACTATATAAAGATTCAATTAGGTTATTTACTTTGGGGCAACTACACCGACAAAAGATTTCCCACAAATTGTAACAAGTCTCCTTGGCCGAATGAGACTTCATGGGCCTGGCCTCAACCCACTTAGAAAAGTAATCAATAACAACAACATTTGCCTTGTTCTGTTTTAGGCAACATGCAGAGATCTATTCCCACCTGTTTCTAAGGGGCTGGAATCACGGCCACATTATGAAGAACTGGTGTGGCCTTATCAATTACAGCCATGTGTGTCTGACATGCATGACAAGCCCCAACTTATTCGGCTCCCAATATCTACTCATAACATATAAGAACACAGTCAAACATTATATACAATGTAAAAGCAATTATTCACAAAATTATTCAAACTATAAATTTTATAAACTCTTACTTCTCTGCTATCTTTTCTTGAGTACGATTATACCCAAGATGGCCCCCAAGCTTTTAGCATGTATGCCATCAGTTAGGCTATCATGGTGTAATTTGATAACATTCATAATCTCTACATTCGTCATCACCATCCTTGTTGAGATAGGCCCTCTGATTCTCATCATATATACAGGAATCAGTCCATCTTTGATATATTTAATTATCTCTTCAAAATTATATTTTGACATCTAAAAGAATAAAAAAAGTTCTATAATAAGTTGTCCTAAACAAATAATATTAAAAATTTAGATATAAAAATTTAATATAAAGTATTTTAAAAACAATGCTAAGTTATTTTTAAATTTTAGTCTTTGAAATAACCTAGGATAGCCGAATTGAAGTATTCGGTATTTTTCTATCCATCCAAAATTCTGATATGCTACATCCTTAATTCTTATGATCCTCACTCCATCCCATGTTTAACTACAGGATTACTTTACTCCATCCCATTTACTCTCGTTACCTATCTATCCCTATGTTTTATTACTACATCTTCGCTGCAAATGTTTAATCTCGCGTTTTGCTATGTCTCTCTAAAACAAAAGTGATTAACGTTTAACAATATCCAACCACCAAAATTGGTAACCCCTCCTAAACATAAACACGCAACCTACTGATTTTTCAACTTCCAATGAGGAAATACCAATAAACATTTCTACTGCTGGAGGTATCCAGCAGGAATCAATTGTCCACATCAAAATCCCTGAAACAATCAGATTTGGATAGCACAGGTTGATGCTATATCAGGAGATATCCTCCCAGAAGGTAAAATATGCATATTTATTAGAATCTCTCCCCGTCAAAGTGGCAGAGGAGGTAGCAGATCTCATCCTTAACATCCCTGGAAAATCCATATGATACCTTAAAACAATCATTGATTAAAAGAATTGGACAGAGTGACACAAAAAGGATACAGAAATTAGAAGAGATTTACATGAACAAGAAATCCCCTTCACAATTGCTACGATACTTAAAGTCCTTGAGATACAATTCTTAGGAACTTATGGGTAAACAAAATGCCTAAGGAGATTACTGGAATTTTAACCGGTTTAGGGGAAGAAAAATCTCTATCAAGTTTAGCTCGCTGACCGAACATATGTAACAATTTCACAAAATAATAATATTACTCCTATAGCTAAATCCACAGATAGTGACAAGATACAGGGTTTAACAAATTAAATTAGTAATTTAGAGTTACAGATAAATAATTTATCTCAACGATCCTACCATGGAAGAGTACGAACAAGAAGTAATTCACAGAACAGGACACAAAAGCACCCATTTATTATCATTCCAAGTTCCAAGAGAAGGCTCGCAAATGCGTAAAGCCATGCGCCTTCATGGATGACAATAAAAAAAACTAACAGGCCAGGTGGCTCAGACGACGGCTACTGCTGGCACGGATTCAAACAGTCGTCTATTCTACATTTTTGACCAAACGTCGAAACAAAAATTTCTTATCGACACCGGTGCCGAAGTTAGCATTATTCCACCACCAGCCAATTTCCCAAAAATTCCAAATGGTCCGGTATTGCAAGCTGCCAACAAAAGCAACATTTGCATCTTTGGACAAAAGATGTTAGCTCTAAACCTAGGCACGCCGATTATAGGAGCTGACCTGTTACACAAGCACAATTTAATTGTAGACATCAAAAAGAATAGATTAATCGACGGAGTGACACATCTATCATCAAAAAGATTCACCTCGCCACATCAAACGTTTGGAATTCGTGTAGCATTCACTCATCAGAATTTCTAAATTCGTGGCCATGTTAAAAGACTTTCCGTCGCTCGTATCACCTCTAAACTTTTCCCAGCAAATACCAGCTCATTACGTTCGTCATCATATAATGACCAAAGGCCCAGCACAATATTCACGCCCCAGACGATTGGCGGCTGACAAGCAGCCAAAAAAGAATTTAAGTAAATGCTAGAACTCGGCATTATCAGGGAATCACAAAGCAATTGGGCATCCCCCCTGCACTTGGCAACTAAGAAATCTGGCGATTGGAGACCCTGCGGGGACTGTAGAAGCCTGAACAAAGTAACGGTTCCCGACCGATACCCAATACCCCACATCCACGACTTCACACCAAACCTATGTGGAAAAACAGTCTTTAGTAAATTGGATTTGGTGAGAGCTTACATTCATATTCCGTTTACACAAGAAGACATTAGCAAGACAGCCGTAACGACACCGTTCGGACTCTACGAATTTCGTAAAATGCCTTTTGGGTTGAAAAACGCCGCACAAACTTTTTAGATGTTTATCGACGTAGTTTTAAGAGGGATAGAAGGAACCTACGCATATATAGATGATATACTATTAGTTAGTTTGTCCGATGCGGACCACGAAAGGCTCTTAAAAATTGTTCTTAAACGTCTACAAGAGTATGACTTGAGGATCAATCCTGCCAAGTGCCAATTCGGAGTCGGAGAATTAGAATTTCTGGGACACAGAATATCTTCTACAGGTATAAACGCCCTACCAGGGAAGATTGATGCCATTCAAAATTTTCCAATTCCGGATTCAAGTAAAAAACTCCGTAGATTCCTCGGTATGATTAATTTCTACCGAAGATTCTTACCAGGAATGGCGCACACCCTACAACCAGCCATTAACTGACATACCCAAAAACTCTCAAAATCCGTGGTTTTAAACGACAAGGCTAAAGCCGCGCTCAGTAAATTCATTACTCTAAATATTTTGAACGCCAGCCCAAAAACCATAATTTCGTTGACGATAGACGCCCCCAATGCAGCGGTGGGTACAGTAGAACAAACTGTAGCAGAAAAAACTTCGCCTGTGGCATTTTTTTCGGCTAACCTTCAGCCAGCTCAATCACGGTACAGCACATTCAGTCGAAAACTCCTCACCATCTACCTATCTATCAAACACTTCAGACACATGTTAGAATGCCAACACTTCACCGTTTATCCAACCATAAGCCGTTAACCTACGCATTTAATTCGAAACCTGACAATACTCGCCGCGAGAAAATAGGCAACTGGATTTATATCTCAATTCACAACAGATATACAATTAGTGTTTCGATCTCGTCTCGTCTCGGTCTCAAAAGCAAAATCTCGTCTCGGGAGCGATTATAAAACTCTCGATCTCGTCTCGTCTCGTCTTGGTCTAGAAAAATCTCGGTCTCGTCTCGTCTCGGCGAGAATTCTCGTATCATCTCGACATTCAAGAAAAATTTATACAAAATAAAAATTTCTCCTGTTTTATTAAAAATTTTAATTATACAAAAATCCAAGTGGTATAGCTTTATATTTAAAAAAAACTTAATACACAAAATGATATAGCGCGAAATGACATCTCATTGACAATAGATAACATATCTTTAAAGTTCAAATTAAAAAACTATAAATAAATTTGAAGTATAGTACGAAAGGATCGCTGTTTGTTTAATCTATAAAATAGCATAACTGTGCATTAAATTTAGAATTGAATAGTGGTGTTTAGTGGCACTTTTTAAATTTAAGTTTAAACCAGTACTCTTGTGAGTGGTTTGGAGCTTAAACTTTTATATAATAAATATACTAACTGATAAGACTTTGGTAAATTTTATAGTTCTAGCAAATTATAACATTTGTATCAAATTTACTGTGTCTGTTAAATTTAAACAGACGAAATTTATAAGTTCACCTATATTTGACTTAGTTACATATTTAGGCAAATTAAGACCCAACATTAACACTGGCTAAAACCTCAAAGAACATATTTTAAGGCAAATGTTTTAGGACATTGATATTGCCATCATAAATTATAACCCATAAAGATTATTACAGGTTTACTATAACGTTTTATAAGCCACAAAGTGCGAGTGACTTTTATGGTAATAATTACAAAATTGATAACTTTTTGCACAAATTAAAACGTTGTAAAAACAACAATAAAAGCAGCATTATAATAGGATCAAGAACATAAGGTTTCAAACTTTAAATTAAAGTGCGCGTATTTTATTTTAATACAAAAATCATTATAATCAAATTGGTATTTTAAATAATTATCTTCCAATTCGAACTAACTTTGCCATTAAATAGTTATTTTCCTGGTACACTATAAGTTGTGTATTTATTTTATATTGCAAAATTACCGCAACTATAGATATTATAGTATCAAATGCATCTGCCAATTCCAGTTTATAAGGTGAAAAGTAATGCATATGAAAAAACAATGTTTTTTTAAAGATGAAGTAAGTTTATTGATATATATCTAAACATAGTATTAAAAGATACAATTATATAATAATTATATTTATAAAACATCATATGAGTAATATGTCTTCATCTTCCTCTTTTAGAAGAGGCCACGAATCCAAAAAAGATTTGAAATTGAATTTTGCAATTAAGATAGCTATTGATTGTTTCAATAAAATGGCGGGGGAATGTTTGGAGGGAGGGGATCTCCTGCCTATTTCTTTGAATAAAGCCAAAGCCGTTTTTCTATAGGATCCTGAACAGGAGGAAACTATTGGGATAAAAATACTAGAGTCCAAAAGGGCCTTATATTTTTAGAGCTTGCGTTCTTCAGCGAGGGCCATGGGGTCATAATTAAGATAAGAGGGGGCAAATAGGTTATGCATGTAAAATCCCACTTTAAAAAAGACCATTTTCCCATGGGACTAACGAGGATTCGACCTTCAAGGGCAGGATCCGAAGGTTCAAGTATGGAGGGAATTTGGGCCTTTCTAAGGGCTGACTGATTCACATAATATCTTTTAAGGTTCAAAAATTTGGGAGGTATATTATTAGTTGAAGCATAAAACTTCTAGAAAACTCATGATTTAATGTATTACGGTGTCATTGAATACTCGGTTAAACTTTTAAAATCGTTAGGCAGGCACAAATGACATTAGGGTACCCAAAAAAGCTCGTGCCACCTTAGCTTAACTTGTATGATTACTCAAACTAATTGACCACCACCAATTTATAATTACTGCCTCAAGTAGGATAGGAAACTGCTAAGTTCAAATATGCTTTAGTAATATTTACTATTTCATCAGAACTCATTCTAAGTCTAAAATTTTGTAACATTTAATAATTCTAAGGAACTTATATGTGAGAAATATATTATTAAATTATTCACATACCCTAAGTGCCATCCATACCTAGGTAAATGAACTGAAATTGCCAAATTTTAAAATTTTTGCTAAAATATATCATAATTAATACACTAAGTTGTTATTTTAATATAAAATATATTCATATCGTATTGATTTTTATTTAATACCTTAGATGTAAATCAAGCATATTAAAATACACAATAATTTACTAAAATCTAATAAACAATAAAAACCCGAGATCTCGCCGAAAAATTCTCGTCTCGATCTCGTGTCAGTTTTTTAAATTCTCGTCTCGTCTCGTCTCGGTACGAGACCGAGAATTTTCTCGGTTTTCCCGCATCACTATATACAATACATCAAAGGCGAAGCGAATTCAGTCGCGGACGCACTTTCTCGGTTAGGAGTGGATGCAATCAAGTTACCAGAAATGCCAGATCTAGAAGAGATTAGCAGACAACGACTAAATGACAAATCCCTGAAAGGCTTAAAGGATTCTTCATTTTTGAAGTTACAATTATTGCCAATTCCAGGATCCGAGTGAAAAATCCTTTGCGATCTTTCAACTGCCAAACCTCGACCCGTCATTCCAGAAACACTCAGAAAAACAGTTTTCGACCATTTCCACGCTATATCACACCTAGGCATACGCGCCTCTGAAACTAATTACAAATCGAGTGGTCTGGCCGTCAATAAGCAAAGACGTTGTTAGATGGGCAAGAACTTGCATAAGATGTCAACAAAGCAAGGTTTACCGACACAGAGTTACGGTACCTGGAACCTTTGAACCGGACGCCCGTTTCGCACACATACTCATCAACTTACTAGGACCACTACTACCGTCAAACGGATATACACATTTATTAACGGCAGTGGACCGCTTCACCAGATGGCCCATGGCTACTCCCTTGAATGATACATCTACGGAGATGATCGCGAAAAAGTTGATAGAGCAATGGATTGCAAACTTTGGCGTGCCGCAGACGATTACCACCGACAGAGGACCACAGTTTCAATCATCTTTCTTCCTCGAACTTTCCAATCTCTTAGGATGCACACATATTAAAACAACCGCCTACCATCCCGCAGCAAACGGACTTGTCGAACGATTCCACAGACAACTTAAAGAGTCGTTAAAAGCCGCCAGGCGAGACGAAGTGGAACGAAATTTTACCATTGATATTATTAGGTTTACGTTCAACTATTAAACGTAGGAGCAACAACAGCAGAATTGGTGTACTGTACGAGTTTACGACTACCAGGAGACTTCGTCCTAAAAACCGAACCCCCATTACAACATCATTTCGTTGACAAGCTCAGGAGGACCATGGCGAAAATTCCTTACCCCATACCAAAACATCATGCCACAACAAAAGAACAAGTCAGCAGAGATCTGTTCGAAGCAACCCACGTTTTTGTCAGAAACGACGCTGTGCTTAAGCCACTCTCTCCAACGTATGACGGCCCTTACAAAATATTGAAACGTGAACCAAAATAGTTCGTTCTTGAAAAAATGGCAAAATTCAATCTCATTAGACCGATTAGAACCCTGTCATCTAAGTAAAGATCCTTTCAGATTGCCGACGAAACTCAAGCTGAAGCAACGACCCAAGAGGCGGAAGAACTAGCTAAAGTAACTAGAAAAAGTAGAAAAGTACATTAGCCGAAAAAAACTCGTGAATACATCACATAAGTTTTAGCCAATTTTCATCGACATTTTTAAAACCTTAAATATATCTGGGGGGGGGGGGTATTGTGGCGTTTTAGACATTGGCGACATCAAGTAACCAAGTGACTAATAAGATCGAATTGAAGTATTCGGTATTCTTCTATCCATCCAAAATTCTGATATGCTACATCCGTAATTATTATAATCCTCACTCCATCCCATGCTTAACTACAGGATTACTTTACTCCATCCCATTTACTCTCGTTACATATCTATCCCTATGTTTTATTACTACATCTTCGCTGCAAATGTTTAATCTCGCGTTTTGCTATGTCTCTCTGAAACAAAGATTCTTTGATAATAAAAATCTGGTAATTAACATTTAACTATATCCAACCACCAAAATTTTTTATATCTTATCAATATATTTATAAATGTGTTATAAATAATTGACTCATGCATTTAATAAAAACTTCAAATTTTGAAAAAATCTTGGCCTTTAAAATAACTTCGGATTGTTTTTAAAATACTTTGAACTTATCAATATACTTATAAATGTGTTATAAATAATTGGCTCATGCATTTAATAAAAACTTCAAATTTTGGAAAAATCTTGGCCTTTAAAATAACTTAGGATTGTTTTTAAAATCCTTTGCATTGAATTTTTATATCTTATTAATATACTTATAAATGTGTTATAAGTAATTGACTCATGCATTTAATAAAAACTTCAAATTTTGGAAAAATCTTGGCCTTTACAATAACTTAGCATTTTTATTAAAATACTTTCTTAATTTAATTATTTATAAAAGCATTTTTTACTTGTTTTGGGATTTAGAATACTTGTTTTGAGGCGGATTTTAATAAAAAGAGCTGTATACATATTAAGTTAATTATTTAAATTGCATAGCAATTAATAAAAGCATTTTTTACTTGTTTTGGGATTTTGAGGCGAATTCTTATAAAGCACTTTTTTCCTTTGTTTTTTTCTAGCGTCTTTTTGATGCGCAAGCCTATTAAAATTTGTGGTACACCACGTGGTGATAACAATCACGCTAATCATTTATAGCTATTTCAATTTTGACGAATTCTACTTAGGCGCCTTTTTATCACAGCGCACTTCGAACCCTACACCGGTCAGGGGAAACCTCCTAAATTTATTAACCCTTTTTACATGGTATATTAATTTATTTATTCTCAGACAATAAAATTCCGGAATGAATGTATATAAAAAGTTTTTGATACAATACGCGTTGTGTACGTGTATACAAAATTCAATGATGCGTGTTGATCAATAATAATATATGGGGGAAAAGAAATAACAAACACGAAAAGCGCGTGGGGGGGGGGGTGAGGGTAAAGTCACACACAGACACACTTAAGTAAAATTATGTAAAGGAAAAGACGTGTATACCACAGTATACCACTTTCGATTAATACCATTGTTTATTTTATATTAGAAAAAAAATTGTCAATGCGGAGGGGGGGAGGGGTTTCTGACCCGAAAACCCCTTGAGCCACTAAGAGGCATTATATTTTATTCTAAATATTCAGATATGATCGTTAAAAAAATTTTTGCACCACAAAAAATTATGTTTTATATTCCGATTTATACTGTAAAATTTATTGAATTGGGCCAGATTTTTTTCACCCTATATTTCGCAAATGTCATTCAATTATAGTAACATGCGAAGACACTAGCTTGCCGTCTCTATATGGCATAACTTTATTTATTATTTTTATAAGGACATGTCTGTTATATTCACCTCTTTTAATTTAAAACAAGGTAAAAATTTAAGCTTTTATAATAGTATTTCATGACATATAACATTTATTTTATTTGCCTCTTTGCAATTTAGGAATTATGACAACAATAGTAAAACATTCATCGGATCTTCCAAGGTGCAACCACTTATTGATTAATTATTATTGATAATCAAATTAAAATATTTTGTAGGGTAATTTTTAAATGGTATTAAGAACTATTCAAAATCAAAAGCGTAATAATACCTCGCTGAATGATAAACTTTTTAAAGTTTACAATTATAAAATGAAAAACCTTTTCATATTAGTTCATAAATTTTAAAATAAAATTAAAAATTATATTTGCAATTAGATTGATCCTTATATAGGGGTTTATGTCCTATTTTATTGGTTTATAATATGGAATAATGATAAATCAACAACAATGGGCATACGAGAATATATTGTGATAATATGCGATGCTGGTATTGAGGAAAAAGCGTTGAAGCGTATTGAGCGGAAAAAGGAAATAAAGGAAACGGTATAAAAGATATTGCGATACAACGCCTGGCACAAGGAATATAGAAGTTACATATTAAATGGCGCGAATTTACATATATAAACGACGCAGACCACATTACTCCCCCTCATAAATATGGAGTATGAACTCGGATAGCTTCTTTGGCCAATGAACATTCCGACCTCTTTTACTAGTGTACCTAATTTGTCAGGGGGGGGGGGGGGGGAGTGCTAATGAACTAGTGCCTGAATTAGGCGAAGCTGGCGATTTAAAATGTCGACTTAAACAGCTTCCGTCTTGCCCGTTTGCGACATAGATGATAATGAACTAACGTCCGGGTCGGAATCCAAATGTGCTGGCTTTATCCTGGCGATTGAAATGGTCTCAGCCCGTTCTTCTCCACTACATAATATCTATCATATCTCTTATGCACCTTGAAGGGCCCATTCAACGCAACGTATAAACCTTTAAGGGATTCATCGTTCCTTATAAAAACGAAATTACTTGGTTTTAAGGCTTTAGATAAATTTGGATGGTAACCTGGGGGCGAGTTGGATGAAGTGGTAGGTGAGCAAAATGATTTTTAAGACGATTAATGTATTCGGAATATTGATGGTCTTTTTTGATCGTTCGAAAAATTCGCCTGGAAGACGCAACATTGTCCTTAAACCAGCTCAGCCGCTGAACAGGCAATATCTTGTTTGCTAGCCGACCTAATCCCTAACATAACCAGTGGAACTAGTTCATCCCATTTCGTTGTATCGCCTTGGGCTCTTAAGGCTACCTTAAGCTGCCTGTGAAAACTTTCGGCCATTCCATTAAATTGTAGGTGATAAGCTGTAGTCCTACTGTAATGAAAACCCAAAAAACGCGTCTACTGGAACTCCATAATTTGATATCCAGTGTTTTACAAACTCTTGGTCCACATGTTCAGCGGTAATTTTAGATATGGGTATTGCAATTGGCCAACGCGTAAATCTGTAGACAGCAGTAAGCAAGTAGGTATAGCCGTTAGCAGGTGGTCAAGGGCCAACTAAATCAAGATGCACATGGCTGAATCGTGCATCCAGATTGGCAAAACTACTAGGGGTTGTGATAGTGCGTTTGTTGACCTTACACTCTGGCATTGAAGGCATTGTCTTGCCCATGACCGTACGTCTTTACTCATCCGTGACCATACGAATCGCTTATTTCGCGTCATTGAAGTAGGTATAACCGGGCGTGGTGTGGCGCAAGAGGTTTCACATTTAATCGTCAAATTTGAACCTGGAATAGGGAAATCGGAAACTTTAAGCGACGAAAGTTGGTCGGGCTCTAAAATTCTGATTCTTGAGATCTAGCTATCTGATCTGACGATAAACTTTCAAGGTGAATGCTGTCTATGTCCACGCGAGACAACGTGTCGGCTACAATATTAGTATGACCACTGATAAACCTAATATCTGACGTAAATTGCGATATGTAATCTAGATATCTAGTTTCTCGAGGGGAATACCTGTCAGGTCTGGCATGGGTCAAAGGCTTATGGTCAGTATAAACTGCAAAGTCACGACCTTCAAGCAGATGCCTAAATGGCAAGTAGCTCTCGTCCAAAAGTACTGTAACGGCCTTGTGCCGGCGTAAGTTTTTGCGAAAAAAAGCTATAGGGCTAGTTTTACCCCATTTTATCTGATTGAGGACGGCTCCGACAGCTGAGTTTAAAGCGTCTGTTGTCAACAAGAGTCGCGCCTTCCTTAAGATGTGCCAAATGAGTAACGCCAACAAGTGCTTTTTTCGCTTTCTCAAAAGCGTCTATGGACTTTTTCGTCATCACAATCGGCCCTTTCTTATCGTCCAATAAGTCGGTTAACGGTTTGAGGAGGTGAGCACACTGGGGAATGAAACGCCTATAAAAGTTTAACATGGCTATAAACCTTCTAAGTTGCGTCATAGATCTAGGAATAGAAATTTTTTTTATCGTTTTTACTTTCTTTGGTAGCGGAGTTAAGCCTGTCGGAGAAACATTATGCCCCAAAAAAATCTACAGTATTTAGCCCCCATTGACATTTGCTAGTGTTGATTTTTAAGTTATATTGTTTTAGTCATGTGAATACCTGACGGAGATGATGCATCTTGCTTGCGACCAAAACATCATCCAGGTATGCAAACGTAAAAGGAAATCCTCGGAATGCTTGGTCTATGAAACGCTGGAACGTTTGAGCCGCATTCCGTAAACCGAATGGCATCCTCAAAAAATCATAGAGTTCAAATGGTGTTAAAACCGCTGTTTTGTGAATATCCTCGAGGGCGACGCGATCTGATGATATGCCCGTAATAAATCAAGCTTGCTAAATATTGTGGTTCCCTCTAGGTTCATCGAGAAATCTTGGATGTGGGGTAGGGGATAACGATCCGGAATCGTCTGATTGTTTAGGTGACGATTATCTCCACAGGGCCGCCAATCACCCTGAGTCTTTTTTGGAACCATGTGCAAAGGAGAAGCCCAGTTACTTTGTGATGGTCGAATAATTCCAAGCTCCGACATATGTGCGAACTCCTCGTTTGATCCGGAGGTTTCATTATCTCCGAAAATTTGTTTGATAAACTTGCGAGTTCATTATCTAACGGTTGTGAGCAAGACTGAATTCTTAAAGATAAAGTTGAGGTGGGTACACCATTTGATATTGTTGCTGTCTGTGGGTCTATCAATCTTTTCCTTCTTAAATCTACTGTGAGAAGAAATCGAGGAAATCCGCCCCCAAAATGGGTGTTCTGACGTCTGCGATCGTAAATATCTACCTGAACGTTTTTCGCAAACCGAGATCAAGCGATAAATAAATTTGACTGTAGGTTTTGATACAGTTGTTGTTGGCAGCTTGTAATTGGAAAGGGACAGGTAGGCAACGCTGATTTGATTTAGGTGGCAGGACGCTAATGTCCGTGCCGGTACCAACGGTGCTCGGAAAGTTTGTCGATGATATAAAATAGGCGAATACGATGAATATGACCGAGCTCGGGCGTCGCCTTTCCCGGCTAGTCTAAGCGTTTGTCGAAAAACGGGACGTGAAGGAGCAGGGAGGGGTACATTTTTTGGCGTTGCTTTTAAAATTTTAGTGGTACCAGCACACGTCGCTCGCGTTATATCGTTAGGGGAAAGAGAGAGACGTGAATTATGGGGGGGGGGGGGGGAGGGGGAACAGCCGACGAGTAGGGGCCTGGCAGAATTTGCCGTTAGTTATTGCTTCCAGTGATAATTTTTCCACCATCTCTTTTAGACTTGAAATTTTGTTGTTAGTAGATAAGCTATGTATGGTGTTGCCCTGATTAGCCTCGGCGATCCGATCAGCCGTTTCAGCTAATTATGACGCACATTGCTCAGCAGCGAAAACTGCAAAAATGTTGGAAAAATGACTAGGCAATTTATTAAGCCACATTCACTTTAAAATTTTGTCGTCCATGGTACAATGACCCTACAGCTGTTTCAACTGTCGCAGCAACTGCGATGATGATCAATCCCCCAATTCCAAATTATTTAAAAGATTTAATTGCTGCTGGTCAGAGTTTGAAGTACGAAGAATTATTGCTAGCTTGATACGTTCGAAGGCATCGTCTTTGGTAATGTCTTCGAAAAAATCTTGTACTTCTGTACAAACGTTTTGAGGTAATGCCTCAAGTAGCAAGGCCAACTTACTTGAAGGATTGCTTACTTTGCGCAGACGAAATGTTTCTATCCTTGCGAACCAAGCTCTGGAATTATCAGCGTCAAAATCGGGATGTTTGAAAAATTGCTCCTTATTGGGGTCATCAATGTAGGGGTTTATGTCCTATTTTATTAGTTAATAATATGGAATAATGATAAATTAACAATAAAGACATACGAGAATTGTGATAATATGCGATGTTGGTATTGAGGAAAAAAGCGTTGAAGTGAATTGAGCGGAAAAGGGTAATAAAGGAAACGGTAAAAAAGATATTGAGATACAACGCGTGCCACAAGGAATATAGAAGTTACATAATATGACGCGAATATACATATATAAACGACGCAGCTCACCACACTTACCCTTAAATCTATATGTTAAGAATATGCCAATTGGAAAAAATATTAAATTAAATATATGACTCAAAAACTAAATTATAATATACATTATTTTGAGACGGCCACCTCGCAATGGACTCTATATAACAATAAAAACACATTAGATGGGATGCTCTAAATTAGTTTATTGTATCATATCATATAAAATCCGAGGGCACAATAATAAGTTTTTAACATAATTAAATGGTGCATGACCTTAAAATGAATTAGAATCCATTTTTCATATTAATGACAAAGGACCCTTAATGAATTGAAAGTATAAAACATAGTATAACAGATAGTAACATAAAACTAAGCGAAATTTAGTAAAATAAATGCTAATTGATGAAATAACTAAATATAACTAAGGATGAGATGATATGAAGATGTTTATTTGCCACAAACGACGCAAGCAATTTCGCGACCATCTGGGTATGCATTGCAAGGCAATGCACCGCACTTAGCTTCTACTATGTACAAAGCACTACCATCACCAACACTGTCAACATCGATATGGTAGTCGGGTGCCTCATCCACGCAAATGTATTGGGAACGGGAAAATTTGTTGTTCAATGCCATCAAATAACCTCCATATTCCTTAACCATTCCTGAAAATTACAGGTGAGATTTTAATTACAAAGCCCGGTATTTAAAAGTAGAGTATAACAATGATAGTCAAAAAAAGGTGTCAGTATTATATACAGTTACGATGTGGAATATTTTCAAGGTTTATTTTAAAATGAATGTTTTACTCTTGATCATTTAAACTAAAACGACAACAATCCTTTCACTATGTATGTGACATATATGTGAAAAAACTGTGTTAGTTAGCGTTAAACAAGAAGATCAGGTCTAACTTTAAATGCAGTTTCAGTCCTTTGTAACTCTTTATTAAAATGAGTAACACTATGCTCTATGCTATACTGATTTATATATTGATCTGGTATTTACCTCTTGGGCATTCAACGGCTCCGGGAATCATGACGTGGTGGCACATATGGCTGGTATAACAGACGGCGCAAACGGCTTGTTTTTGTTTGATATTCCCCTCAACACCGATAAATGGAGAAGCTTCTGGGTAAACACGATATTCGGCACCATAGATTCTGGAGCCTCCTTCGTTGTCGTCACCACCAGCAAAACCTTCTACGTAACTGCAAAACAAAACAAGAGCGGATTAAATAATGATATGATTGTTAAGTTAATATCGTTTCTTTATTATTACTTCTCGAAGTTAGGATTTTCTGGTAAGCAAAGGTAATTGTGACCACCGCCTGGATAATTGTCAGCGTAATGACCGCCTGCAATGTAACCGCTGTATACGACTTGAGCTCTGGTTTCAGATTCGGCGCAAGTTTTTTTACCGTAATGAATGTAAACAGATCCACCGCACAATGCTAATTTAAGACGAAAAAATGAGTTAAATGTTAGTTACAGATCACCGATAGCGTTTTATATACGCTTTCAAAATATTTATACTGAGAAAGATCACTCACTAATTTTCCTGCTATCAGCTTGGCATTCGTTCAAACAACGACCTGGTGTCCCATTTGACCCTGGTGAGCCATCTTGACCTGGAGAACCTGGTGTACCAGCTTCACCCTCCTTACCAGAGATACCGGCATCACCCTTACTACCTGCTGATCCCGATATTCCTGGATTGCCAGCTTTACCTCTTGGGCCTGGTGGGCCAGATGGACCGGGAGAGCCTGATCTTCCATCATTACCGGGACGTCCTGGATTTCCAGCTTGAGATCCGGCTGGGCCGGGTTCACCATTTGGACCGGGGGGACCATCATTGCCTGGGATACCTGGGTGTCCATCACTACCTGGTGCTCCTGATTCGCCTTTGGGTCCTTTAAGACCAGCCTTGCCAGGACTTCCTGGACGTCCGTCTTTGCCTGGCTTGCCATCTAAACCTAAAAGACCATCCCTTCCTTTGTTACCCGGAGCTCCATCGCGACCATCTCTACCAGCTTCACCGTCCAAACCCTTTTGTAAGTATTGCAATTAGAATTTATATGAAAATCCAAATTATTTCATTGAGAACTCGAATTTAAGAAGTAAGTTCGTTATATAGTCAGTCATTTTATAACAAATGCTATACTGGTAATCCATTTTCTCCTGGTCGACCATCAGCACCTTGTTTGCCATCACTGCCTGGATTTCCATCTCTCCCAGCCTTTCCAGGATGTCCATCCTTTCCATCAGGGCCTTTGTCTCCACTCGGTCCCTACAGAATATTTTACCATTAAGCAATATAAATTTCAAATAAATAATTTAAATAGATATTACTCACAGAAAAAACGGCCTTAGTAAAATTCTTATTAACACGATTACTTTTCATACATATCGGAGTAACATATCAAACAGCAATAATGAAACAATACAATTGTTTTATCAGACAACCTCCCTTCCAAACTATACTAAGAAAGGGAGAATTGCTAACACCAAGAGGTCTGTTATATTTTCAAATTTTATTTTATTAGTGCGACTATATACAAAGTATGGTTACTTGTTTGTAAACATATCATTCTATCATCTCAAAAATAGTTGTATATTGAAGCAAACTACTCACTCGTTTGCCTGGAATGCCTGGTTTTCCATCTCGTCCCGAATTACCTGGAGCCCCATCTTTGCCTGCTTGTCCTGGGATTCCATCTTTACCTGGAGGTCCATCAATACCAGGTGATCCTGGGGCACCATCTTTACCAGGGTTCCCTGGTTGACCATCTCTACCAGGATTTCCATCACGACCCGGTTTTCCATCTGCACCAGGTGAACCTGCTTGTCCATCACGTCCCGGGCTTCCAGCATCACCAGTAGGTCCAGGTAATTTATTATCTATACCAGGATTACCATCGCGACCACGTTTGCCTGGTAACCCATCTTTTCCTGGTTGACCATCTCGGCCAGGGATACCGGGTTGTCCATCGATACCTATTTGATAGATGCAGTAAGTGAGATATAATTTGTTTTGTGATTAAAAAGTTTAGTTTGTACGAAAACTAAGTCAAATAAGCATAAAACAAACAAAAAATACATATTGGGTAAATATAGAGATCTATATCATTTCGTCTAAGATGGCTAAGAGTCGGCAAAGGATTTAAAGTTGTATCGTACAATAAAAATCTGAAAGTGTTGCCTGAGTATAAAGGACATGAAAAAATTAGATTTAAGAAGACGTTTATGGAGAAATGCGTTAAAATTTGTAGTTTGGCATTCACTTAGAGTTAGACCATAGCTAATGGTAAAAAGTGGGCCTTATCATTTTAATTGGTGAATGGAGATGGTGTTGAATTAACAATGACCAATGGTGGAGATCATTTTATTTTGATGCAAAACTATGAAGACTCGCTCTCCGGTTGGTACATTAGTGTCATAGACATAAATGCTTAATCGGGATATACTTTTTTTATTTTAATCAAACCTGCACCTTGTTTAAAGTTGTAAAAATTGAGCGATTACTTTAAAAATTAGGGCACCCTTGTCTTATCTGGCTTTTTGGGTCAATAAAAACTAATTTACTAACAAGACAAATTATATAGACTACACATTAGAGGCCTGCACGGGTCCTGAAACCCGGGTCGGGTTTGGATTACAAAATTTTGGATCGGGTCGGGTTCGAGTTGAAAATTTTAGAATGCATTCGGGTCGGGTCGGATTGGATTTATAGAGTCGGTTTAAAGGATATGAATCTTACATTACAAAATGAACGAAACGTATTTGATAAATTAATGCTATTATCTATAATTTTTGTAAAACAATATCGAATTGTAAACTAATTATCATCATTCATTCTTATAATTAATTTCCTTATCTATTTTTTTAACTCGTTTAATTTCAGGGCAAATTTAAATTAAAAGTTGAATCACGAAAGGTAAAAATATTAACAAATGAGTATTTATTATTGTTTATAGTCTATAGAGTAAATTATAAATTCAACTACATTAAGATATAATTAAATATTCAATTTAAGAAGGTCAAATTTACGCCCCGAAATTGTAGACGCCACAATATTTATACATATAATTATAGTAAATCAATTTAATAAATTTATGAATCAAATTTTGTATAATCGAATAAATTTTTCATCCTCAAATTTTTCTATTGGTCGGGTCCGGGTTGAAAATTTAAAAAACGCTTTTGGGTCGGGTCGGGTTTGGGTTGAAATTTAAAAAGCGCTTTCGGGTCGGGTCGGGTTCGGGTTAAAAATTTAAAAACGCTTTCGGGTCGGGTCGGGTTCGGGTTGAAAAAAAGTGATTTGCAGACCTCTACTACACATCATAAAAGCAATTACGCAGTCCATATTAGTCTTTGACTAGTATATTGAGAGTGTAAATACCTTTGGGGCCTGCGGGTCCACGGATTCCGGGGGAGCCATCTTGTCCTGATTTGCCTGGTTCTCCATCTATTCCATCTTTTCCTGGCTCACCTGGAGCACCAGGTTCACCATCTCTACCTGGCTCTCCATCGCGACCTGGCGATCCCTACCATATAAATATTTGTCTTAAATATATATTTTCGGCCTTAAATTATTTTATTATAAAAAGTTTTCATATTTTATAAACTAGTTAAAATCGTGATTAGTGCAGTTATATTATTGAATAGAGAAATTAAAAATTATCAAATTCGGAAACTTTCAACTTAATAAACATGTTTGTAAGTCTTTGTTATCTTTATTTAAAAATAAATAAAAACTAAAATTAACATAAAATTATACCAAAGTAAAGGAAGTTTTGCAACTAACAAAGAATTAAAACGATACAACTGAATTAATAATTGTATTTAATTACATTTTGACCATCACGACCGGGTTGACCATCTCTGCCTGGCTGACCATCTGGTCCAGCTCTGCCATTTTGTCCTGCATTCCCTGGTCTACCATCATTACCATTTCTACCTGGTGGTCCTGCTGGTCCCTTTTTTAAAGTAATATTAACAAAAGTTAAATTTTATATTCAATTGGTTCTTTTCTATATTTGACGCATTTCGCCTATGTTTTATGCGTTTTTTTCCTTGTTTTACGATCAATAACGTTAATAATAATTATTGTGCATTAATTGTACATCATTCACGAGCATTTAAAATAAAAAGTTACAAATTTAAATTACAGGGAGTATAGCACTGATATATAAGAAACATTAAATATGTATTTAAACCAAGCATATATTATTGTTAAATTATAAATTGTACAAAAATTGTATAAAAACGGAAAAAAAGGAATTTACAAATGGTGCTTAAGTGGTAGTTATCTAGCTACTTTATATATAAAAGAAGGAAGCAATAAAAATTACAAAAATAAATTAAAACTATTATCCCAAATGCTGTTATATAGGTTGTTGGGTCACTTACAGCTTTTCCGTCAGGTCCAGGCTTTCCTGGTTGACCATCATGTCCAGCACGCCCTGGTTGGCCATCTTTACCAGCGCTACCTGGCTGTCCGGAACTTCCTGAAGGTCCTTGAGGCCCTGGTGCTCCTGGCTTACCGTTTGGGCAACCGCAGTCTGATAACATATTTTATAAAGCTAATAAATTTTGGGTTATTAGTAATTTTTAAAGAAAAATTTTACATTTCTAGCCCAAAGAGCCTAAAAAAGTTAAGATTTAAAATTACCTCTGTGGCGTGATGCTTACTCATTATGCTGTAAAAGTTTAGTGCTTCCTTCTATAATACAAATAGATATATCTAAACGACATGCTTAATAGACTTTTATAAAGCAATTCATTTATCTTTATTAAAACTTGGGATGAATTGTAAAGTTATACATGTGCGTAGCCAGGGGGGGCGGCTGCCCCCCCCTAACTTACGAAAAAAAAAATTTCTATGCAAAAACTTTTAAAAATTAAAAATTTTCATGTTTTGCCCCCCTCTAAGTAAACTTTTAAACGTTTTGCCCCCCCCCTAATTTAAAACCTGGCTACGCCCATGAAGTGGTATAAATATAATATAACTTACCAACTTCAACGACACCCCCGGTTTGTTGTAAATTTCTCAATAATTCAACATATCTTGCATCATCTCGCCCAGCCTCAACCTCTTTGGTCCCCCTGGGTTCACCGTAATCATCAATCCCTAAATGGGTTCTTTTAGCTCGGTCTCCAATCGAAGGTAATGGTGTTACAGCTACCGCTGCTTCTGCTTCTACTTCTTCAGTGTCTCGTCTAGCCCTGCTTTTAGTCGTTATTCTATGCGAAGTCGGTACTGATCCCGCAGATTGTTGCTTAATTTCCTAAAATTATACAAAGTATCGACTACTTTTTAGAGCTTTGTAATTTATTTTTAAAAATTACATACTAAAAGTTAAGGTATAGAACGAATATAAACACAGATATTTGAAAAATTACTTCTTCTTATATTTAATTTTTTTTAGTCATCAACTTTATTTTCTTAAAATTCCTAACCGTCGGATTGTATTTTATTTTAGCATTAATAAGCCTAAAAATTTCATTAGTAATGGTTAGACCAAATGATTCCACATTTAAACTGCCTTGTAATATACATTAAAATTTATCAAGTGGTTAAGCTAATAAAATTATTAAAAGTTCAAAATAGTCAAAATTCTTGTATGTTTATAGAAAGTAAAATGGACTTGTATTATAAATGGATCGGGGTTTCGTTTATTTTTTATGGACAAAAACCACACAATTTAGTTTAGAATTTTTATAAAACGATTATTTTTATCATGGACGTAGCCATAGGGGGCGGCTGCCGCCCCCCCCCCCCCCCCCTAAATGTCCAAAAAAAAAATTTAACGCACAAACCCTTAAAAATTAAAAAAATTTACGTTTTGCCCCCCCCCACCCCCTTATTTGAACTCTTAAACGTTTTGCCCCCCCCCCTAATCCAAAACCTGGCTACGCCCATAATTTTTACAAAGATTAACAGTAATTTTGAGAATTTTTTGCGCTGAAATATATTTCTAACAAATTTAAATCATAAGGAGGAATTACCGTAAGTCTTTTAAGTTCTGCTTCCATTTGTTCGACAATGACTTGTTTTTCGATCAAAGATTCTAGCATGCCCTCGACCACAACTTTTTGTTCAGTTTTAAGCGTCGACATTTGGCTGTAGAAAAATGGCAAGATCACACAGCAGGTCAGGGTTACTATGAGAAAGCAACCCGCCGCGAATACTATGGTCAGTTTACGTGAACTATTTGATGTGCCCATGGTGTTGGACTCTAATATTTGATACTACCAAATTGGGACAGTCGGGAAATTTGCTTGTGCTTGACCGTTTGACTGAATAGAAAGAATAAGAGATTATAATGGTATTCCAAGTATTGAATCCAAAAAATCCCTATTTTTAAGCTGTGCCTGATTAATTGCTATAAATTTTATATGGGAAATATTCTTTACCTATTCGAAGGGGAGTAATATAGTGGAAAAAAGGGGAATGGTAATGTATCGTCGTGTCCATCTTTTATATATGCGACGGCTCATAGTTTTGCCACAATGACCCACATTATGTCGCGCAGGATAAAATTTTTGTCAAATTTATTAGCGTACCATGGCGTGTTCATATTTTAATTAAATAAAACATTCGAAATAATTGTGTCATCGCAGCAATGGGGTGAGGCAAGAATTTCATAATTTCACTTTACGTTTTATATTCGGTTCGAATTTCGCATTCTTATCGCGTATTAACGACTCCCAGTAAATAAGTTATAAAGGCTTTAACTCAATTTAAATGACAACCTCCTCTAAAACTGGAGTCTATTTCGGGGATGAAATGTCTTCAGTCCCTTTCCCTACTTTAGCGAAGCTAAAATTGTTATATCCTAGGCATTTAAATTTTTCTGTTTTATTAGAATAAATAACTGTAATTTTTTGGGTTAATCATATTCCTTTAGTCCTTAATAAATATTTAAATTTATGATAGATTATTAATTGGCAGATTTAAAAAAGTATTCTGCAGGTTAATGTTTATTTGGACGCTATCTAATGCCTCGGAATTTTATTAAATGTTCATTCCTTTGGTAATTAAAGAGAACAATACAATAATAAATCCCTAATTTTGCCCACCCTATCGCGCTCCTTTTTCTAATTAATTTTTTTATATTAAAAAAGCGTTAACTTTGTTAAAGTAATATATATTTTTTTCTTTATTCTGCGGTGTTGACTCGAAGTTTAACAAGATTACCTCAGCCCAAGTCATAAAGACAAACCAAGTTCCTGACCCTCTTGCTAGGCCTGATCAGGTCATTAAATGATGAACGATATTACTAGAGCTGTTAAAAGTTCCTTTTAAAAAGGAACGATCCAGTTCCTTTGCCTAAAATGGAACTAATTCCAGTTCCTAGTTGATCATTTTAAAAAGGAACTAGTTCCAGTTCTTTTTAAAGTTCCTTTTTTTAATTTTTTTTGTACAAACATCTTTTATTAATTTATAAAACCAATATATTATGTATTACAAATTATAAAAATCATCAGGTAATAAATGTTTATTAGATTTTAACAAAATATTATTTACGTTTTATTTTTGGAGAGCATAATTTGCATCCAAGAGTTTTTGATTTTGCATCCTTTGAATAAGCTTAAAAATATTCTCAAATAAAGGCCAGGGTATATTTTCAGGTTTAATTATGATAGTCACATGATAAAAATTAAAAACCAATTAATGGAAATGAACTTTATGTAAATTACCATAAACGAAAAATTTATTTAACAAACACTACCGTGAATAAAATTCTAAATAATGTTTAAATTATAAATTAATTTAAAAAATTCAATGCAAATTTAAAATGGCAAAAGGAACTTAAAAGGAACTTGTAAGTAGTTCCTTTTGGGATAAATTGAGAAAAAAAGGAACTAATTCCAGTTCCAGATTTTAAAAAGGAACTTATTAGTTCCAACTAACTCTTTTAACAGCTCTAGATATTACTAATTTCATTTAACTAATTTTCCATGTTCAACAAAAGGGTTAACTAAAATGATTTAATCGTGAGTCTACTTTGAAGCTTTAGCAAGGATGATAACAGGTCTCAATTTGCTCAATTGTGCAACTAAGTCAACTATAAGCGAACTTATAATTTTCTCAGTCTATTTAGAGTTGACAAATACAGTGAATTTGATACAAATGTAATAGTTTGCTAGAACAATAAAATTTAATTTTATATACTTCAAATTTATTTTTAGTTTGCACTTTTCATAGAAGTATTTTCTTTATGAATTAATTAATATCTTTACATTGTCAGTGAGATGTCGTGTCCCTCTAAATCTTGAAAAAGATGGTGTATTAAAGTTTTTTAAAGAATATAAAAGTTTGCCATTTGGATTTTTTAAAACTTATATTTTTAATAAAACAAGAGTGATTTTTATTCCGTATATATTTTTTTTAAAAGTCGGGACGAGACGAGAATTTTCGTCGAGACGAGACAAGGCGGAGATTTTCTAATATCGAGATTTTCATAATATCTCCCAAGACGAGACGAAATTTTGTTTTAGAGACCGAGACGAGACGAGATCGCAACACTAGTTTTTCCATATTAAAAAAAAAATTTGTCAATGTAGAGGGGGGTGGGGGGGGGGGGGGTTTGTAACACGAAAGCTCCTTTGCTAAGCCATTAAGCGGAATTATATTTTTCTTAATTTCAGATGCGATCGTTAAAGTTTTTAAGCACAACAAATAGGTATGTTTTATATTCCTATTTATACTGTAAAATTTATTCACATGGGCCAAATTTTTTTTGACCTTATATTTCGAGAATGTCATTCAACAATACATGCGAAGACATTCTAACTATATGGCATAACATCATTTAATATCTTTATAAGGGCATGTCTTAATGTGTTATATCTATTTTTTTTTGATTTTTAATCAGATAAAGAATTTATGCTTTTATAATAATACTAGCTGAACCCGGCAAAAGTTGTTTTGCCATTTACCCGGGTGTATTAGCAGAATATATATCATCTATAAATAAATTTCAATAGTTTAAGAATATATCAAATATAATTGGTAAGTGTTATTATGCAAAAAATTTTAACAAATAGTTCAAGAAGGTCCAAGGCCTAGGCCCACCCAAGAGAGAAAACCTGGCCCCTGCCCCCCCCAAGGGGAAATCGTTGGCCCCCTGGCCCTTCAAGCAATTTTTTTTTAATTTTTTGTAATTAAGAAACAATATCATAATTATAATTATATGTTTCTGAATAAAACTTTTAGTTCTGAACTTAATAATGTTTGAAGAACTGAGATATATCAACATTTATTGGCAATTTGTTAATAGTATTTTCATTTTTCTACTTACTTAACGCGCAAATAATGACAAAATGAGATTTTTTAATTTATTTAGCCACGCAGGAGGGGACACGACCGTCCTATAATAATAATAATTGAAGTGAAAAATAAACCTTAATTTTAAATATTTTTTGAAGGGCATGGGCAAAGGGGGCGTCAATTTATAAAAAAGGTTTTAAAAGAGTGTTCCAAAATAGTGGATCAGTTATAAATTTTCATGCTCGTTAATCAAATAAAAATATAGCGCCTGCCTTTATGATAAAATATAAACAAAGGGCGGATACGGATACGCATATAGTTTATTTAACGAAAAATAACAAATAATTAAGATAAGGTGTGGCGTTGTGCAAAATTCTGCACCTTTGCCCCCTCCCCAAGGAAATTTTTTTAAGTCAAATTTACCTATAATCAAAAATTAATCATTAAATTTTGGATACATTTTTTTAAAGCCATCGCTAGAGACCTACAAAATGGTATTTTTTGAGGTCATAGTCTGGCCCAAGGCCCCCCCAAGGGAAAAATCAGCGTGTGGTAAGCCTCTTTTTTGCCATTCTATGAAATATAGCCAGGAGGTAGTTTCTCCGTAAATGTGATCTTTGGTGATGACATCGATGAGGCGCATTAGTTTTTGCCTATTAACCTTAAAAATTCTTTAAACAAAAAAATAAACAAATAAACATGCAATAATATTAAGACTTCATCTTTAAAACTACAAAATACATTAAAAATATTTTGACCATTATGCAAGGTGACATGTAGAAACAATTAAACATGTAATAATATTAAGAATTCATCGTTGAAACTACAAAATATATTAGAAATCTATTAATTGCTCTGTTATCAGGATTTAAAAAAATTACCTTGATTAAAGGCCTTTATACGTTATTTTCATATTTGATAATTATAAATATTTTCAATTATATTAATTGGGTATTGTAAAACTTTTTAATTTTAACGCTAATCAAATAAGTGTAGAGAATATATTTATTCTAGAAACTTTTAAACTTGTAGCTTTTACATTCTCGAAGCCCCTTGTTAGGTTTAGACGCGATAGTGTACCAGGGAAAGCTAAGATCGATGTATCATACATAGTATGTAACTGTAACTAAAATTGAAAATGAAGTTTGAACATATAAAAAACTGATGTTAGAAATCTTTTTAAAAAATATATATACAATCTCATAATTACCTTTTAAGCCATGGAAAAAAGAATTAAAATTATCCAAGAATTAAAGAAATTTTATTTATTTCAGGTTTAATTGATAAATTTTATGTTGTATTAACCGTTCTCGAAAACTAGTCGACCGATTTGGCTCGAACAAATCTTAAAACATGCTCCGGAATGTCAGGAATAAACTGTGAAATTTTGAGCCAAATCGACCTGGTAGTTTTTACAAAAGTTGAGAATCAGGCACTAACCGTTCTCGAAAACTACTGGACCGATTTGGCTCGAACAAATCTTAAAACATGCTCCGGAGTTTGGGGAATAAACTGTAAAATTTTCAGCCAAATCTGCGGTAGTTCTCTAAAATTGGTGGCGGCATATATATATATATACATACATACATTGCCTCTTTGCATTTTAAAAATTATGACTACAATAGTAAGGCATTCATTGGAATTATCAAGGTGCAACCACTTATTGATTAGTTATTATTGAAAATATAATTAATAAGTGATCTTAATATTTTTGGGGTAATTCTTATACGATATTAGGAAGAACTATTCAGAGCGTATAATAGTACCTCGCTGAATGATAAACTTTTTAAGTTTTCAATTATAAAAAGAAAAGCTGCAAAGATATACTTTTCACATCAGTCCATAAAAATGATTTTGAAATAAAAAAAAATTATATTTGCAATTGGATTGATCCTAAGCCTTAAATCTACATGTTAAGAATATGCTAATTTTAAAAATATTTTATTAAATATATAACAAAGCTTCAAAAACTAAATTATAATATACATTATTTTTAGACGGTCACCTCGCAATGGACTCTTAATAACAATAATAACACATTAGATGGGATGCTCTAAATAAGTTTATTGTATCATATCATATAAAATCCGAGGGCACAATAATAAGTTTTTAACGTAATTAAATGGTGCATGACCTTAAAATGAATTAGAATCCATTTTTCATATTTATGACAAAGGACCCTAATGAATTGAAAGAATAAAACATAGTATAACAGATAGTAACATAAAACTAAGCGAAATTTAGTAAAATAAATGCTAATTGATGAAATAACTAAATATAACAAAGGATGAGATGATATGAAGATGTTTATTTGCCACAAACGACGCAAGCAATTTCGCGACCATCTGGGTATGCGTTGCAAGGCAAAGCACCGCACTTAGCTTCTACGATGTACAAAGCACTACCATCACCAACACTGTCAACATCGATATGGTAGTCGGGTGCCTCATCCACGCAAATGTATTGGGAACGGGAAAATTTGTTGTTCAATGCCATCAAATAACCTCCATATTCCTTAACCATTCCTGAAAATTACATGTGAGATTTTAATTACAAAGCCCGGTATTTAAAAGTAGAGTATAACAATGATAGTTAAAAAAAGGTGTCAGTATTATATACAGTTACAGTGATGTGGAATATTTTCAGGGTTTATTTTAAAATGAATCTTTTAATCTCAATCATTTAAGCTAAAACGATAACAATCCTTTCACTATGTAAGTGACATATGTGTGAAAGCTTGTAAAACTGTATTAATTAGCGTTAAACAAGAAGATCAAGTCTCACTTTAAATGCAGTTTCGGTCCTTTTTAACTCTTTATTAAAATGAGTAACACTATGCTCTATTATGCTTTACTGATTTATATATTGATCTGATATTTACCTTTCGGGCATTCAACGGCTCCGGGAATCATGACGTGGTGGCACATATGGCTGGTATAACAGACGGCGCAAACGGCTTGTTTTTGTTTGATATTCCCCTCAACACCGATGAATGGAGAAGCTTCAGGGTAAACACGATATTCGGCACCATAGATTCTGGAGCCTCCTTCGTTGTCATCACCACCAGCAAAACCTTCTACGTAACTGCAATACAAAACAAGAGCGGATTAAATAATGATTTTTTTATTATTACTTCTCGAAGTTAGGATTTTCTGGTAAGCAAAGGTAATTGTGACCACCGCCTGGATAATTGTCAGCGTAATGACCGCCTGCAATGTAACCGCTGTATACGACTTGAGCTCTGGTTTCAGATTCGGCGCAAGTTTTTTTACCGTAATGAATGTAAACAGATCCACCGCACAATGCTAATTTAAGACGAAAAAATGAGTTAAATGTTAGTTAAAGATCACCGATAGCGTTTTATATACGCTTTCAAAATATTTATATAGAGAAAGATCACTCACTAATTCTCCTGTTATCAGCTTGGCATTCGTTCAAACAACGACCTGGTGTCCCATTTGACCCTGGTGAGCCATCTTGACCTGGAGAACCTGGTGTTCCAGCTTCACCATCTTTACCAGAGATACCGGCATCACCCTTACTACCTGCTGATCCCGATATTCCTGGATTGCCAGCTTTACCTCTTGGGCCTGGTGGGCCAGATGGACCGGGAGAGCCTGATCTTCCATCATTACCGGGACGTCCTGGATTTCCAGCTTGAGATCCGACTGGGCCGGGTTCACCATTTGGACCGGGGGGACCATCATTGCCTGGGATACCTGGGTGTCCATCACTACCTGGTGCTCCTGATTCGCCTTTGGGTCCTTTAGAACCAGCCTTGCCAGGACTTCCTGGACGTCCGTCTTTGCCTGGCTTGCCATCTAACCCTGAAAGACCATCCCTTCCTTTGTTACCCGGAGCTCCATCGCGACCATCTCTACCAGCTTCACCGTCCAAACCCTTTTGAGCAAATTTGTAGAATTTATTTTATAAATAAATAGTTACTTTTGTATTTTAAGTCTTTATGAGAATTCCTCATTATTTTATAGAGTAATCAAATTTAAAAAGGAATTTATTATAACAAATGCTATACTGGTAATCCATTTTCTCCTGGTCGACCATCAGCACCTGACTTGCCATCACTGCCCGGATTTCCATCTCTCCCAGCCTTTCCGGGATGTCCATCCTTTCCATCGGGTCCTTTGTCTCCACTCGGTCCCTATAAAATTTTTAACATCAATCTATATGAAATCAAAAGAAATATTTAGAGTGTATAGTATTTAAAAATCGTTCTAAGTTTACTACTAGGCTACACTCCTGGACTAAAAGAAGTCTTATATCAGTCAACAGATTTTTTAACAAAATTTAGCTTTGCCCGTAGCTTCCTAATCCTTTCAAATAATACCTAAGAAAAGGTAAATTCTTAACACCAGTAGGTTTGTAAATTAATGCGACTATATACAAAGTATGCTCACTTGTTTGTAAAAATATCATTCTACCATCTCAAAAATAGTTGTCAATCGAAGCACGCTACTCACTCGTTTGCCTGGAATGCCTGGTTTTCCATCTCGTCCCGAATTACCCGGGGCCCCATCTTTGCCTGCTTGCCCTGGGATCCCATCTTTTCCTGCAGGTCCATCAATACCAGGTGATCCTGGGGCTCCATCTTTACCAGGGTTCCCTGGTTGACCATCTCTACCAGGATTTCCATCACGACCCGGTTTTCCATCGGCACCAGGTGAACCTGCTTGTCCATCACGTCCCGGGCTTCCAGCATCCCCAGTAGGTCCAGGTGATTTATTATCTATACCAGGATTACCATCGCGACCACGTTTGCCTGGTAACCCGTCTTTTCCTGGTTGACCGTCACGGCCTGGGATACCGGGTTGTCCATCGATACCTATTTGATAGATGCAGTAACGCAGTGAGATATAATTCGTTTTTTGGTTAAAAAGTTTATTTTTACGAAAACTAAGTCAAATACATAAGCATAAAACCAACAAAAAAGACATATTGGTTAAATATAGAGATCTATATCGATTCGTCTAAGATAGGCCAAGAGTCGGCAAAGGATTTAAAGTTGTATCGTACAATATTAATCCCAAGGTGTTGCCTGAGTATAAAGGACATGAAAAATTTAGATATAAGAGGACGTTTAGTGAGAAATGCGTTAAAATTTGTAGTTTGGCATTCACTTAGACCATAGCCAATGGTAAAAAGTGGGCCTTATCATTTTAATTGGTGAATGGAGATGGCGTTGGTATTAACAAGGATCACCGGTGAAAATTATTTTATTTTGATGCGGTACACTAGTGTCGTAATGCTTATTCGGGATATACTTTTGCGTGTTTTTATTTAAATCCAACCTGCACCGTGTTTAAAGTTGTAAGAATTGTGCAATTACTTTAAAAAGTAGGGCACCCTTGTCCTAAATTAGCTGGCTTTTTGGGTCAATAAAAACTAATTTACTAACGAGTCAAATTATATAGACTACACATCATAAAAGCAATTACATAGTCCATATTAGTTTTTGACTATATATATTGAGAGTGTAAATACCTTTGGGGCCTGCGGGTCCACGGGCTCCGGGGGAACCATCTTGTCCTGATTTGCCTGGCTCTCCATCTACTCCATCTTTTCCTGGCTCACCTGGAGCACCAGATTCACCATCTCTACCTGGCTCTCCATCGCGACCTGGCGATCCCTACCATATAAAAATTTGCCTTAAATATACCTTTTCGGCCTTAAGTTATTTTATATAAATAAAAGGTTTTCATATTTTATAATCTAGTTAAAACATCGTGATTAGTGCAGTTATATTATTGAATAGAGAAATTAAAAATCATCAATCGGAAACTTTCAACAAAATAAACATGTTTGTAAGTCTTTGTTCCCTTTATTTAAAAATAAATAAAAACTAAAAATAACATAAAGTTATGCCAAAGTAAAGGTAGTTTTGCAACTAACAAAGAATTAAAACGTTACAACTGAATTAATAATTGTATTTAATTACATTTTGACCATCACGACCGGGTTGACCATCTCTGCCTGGCTGACCATCTGGCCCAACTCTGCCATTTTGTCCTGCATTCCCTGGTCTACCATCATTACCATTTCTACCTGGTGGTCCTGCTGGTCCCTTTTTTAAAGTAATATTAACAAAAGTTAAATTTTATATTCAATTGGTTCTTTTCTATATTTGACGCATTTCGCCTATGTTTTATGTGTTTTTTTCCTTGTTTTACGATCAATAACGTTAATAATAATTATTGTGCATTAATTGTACATCAGAGCATTTAAAATAAAAAGTTACAAATTTAAATTACAGGGAGTATAGCACTGATATATAAGGAATTAAATATGTATTTAAATCAAGCATATGTTATTGTTAAATTATATATTGTACAAAAATTGTATAAAAACGAAAAAAAAGGAATTTTACAAATGGTGCTTAAGTAGTTGTTATCTTACAAATTTATATTTAAAAGAAGGAAATTATAATAGATACAAAAATAAATTGAAATTATTATCCCAAATGATGTAAAATATGTTGTTGGGTCACTTACAGCTTTTCCGTCAGGTCCAGGTTTTCCTGGTTGACCATCATGCCCAGCACGCCCTGGTTGGCCATCTTTACCAGCGCTACCTGGCTGTCCAGAACTTCCTGGAGGTCCTTGAGGCCCTGCTGCTCCTGGCTTACCGTTTGGGCAACCGCAGTCTGATAACACATTTTATAAAGCCAATAAATTTTGGGTTATTAGTAATTTTTAAATAAAAATTTTACATTTCTAGCACAGAGCCTAAAAAAGCTAAGATTTAAAACTACCTCAATGGCGTGATGATTACTCATAATTGACTTGTTCACGGTAAAAAGTTAAGCGCTTCCTTATATAATACAAATAGGTTCATTTAATAAACGACATGCTTAATAGACTTTTAAAAGGCCATTTATTATTCTATTTAAAAGCTTAGATGAATTAGAAAGTAATAAAATTCAACTTACCAACTTCAACGACACCCCCGGTTTGTTGTAAATTTCTCAATAATTCAACATATCTTGCATCATCTCGACCAGCCTCAACCTCTTTGGTCCCCCTGGGTTCACCGTAATCATCAGTCCCTAAATGGGTTCTTTTAGCTCGGTCTCCAATCGCGGTAGGTGGTTCTACAGTTTGAATTGCTGCTTCAACTTCTTCAGTGTCTCGTCTAGCTCTGCTTTTAGTCGTTATTCTATGCGATGTTGGTACTGATCCCGCGGATTGTTGCTTAATTTCCTAAAATTATACAAAGTATCGAGTACTTTTTAGAGATTTGTACTTTATTTTTAAAAATTATATACTAAAAGTTAAGGTAGAGTTCAAATATAAACACAGATATTTGGAAATATATTGCTTCTTCGTAATATTTAAATTATCCATCAACTTTATATTTTAAAATTCTTAAACGTCTGATTGTATTTTATTTTAGCACCAAAAAGCCTAAAAATATCATTAGTAATGGTTAGACCAAATAATTTGACATTAAAAAATTACCTTTTAATATTTAAGAAATAATACGATAAAATTTATGAAGTATTTAAGCGAATAAAATTATTTAAAAGTTTAAAATAGCCAAAAATCTTGTAGGTTTATAGAAAGTAAAATGTAGGATTGGATAATGTGCCAATCTTATAGGGGTTTTGTTAATTTTTTTGCTCAAAAACCACACATTTTAGTTTATAATTTTATAAAACGAATGTTATTATAAAGGATTGACAGTAATTTTTAGAATTTTTAGCGCTGAAATATATTTCTAACAAATTTAAATCATAAGGAGGAATTACCGTAAGTCTTTTAAGTTCTGCTTCCATTTGTTCGACAATGACTTGTTTTTCGATCAAAGATTCTAGCATGCCCTCGACCACAACTTTTTGTTCAGTTTTAAGCGTCGACATTTGGCTGTAGAAAAATGGCAAGATTACACAGCAGGTCAGGGTTACTATGAGAAAGCAACCCGCCGCGAATACTATGGTCAGTTTACGTGAACTATTTGATGTGCCCATGGTGTTGGACTCTAATATTTGATACTACCAAATTGGGACAGTCGGGAAATTTGCTTGTGCTTGACCGTTTGACTGAATAGAAAGAATAAGAGATTATAATGGTATTCCAAGTATTGAATCCAAAAAATCCCTATTTTTAAGCTGTGCCTGATTAATTGCTATAAATTTTATATGGGAAATATTCTTTACCTATTCGACGAAGGGGAATAAAGTAGTAGAAAAAAGGGGAATGGTAATGTATCGTCGTGTCCATCTTTTATATATACGACGGCTCATAGTTTTGCCACAATGACCCACATTATGTCGCGCAGGATAAAAAATTTTGTCAAATTTTTTAGCGTACCATGGCGTGTTCATATTTTAATTTAAGAAAACATTCGAAATAATGGTGTCATCGCAGCAAAGGGGTGAGGCAAGAATTTCATAATTTCACCTTACGTTTCATATTCGGTTCGAATTTCGCATTCTTATCGCGTATTAAAGACTCCCATTAAATAAGTTATAATGGCTTTAACTTAATTTTAAATGACATCCTTCTCTAAAACTGGACTCTTTTTCGGGGATGAAATGTCTTCAGTCCCTTGACCTACTTTGGTGAAGCTAATTTGAATTTAAACGGTCGGTCATGAGAAAAAGGTTTGAAGCAATTGTAATTTCTAAATTTTGGCATTTAAATTTTAATAATATTTGTTAAAATCTGATCCATCAGAATATATAATTGTTATTTGATTTGGGTTAATCATATTCCTTTAATCCTTAATAAATATTAATAATAGACTACTAATTGGCAGATTTAAAAAATTTATTCTGCATTCAATGCCTCGGAATTTTATTACACGCCCATTTCTTTAGTAATTAAAGAGAAAAGATACAATAATAAATCCCAAAAATTTTTGCCTACCTTAATTGATCCGCGCTCCTTTCTATAATCAATTATTAAATAATAGATTAAAAAAAGCTTTAACTTTGTTAAAGTATTATATAAAATTTTTTTTATTTCCTATGCTCTTTTACTTAAAGTTTACGTTCAAGACTATTAATTGCTATGCAATTTATGGGCTCACTTTCCATTTTCCGAATGTCACGCACCGAACGTGGATGTCACGCACCGAACGTGGATGTCACGCACCAAACGTGGATGTCACGCACCGAACGTGGATGTCACGCACTTTTAATTTTTGTTATTTGTTAATTTAATTTAACCAGTTTTTGGGTTCGAATCCCGGGATTTTTTTTTTCTATTATGATTGTTCCTGTTACTACCATTGATAATAAGACTTTTTGGCCGTCCGTTGGGTGCTGACCAATAAAAAAATGACCATTTGGCCAAAGTGTGAAGCGAAATTATTTTTGCGTTTTTTTTGACTCTTATGATTGTTCTTGTTCCTACCATTGATAATAAGACTTTTTGGCCGTCCGTTAACTGCTGACCAATGGAATCGTGGATGTCACGCACCGAACCGAACGTGGATACGCACTTTTAATTTTTGTTAATTTAACCAGTTTTTGGGTTCGAATCTCGGGGTTTTTTTGAATATTATTATTGTAACTGTGTCCGCTGGCTACTGACCACTGTAAAAAAATGACCATTTGGCCAAAATGTTAAACGAAATTTTTTTTTGCGTTTTTTTTGCCTCTTATGATTGTTCCTGTTACTACCATTGATAATATTTCTTTTTGGCCGTCCGTTGGCTGCTGACCAATGAAAAAAACGTGGATGTCTTGCACCGAATGTCTTTTTTGTTTACTTTTAATTTTTGTTAATTTAACCAGTTTTTGGGTTCGAATCCCGGGGTTTTTTTTGACTATTATGTTTGTTCCTGTTACTACCATTGATAATAAGACTTTTTGGCCGTCCGCTGGCTGCTGACCAATGGAAAAAAATGACCATTTGGCCAAAATGTGAATCCAAGTTTATTTTTTCGCTTTTTTCCGCCTATTATGATTGTTCATGTTACTACCATTGATAATCTGCCTTTTTGGCCGTCCTCTGGCTACTGACCACTGAAAAAAAATGACCATTGGCCAAAGTATGAAGTAAAATTTTTTTCCTCGTTTTTTTGGCTAACATTGACTTATAGAGTATCTGTTGGTAGTGACCAATGAAAAAAATGACCATTTGGCCAAAATGTGAATCGAAAATTTTTTTTCGTTTTTTTTGACTTTTATGATTGTTTCTGTTAATACCATTAATAATATGACTTTTTGGCCGTCCGCTGGCTACTAACCATTGGAAAAAAATGCCCATTGGCCAAAGTATGAAGTGAAATTTTTTTCCTCGTTTTTTTGGCTAACATTGACTTATAGAGTATCTGTTGGTAGTGACCAATGAAAAAAATGACCATTTGGCTTTGACTCTTATGTATTAATAGATTGTCTTTTGGTACTGACCAATGGAACAATTTAGCACATGTAAATTTTTTGATATATCTTTATGATACCTGTGACAGTTTTAGATGCGCGGTCGTAACAGGCAATAGCGGAGCTATTGCATGTCGCTGATAGTTTCGTCGTAAGGATTTTTTTAATTTTTATTATTATTTCCCATTAATTTCTATGTAAAATTTTTTAATAGTTTCTATGCAATTTTTTATTATAAGCTACAATAGGAATTATCCCAATTAAATTTTTTGATATATCTTTATGATACCTGTGACAGTTTTAGATGCGCGGTTGTAACAGGCAATAGCGGAGCTATTGCATGTCGCTGATAGTTTCGTCGTAAGGATTTTTTTAATTTTTATTATTATTTCCCATTAATTTCTATGTAAAAATTTTTAATAATTTCTATGCAATTTTTTATTATAAGCTACAATAGGAATATCCCAATTTAATAACATTTTACCTTAACCAAAAGTAAGTTTTTAAAATTTATCATTTTTAGATGCGCGTTCGTAACAGGCAATAGCGGAGCTATTGCATATCGCTGGTAATTGTGCCATTTTTAGATGCGCAGACGTAACAGGACGCCTAAATTAATTACTATTTTTAACAAAGTTTTCCATTATTACTAACCATACTAAATAAAAATTACCTCTGAATTACGTAGCGAGTTTTTTATTTTTATATTGATTATACGTTAAACCCCTACCCCTCTATCTTACCCTTCCACCGCTGAGTTGGTATTATTAGGGGGCGGGAGTGGAGGAGATCATCCCTCAACCCCTTTTTATTATTATTGATTTTTATATGCTTTTGGCAAATTAACGGAGGGAAAGGGGGGATAGTGTGCGCGTTTAGTTTTAACGGAGGGAAAGGGGGGGGGGAAGGAGGTAGTTACTCTTCTATTCCCCCTCACTTCAGGCAAATACACTTAGAGCACCAGCCCCCAAACCCCCATCCGCCATTGGTCTTTGCTATGAAAAACGTGGCTGATCGTGTCGCTAGTGCTGCCACAACTTCCCTTCACTTTCCCACTTTTTACCACTAAATGACGTCTAACTCTATAATTCAGTACACTTTTAAAAAACATTTTATCGTAAAAATATGTTTATCAAAAATGAAATTTAATTGATCAGACAGGGACATGGACGTAGCCAGGTTTTGGTTTGGGGGGGAGGCGAAACGTTTAAAATTTCAATCAGGGGGGGGGGGGGCCAAACCTACAATTTTTAATTTTTAGTTTTTTCATTCAAAAATTTTTTTTTCGTCATTTAGGGGGGTTTTCTTATTTGAACTAAAGGTCGACCAAGCAAAACCCAGGCAAAACTAGTCCCCCCCCCCACTAAATGACAAAAAATTTCAATAAAGCTTCCTCCAAGAGTTACATTTTAGCCCCTTCACCCTCCTAACCTAAAATGTTTAACCTAATTTCATTTATTAAAAAATAAAAAATAAAGATGATATTTATATACTTAACTCATTTATATTTTCCCGCTTCGTCAAATTGTAAATCAAAATAAAATTTTACGTTTTTTTGGCTAACATTGATACCTACCTATGCCCGTCAGTCCAATTCTTTTGCCTTTAATACCCCCCTATAGGCATTCTCGCCCCTTCTCACCTTTCTCGCCCATAAATTGCATAGCAAATAAGCTACATTTATACGTAGAATAGATGAGTCGTCCCCTCTTCCCTTCCCCCCCCCCTTCCCATCTCCCCCTTCCCCGGGGGTCTGGGGGCGGAGCCCCCAGGAGATGGGGGTTTGGGGGCGTAGCCCCAACGGGGGTTTGGGGGCAGAGCCCCCAACGGGGGACTGGGGGCGGAGCCCCCAGCAGGGGGTTTGGGGGCGAAGCCCCCAAGGGGGTCTGGGGGCGAAGCCCCCAGTTACGCCCGAAGGGCGTATAATTTTATTATGTAAGGTTACCCTCAGTCCAAGTCATCAAGACAAATCATGTTCCTGACCTTGTTAGGTTTGATCAGGCCAGTAGATAAATGAGAAACCGTCTTACTAATTTTACTTAAATAATTCTAACATACCTCAATTTTTATGAACAAAAGGCTCTAATTAAAATAATTTAATCGTGGATAAGTAAAAACTCATCTTACTACATGTTATTTGAGAACTGCGAGATTGCCAGAAATTAATTGCGACTAAATTGCTATAGCCAATTCACTCGGCTGTGATTTAAAAAATCTATGAAACTATAGCTTAGTGAAGTTATATTCAGAAGTTTCTAGAACTAAAACTCGACAGGCACCTAATTTTAATTAAAGCTATTAAATGTAATATGGTAAATCTTGTTTCATATTAATTTTATGGTATAGAGGCATACCATGAACCAATTAATAGTTTAAAGTTTGAATAAATATTTATTTAAACATCAAAATCTTTAGAGTTTATAAGCGGCTAAAATTTTCGAAGCTAAGATATGGAACAATTAAAATTTTAGTCTATAATACACGTTAATTTAGCGAAATAAAATAATTATATGACATATTAGTTCAAACAAAACATGCGATAATGACCTTAATAATAATTGAATCTTACAAAGTTTTTTAGTAGTAATTTGGAGATATATAGCAGCTATGTATTGATTGGTAGGATGTGGTATAAAAACCTAAATCGCTATTCTTAATACTACACTAAGTGTTTTTTACTAATGCATTATACGGAGGATTATCAAGAGGATAAGGACGCAAAGAGAGCGCAAAAAAGGCCGTTGCAGCGAAAAATTCCGCGTACACCGAGATGGCAAACAAACTGGATCATAAAGGGGGCGATAGGCTTATGTACAAATTGGCCAAGATAAGGGAGAAGAAAAGTCACGATGTCGGAGTTCTTAAAATAATCAAAAACTGGTCAAACCTTATTCAAGCCAAAGAAAGTGATGGACAGGTGGAAAGAATATTTTAAGAACCTTGTGAATATTACAAATGACAAGGATTCCCTTTCCAAAATTGAGCCAAATATAAACTCTTGAGGATGAAGTTAGGACACAAATGAACAAGATGCAAAAAGGAAAAGCAAATGCCCCAGATAGAATACCTATGGAAGCTTTGCGCGGATGTCGTGAAGTAGTAGTCACTACCATGACGAACCTTCTTAACAAGATATTTGTAGAAGAGCGAATTTATAATCAATGGAGAGCAAGCACGATTTAAGGCAAAGGAGACCCTCAAGACTGTGGCAATTACAGAGGTATCGAGCTAACTTGCCACTCCTTGAAGCTAATGGAAAGGATCTTAGTAACAAGGCTGAAAAACGAGGTGGAATATCGGCTAATCAATTCGGATTTGTGGCCGGCAAGTCCACGATCGACCCAATCTTCGCACCAGAACAAGATAAATAAGTATGGTCAAAGAGGAAAGACCTACATATGGTTTTTATCGACTTGGAGAAAGCTTATGACACGGTCCCCCGCGATTTAAAATGGTGGTGTTGAGGAAACAAAATATCCCTGACGCATATGGCTTATGAAAAATATTTATGAAGCCTCAAAATCTTGCGTTAGGACGACAGTTGGAGAATCTAATTCTTTTCGGGTTAGAATTGGATTTCATCAAGGATCTACTTTAAGTCCCTTTTTATTTACTATATTATAGACACGATAACGAGGGACATTCAAAAGCCATCGCCATGGTGTATGCTATATGACGGATATAGTGCTATGCGAAGGAACAAAGGAGAAAGTATTTGAAGAAGCCGAAAAGTGGTCAAAGCGCTCAGCTGGATATGGTTTAAAGGTTAACGATTGAAAAACGGTATACATGGAAATGAACGGTACAAGCACCCCATCGCTGGATGACCATCTAAAGTACCCAAAAGTAGACAGGTTTACATACCTCGGCACGATACATCAAGAGGGAGGTTGCGCAACGGAAGTCAATGCCTGGATCCAAAAAAGATGTCTTAAATGGCGAAGTATATCTGATGTAATGTGCGACAAAAAACCAATATGGTTGAAGAACAAATTTTACAAATCCATCGTAAGACCGGTGTTACTCTATGGAAGTGAAACATGGGCATTTAACACCACGGAAATAGCTATTACAAGCCACAGAGATTAGAATGATACGTTGGAGCTTGGGGTATACTATGTTCGACCATATGACGAATGACCTGCTCATGACAAAAATGGGTATTCAACCTATGGCAGACATGATTAACGAAAATCAGCTAAGGTGGTATGGGCATATACTAAGAAGGGACACGAATGACGTAAATCAAAAAGTACTGAACATGGAGGTACCGGGGAAGAGAGGAAGAGGAAGAACCTGTGACATGTGGAAAGGGTAAGTCGATAAAGTAATGAAACGAAAGAGATTAATCAAGATGGCACTCACCCGGTCAAGATGGAAGAAACTAATCAAAACAAAACCACGAGTCTGGGACCAAATAACTGTTAAAGATAAAGAAATTGTATGTAGAGCCTTGCAAAATCGATTTTCTTCTGCCCGAGCCCGAGCTTTTAAGGTGTTTATAAGTGTCAGTCTTACGTCTCAGTTTTAATTTGCCCGAGCCCCACCCGCGCCCGAAATGCTATTTATATATTTGGCCCAACATAGCCCGTAGAATTTTTTGAGTAAAAATAGTTTGGCAAATTTTACATATAAAAATTTTTCATAATAGAAAATGAATTTGATTGTTAATATTCCTAATCTAAAACAAGAATAATTTTGGAATAAAGAATTCAATTTCGCTTGCTACATTTTATTCAACTAATTACATTTTAAGGAAAAAATAGAACTTAATAAAATACTGTTTAATATAAATAAGGCTTTTGAAATATTCATTTCTTTATGAATAAATTTTCAATAGATATTAAAACTCGGGCCTTCGGCCCTCGTGGGAAGGGGGAGAAGGGAAGGGGAGGAGGGGAAGGGAGGGGGAAGGGGAGGAGGGGAAGGGAAGGGAAGGGAAGGGGGGACGACTCATCTATACTCCGTATAAATGTATCATATTTGCTATGCAATTTATGGGCGAGAAAGGTGGGAAGGGGCGAGAATGCCTATAGGGGGTATTAAATGCAAAAGAATTGGACTGACGGGCATAGGGTAATTATTAATGTTAACCTATTCAAAAACGAAACAAAAATTCCGATTTTGGCCAATGGTCATTTTTTTCAATGGTCAGTAGCCTGCGGACGGTCAAAAAGTCATATTGAGAAGTTTTTATGTTATTAATGAAATAATATATTATATAATAAAATGAAACAATAATAGAAAATCAATATATTATAGATAATTTAACAAATATAAATTATTATGAAAAATGGAGGGCCGCAAAAAAATTATAAAATATTTTTGGGGGGGGGCCACCTGTAAAAAAGGCTACCAACCACTGATTTAAAAACTTCAGCAATAGGCGTTTTTTGATCATCAATTATTCAAGAATTTGGATAAGTATTTTATAGTGATTTTGGGAGGTTTAAAAGTTAAAAGATATAAAAATGTACAGGAAAATTTACGTAAATGAGAACTTAAAAATCAAAAATAAACATAAAAGTTAAATACTCAAATAAAAAGATTAAGAAATTTAGAGAAGGCAATGGCATAATAAAAAACAGTTAAGATACGTAATTTTGGCTAATTAACTTATAATTCGCAGATTTTGTCACATGCTTAAATGGACTTTTAATTAAATAGCCACTATAAAATTACTCTTTAAACCCATTTTATTTATGGGATGTCGTCTATAAAAACAATTAGGATTTTAAAAAATCCCACAATTAAATAGCGACTTTTTGTCACGTTAAAATTGAGTTATACGTATTGGTAAATTTGGCACGAAGTAATTTAGTAAGAATAGCGGTGAAGCGGGGTTGAGAAATGATCTCTCTTTCTTTCTTCATCTCCTCCACTCCCGCCCCCTAGCGGGGGGCGGATAAGAGAGGAAGATAGGGGGGGGGGGGGGGGGGGGGGGGGTAGGGGTTTAACCTTGGCATAGCGCCATTGAAAAAAAAATTAATATAAAATAACGAAGGAATTATTTCTCCCTCTCCCCTTTTAATTGCTATATAATAATTAATAGGCGCGGTAGGGTAAACCCCAATACGTATACCGATACCATTTTGTCGACCCAAATCAGTTTTTAGACATTTTCCTGCCATGTAAATAAGGTCTAATTTAAAAGGTCCTTTTTACAGCGTATTAACTGTACATGAATAATTTAGCGTTTAGCTATGATTTTAGATCACCGTGTAATGTGTTCATGCTAAAATAAGCCCAATTAGTGCCTAAAAGGCATACAAATATGGCTATATGTTCATTTAAAACTAAATGTATGTGTGGTTCTACCTAAATCAAGGGGTATTAAAATTTTATAATCTTCAAAGATATAATTTTTTTAATACTTGAAAAGGCAAAAAGATGGAACCAAGAGGTAAAAATGATATATATTTTTAGATAAATAAGTCAAGAAAATTGTAGCAGGTATGTCTAGTCCAGGTTTACTTATTCAATAATAATATAAGCTAACTACCTGACAGACTTCGAAGATGGGTTATCTCTAGCATATATTATTTTTATTTTAAAATTGTTATTAAAAATTCTATTATACATTTTGACTTATTCACGTGCGGTGTAAAATCTATGACACGTAGAAATATTTTACTGTTATATAAACTTACGCGCGCCATCTAATAAAGTACAATTCGTGTTTTAATACTTTAATAGAAGATTGAATTTAATAGAAAGAACGGGCTATGATTATACCTTTGAAGGAGGTTTCAAATTTTGTGTTAGTTTCTATCAATATATTGTATCGTATTAGAATCTAATTCCTATATTTTTTTAACTATTACTTTTTAGGTTTTCTATGAAATCACAATCTAATTAAATGAAATATATTAACCCAATAAAAAAATATATATGCATTTATAAGGTTAAAAATATATTACATAGTTGGCTGTCTGTTAGACCATCTATAATAAATTTTTAGATTATATATAAAATTTGGTCAATGGTCATTTTTTTCCATTGGTCAGTACCAACAGATACTCTATAAGTCAATAATAGCCAAAAAAACGAAAAAATTTTTTTGATGCTCACTTTGGCCAATGGTCAATTTTTTCCATTGGTCTGCAGCCAGGACACGTTAAAAGTCGATATAAATACATAAGAGTCAAAAAGAAATGAAAAAAAATTTTCGATTCACACTTTGGCCAGTGGTCATTTTTTTTATTGGTCAGTACCAAGAGATAGTCTATTAATATATAAGAGCCAAAAATAACGAAAAAATTTTTTTTGATTAACATTTCGGCCAATGGTCATTTTCTTCCATTGGTCAGCAGCCAGTGGAAGGCCAAAAAGCCATATTATCAATGGTAGTAACAATAACAATATATTAATTAAAAAAAAATAACAAAATTTTTTTTTTTAATTTTTTGGCCTCTTCGGGATTCGAACCACAGATCTGAATAGGCATATTGTAGGGGGGGGGGCACAGGGACCCATCTCAGTAGAGGCATAGGCTTTGTTAGGGGAGTGCATAGGGTAATTGTCAATGTTAGCCAAAAAAACGAAAAAAATAATTTCGATACACATTTTGGCCAATGGTCATTTTTTCCATCGGTCAGCAGCCAGCGGACGGCCAAAAAGTCATAATAGCAATGGTAGTAACAGGAACAATCATAATAGTCAAAAAAAACGAAAAAAAACTTGGATTCACATTTTGGCCAATGGTCATTTTTTCATTGGTCAGCACCCAACGGACGGCCAAAAAGTCTTATTATCAATGGTAGTAACAAGAACAATCATAAGAGTCAAAAAAAATTCCGGTATTCGAACCCAAAACCTAGTTAAATAATTAAATAGGGGCACAGGGACCCATATCAGTAGATGCATAGGCCCTTGTAGTGGAGGGCATAGGGTAATTATCAATGTTAACCTATTCAAAAACGAGAAAAAAAATTCGATTTATTTGGCCAATGGTCATTTTTTTCAATGGTCAGTAGCCTGCGGACGGTCAAAAAATCATATTCAATGGTATTAACAAGAACAAAATATTAATTTAATTAAATATATACATTGGAGGGTAAACGGACGGACATCAACGGACAGACATCAACGGACAACCAAAAACGAGCCCATAAATTGCATAGCAATTAATATAGATACTAGAATTGAATTGGTATTTTTGATCAAAAAATTATTATAGACAGGGGAAGGAACTGGAGTTCAAAAGCTATATTAAGTACGCTGTCCCAAGATATTAATTTTATATGAAGTTAAGTTTAATTAGATCTTATTTAATAAATAATGGGTTGGATTGGTTTTAAGCCGGGTTCGAGCCTTGGGTTGGGGTGCCCTATCTGTTGCTACCAGAAACAAATTACATTACTAATTTTTACCCAAGTTTAGCTAAAACTCTCTCGGGCAGGGCTGGGCTTCGCCCGGCCAGTGCAGGGTCCTAAATGCATGCCTTTAACGTTTAATTTTATAAAGTAGCACAAATGTTTAAATTTTACAGAAACTGTAAACCAACCTAAACCAATTTTCTCTATGTTTATATTCTTAATATTTGTTTTCATAATTATAATTATTTAAACAATATATTCAAGAGTTTTAACGCCTGAAAGTTGTTTTTCATGCTTAATTATCGAACGTTAATTAAGATGCAATATGAACAATTTAGTATTTAAAACATTATCTTATAAGAATTAAAAGAACTTATAAGAATTAAATACTTTAGAATTCAGAATAATCATAAATAACAGTAGAAATACAACACGTCCATAAATAACAACGCGTTTAAATTAATTATAATTGTTATTATTTATTTTTTTAATTTTAGTTAACCATAAAAAATCTAGAAATAAGAGTAACATATGGGTGAATGCATTTTGCAACAAAACGTAGCACCGACATCGATATATGTTTAACTTAAAAATCGCTAAATAAGTCGGGGTACTCTTCAGTCGATGTGCAGAGCAAAAAAGCTTCTTTACCCAGGTCCGGTTTTTTGAGCAAGGCGTTCAAACTAGAGGTGCCTTGACATTCTGGCACGTAACTCGGCACCGTTTTACTGTCCAATACCCCATTCCAATCCAATGTGGAAAACCACGGATGATTGCACATTTCGTGTAGAGAATCCTTATTCATACCCAGTCGAGATTCGGGGTTGGCTTGCAAAAATTTATCTATTATATCTTCGGCAGCTATACTGAAGTGATCGGGTATGGTGTATATCCCTGCCGACACGTTCGTAAATATTTTATCTTCCCCGTCGAGGGAAAATGGGGCATAGCCGGCACACATTTCAAAAATTAAGATACCAACACCCCACCAATCTGCGGCTTGATTAACTCCTTTGCTCAAAATCATCTCCGGTGCCATGTAATCTAGCGTCCCACAAAAAGTCCAAGTTCGTGTTTTGACCTTTTTAGCGAATCCAAAATCCGTAATCTTGATGTAACCACGAGTGTCCAACAGGATATTTTCGGGTTTTACGTCGCGATAAATCAAATCCATCCCGTGCAAATACAGCAATCCCATAATAACTTGAGCCGCGTAAAATTGGGCCAATGGTTCTGGAAATCTGGCCATACGTTTTAGGTGTACGAACATTTCACCACCTTCCATGAAGCGCATCACGAGGTAGATTGTGGAATTGTCCTTATAAAAATCATAATGGCGTTAAATACTAAGAAAATATTACTACGACCGGCCAAAATCACGCAAAAGCTTTTTGATGCTTTAAAAATTGTTTATTTTGACAACGACACAACTTTTCGAAATCGCTGTGTGGATATTTTTATGCCGGCAGATGGTCAAAATGGTTTTGGTGAATTTTGCCTATCAATAACTACTTAAATTTAGTTTTATATCAATTTGCATGGGCGTAGCCAGGGGGTAAAAGAGATAGGCAGCTGCCCCCCACTTAATCAAAAATTTCTTTTAAATTGATTATATTTATGGCTGAAATTACTAAAATTATCAATTTGGCCTTCTTTAAATTATTATTGTTCCCCTTTTTCAACAATTTTCAATGATTTGGCCTGAAAAGTCGGGCGTATATTAATGGATCAAAAATTTACCTGGTCGACTTAATATATTAAAATATGAAAAACATCGTTGAACTATATTGTTTAAACGTGTTCAAATCAAAGTTTATACCTTAAGTAACTAAAAACAGCACTATGTCATAAGCCATAGCCCAATCAATATAATTGGTGATCAGATTAAGTTGCTTCAGTTTTTAGTAAATTTGATACATACTTGTGTTGTAAAAAGACCTGGGTCTTGTTTAGTCGACCTCTAGTCTTAGTCTGGATTTCAAAGTCGAGTTGAACCAATGGTCGACTAAACAAAACCCAGGTATTTGTCAACACTAATACATATCTACTAATATAATATTGCATAAATTATTTTTAAAATTTATTCGTGATAAAAAACTTAGTGCTGGCCTTTGCTTGTTTAGAGGTCTTTTAGCATTTATTCTTATTTCTAAGTTATTAACCGGGTAAAAACTTATACAGTATTTTTTCATTATTATAATTCTAATAAATAATATACATTTATTTAATGTATAAAACGTGCATATATATATATTTATTCTTGTTTGTGACTAAATTGATTGCAAATACATAAAAGAATAGATTAAACTTAAGTAAATTTTCACCCATGTAAAGATTTTTTCAAATTATTTTTTTACAGAAACGTGAGCGGGCGGTAAAAAATTAGAAAATTAATGTAATGCTTGTTCGTTTTTGCTTTTTTGACCGGTCGGAAAAAAATAAAATATAACTCTGACAGTACCTTGTAATAGCAAAAAAGGCTCATGAGAAAAGGGAAATCGTTGCAAATCAAGATGTGTTTTTCGTAATACACTTGTCGAACTTGATTTTTCGTCACTAAATCTTGCTTTTTCATAAGTTTAGTAGCAAAATATTGTTTTGTCGCTTGATTGTAAGCTAGGTAAACTTTGCCGAAAGCACCCTCGCCCAGTTTCTTGACAAATTTGTAATCGTCTTTGTTACCTATCCTACTAGCAAAACTGGCGTTCCAAGTCATTTCGAAGGACACACTAGAGCTCGCCATAAGGTTGTAGAAATTCAATTCGAAAGCCAGACAAGCCTTCTGCATATAAAAATAAGCGTGGGATTTAATTTAAAATATAGTTGCAAACCAAAATTCGTTGTTATTTTGTACAAGGTATATTATTGAGAATGATAAAAATGTTTTTGATTTATTAGTTTAAATTAAAAACTTAGCAGCAATACCTGGTTTACCTCCTGTTTATCGTTTTCGAACATGGTTTGTGGCAGACTCTCTTTGAAATAAGGGGATCAACATATAAGAATTATGTCAATATATTATGAAATATAAACTCTGACTTAACACAACGATGTTTTTATACAAAAAATGACAATATAAGTTACAATAAAAATAATATATAGATATGTCTAAGAGATTATCAATAAACCTAATAACCGAACCCAAGATAAAAGTTTAAAAATATATTAAAATTTTCATTTGTTTTAAATATATATTAAAAAAATTATAGGTTCGGATGAAAATAAATAATAGTCTATAAGTTTTAGCGTAAAATATTCCTTACCATAAGAATAAAGCTTACAAACCTATAGAACACTAAATACTATTATAATACACAAAAAGAGAATATAAACTGTCAAGAAAGTTCTATTAACATTTTTGTATTTTTAAAAAGTCTTTTAGACCTATATTTTTATTGCATTTGATATATAATTGCTTAATCTGCGTAACACATAATTTGGCACGGTTATATTAATATAACAGTTTTTTACTGGGTAAACCCAAAAAACACTAACGGTATGCTTCAAAAATAATACCCTTAAATTTCAAATATTCACAAGGTAGCCATTCTGACCATAAATCTACAATATCGTGTAATTATTAAATTTAATCACATAACCTACATTTCTTTTATAATATAAAAAAACAATTCAAAACTCAGTCATAATCAATATTTATATTGGTCAGATTTAAAATTTTTCTGCCCAACCCAGCTCGTTCCGTATTTATAACTAGATTGCCCGCCCGACCCCTTCTAGGTGTCCGTCAGAATCATTCGAACTGCCCAGCCCGAAATGATGATTTTTCATAGTAATTTTGTCATATTTCCCAAAAATTTCTAATTTAATTATCAATTATTTTATAAGAATTACGATAAGTAAATATTAAACGTTAGTTAAAAAGGTGAAATAATAATATAAGAAAACAAATTGATACACTATAAAGGAAAATCTAATTAAGGCCGAATTTTGTTAAGGTGCCCGCCCCGGCCGTTCAAAAATCTAAATTTCCGACAGTTTCCCGACCCCCACGGCTCGTGGGATGAGAGGGCAAGGTCGGGCAGCCGGCTTTTCTAGTCTCTGTTTCATATATCAATTATGCTTGATTTCATGCACGCAATACCATCTAAACCCTGAAATTTATTAATATCAGCATTTCTTAATTATTTATAAATATTTCTATATTTAAATTGAATTCGTTAACAATTGTATAAATAAATATTCTTCCATTGCACACTCTAATATGATTTTTGTATTTTATTAGCTATACAACCAACAATATAATCGCAAAAAATAAAATTGTAATACTAGGGAAATATGCATAAATATCAAGAAGCTCATATCAACCCTCTCCGTCACTACTCTTTTTCGTTTTGCTTTTCCTGGCTTTCTTTTCTTTACGCCGTTCTTTTTTCCGCTTACTACCATGACTTTTCTCCCTGGGCAATTTCTCTGACTTATCTAGGGTCATTTCAATAGCCCCTGGACATGTTATTTCACCAGTAGATTCAATTATCTCGGCGACAAAAATGTTTGAATCTTGTTTCACTAAGGTATTTAACACGCTAGCCTCCAATTCACTCTCAACTTTAGTTTCGTCGTCCTTCAATGCTTCCATCCTTTGGCCAACCGCTTTAACTTTTTGATCAAATAACAAGTCCACTTTGGTATAGGGCTCAATAATTTCACCCTCTTCAAAAATATCTTCGCGTACACACTCAGGTTTATCTAACGGAATTTCCCGACTAATCTCCGACTTTTCCGATATTGAAGTATCATTATCGACTGAGCAGATTAGCTTTTCACCCACATCTTTACCAGTCCTATCATCTTCCGAACTAAGGGGAGGTGGTGCTTTATTATTTTTCAACATTTTAACGAACAGGGCAGCTCTCTTCTTGCGTTCGGCTTGCACACTTTTAGTTACGTCCACCGATCGTTCCATCACGGCCCTGTCTATGTGCGGGTGAGGTCTAAGTGCATAAGCTTCTGTCGAGGAGCTATTTGCATCGGATTTGGTAGAGATTTTGGGTAGGGCTTTAATATCGTTCAGGCGATTCAATATTTCGGTGGGATCATTTTCGATGATAACCTCGAAATCGATGGGCGAAGAGGAGCCTGAAAAACATTAAAATTTAAATGTCAAATACGTAATACTAAATTAGTCTCTAGTTTAATGTTCGTCCTAGATGGCATGTAAATTAGACTTATTCTTATTATTATTTGATTCGCCGTTATTCGTCGTAAATCGAGCCGTTCTACATAAATCCGAACAGGAATCGTGTTTAATCCTTCAACATTACATTACAACAATTATTATCTACTCCACAATTATGGGAAGTTACAGAGTTTAATCATTAGCCACTATAAAAGTGAACTCAATCTAATTTAGCCTTACATATTTGCCCTAGCTCGATTATGTGACTAAAAAATTAACTATGGCATACTGATAAGCTCCAATAAGAGCGAAACAAGGTTATATGTCTGCTACTATTTTCGAGTCACATGTTAAAAGAGATAGAGATCATTCTAGTTTTAGTCTCTAATTTAACATTTGTCCTAGATGGCATGTAAATTAAATTTATTATTATTTGATTCGCGGTTACCATCCGTCGTAAATCGAGCCCTCTCTACAAAAACCCAAACCGGAATCGTATTTTGATCCTAATTTCAACATTACATTTTAAATGTCACGAGGTGTTTTAAATAGTTTCTTTTTTATTCCCAAATTGTGCTTACCCTTAAAAATATCAATCGGGGAGGGGTTAATTATATATAGAAAATTTGAAAGATTTAAACTATGATCTTAATAAAAGAAACTATTATTCTGCCCCAATATGGAATTCGCATGATATAAATGTTAAATATTAATTAATATTTGTAATTAATAGTACGTTGATTTTTGGTGACGGAAATAGTGGTAGAGCAGGATGCACGTTTTGTGACTGATATCGTATTCGGTCCCATATCCGCGTTATGGGTTACACTTTGAGCCTGCTTAATTTTCTCAACGTCTAAATCGAGCCCGTCTATTTCTTTGTCATCATTCGTGGAATCTAACGGTTTTATAACAAAATATAAGGTCACAACAAAAATATTCGTATATTCATAAAAAGTTTATAAAGTAATAAGCCTGAATTGGCCCTAAAGTTAAGAAATCTCTATAAAGACACGCGCACTTATATCTACTAAAGGTTGAATAGGCAATAACCAAATATGCTCTTGACTCACTAAATTCGTCATTATATTTCTTCAACCTCAAACTTAAGTGAGTTCTAGGTTTCTTAATTTGTTCTAAAATTTGTCATCAAATATAATAAAGAGTTTGACACCTAAATCTTGAGTCAATGAATATCATGACTTTGTAACCAATGTACATATTAGCTATTTTAACAACCTCTATATGTATACATTATATTTTTAACGAGTGAATATGAGGTTTCAGATTGTGGAAAAAAATCAACCATATATTATCGTGTGCAAAAGGATGAAAAACGAGTCGGGGCTTTATTTACTTGCGGGGGCAAGATCTTCATCTGAAGAGGCCGAAGATGATTGATACAAAAGCATTGTGACTTCTTTAAAAGGTAAACTTTTTTCCGACTTTTTGTTCCTTATACTGAAACATATAGGACCGCCTAAAATAAAAGAAGAATTCAAAATAACTATATAATATCATCAGATTATCTAAATCGTGGATAACTTTAAAGACCCATACCAGCCCTTATTTTGAGAAAAATTACTTAACATACTATATCTTCTTAATTCATTTTAAGAAGGAATGTTAAAAAATTTTATCTGAAAAACCGAGCAGTGATTTAAGGCAAACGATGTTTTTAAATACCATGCTGGTGGTGTCTATTGTTGTCCTTATGGCGCATCAACCCCGAAGTGCTCTTCCCACATCCATTTTTTTCTGATCAATAACAAAGGATGCAAGTTATTTATAAGTGTAAAAAAATCCAGAAGTTAATCGCTATCCAACTAATAAAATAGGGTTTAGCTTATTTTAATTTAGCAAATTTAAAAATTTAGTCCCAAAATATTTGAAAACCGCAATTAGTTGCTATAATTATTTAATTTTAACAATTAGACGTTGAAACATCTATTTTAATTTATATAGTATACTTCCCCGGACCCAACGTGACGTTTAAAAATTATGATGCACAAAGCATGAATCGGTAAGGAGTAATTTTTTAATTGTTCAGTGCGTCTTTAATATTTTTCACTTACAAAACACAGTCCATTAAAAAAAACTAACAAAAATACTGAAAGTTTAGAAGGACGAATCATATACAAAGATTGTAGCTCTTACACGCTAAAACCATACACTAAAAAGTCAACTCGACCCCAAAAGTTTCCATTTTTAATGTAGGAAATATTCACATTTTATTAAGCTAAAGGTTTTTTTATAATTTTAACTGTAGAGAAAAGTCTGTGTTATTAATACCAAAATGTTCCAAATTTTTAGGATACTTTTGAATGAGCTTAATCTCACTTACAACACACGTTAAAACTTAGGGGGCTTTAATTTGGTCAAAACTAAATACAAATCAAATTCACAACGCTGCCTAATAGAAAAAAAAACAAAAAATAGCTTACCAGGGCTCCCTCCCGACAACCGTTTAAAATGGAGTCTCCTGCAAAGGCGTTCCTTAGCTCTCAAATCACTATTTTCCAACCTAATTACGACTTCGAAAAGGGCAACTTTCTTATCAACTTCCTCGGGTGAGAGGTTAGAATTTAATGGAACTTGGGTAGTAGAGGGCTCATCTTGCCCCGTCTTGGTACTGAGCATTTCATTCAAATCTACCACTTGATTCACGTTTCTCAACTCTTCTTGCAGCCGTTTTTGGGCGTTAAAATATTTTTTGAGTTCGTACACGTAGTATGGGAAGTGCTCGTTAGACGGATCCGCTAGAAATGCAAATCTGCGAGAGAGAAAAAACATCGAGAGAATATAATTTTTATAAGGTGAAAAGTTTATTTGTACGGAAAAAATATAAAAGAAAGAAAAGGGACATATTGGTTAAAAAAATGATCTAAATAATTATTGTCTATAACAGGCCTAGGGCAAGAAAAGATTGAATTTTTTTTTCGTGTAACGGTATTAAATGAGTAAATTTATTTATATTGAAGCCAATATAAAAGCCAGGACGACCCAATTTTGTTTGAAAAACTAGTTAAGGTGAAAGGCGGGTGCGAGACATAATATCTAAAACACCACGAAAGAAAAGATATTACAAGCCACGGAGATGAGAATGATACGGTAGAGCTTTGGGTATACTAAGCTCGACCATATGACGAATGACTTTCTTATGACGAAAATAAGTGTTCAACCTATGGCGGACATCAGTGGCGTAAATAAGGGGGGGGGGGGGGGAAACGGGAAATTCCCCCCCTTTGCAAAAAAAATTTATAAAAAAACTTTTAGATTCAAAGTTTTTATTTTATAGTTACAATAAATGACTAAGTAAAACACTTATTAATTTATTTTTAATTATAAATTAAGTAAATATTATTTTCCGTTTTTGAATTAAATTTCGACCAAAAGACTATTAACCATTATTGTCTTTTTCCTTTTTCAATTGTTCAAAATGAAAATTAATGATTTTTTCTCCATCAAATCATCCTACACCACAGCTAGTAATTTGTTATTATAAGAATAATTAATTATAAATAGAAGTTAGCCAACAAAATTTATCACAAGATACTATTGAAACTGGCATTTTACCTTTAATAATCAAACCTTTAGGTATTTATAATTATACATAGTTTCTAAGTTTATGAAAAGTTGATTTTGTATTTTAAATCTTTTTAAATAATTAAATTTAGATTCAAGTGAGAGTGACCCTTTCCCTTATGACATAAGTTTATATGTAAATAATAAAAATATTGAAGAAGAAGAGGATAAGCTGGCACTACATGATAAAATTTATGAACCCACCATTTTGTTCAATTTTCCACGTGATACCACACTAAAAAAATTAAAATTTCAACACTCCTGGTTCCAGAAATGGAGCTGGCTTGTCTATTCGCCAAAGGAAAATGGGTCGTTCTGTAAAACATGTGTACTTTTTGGCCCAAAATTTGGTGGAAAGGGGCAACAAAAGCTGAAGGGGCTAGTTTGTGAACCATTCAGAAGATGGAAAGATGCTACGGAAATTTTTAATATACACCAAAAAAATTTATATCACATAGACTCAATACAGACAGTCATATCTCTAAAATCAATTAGAGATGGGAAAAAGCTTTGTATCATTGATCAATTGGACTCCCAGCGTAAAATTCAAGCTAAAGAAAATCGATTAAAGATGGCTCCCATCATTGATACTATTTTGACATTGGGGATTCAAGGATTGGCCTTAAGAGGCCATAAAGATTCTGGACCTATTAAATTTGACGTACAAGATAATAATTCCGGTAATTTTAGGGCCCTCTTAAGATACCGGGCTAATGGGGACCCAGTACTTTCAGACTTTTTGAAAAATGCCCCCAAAAATGCCCTTTACCTAAGTCCTCATTTTCAAAATGAGGTTATAACCATTTGTAATGAATTAATCCTCAATAAATTAGTCAATGAAATTAACAAATCTCCCTTTTTCACAATTCTCTGTGATGAATCTATGGATATTTCAGGGGTAGAGCAAATGTCCCTTTGCGCCCGTTATATTGATACTTCAACGTTAGCCATAAAAGAAAATTTTTTGCAATTTGTCCCAGTTATTGACACAACAGGAAAGGGGCTAGGTGATTTAATTATCAAAAACATAAAGGATCTAAATATTAATATAAATTTGCTAAGAGGCCAGGGCTATGATGGGGCCCGGAATATGAGCGGGAAGTTTAACGGTGTTCAGGCATGCATAATGAAATCGTACCCAACGGCATTATATGTACATTGCGCTTCACATTCATTAAATTTGGCACTTTCAGATGCCTGTACCCTTCCTACTATACGGAATTGCATGGGTATTGTTTCCAAAGTATATGATCTGTTTAAATATTCTAAACGTCATGAAGTTTTAATTGAAATGTTGTCACAAATGGAAGATAAACCCAATATAGAGAAATTAAAGCAAGTGTGTGTCACCCGTTGGGCATCACGGCACGAAGCTGTTTCCACACACATTTTGCTTCAAGATGCCATATATCCAGCATTGGAAAAGATATCTACATGGTATGATCACGATGCTGCAACAGAAGCTGCAACTTTGCTCACTGCATTACGACAAAGTGAATATATTATTTCCCTTCTATGCCTAAATAAACTCTTTGGCTATACGTCCTTATTATGCAAGCAATTGCAAAAAAAGGACCTAGATCTACAGCAAGTCATACAGTTAGCCGAAGCTTTAGTAAATCAAATGAAATTAATAAGAAACAACGTTGATGAAGAGTTTCGGGAAATTTTTTTAGTAGCCGAAGCTAAGGCTAAGTTGTATGATTTTGACCTTAAGAAACCTCGATATGCAAAGAAGCAAACTTGTCGAAGTAATATTTTAACTAAATCCATTGAGGATTATTACAGAATAACTATTTTTATACCTTTGCTCGATATGTTCATTCTACAACTCAATGAACGGTTCGTGGACATAAAACAAGTTTTGGGAAATTTCCAAATATTATTTCCTTTAAATTCTTTGATTGTTTCGCCAGAAACGCGGATGAAAATAAACTTTCTATGGGAGTTTTATTCCAATGATTTTAAGGGGACAAACGAAGACCTTAAATCAGAATTTGATATATGGTATATGGCGTTGTCTCAGACGTCAGAAGAATTTCGTCCAAAGAATCCCATGGACGCCCTATCACGTTATAAAATATTGGAATCTTTACCCAACATCACAACTCTTCTTTACCTATTAGCTTGTCTTCCTATCACTACATGCACCAATGAAAGAAGTTTCTCAACGTTGAGGAGGCTTAAAACGTATGTAAGTAATACTATGTCGAAAAATAGATTAAATGGATTGGCCCTTTTAGCGATTCATCGGGAATTAGCTCCCACTCCAGATGAAGTTCTGGACATATTTTCGCTGGGAAAAAGAAAATATAAAATTATTTTATAATACTTTTTTTTATTTTACATGCAAATTTTATATTTTTCGAATTAATATTTTTGTTGTTGAAATAAATATGCTATAAACAATTTTTGAAATTTTTCCCCCCCCCCTTTGAAAAAATCCTGGCTACGCGCCTGGCGGACATGGTTAACGAAAATCGGCTATATGGTATGGGCATATACTAAGAAGGGAGACGAATGATTTAAATCAAAAAGTGCCGGACATGAAGATACCGGGGAAGAGAGAAAGAGGACGACCTCGTGGCAGTGGAAAGGGCAAGTAGACAAAGTAAAATTAAGAAGATTAATCAAGACATGGCACTTACTAGATCAAAATGGAACAAACTAAAGCAAACCCCACGACTGTGAGACCAAATACTTGGTAAAGAAGAAGTCCTTATTTTCCTCAAATTTATCGCCGAGATACTATAAATTTTAAGACAAAAAGTAAAGTCAAACCAATTAAGAAAGTAAAAAATGATACGATAATTCAAGAAAACGGCCATTGAAAGAAAACGCTAATTAAACATGCCCGAATATAAATATATAATTTGGCTAAAACTTCATTTTATTTAATACTCGTGTATTATTGCTTAATGAGACAAAACATTTATTACCAAAAAATTGTAAACATATAATTGTAAGTGAAATCCAATAGAATGGGACATTTTTGACCCTAATGTAAGTTATGTATTCTAAATTGTGGAGGCTCATTTACAGATAAGGTCAAGCCTCACCCATTTAAAAACTAGGTAAAATATGTCTGGGGGTCCTCATAATTTTATTAATATAATATTATAAACACAAAATTGATCAAGAAATTATTACAGCTTTACGATATCAAAGTTATGTGTACACAATGGAAAGTTGATCATTTAAAAAACCCGCTCTAGCCATTCAAAACTGATATCCTTCAAACCAAATCAATTTAACGCACCAAGCCTTAGGACAACACAAGCCGCAATTGGTCAAAATATAAATGATTTACAATGGGCAAAAAAGGACAAAATGCCAATTAAGATCACGAAGCAAACCTAGAATCGCCGGCTCCCCCTTCAGTTTTGGCAGCAATTTCTCGTTCAAAAACGACCCCATTCCTAACCACGTACTCGATTAACTTGTTTATGAGCAATTGCAAACTCTCTGGCGCTTCGTAGCCTATGTTCTGTACGTAATCTTGATATTCTTGGTAAAACGTTTTTTTGCCAATCTTCTTCTTCGCCCTGTCAATTAAAACATATATAACATTTTATCATTTTTTTCAATTTTTAGGTTTTATAAATAATTAATTTCTAAAATTATAAAAATTTGAGATCTGTCATAAAGATTGCATATTTTCATGCTAGTTATTAAATTAATAAACGCATGAAATTTAAAACTCCTGCAATAAGTTTTTTAACCCCCCCCCCCAGCAGAACCTTTGCTTAAAATAGAATATATTAAATTCTGAAAAAATTTGGCAATAGTTATTTTAAAATGAGTGATGGTTTAAATTGTGTGTAAAATTTAGTAGAAAAGTTTACTTAAATTTCCCACAAAAATTAAAAATACCTACAAAACTTAGTATGCATGCATCCCCAAATATTGTATTTTATAAAATAACTTACCATATTATTTATGTCAAATTATAACAAAAAAATCAAAATCTCTGCCATCCCCTTTTTATAAATATTGCATCAAAAAGCTATTATTACCTGCTATAGTGGAATGAGGGTGTAGTATTATCTGATTGAAAATATTACGTTTAATAAATTATTTATGAATATAGATACTTTTTAACAAATTTTTAAAAATATAATACCTTCATCCATTGAACTTTCACTGGTTGTTGGCATTTCCATTGTTTCTTTGATCAATTTTAATTTAAGCATTTGTTCTTCCTTGGCCCTTAAAATATTTTAAAATGAATTAAAGTTATAGTCTTAAATCATATAAAAGTATTAAGAAAATACATTAATATAATCACTTGAACAAATCATTTTGCTGCTTTATTTGTGATACCAGCTTGGAATAAGCATCCATGTTATTGTTTTCAACATTGTTTAGTTTTATATCTTCATTCTTCACATCTATTCCTTTGATAATCTCTTCTGCTTTTGATCTAGCACTCATTTGAACTGCTATGTTGGTTTGATTAAAAAGGCTTGGATGCAGGTAATTCTCATCTTCACTTTCAGAAGAATACTGATTGACAATAGCTACATAATATTAATATTTTTAAAAATAAATTAAACAATTATTCGATGAATTAATTGTAATATAACAAACAATGTCACACATATTCATACTTTTTGATTGGGATATAACTTTTTGAGGCTTGTACCCTTCCTCCTTTATCATTTTTATCATGTGTTTATAATATGGATTGAGATTGTTGTCAAAATTCATAAATTTAAATTGTGGATTATTGGCCTGCTTGGCTTTCATAACAATTTCCATTTGAGGTCCTTGTTGAGAAACAAATGAGGCAGTCATTTCTATTATTGTGTGTTGCTTTTCGGTGAGAGGCTAGAATAAGTAATGTTAAAGATTTATAATTTCAAACTACTATGTCCATTCTATCGGGGACATTTAGTTGTTGAGGAGGAACAAATTTTTCATCTCCTAAAAAATATTATAATCTGTGTTAAATTTTTTAAAAATACCTGCAAGTTCATCATCAACATCATTATCTTGCCCTGGTTCTTTGTATTGGTATCCTATTTGTTTATATGAAGAATCATCCTTGGCTATGGCTAAATGAAGACGTTTAAGCTCCTCTAAATTTGTATTAATATAATTTTGCAAACTATTACCATTGTATTGTTCATTTTCCAAAGATACATCTTTAAACAAAGCCATATATCTTTCTTCGTCACATAATTTTTTGATCATGATTTCATCCGATGTGAGCTGCTCCTTTACTTTGGAATTGTAAGCAGGTATTTCATTTAAATGACCTCTACAATCATACCTTAAACAAATGATTTATGGTCAGAATTTTAAGATACATGGATATTATAATATCAATTTAAACAAAACACAAGCTTAGACCCATAAAAGGCTAAAGTTTTCTTACCACCCCTTTTGAATAGGTCATTTCCAAAGAAATTAGGATTTGTTTGCATCGCCAATTAAAGAGCTATTAAGAATAATATGGCAACAAAAAATAATGCATTATGATTTCCAATTCACACACCTGTCTATAAGAAGATTTACATCTCCCATCCAGGGTATGAGATGCTTATTTTTATGAATATAGAGGGCTTTTTCATCATCTCTAAAAAGCTTAGCCGAATAGCCAAAAACCAATAGTGCATCCTTATCACCATCCATAGAATATAGCAAAGGCTTGATTTATTATAATTTCAATAGAGATTAGACATGTTTTTAATAATGCAAAAATTGTCGCAAAAAGTAACTGGTCGCGTTTTTAAGAATCTGACGCATAATGTAGAAAGCCGATAATAACGAAAATAACCCTAACCCTAAATATATGATCTAAAATATCAAATTAAAAAGAGTTAATTACATAAATAAATATATACAATATATATAATATATTATATATATAAATATGTGCTGTATATTACATACATTATAATGTGTAATATATTGTTAAGTGTTCCTTGTGTATATCGTTATTACATATATTTAAACCCATCTATGTATTCAAAAGTATATATGCACTACATATATGCATTTACAATTATATAAAGACAATATATGTGAATAATTATAGATATACATACATATTCATAATATAATATATGGATTTGATTAGTTTTCCGTCTTTCCAGCTTTCCACATTTTGCGCCGAAGTGGTTTTTAATCCTACCCGTACCCATAGACTTAATCTATGGTCCTACCACAAGTCCCAATCCTGATCTTAAATACACTTTTAGTTAACCTTAAACCTCTATATTAGCCTAAATTAAATCAAAGTTAATTTTAGAAAATTTGTAGGAATGTTGGGAATTTTCCCACAGTTTAATGGCGTAGGCAGGTTTCATAAGGGGAGGGGGGGGAATTAATTTGCATCAAACTATTTTGATTAAGCAAAAATTGATTCTTATTAGATACCTTTAATATCTTAGTATTATGTTTGTAATTATAAAACACATTGAGATTTAAATTAATTAAATTTTGTAACCCAATTCTGCCTCTGGCTCTTATTCCAAGACTCAAATTTCAAAAGGCTCCTTTCAGTTTTTTTAAATATGCCACCAGGACCGTTTTTTTAACTACAGATATCCACCGGCCTTTTAGGACTAATTGGCCCATCAGTAATACAATTTAAAACCGGTCCTAGCTCGAGTCCATTAAGTTTTAAAAAAATTTCACAAACCAAGAGCCTAGTCTGTACTCTTCACAAAAAAATCTTTTTTTACTGCTTTTTAAGTGCAAATTTTTTTTAAATATAAAATCAATCATTTATTTATAGTTTAATATAAAAGTTATCAGTCACAAACGCCGTTTTATTTCTTCCAACAAACGACCTGCAGTTTAACTTTTACTTATAGTATAAATTTATGTCTAATGTATTTGGAAACATTATGCAAGGTTAATTTTATTTAACAAAAATTACCTTGTTTTGTAAATTTAAACCTTATTAAAAATATAACTTTTATGATTCCGCTAATTTAAAAATCACAAGTTCTATGAATAAAGGACGAGGAAAGGTTACAGTTGATTCGATAATTAATGTAAAAATTAAAATAATTATAAAATTTCATAAACATCATTAAATCACACTTTTTCATATACATTAAAATATAAAAATGAAAATACTAATTAAATAATTTGGCCGACGGGAGCCTAGCCTATCCCGAGTCTGTTTGATTACCTTAAAGCCTGGCCCGTCATTTTAAACAAAAATCCCATTTATTCTGACAGGTTTGTATGCCATCTGTAGGTCGGAAATTCATAATTTCAACTTTGCCGATGCGAACTACATTTGGGTTTAACAGGTCATAGTCATTGTGATCTCTAAGTGAATGACACCACTTGTAATACCACTAAAAGGGCGACACCAACTATGTTGTCTAATTGTAATGGCCAAATTAAAACCAGCTTTAATTAGATAAATTATGATGTCTAAGAATGACTCATAATCCTGACAATGCAATGAAGGAAAAATGTAATGTATATAAATATTAACGATGATATTGAAAACTTTGTTCACAGGTGTCAAAGCTGCCAACAAACTCGACCGAATATGGCCGAATCTCCCTTATATTTATGGCCTACTACGGAGGAGCCAATGGACCGTGTACATATCGATTTGGCTGGTACAGTTAACCACAAATATTGGCTAGTATTAGTAGATGCGTATTCAAAATGGCCAGAAGTAAGGATTTTAAATTCGCTACATTCAGATGGAATTATCAAGGCGTTGCGGGAATGGTTTGCACGGTTAGGAGTGCCTAGGGTCATAGTCACGGACAATGGGGGTCAATTTACGGGACAAGAATTCGCAATTTTCACAAGAGCAAACGGAATTAAACACGTTCGGACATCCCCATATCACCCAAAATCTAATGGCTTATGTGAAAGATTTATTAAGACTCTGAAAATGCGGTTTTACTCTACTTTTAAGGCAAATCGAGATGAAGAAAAGTCGATTGCTCAAGTCTTGATGACTTATAGACTGACTCCCCATAATACTACCAGCGTGTCTCCTAGTGAACTAATGTTCAAAAGAAGAATAAGGTCCTCCTTGGACCAGCTACGTCGATCAGGTAGAGAGATAACAATAGAGGATAATAAGTGGAAGCAGAAATATTATCACGATAGGAAGGCTTTTTACCGTACCTTTGAGGAAGGAGATAAAGTATGGGTAAAAAATGAAATGGAAAAGGGTTGGCACGCTGGAGTAGTGAATCACAAAAAGAATGATTGGTCCTACGATGTTTGGGCAGAAGGGCGAGTAAAGCGGAAGCATGCAGACCAGTTAAGAAGAGCATTGGGGAATGTAACGAACTGGATAGGGGGTGATGACGAGAGTGAAGTACGAGAACAAGTAACCACGGCAATTAGTCCACGACCGCAGCGACGACGCCAACCTCCAAGAAGATACGATGAAGAATATTATTAACTTAGGGGGGACTATTGTAATATATTGTTAAGCGTTCCTTGTGTATTTATTTTTATGTTACATATGTTTTCCTTGTTCTAAATACATTACTATTGTCCGGTTGTTATAATTCCATATCGTAAATAAATACTACATATAAATGGGGAAATTGTTATTTTTATTTATTACGAAAATAGCCTTTTTATTTCACAAAAACGAAAGTGTGTGTGAGGAGAACTTAGGACAGGGTTGATAAATTAATAGCAGACGTAACAAGCGATAATTCGAGGAATCTCGAGAACGCATTAGTCCGTGGCGTGTGTTTTTCTCTTTGAAATAACTCCTTTAATTACAGGGGTTGTTAAATATAATTGAAAACATTTTGTTATACCACAGGGGTCCCACTATCATTTAGAAATAAATATTAATTTATTTTTTTAATTTGATCGTCAATCTCTACTGTGGAATTAGCACATTTAATTTCTAATAAATAAAAGAGTTATAAAATATGTTTAAAAATGAAGCATTGAATGAACCGTGCAAAACGCATTTTAACATTATCATTCACTATAAGTATAAATTATTATTATTTTTATTGGATTTTTATTATTATGCTCTTGTCTAGAAGTATCAACACCTGCAATTTCTAAAAACAAGGAATCCAATTTATAAATATTAAATTATTGATTACATTTTTTACTCAAATTTGGCTATATTAGCATTATTTAAAAACTTATTTTTTTAATTTTAAAACACGCAAACTAGTGATGGGAAATTTTATCTAAATAGACTTAGAATTAGTAGATCATCTAATTTCAAAATTAATAAAGGTAAATAATTATTTTAAGGCACAACACTAACAAGAGTCCTATCAATATCAATAAATTTTTCCATGTAATTCGGTAAATGTCCCTCCATCCTTGCCTATGCCACTGCCACAGTTTTAAATGTCTTGAATAAGTTAAGAATTTAAATTTTTTTTTAAAATGATTTATATATATACACTTAAAGTTAGAGAGGAGCATTTGAATTTATGATGAAAAAAAGGAATAGAATTATCCGAAAATTTAAGGTTTCAATAATATAATTATACTTTATTCACTTAACTTTCATTTTGCTATTAAACAAAATATTTATAATCTAGATTATCATAAGTAATAACATTCCTATGAATCTGTACTTTTCTAACGCACACCATCTTAAACAACTTTGTTTAAATTAATAAGCATCAGCAAGCTTGTAACAATCAACATATTATAGGCCATGCCTTTTCTGTCGAATATTACTAAAAAACATGAGAGGATATATAATAATAATAATCATGAAAAAAGTAAAAAAAACTTAATGTGTTTTTATAGATTTAATCACAAATATATAAAGTCGGTTGATGATAAATTAAATCAAATGAACTCGGTAATTATTCTTAATATTGTTAGATTAAATATTTACCTTTTACTCTATTTGATTATGTAATGCTTAAGTTTTGAAATGTCAAAGTGTACATTTTGCTTAATATATTTTCTCAAATCAATCAATCAATTCGGATGCGATTGCGATGTACTAAATTTTTATGTAAAATAAAGTAGTGCCCCATTGGTTGTAATCTGAAGCTACAAACAGTTTGTAATAAATAAAAACAGTTATACACAAAGTCTATGAGTTAGAAAAATACTTATAAGCAGTATGATTTTTTCATCATTTCCACTAAATTTATAGAACACAAGGATTAAAATTTATTATTCATTCCGTTGCTTCACAAAAAATATTGATAACTTTTAAAAATATAGGTGCCTTGTAGTTTAATATGGAATAACCTATTATTATTTTATGAAATGGTTGAGAGATATGGAGCTTTAGGCTCCTTTATCTTTACTAAACTCGTACGAATTATAAATGTAGTAAATTTAAGTTTTACCTTACATTTTAATAATTGTTAGTTGTTTTGAATCAAAAATGACCACTAAACAAAATCGATTAAAATAAATAATTTTAATTCTTTGCTTTGTATATATAAATTGTAGAGAGTATCATATATATATATCTACTTAGTTTCAAATTATTAGTAATAATAAAAGTATAATAATACAATAAAAAATAGCAAGTTTAAAACATTAAATGTTTTGCATAATATTTATGCTTTTTTAAAGTTTAATTAGCCTTTTCACTCGCCTCAGTATCACTACTCTGAGCTGGTAAAATATTTGGGATTACAATATAATTATTATTATTCTGTTCGGCTTGCTGTGACTTAAAATATCCAATCAATTTTGAACCAACTGAACGTTGTTTGTTAATCCCCTGTATTGGTGAGCATACCACCTGTTTTTCTAACAGCGGTAAAGCGTGAGAAGGTGATGAGTGTTTTTTCGTTTTCCAATTTAAAGGTTTTAAAAAGGATTTCGTTTTAGCGTCACCAACTTCATGGCTACGCTTATATTTAGTCCGCCTTTTAGTACGCTTAGTTTGGATGTATGGCTGTGCCTGGCGTGTTTGCATTGCTTTTTGCGAATGCGCGTTATCTAAGAGCAAGACGTCGTTTAAATAGATCGAGGGTGTCTTATGTATAATAATTTGTGGAAGGTTTTTAGCGGATGACTCCGACTCTGGGTAATCGGAAAAATTTATTGCACGTCCCGACGAGACCTTATTATGATCACTTGGTAAAATGTGAGCTATATCTCTGTCATGATTATTTATAAGATAACATGATATTGAATCATTAGATGTATTTTGAGAGTCTTTTGAAAATACTGACAAACTAGATAATTCAATAACCTTTTTGTTATATATGGGTGACGCACTGGGACTTTCATTTGAGGAACAACTATGGCTGGAAAAGCCGGATAAAGAGGGGTTTTTCGATTCGAGCAGCTCATCTTCTAGAGGGTCAAAAGTCCCAGCTGCAGCTCCTGGGTAAGTCATGGTTAATATGACGTCATGCAAAGTCAATTCGTCAAAAACTGCTTTTAAACGGTGGGGAAAATAGTAATGGGCTGTTATAAGGAATATGCTGCAAGCCACACACACTACGCCAGTCACGAGAACACTCCAAAAACTCCAGCCGTAATATAAAAGCAATGGTTTATTCCCAATTCCATTTTGAAGATTGAGCCATAAATGGCGATCCTCTTGATCAATTTGGTAGACGAGATCGATTTGATTGACGTAATAGGAAAAGGCATTTAAGTCTCCCTTTTGAGCCAAGGCACTAACGTAGACTAAATTAGAAGAAACCATTATGGTTCCTAGAATAAGAGTACCCGCCGCCGCTTCTAGCACGAGGGACTTGAGGTAAAGAAACCACGTTAAAAACAAGATTAAACAGCAGCTGATTAAAAGTCTCGTTGCCCGGTACCCAGCTTGACTAAATGTAGAACACCAGGAAATATCAGCACTGGAAAAATAGTATTTGAAGTAGCTGTTGGCCAAGTATTCTGACATATCCAACATCACGGCCGGCCACCCGGATTTCAGGCCATTTAAGTAATCATTTGAACAAGGATCCTTGTCACTTAAAATCAATTCAAAGTTATAAATCCAATTTGGCTCATCAATAGGTTTTTGGCGATTCATCCATAAAACATCCTGAACCAGTATTATTAGCTTGTGTTCATTTGTGCGGTGAGCGATAACCATGCCACTGACGTTGAGGCTCCTAAGCCCAACCGATATTCTCAAAGCTAAATAAGATGCTGGTATTTGGGATTCGTTCGAATGGTGGAATTCATGGATCATGGGTATGTCTATAGAGCCATTTATCCAATTTTTTTGTGTTGAAGCGCTGATAAGCAAGGATCCTAGAGCAAGGCAAAGGAAAATCTAGTATTTTGTATAATTAAACTGCATTAGAATTAAGAATATATAAATTAGTGTTGCTATTAAGACTTTCATATTGTAACCAAGGAAAATATTAATGGTAATAAGAAATTGATATTAAAAAAATGCTTTTAAAACTTTACTAAGAAATTTAGATCGAATATTTTAAGACCCTATATTTAGCTAATATGAGACGCTTTGTTTCTGTATATTAGACACTATGTGGTTTTCTTGTTTTAGGTGAGTTGTTAACTTTAATATTTAATAGCCTGATAAAGACTTTATAATTTTTTTAGGCTAATTAACTTAAAGCTAAGAATGACAGTCAACAATCCTTATTAATAAATTCTACTATTTTAACATTTTGAAAACATATTTTTAAACATTATAAGAGTGTTTGTTTGTTTAGATAAGATTGTGACAAGTTAAATAAAATTACTACTAGATAATATTTACCTTGACCCATCTCTTAATCATTTTGTTTTTCATGCCGGGTAAAATGGCTATAAAAGCCAGTACCAAAACCAAGAATACAAAATCCATTGCTACATGTTCCAAGTCAAACAAAGCTGGAACACGTCTTTCCTTATAAACCCTTTGAATTTTCCAACGTTCGGAATCATTCAAATTTTGGATGAAATTTGTAGGAGGTCGCTTCATAACGACAAATTTTTTAGCCAATTTTTTTAATATTCCTTAATTTCATGATTTTTCGGGGTATTATTAGAATTAAAAAATAAAGATTTAAGCCTGCATATTTTAATTGATTAAAAAATGTGCGGTGTGGTTATTTTAGAGAATCTACATTGAAAAGTTGACAACAGCCTTAGGATCAGTCGCGATTTGCCGTTGCTGTAAATCGATGTTTGCAAAAAAGAAAACAAAACAATAGCCGAATGGAATACGACATTTTATTTAACTAAAAGGTATACAACAAAAAAGCGTTGTGCAACTTTTCATAGATGACAATCACACTAAGATATAGATGAAATAATTAAAATAATTCGGATAATTTTTATCAATGGTTGAATGAATATTTATAATACAAACATATAACTTATAGAATACTACCGTAAAATAAGGGGTCGCACAAGGCTTATATGATTTCTGTCATACTTCAATTTAGCGCCATTTATATTAAGTCAAAATCGACTACAATTTTTCTTATCTAATATACCTGTTTTAGCCTCAATAGGTGATTTATATAGTTTTTTTATTAAGTTCCAAACAATTGAATAGTTTACTTTGAAAAAGTATTAATAATAATTTGACTCGTATTTATAAGAAAATACATTTTTCGTAAAGCTTATTCCATTAGTTATAATTACTAAGAGGTATAAAACTCTAATTACTTCGTAAATTTGAATATTTCTAGTTTTTATTAATATTCAATTATGAATAACATTGTTTCGCATTTTAATTTAAATATATGTGTGAACATAAATGAGGCGTGTATTAGCACAATAAATGCTGAATATATGAGGATCTTGAGTATTTATGAAATTATATTCAAACAATTTCCATAAATTTCATAAAACACGTATAACTTATTAATTATTTTCAATATATTCGTGAATTTGACGCTCAAAAGCGCAAAAGTCACTTAAATTGTAAAGATTCTTGCTAGGAATTATTTGTCGTAAATTGGGAGCCGTACTGACACCTGCCCCAAAGACTAATATGTTGGTATCTGCAAATATTTTTAGTAAAAAAGTTATCTTAAAAACATATTTTTCTCAATATATAATTAAAATCTAATTGTGCATCGTTAGATAAGGCAACTCTAATTTGTTTTTAAGACTCATAATTTTTAACTGTATTAAATATTAGCATAACATATATTTGAAATTTATAATAGGTAAGGTGTAAGAATTCAAAAAAATCTCTCGATATTTTTTTAAAAATGCATTACTTAAAATAAAAAAATTATTATTTGAATATACTTATTCTTAGCAAAAGTTCAATTTGATCCGCGATTCTAGCATTAAAACTTGCCAAATTGCCCCCATCACTGGCAATAACTACCATTTTACGGAGAGAAGGGTTGCTTAAGGCCGTAAATAAATTATAGGCCAATTCTAAACCGCGGTCCAATCCATTTCCAGTTCTTGTAACTAAACAATACAAAGGAATTTTTTAAATTTCTATTCATATGCAAGTTTTAATAATTTGTTAAAGTTTTAAAAGTTTTACATGTGATTCAATTTTATTAGCTTGAACTCTTATTCATAACCCACAAAAACTTACTTAAATGTAAATTGCTATTTTTCACGAAATTCTAATTAATCAAATTTTTATTAATTACAAATTTAAACACAATAAAAAATACACACCGTATTTATTAAATAATAAATCCATCCAACAAAAATTTATGTTTATAGAAATAAATTAGCTTTTTTAGAGTATTTATGTATACTTGATTGCTGATATGCTTGCATAGTGTCAATTGCGAATTTTCCTTGGTTTGTAAAAGATAATATCAACAGGTTGTTATTCAATGCACCGTTCTTTATGAAAGCTACTCTCGCTCCGTTGGCTACTAGATCTTTGCTACCGTGAAACACCTCTAAAAGATCCTGATAAATTAAAAAACTTTTTTTTATTTTTGAAAATTTAAGTAATTTTTAAAATTATAATAACATTTGTTTAATGTACGACAACATTTAGAGATAACAAATAAAATATCAACGCTTGGTATTTGTATTTGGAAGCATTATATAATTTCAGTCTTTTTACTTTATAAAGAACGTATGCTACACTTCTTAGATATATATAAATTAAAAAAAATAGGAAATTTAATTGTAATCCTTTAATAGAAACCTAAAAAATCAATTTGAATTTCAAAAAATGCATTTATGTTTAAAATTGTATATAAACCTTTAAATCATCGACCGAGCAACTATATTGTTTGCTATTTAGCGACACCGAACTGTCCGCAATGAAAATTATATCGATACCAGATCCGGCATTGTATATAGCTTTGGCGTTTGAAATAACTGAAACATAAATATGTTAATCAAAAAGTACTTGTAATTTTTGTTTATTTTGCATTATAAAAAATTTAAATAAAAATGAATTTTTACAAGCATTAGGATCTTGGGATAAAATTAAAGGAAATAACAAAAGTCCTGGAATAATGAAATAAAGCATGTTATTTTATTTAGGTTTTTGATGTTTAAGCATTTATATATGAATATTTGTTATAGATGTACGTGTGTTAAAGCACGCAACAAAACAAGGAATTAAAACTGTTTTGGACAATTTGGCTGGAGGTAAGTTAAAATTTTGCCAAATATATTCAATACTTTCATCCGAATGACAAAAATATTTGATCGCCTTTATTGGGACTATTCCAATTCACAAACGCAACCAAAATTAACGATAATTAATCGTTAACAAATAATCTAAAAATATCCATAGTGGCTTATTTTATAAAACATAAGAAAGATACTTTTTAGGCGATAGCTTAGTTAACATAGCACATTTCCTTCAAATTCTGATATTTTTAAGCACTTAAATACATTAAGAGCATAGAAAGACATTTTTTAATATTGGAGATTTAAATGCCTTACGTTAATGGCTAAGCAGTTTATTATCGGAACTCGAGCTTTGGTGCGAATTGAACCAATGTGAATAAGTTGTTTTTCAGATTCGAATAGGAAGTTGAGTAATTATGGGTACTGCTGTCCCTCCCGATTCAGATACATGCACGGGCGGTCCCAAGCCTCGTTAAGTCCTCCCTCAGTCTCGACTTGGATTCTATATCCGGGACAGGGGTTTAGGCGTAAATTAAAAAATATCAGTTTAGCCCATTTATTAAAAGAACATTATTTGATATTTACTATGCACATACTAAGTTAAATTTCTTTACGTCAAACTGTTTGAAAGTAATAATTTATATATCATACATTTATCACGAAATGGTTACATTCTTATACCCAATAGGAGTCTATTTTCGCTATGATGTAGATTTATGGATATTCTCGCTATGATCTAGGATAAAATTTACACTAGAAACTATTATATTATAAAAATGTAGTGTTGAATGGCGGGGCACCATAGTGAGGGGTGGGCAAATTATAGAGTAATATCTCTACTACTGAAGGCACCTATCTGAAACAGTATTTCATATCTATAGAGTAAAGATCGAGGAAGTTCATCAACATCCCGAATAAGGAAATCTTAAATTTTTATAAAAAAAAAGTAGATGTAACGTTGTTCGAGGATGGAAAGCCTGTAGGGCTAGCTTAAAACTTTGGTAGTAGCAACATACGGCAAGAAATCAATATACTTAAAATGGGTTGGTATTAAAGTATGGTGGCTAGGAAGGGAGAGTTTAAAAAATAACAGGTTCAATTCAGATCGATCAATTCCTTGTTATGGTTATGGTGATGGGGCGCCTTAGGTTAAAATTTTATATGGGACTTAGTAGTATGTAGGTGAAGGCGAATTCCCATTGTAATGTTAGTTTCTAATGACACGTATATATAATGTATCGGATTCCAAACATCATATCATAAAATATGTTGAACGGAGGTTGGGAGAGGAGAGTTAAGAAAATAAAGCCAAAACTCATAATTAGGGTCACCAATTAAGGTGTGTTATGTATTGGTGCCTATAAAACGAAGGACTGGTTGTTCCTTATGAGAAAGATTTATGTATAGCGATGGTAAGATGGTTATCATAAAATTTGCAAAGAAATAATGTAATGGTGATATATTAAGAATCGATAAATGACAAAGAAACATAGGCTAATCTAAATCAATCAAAAACCTGGTTGAATTATTTATTAAAATTTATTTGCTTAAAACGCTCCAAGTGCATAGCAGGGGACGAAATCTTATAAAGGCTATAGCGCGGTAACATATATTTGAATATACGCGTAGTCATTTGAATACACCTTAGTTTACACCGTACTTTATCTCTTATTTGATTACTACTTTTATATATGTCCTTCGCTATGTGTATATAAAGCCTTATCCACCTAATAAAACAGCCTTTGTCTTTGACTTAGTCTCTTGGTTTAAAATCGGAGTTAGTGTTATACGGGAGCCTAGAATACGGGAGTTTAGGCTATATGCCGGCCGGCCAATTCGTTACATTTGGCGACTAAGATGGGATGCTCCATAATGAGTGCCGCTAGCCTTTGTTAATCAAAATGACCAAGAAGAAGCCCGATGTGGATTCAAAATTCGAATAAGATTCTGGAAATTCCCTTGGTTGGGTTAGAGATATTACACCATATGATTCAACAAAAAATATTGATTATTTATATCAATTAGAATTAATCTTTCGTCTTAGAAAAATTGACGGAGATTTGAGAAAATTTGTGTTGCTAGCTTATATAGGCACGACCCACCTCAGTTAATTTAATGTTTAAAGTCAAATTCATCCAGAGGATATAAATAAATTACATCGGGATAAAAATTATCCAACTAGGAATTTGACTTAATAATTATAATACTTTTTCAAGAAATGTTCTTAATCTTAGCACCTTTAGGAACAACAAGGAAATAGTATGATGTATGGTTAGACGTCCGTATGAGTATCAATGCCCACTGTCTACCCTCAAGGTTAAAGTATATTCAAATGAAGCTACACTAAATTACTCCACCCTTTAAGCGAAACCTTGAGGGTAGACAGTGGGCACCGATACTCATACGGACGTCTAACCATACATCATACTATTTCCTTGTTGTTCCTAAAGGTGCTAAGATTAAGAACTTGAAAAAGTATTATAATTATTAAGTCAAATTCCTAGTTGGATAATTTTTATCCCGATGTAATTTATTTATATCCTCTGGATGAATTTGACTTTAAACTTTAAATTTACTGAGGTGGGTCGTGCCTATATAAGCTAGCAACACAAATTTTCTCAAATCTCCGTCAATTTTTCTAAGACGAAAGATTAATTCTAATTGATATAAATAATCAATATTTTTTGTTGAATCATATGGTGTAATATCTCTAACCCAACAGAATTTCCAGAATCTGATTCGAATTTTGAATCCACATCGGGCTTCTTCTTGGTCATTTTGATTAACAAAGGCTAGCGGCACTCATTATGGAGCATCCCATCTTAGTCGCCAAATGTAACGAAGTGGCCGGCCGGTATATAGCCTAAACTCCCGTATTCAAGGCTATATACCGGCCGGCCACTTCGTTACATTTGGCGACTAAGATGGGATGCTCCATAATAAGTGCCGCTAGCCTTTGTTAATCAAAATGACCAAGAAGAAGCCCGATGTGGATTCAAAATTCGAATCAAATTCCAGAAATTTTCTTGATGTAGTCTCTGGTTTAAAATCGGAGTTAGTGTTATACGGGAGCCTAGAATACGGGAGTTTAGGCTATATACCGGCCGACCACTTCGTTACAATATTCTACTAGCTGTGCCCGGCCAAGCGTTGCTTTGGCTCAGTCCTTAAGTGGTTAAATAAGTATAACCTATTAATAAGACTTATCTAATATGGAGTCGTATATGAAATAATTTAAAATGTGAAAGGTCCGAATGCTAATGCAAATAAATATCCATAATATTTATTTAAAAGCGATATAAAATATTTATCAATAATTCATAAGAGTATATAGGCATTAAAATATAAAAAGTTAATAATGATGTATGGGTAATAAAGACCTGTATGAAGATTTTGGCTAAAAGTATAATGTAAAAAATGATTTAAATAGTAAAATAAAACCTGCAAGGGAAAGTTGATGGATAAAGGGTAAATCAAAGATAGGTCTTATGAAGAATAAGGTAATACACGTACAGTATTATTGCTTCTTGTGAATGTCTCGTCAAATTTGGTTATAGTACTCTGGCGTAATAAAAAGGGGAGAAATGCTAAAAGAAATATAAAATTATAGAATTTAAAAGGTGATTATACGTGAGTAAAATCAATGGGCTTTAATGATAATTGCTAAAAATTATGAGTGGACAAAGAGAAATAATACTAACTTTAATTATTCATGCAGAAAAGTTGTGAGGCGTTATAAAGAGGGTTGTAGGTTCGGCTAAGAGATGCTTCGCAGCTTAACTTCTGCCTTAGAAAGGAACAAATTGCTATAATGCTTGGGGATAGACAATATTTTTGGTCATGTTATTTTCTGTGCAGATATAGAGATTTAGTGGATTGCCGACGCGCGAACATGCAACATATAATTGTCCATGTGAGAAACAATCTGTTTCTAAATCGATTCCACAAATTGCAAGGGACTGGCCTTAAGCTTTGTTAATGGTTATAGCAAATGCGTGTTTGAAAGGAAATTGCAATCTTTTAAATTCAAAGAGCATATCTGTTGGAATTAAAGGGATCCGTGGTATGAAGACATCTTCCCCCGTGAAAGGTCCAGTCAAAATCGTGGCCTCAACAACGTTGCACATTAAGCGTTTAATAGCAATACGTGTGCCATTGCAAAGTTTTGGCTGATATTGCGCAACATGATAATCGGTACCCCAATTTTCAAATGCAAAACGTGTGGTGGTATGCCTGGAAGATGCAAATTGTTTGCAAAAAAATTATTAGAGTAAAAATGTAATATTTACAAAAATCAGTAGGCAAAAATATAATGGTATTACCTGCCAATCCTTTGTAGTGGTATATTAAAATAGTGCAAACTGCCAATCCTTCTTAGTGGTATTTTCTGCAAATAGGGCAAATTGTCTGCAAAAAAATTATTAGAATAAAAATGTAATATTTACAAAAATCAGTAAGTAAAAATATAATGGTATTACCTGCCAATCCTTCTTAGTGGTATTGGGCAAAGTTCTTAATTTAAAAAAAATTGATGGCAAAAATACTCTTTTAAGAAACCGGAAAAGTGATTCTTGAGGCCCTCGTTGTTTCTTATAATAACATTTACACAATAACATTTCGCCCGTCAAAAGCTTATTATGTAAACGTATAAAAGAGCGCGCGTTATTTTTATAATATGAAATTTTTGATGTTTTGCGGTTTTTAATTATTTATTTGTCAAAAATATATGTAAAGTTTCACCAAGTTGAATAGAAAATAGAGAAATATGTGACAAATGAATGGTTAAAAACATTTAAAGCAATGATTAACAGTCTAAGCTAAGGCAAAATAATAATTAAATAAGCGTTGTGATTGTAGTCCGCTAGATGGCGGTATAGACTACCAAAAAACATGGTTCCCGCTGTCGCAGGTTGATAAAAAGTATTTATAAACCATCTACAATGCTAAGGCAATAATCTGGCCAAATTTGGTGGCAATTGAGAGCTTTAAAGTTATTAGCGTTCAAAAAAAGGGACTTAGATTTTTGTATATATAAGGTAATTGTTATTTATCGGCTTGAAACTTTTTTTGCCCTGCTAGATATGAGTCAACTTTACATCTCAGGTTATATACTCAAATACATATTTAATCTAACTTTGTTTATTTATTAAACTGCAGCTTGCCCAACCCTTTATATATCTAAATCCTTGATTCTATAATACTTTTAAAATGCTCACATTTTTGTCACATATATAAGATATAGGTAATCACACACTCCGCTACATTTGTATTTTAAAACTTTTTCAAAACTACCAGAAATATCACTTTGCCATCGATTTTTCTAAAATGTAGCTAAACCTTGAGAAGAAGTTGCATCTATAAAGGAGTGGCATTTATTGGGAAGTCAGATGGGTTTACGAAGGCTTCTTTAAACTTAAAGGTGCTTTCATGCAAATCTCGTCTTTTAATCAATGCTGATTAAATTGCATATTTTCCACTTAAATTAATTGATTAATTTTTATTTGATCGCATTTAAAGTGTTGTAACACTGAGAATTTAGCAGTTCAAGATTTAATAGTATTTTTATCCATGGTAATTGTTTTAATCTCAACCATTGAACTTAAAGATGATGGATATTTTCGTTTACAAACATAGGGTAAGATTGTTAAGTATAGATTTATAAATACAAAAATAGTAATTGAACTTGTAGTTATAAACACCACAGGCTTTCTAAACCAAACATTTATAGCTTGGTTAGCGGGTTTTATGTGTCTTATTTTATCAAAATTCCTGTGTATAAGACTTATATACAGCTTTAATAAGGTGATGATTCTTGTTGGACATGTGATGTTATTCAAAATCTATTATGAGTTTTTTTTGTTCACATTTCCTTAAAACATCCTTACAATTTTATAAGTCATTATAATTTAGCGGTAGATAAAAGGTGTGTAAGTAAGAACATCTTATATCTTTTAAGACCCACAATAGATGCCGTATGCATGGGCGTAGCCAGGATTGGAATCAAAGGGGGGCAATAATATTTAGTCATAATTTGATAAAATTTATGAGCTTTTTTGGATATAGAGGGGGCAGCCACCCCTCCCTTCCACTCCTTGTTTACGCCCATGGCCGTATCTATTAGACGGTATGTTATAGTTATAACGATTACCTTAGTTACGACTTTAGATCTATTCATATTTACCACGTTTGTAAAATTGAAATTATTATTAGTGGTAGATATAGTCAGGGTTATATTTTATAAGCCCCTATAAATTTGAAACTGTATGTTGGATAAAATATATGCAACAAGTTGACAGTGTATACACTTATTAGATATTTTATTTAATATAAATGATATAGGAGTGCAAGCATAGACTAATAAGTCTATGAGTGCAAGCGAGTAAGTAGTAAGAAAGCGTGAAACACATGCTTATATAATCGCGAGCTTTAAGAAATAATACGATTAAGTCAAATAACGTTTAGGAGAGAATTTAATGTAGTATACCGCGAGCTATACGAAATAATACGATTAAGTCAATTAACGTTTAAAAGTCAATGCAATTAGTATACCCCAAGCTATATGAGATAATACGATTAGTTTTTACACGCTTCCCTCTGATCTTGGTGTCTAATTGACTTTTTTATGGCGTTAGTGATCATATGTGGCTACCCGTCAAGCCTTAAAACATGCTTTTCTAATAATTTAAAAAATTACCTAAAAGATGTGACAGATCTGCAGGTCAATGTCATCAATGATGATAACTATATACAGGACAAAAACGACACATACAAAAGTAGGTTTGGTTTAATATTAATATACTTAAATTAGACTTGAAAAGAGAAATGGAGTTTAGACAGACTTTAAAATCTGCTGTTAAAACGTATACTAAAAACTAACTCGTTTATATATATTGTATATACTACATTTAGGAATTTAAATGATAAAACAATACTCATATTAGATTCAACAAATTATATCAAAAGTAATTTGTTTAATATCACAATGGCATTGAATAGGCTATAGGTATGAGTTGTACTGCCTAGCAAAGTCCTTGGGATTAAAATATTGTGTGGTAAATCAATGTGTTTTTTGTAAATATTATGTTAAAAGATATATTGTTGTATTACAAAGGAAGATGTGATATCAATTAATAATAAACGGTCAGATCGTCCCTATGACAAAAACATGTACGAAATATTTTATTTGTTCTTAAATTCAATGATGGTTTTTAATCATAATTGATTTTGTGTTAATAAACATAATGAATGTAACAAGCATTATATGTATAAAAACGTATAAGTCTCTTTCATGTTTTGGTCTAAAATTATCAGTTATTTATTTGATAATCCTTAATTTTTAATACTGAAGGAAACATTTTTAACAAAATATTTTATCTACAAACCAAATGTTTCTTTTTTAATAAATAGACTTAATGAACTAATGTGCAGATTTGAGGAGCCTAGTTACAACAATAGATGGGACATGCCATTGTTCATAGTAGATCCCAGGCGGGATGATATTGATTTTAAAGATATATATGACACTATTCTACTCAAAAATGTGACATTAAAACCAAATATAGCAACTCAAAATCAAACTCTGCCCTTAAATTACTTACAAGAAGTTGATCAAAAGACTCAGGAAATTGTTAAAGTAAGTATGTTTTATTAATAAAAATAGAGTTAAAAGTCTGAAAATGTTTTTGAACTTTTGTTAAGCCCGTCATGTCTGTATAAAGATTTTTATGGGTCAATGAGAGAGAATATTTTATTTGTTGTAAGGCTCAAAAAGGAATGAAATTTACCATAACCTTGTCTATATTCTACTTTATTTTCTTAAGGTTTTTAAGTCTGTTCAAATTAAATAAATTGTATTTTAAATTCAAAAACGATAAAATTTCCTGATATAATTTTAACCTTATAGTTGTCTATAGGTTCTCCAGCCATTTTAACTATTCAAATTATTTAAAAAACTATATTTTTCTAGTAAAGAATGGAAATTATTTTAATTTTTGTTGAAATTGAAATATATAGGTTGTGGAAATTATGTTACTGTTAAATAATGCTTCAACACAAAATTTAAGTAGTATGTATATATATATATATAATTAAAAAAAATGAAATTAGAAAATAATTGAAGCGCAACAAATGGGAGAAAATTGCGTTAAAATTGGCCGAAATGAAAGCCCAGCCTTATGTTTACCTAAGATATACACTATCATGGAATTATATAAAATCCGCCGAAATTTTATAAACATGATGAACAACAATTTTTCATCAAAAGTACAAGACAGTTCTGCTAATATCCTTAACAATGTGCCACAGATATTTATACAATTTATAACCGAATCTAAAACCACATGATGTTATACTATTTATCATTGACTTTTTGGTACTACCTTAAATAAAAACAATAGCTTGAAAATACTGTGCAACTTTTTTGATTATTAGATGTAGTATAGATTTGTTTTGAGCCCCTTTTTACACTTAAGCACCATTTTTTTATGTTTTAACTGGACTTTTATTTTTTCAGTGTTCAAATGCTATAAACTATGGACGAATGAACTATAAAGGTTTGAGGCTTGCTGCAAAGAAATTTAGTAATAATTAATAAATCACAACATTTAATTGTTTTTACAAAATACAATTTCAAAATCCTAAATTACCAACACTTTATAACAATTTTTACTGTATTATTTTATAAAAATATACATTGTCTAGATATTAAAAATTAAAATTAATTTCAGCATATATACCATTAATAAGAATTTGTTATAAAATTATTTTATAAAAAATATTTTTAAAATGAATCATATTTAGTGATTATAGTTTTAATACAGTAAAAATATTATTATTTTTTTTCATTTTATGATTAGCATAAAATATTTCATAGCTAGAACAACTAAACCTAATACCTTTTCAATTTATTTGGGGTTTGCATGACGTTAATTATTATGATAATTTAAATATTTATTTTGCCACTAATTATATAACTAAATGTTAGGATCAACACTTTAATCGAATGGTGGAATGGATAAAGAAATCTGTAGTGTAGCTTCATTTGAATATACTTTAGCGCGGTCACAGATATTTGAATATACGCGTAGTCATTTGAATACACCTTAGTTTACACCGTACTTTATCTCTTATTTGATTACTACTTTTATATATGTCCTTCGCTATGTGTATATAAAGCCTTATCCACCTAATAAAACAGTCTTTGTCTTTTGACTTAGTCTCTTGGTTTAAAATCGGAGTTAGTGTTATACGGGAGCCTAGAATACGGGAGTTTAGGCTATATACCGGCCGGCCACTTCGTTACAAAATCCAATAAGATAAATTCAGGATGGCTCAAATGGAGAGACTTGACAGGCGTTCTGTGTGACAAAAACATCCCAAGAAGACTAAAAGGTGCACTGTATAAATCCATCATACAGCCAACAGTCCTGTATAGCTCGGAATCATGGGTTATACGTAAAAGGGAAGAGCAGCGTTTTGCGGCCATGGAGATGAGATAAGCGAAATGAAGAAATAAGAAAAAATTTGGTTAATACATCTATTACGACTGTAATAACCAAGGGAACTACCACTTGTGATAATCAAATGATGGGACTTCCTTTTATTGACAACAACAATGGTTTAAATAAAATAGGACGACTGTCAGATATAATTCCGAGAAATAAATAAGGCACAAGTAATAATTAAATATAAATTGGGCGATGGCCGTGAGTTTAATCCTTGAGTTTAATCGTCTACGTATAGGGGAGGTAGGGCGTATGACTTTTGTGGTTGGATCGCTAACCACGTTACTGCACACCGTTCGACGTCTGCATCTACTTAGTGCACGTCTATTTACATAACGAAATACATTAGCGTACCGTTCGACGTCTGCATCTACTTAGTGCACGTCTATTTACATAACGAAATACACTATACCTTTATTAATTTATCTCTAACCTCTATAATAATACTCATTTGAATAAGCATAAAAAAAAAGTAACTCCAACTACCACACCTTCCCTTTTTACCTCCTCTGGCACCTCTCTATGCTGGCCCAGGGACAGTTGTCGTAGTGCCTCCTCTGCACTCAGCGACGATCCCACACTACTCGTTGGCACGGCCTCACTCGCCCTTGGTATTACCTCAGGAGTAGCCTGAGGCCCGTCACTTAATTGTGCCGCGCCTGTGCTTCTACCTGTACACAAAGGCAATACGTGCCAACGACGGCACCCATTACACCTTCTACGGGGTCTGCCCATAGGTCCCCCATGTTGCGGACCCCTATTCGGACCAGGTACGCCCTGCATACTCGTCGGTGGTGGTTCGAACACCGCCACTATCCTAGGGAGCCCATCCACCCCGATTATCACTGTCAAGTGGATAGGGCCTGGCGGGCGAATGACCGCCGTTCTTCTTACCACCACCTCAACCGAGCACCAGGATAGCTGTAATCGCATCTAAATATAAAAATATTAGACATCGTGCATCAATAATTGCTCCAAATGTCTTACTTCCTCTTTCTGACTTTCTAAAAGTCTTACTTTATAAATTTTATGCCCAATATGATTAATAACCCGTGCCAAAACCCACATTGGTTCACCTGCATAGTTACGTGACCACACTAGCTGATTTATCTTAAAGCGAGGGGTAGTCGTTAAAGTATTGTTATCATTATGTGATTCTAACAAAAAATCAGGCGGATATCTTAATTTACGTTTAAGAAACTCTTTGCCTACTAATAAACGATCTGGATACCTAGGAGACATGTTATGATACAATCTATAGAGCCAGGTACCGTCCTTACCAGACTGAGACAACCTAATCCATTTTTTAACTATACCTACATATCTCTCAACCTGTCCATTAGAACTTGGATGATATGGTGGTGTAAATATATGTCTTATTTTCCACTGTTCACAAAATTTATTAAAATCGGCGCTAGTAAATGCTCTGCCATTATCGGTTACTACGCACCTTGGAAAACCATAAGAACTAATTAAATCCTTTAAAAAATTAATTGTTACCAGGGTGGATATATTAAAAACCTTTCTAAACTCAGTCCAACCCGAAAAAGCATCTACAATTAAAATATAGCGTTTTTTATCAAGTTCGAAAAAATCAATGTGTATGCGATCCCAAGGTTCACTAGGACGTGTCCATCTCGCCGCTTTGTCTTTGCGAGGCATCGTCTTTGCCTTGCACCATTCACATTGTCGAACCAGTCTTTTAATGCCTTTCGTCATTTTTGGCCACCAGACATACCTTCTAGCTATGTCTTTCATCTTTGTAATACCTGCATGCCCTTCATGAAGTACCTTTAAAACATCCTCACGTAGCGCGGTAGGTATGACAATTTTTTCATTTCGTTTAATTACGTTATCCTCCAAATAAAGCTCGTTAAGTACATGTTTAAAAGCTAAAGGAACCGAGAGACTATCCTCGATACCCAATGGTCAATGACATTATAAATGTTTGATAGATTTTTAATAACCGGCCCACCAATTCACTAGAGGGCCAATTAATCTAATCCAATTCCACCCCATAATATTATCTATTTTCTCATCGATAACGAATAACTCTAATTTCAAAACTTCCTCGCCTGCACATACTCGAACTTTAGTACTTCCTAAAATTTTGAGATTCGACCCGTCTAACTGTTTAACTAAAACATGACTTTTATTGATAGTTTTACAAGGTAAAAACTTTAAAAAATTACATTGACTTATAACTGAGATAGAGGCTCCAGAATCTACTAAAAAATTTATTTGCATACCTTCAATATTTAAATTAACCACCGGAGTTTGTGAAGAATTAAAAAAATTAATATAAACAATCTTAGTGTTGTCCGCGCCAATCCAGCATCAATTAAAGTTACGCGGCCCAGGATTAACAGAATTATCCTGCGTGGCTCTATTTTCAAAATTACCCGGAACAACCTGGTTATCATTGTAAAAATGTCTATTATCATAAAACCTTCTATGGGGTTCTCGCGACTGCGATCTATATCTAACATGCGCCCTGTTATTTTCAAAGTTACGGCCTACATTACAGTTGCGCCTTATGTGCCCTAACCTATCGCAATTGAAGCAACGCGGGACCGAGGACTTAACTCTGTAAACCTGTTCTACGCGCTGTAGTTTAATTATCAAAAAAGTTACAATTATAATTAGTACAACAATTATAAAAAACATCTTTTCATTCACTACAAAATTGATAAAATTAAATGACGCTTTCGGCCCAAACATGATAATTAAAATAAGATCAGTAAAAGAAATTATATTTATATCGTTGACCTCAACAATTCAATTTACTTACTGTCCAACCAAACGAAGGACTTTATCAAACAAGGTGATAAAAATAAGATAGACCGATCAAAAATAAAGAAAATCAATTTATAGTGTTGACATTAATAGTTTAATTAAAGTCCATCTAAATGATGTACTATAAAGGCTAATCACGAATATTAATATTAATATTATAATAACTAATAAAGATTTCTCCATTATTACCAAATAAAAAAAAAACTTACGTTGTCCTTTTTTCTCTTGTTTTGTATGAACAATCGACGTTTAGAGCCTCGAGTCTTGAAAGTCGAGATTTTTAAAAGCAATTCGGCAATTCGCTTGTCCTTCGCGGTTCCTCGTGCTACCAATTGTAATAACCAGGGGAACTACCACTTGTGATTGATGGGACTTCCTTTTATTGACAACAACAATGGTTTAAATAAAATAGGACGACTGTCAGATATAATTCCGAGAAATAAATAAGGCACAAGTAATAATTAAATATAAATTGGGCGATGGCCGTATGTTTAATCCTTGAGTTTAATCGTCTACGTATAGGGGAGGTAGGGCGTATGACTTTTGTGGTTGGATCGCTAACCACGTTACTGCACCGAGAGAAGAAAAATATATATGATTAACATGCAATGTAAAATTCAGCCTTATAACACAGTCGAGGCTCCTCTCAATTTGAATGAGGGATGCCGACCGTTCGACGTCTGCATCTACTTAGTGCACGTCTATTTACATAACGAAATACATTAGCGTACCGTTCGACGTCTGCATCTACTTAGTGCACGTCTATTTACATAACGAAATACACTATACCTTTATTAATTTATCTCTAACCTCTATAATACTCATTTGAATAAGCATAAAAAAAAAGTAACTCCAACTACCACAACGACAAAGCTCCTAACAAATAGACAAAGATGGTATGGCCATGTCGAGAGAAGGGACGATAGCTACGTCGGAGTGAAATCGAGAAGATAAATTTCGCAGGAAAACGAAGGAGAGGAAGACCTAAGCTTACCTGGATCCATAAGGCACGATATAAAATTCCACAAGATAAAGAAAGATCTATGTAAATATAGAGACAAATGGAAACGAATGCTTTAAGGACTGACCACCAGCCTAGGTGACAAACAGTCATAGTGAGAAGGGACTGGTGTTTAAAAACTAAATTATAACTCTGTAAGACATTTTATCTCCTTTAAATAAATGAATTAATATAGAGGCATTTTTTTATAGTTGCTTGCTGAGAGCTGGGTAGGGGTGTGTTCAGGACTTCAAAGGGGTGTGTGTATCAATAAATATGGGGGCAGAAAAGTCGATTTTTATAAAGAAATAAAAAGAAAACCCCATTTTTTTGCTAAAATAATACAGGTGCCATGGGCGTACCCCTAAATGACGAAAACAATTTTTTCAATGCAAAAACCCTGTAAAATTAAAATAAATTATGTTTTGCCCCCCCCTAGTTGAACTTTTAAACGTTTTGCCCCCCCCCCTTAATCCAAAATCTGGCAGCGCCCATGACAGATGCTATTAGTTTACATTATTGAACTTAATTTCAAGTCATATGAATAATAAGTTTGATTTTATAGCATTTCAAACTCTGAACTCTATTATCTCAGTTCGGAGTTTTGTGCAGATAGATCATTCCGATTCTCACGTATCAGTATATAATTAAAGTTATGTAAACCTCCAGTTATTAAAATAATTGATAAGATATAATAAGACCCAGTCCTCCCTAATATTGTATAAATCCTTTTTGATAATTTAATATATTTGAACTATTCTGATATATGTGATATTTAATGCCTTTTATGAATTTTTTAACTTAGATTAAAAGGTGAAGTAAAATGTCGCAATGGTCTAGCTAGGTGGATGTTGTGTTTGTTTCTTGTAATGGCATTAATATTTATTAGTTACCTCTATAAGAACTAATAAAATTTTTTTATAATTTTTAGTTTTTCTTTTACATTCTCCGTATAATTTGTAATTTATACCTAATTAATAATTAATGCTGGAATAAAGAATTTAAATACTTTTCGCTAAGCTTCACTAGTAAAAAAGTAACCATATAATATATATACACTAATACTACATTAAAATGCTAAATAAATATAAAACAAGTTTGATAATAATTATTCGTAGTGATTTATGTAACAAAATCAATTGGCAATAATCGTATGATAATTTAAATAACGGATGAATAATATCACAGCCGCGTATCACCATCGCACTTGTTCCTTGTATTCACTTTTAACGCTAAGCCGTTTCATAGATTCATAACCAAGTATTATAAAAAATGAGTATATAATCGATTGGGTACAACGGGCGGATAAACCTTTCTTAAAAATTCCGAACCTTTCTTCCTCCCATAACGTTTTGATCGTAGCTGTGTATGAGAGACGATTCACCTATTAACCCAAACAATAAATATAAGTTTTGCATTCAAGAGTTTTCAAGAAATAATAATTCAACTCAATAATTAATGTTTTGGCAGGTCCCTATAAATTTACAAGTGTAAAAAATATAACTGTATTTAAAAGGCAACATCTTTGATATAAACATATGCATAGCTCTATAAAATTACCCTGCTAGAGATGGCATATCATGCAATTTTCTATATCAATTATATTTATCTGAATCTAGTTGCAAGGGGAAGGGGTTTTAACATTTTTATTGCATTTTTTAATATATATATGTAGAGCACTGCAAAATGAAAATCTTTCTGCCCGAGCCCGACGTTTCAATTTTTATTTTGCCCGAGCCTTAACGACTTTTTATTATTGGCCCGACCTGAGCCCAACCCATTTTTAAAATAAAAAAATTTTACTATCCATATAAATACATAATGCATTAAATTGTTACTCTCTTAATTAACTAGGATAAGTTTGGAATAAAATTTTCATTTTTGCTACAATTTATTCAGCTAATAATTTAGAACTAGAAATCTAACTTTATAATCTAACAGTTCCAAATAAAAACTTTTTAAAATATTTCATTATTTTATTTCTAAAATAACAGCTACTATGAATATATTTAAATACTAGAATAAGATTTGCAATTTCGGTCAAAATATTATAATAGACAAGGGAAAAAGCTTAAAGCATGGAAGCTATATTAGGTATGGTGTACAAAGATAATTATTGAATATCGAGTTAAGTTTGTTTAAATCATATTTTATAAAAGATTAGTCTGCTTTAGTCAATTTGAACAGGGCACGCGAGCTTGGGCCAGACTTTGGGCGGCCCGTGCAGGGCTCTATATATATGTGAATTATGGCAAATTTTAAGGAGGACTAGTTCTTCCTCTAAACCCTTCCCCCCCCCCACACCACTTTTGAAAAAACCTGTATTTAATTAATACTAGCCTAAAGCCCTTTATGTAACAAAAATGTAGACAATCCACATTCAAATGATCATCAAAACAATTTTACAATTATATCATTGGTTCACATGAAAAAATATAATCTCTAGTTTAGACTATAATATATATAAACTAACACTTTTTATTAACTAAGATTGTATGTTTGAGCAAATATTTTAAAAACATGGTATGAATGATTTTTACCTGTATCCTAGCTCTGATGATATCAAGGGGGTTTGTGCAAAAAGCAGCAGTAACACCTGCCATTGGGGCAGCCATGCATTGTAATAACAAATGGGAGACCCAATTGGGAAATGCATTGGAAAGAAGGTCTTAAGAAATACAATAAAAATCAAGAATTTATTTTTGTAACAAACTTATTACAAATATTGTTTTCTGACTTACTACAATATGACTGATAGCTTGACCACCAGATGGCTGAGTTTGGAACATAAGATGCCAATGAAGCAAAATATCCTCTATAAAATCCAGGAAAACCATCTGTTCTTTGAAAAATTAAAATAAACAACTAAATATAAGTTTACTTATATATAGTTGATATAATGGTTTTAGTCAAGCCCACTCGACTGTTTGTAAAATTGAATTCAATATTTAAAGGATCTGAACCATAAATTTGTTGGCTTTTTCGAATCTGGCCTATAATCATCATATGCTGTGATATTACATCACATGGGACAAGAATTGTTTGGTTTATAAGAGATGCACATCCACCTGCCACAAATGCTCTATCCTTGCTATTTTGAATATTGGTGTAGTTTTTCAAAACATGTCTTACACTTTCATAAGTTGTTATATAAAAGAGACCAGAAAAAACCTGGATGGAACTTATAACAAAGCCTTTGTATAGACCAGGTATTCCCTCATATTTAAAAATATTTTTATAAGCATCCCAAGTGCCAGTATAAACTTCTTTTTGTCTTTGAAGTTGAATCCGAGTTTTTATGACACTAAATGGATATAATAATGTTCTGACACTGAATGAGGACAAAAACATCAGAGGATATAATTTCCATTTTTCCATCATGTGCCATTCGATAGTCTTTATACTCTGCAAATTTTCTTCCTCGTAATACATTCTGATTCATTTATGGCTTAAACTTTTACATATGAGGATATAAAACAAGTGTACAATTGGCCGCGGTACTAATAAAAAACGAATAACACTGGACAACAAACATTAGAAAAGAACAACAACTTTTTATAAAGTTTTAAGCACGAAGATTTGGTTTCTGTATGTCAAGTTTCAAATAAAGGGTTCAAAACTGCAAAAACAAGCGTTTTTGCCCGCTTTTAAAGATGCCTTTTGCAAAAATAATTCGATTTAGTTTGTATATAAAATAATAATAATAGATAACTCGGGCCTTCGGCCCTCGTGGGAAGGCGGAGGAGGGGAAGGGAAGGGGGGTCGACTCATCTATACTCTCTATAAATGTATCATATTTGCTATGCAATTTATGGGCGAGAAAGGTGAGAAGGGGCGAGAATGCCTATAGGGGGTGTTAAATGATTAATTAATTATTTATACAAATTTTTCATCACTTTGGCCAGTGGCGATATTTTCTAATGGTTAGCAGACAGTCAACTGGTATTAACAAGAACAAAATATTAATTTAATTTAAAAAAAAAATTCCTTTTAGTTTTAAAAAAGGGCTAAATTCTGAAACTACCCGTCCGATTCGCTTGAAACTTTACCCGTAGGTGCCCAGGGTGGCCAGGGGTGAAATAGCTTTTAGGAACGTAGGAAGAGGTAATTATTAATTTAATCTTTTTCCCTTTAAATATAGTAGGCCTCTCATATATATGTGGTATATAAACTCCCAAAATTAGTAAAGAATCTACATTACTTTCGTAAAAATCATTAAATTTGGCCTATGCTCATGCATATATAAAATAAATATGTCAATATCTTAGTAAGCCATCAGAATAAAAAGGGGAAAAAGAGTTGTCAGGGGGATTTGACAAAATTTTGAAATCATTATTATTCACACAAAAGGCCTTGTTGGTCATTTTTTACGGCTAAAGATTTACCTGCCCTACACTAATTATAAATTTAGATTAAAACCAAACCCTTAAGTATGTTTTAAAGATTGATAAAAATATAAAGATCAGAGACCTCTATCATTTGCAAATTCGATTTAACCTAACCTAGGATTAAAATATTTACCAAAATCAATTTACCCTATAATTAATTTCCAATTCCATTTACCCCACCCCCCTCGTGAATATACAATATTCAATATTAATAAATAAATAAATAGATATACGGACAAAGCTGAACTTTTTGTTAATTTTTAATTAATTACAACAGCATAAACGAAGTGCAGTAAAATATTGCAAATATCTTAAATTGTTATTAAATAACTAACCAAAAATTTTGCAATATTAATTATAATAAGTCATAGGCGTAGGCACCATTGCAATTAAAGGGGGGGGGGGCAATAATGATTTAAGGAGGGATAAAATTAACATTTTTTTAACAATAAATGCGTTATTCACTCAAATTTGGTGCATTTTGTTCCTAAAAACTTCGCAGCCCTTTAATTGAAGAAAAATACCAAAAACTAGTTAAATAATTAAAATAGTAATTATAATTAAAAGAGGAAATCTTTGAGAATATATGTGTTAAAATGACAGCAATTAATACTAAGGTTGACTTTTACTGAGATCGCGGCAGGGTAGTGGTGTATGTTTGCCACTCACGCGTCCAAGGTCAAATTGGGGAATACTAGCTAGCTAAGCGCTATCGCCTATAACGTTTGATTGAGAAGGGCGGGGGGAGGGGGTGAGTAGAAGGAGGTATGTTATGGTTTTTTGATCAATAATCGATAATCAATTAATAATCAATAGCAATGAAAAACACTTATGACATTTAATTTCATATTCATAAAATTGTGAATAGAATTTAAGTTAAATAATTCTTACTTTGTAAATTGCTTATTGAGTGGGTAGCATTAAGATCTATAAATTAATTAAAGTTATTAAAATCATTAGAATTTAAAGTTAAGTTGACAAGTTGTTCACCATCACCACTCACTTATATTTTATTCAGTTAATAATTAAGAAAATGTTACAAAATACTTATATAACTAAATTCCGAAATTTTTGCTTCTTGGTTCGTGGGATTAGTATAGCAATGTTAAATTAATAATTTTTTTATCTTCTTTCATGAAATCAACTATAATTTTATATGTATATGTAATAAAAATACACAAATTTTAAATATTTTAAAGTTCCTTAGGTGTATAGTATAAATCAAAACATATCGTTACGTCCGAGTTGATCGATTAATTTATCCCCTAGATAAAATAGATTTATAATGAAAATTTTAATTCCCATTAAAATTGTTAGCACTACCTTCGGCAGGTGTTACTAAAGTGCAAAAATATTATATAGTAAACACTAATTTATTAGTGTACCATTTTAATCAATTATAATATTTATCAAGGATTAAAAATTTAAAGAATTTAACTCAGCATGCTTAGTTTTAAAATTTTTGTTTACATTACTTACACCTTTTTTTAGCTGTGATTACAGCACCTTATAAGTTAAAATGAAATAGTTAAAAAAATATTAATATCTTATAAGTCGTATTGATAGTAAAAGAATGCATCAATTTACGGTAATTATTTGGCAACTTGACAATTGCTATAAAAATTATTTTGAATAGTTAGATTAAAATAGTTATTTATAAATTATAAATAATGAACAATAATTTTCTAACTACAAATAAATGTTTTGTTTATGTTATAAAAATTGTGACAATCATTATTTACTATATCCATTCATTGTAGCCACTATGCAAATTTTGTATGTTTATTTTAGGATAAAATTTTTTAGTATACCTTTCGATCTTCCTAAAATATTCAAGTAAAACAAAAAGGAGTATATACACAGGCAAAATTAATAATGATATAAGCTAACTACCTGACAGACTTCGAAGGTGGGTTATCTCTAGCATATATTATTTTTACTTTAAAATTGTTATTAAAAATTCTATTATACATTTTGACTTATTCACGTGCAGTGTAATATCTATGACACGTAGAAAAATTTTACTAATTATATAAACTTACGCGCGCCATCTAATAAAGTACAATTCGTGTTTTAATAGTTTAATAGAAGATTGAATTTAATTAGAAAGAACGGGCTATGATTATACCTTTGAAGGAGGTTTCAAATTTTGTGTTAGTTTCTATCAATATATTGTATCGTAAATTAGAATCTAATACCTATATTTTTTTAACTATTACTTTTTAGGTTTTCTATGAAATCACAATCTAATTAAATGAAATATATTAACCCAATAAAAAATATATATGCATTTATAATGTTAAAAATTTATTACATAGTTGGCTGTCTGTTAGACCATCTATAATAAATTTTTAGGTTATATATAAAATTTGACCAATGGGCATTTTTTTCCATGGGTCAGTACTAACAGATACTCTATAAGTCAATGATAGCCAAAAAAACGGGGAAAAAATTTTTGATGCTCACTTTGGCCAATGGTCATTTTTTTCCATTGGTCAGCAGCCAGCGGACGGCCAAAAAGTCCTATTATCAATGGTATTAACAGGAACAATCATAAGAGTCAAAAAAAACGGAAAAAAAAATTTCGATTCACAATTTGGCCAATGGTCATTTTTTTCATTGCTCAGTACGAACAGATACTCTATAAGTCAATGATAGCCAAAAAAACGAAAAAAAATTTTTGATGCTCACTTTGGCCAATGGTCATTTTTTCCCATTGGTCAGCAGGCAGCGGACGGCCAAAAAGTCATATTATCAATGGTATTAACAGGAACAATCATAAGACTCAAAAAAAAACGGAAAAAAAATTTCGATTCACAATTTGGCCAATGGTCATTTTTTTCCATTGGTCAGTAGTCAGGGCACGGTTAAAAAGTCATATTATCAAGGGTATTAACAAGAACAATATATTAATTTAATTTAAAAAATAAATAAAAATTTTGCCCTCTCCGGAATTCGAACCCACATTAGTAAAGGCATAGGGTTTGGTAGGGGCACAGGGACCCGTATCAGTATAGGCATAGGCCCTTGTAGGGGAGGGCATAGGGTAATTATCAATGTTAACTAATTCAAAAACGAAAAAAAAATTTCGATTCACATTTTGGCCTATGGTCATTTTTTTCATTGGTCAGTAGCCAGCGGACGACCAAAAAGCCATATTATCAATGGTATTAACAAGAACAATATATTAATTTAATTTAAAAAATAAATAAAAATTTTGCCCTCTCCGGGATGCAAACCCACATTATTAAATACATAGGGTTTGGTAAGGGGCACAGGGACCCATATAAGTAAAGGCATAGGCTTTGGTAAGGGGCACAGGGACCCATATCAGTAAAGGCGTAGGCCCTTGTAGGAAAGGGCATAGGGTAATTATCAATGTTAACCTATTCAAAGACGAAAAAATACCATAAATTGCATATAGCAATTAAAAATTTCGATTTATTTGGCCAATGGTGATTTTTTTCATTGGTCAGCAGCCAACGGCGGCCAAAAATCACATTATCAATGGTATTAGCAAAAACAATATATTAATTTGAGGGGTGGGGCACCTCTTATGTATTAATTTAAAAAATCGATAAAAAACAGTGAAGGGTACGGACAACGGACAAATGACAACGGAAAATCAAAAACGAGCCCATAAATTGCATAGCAATTAAAAATTACATTATTTGCATACAACAGGAATGTAATTTTTTTATCACTGACAATATATTACGCTTCCCTATTAAAAATTAAATTATTATACAGTCTTTACCTATTTATAGATATATTAACTCATGGGTGAATTAGGGAGACTAAATGTCTAGCGCGATTTTACATTCCTAAATATAAAAAGTGAATATTTAAAATATAACTCAAAAACTCATTAAGGTAGAGCCTAATTTTTTACCCAGTTATTATTAAGACTTGAATTAATAATTCCTTAAGTCGGCATAGAATATTATAAACGGGCCCTGAAAGCAAGGGGTAGGCCTAGGCAATGTAATGTTATTAATCTCTTCTTAGATCATTGTTTGTTGATTAGTATAATTCTAAGATGTAGGATCATATAGCAGGCAACAGATGTTTATATAAAATTTTAAATTATAGACAGTTTGTCGAAAATAAAGATATTAAACTCGGGAATTCGGCCCTCGTGGGAAGGGGAAAAGGGGAATGAGTGGGGGAAGGGAAGGGGACAAGGGGGGAACTCTTCTATACTCCGTATAAACGTAGCATATTTGCTAAGCAATTTATGGGCGAGAAAGGTGGGAAGGGGCGAGAAAGCCTATAGGGGGGTATTAAATGCAAAATAATTAGTTAATTAGTTATAGGCCCTTGTAGGGGAGGGCATAGGGTAATTATCAATGTTAACCAATTTAAAAACGAAAAAAAAATTCGATTTATTTGGCCAATGGTCATTTTTTCCATTGGTCAGTAGCCTGCGGACGATCAAAAAGTCATATTATCAATGGTATTAACAAGAACAATATATTAATTTAATTTAAAAAAAATAAAAATTTTGCCCTCTCCGGGATTCGAACCCACATCAGTAGAGGCATAGGCCTTTTGTAGGGGCACAGGGACCCATATCAGTAGAGGCATAGGCCCTTGTAGGGGAGGGCATAGGGTAATTATCAGTGTTAACCAATTCAAAACGGAAAAAAAGTTCGATTTATTTGGCCAATGGTCATTTTTTCCATTGGTCAGTAGCCTGCGGACGATCAAAAAGTCATATTATCAATGGTATTAACAAGAACAAAATATGAATTTAATTTAAAAAAAAAAAAAAAATTGATTCGAACCCACATCAGTAAAGGCATTTGTTTACAAGCCGGCGCTATAGCCCGTCATACCATGCTGGTTTTAAAATAGTAGAAGTTTTTATGTTATTTATATAGATAATGAAATAATACCATAAATTGCATAGCAATTAAAAGTTGTGTTTTATGTTTAGAAAATCAATATATTTCATCGGTCAGTAGCCAGCGGATGGTTAAAAATCATATTATCAATGGTATTAACAAGAACAAAATATTAATTTAAATTAAAAAAAAAATAAAATAAAAACAGTGGGGTAACGGACAACGGACAACGGACAATTAAAAATCAAAAACGAGCCCCTATAAAAAAACTCGGGCCTTCGGCCCTCGTGGGAAGGGGAAGGGGGGAAGGGAATGGGGGAGGGGAAGGGGGAACTCTTCTATACTTTGTATAAAAGTATCATATTTGCTATGCAATTTATGGGCGAGAAAGGTGGAAAAAGGCGAGAATGCCTATAGGGGGGTATTAAATGCATAATATTAATTAATTATTTATACAAATTTTCCATTTATAGGCAAAATATAATATAGGCAAAATGTAATATAGGCAAGGGTTAGGGTTAGATTTAGTGTTTGCATCTAGTTGCGTATTACATTAGTTTTTATGGCCTTTAGTGATTATGGGTCTAACAAACATTATATTATAAAACATCACAATGTTAAGAATTTACAGAGTTGTTGGGAGAAATTTTTTGTAGAATTTGAACAATTTTTAATTAAAAAAATCAAAAATTTGGCCAATGGTCATTTTTTCTCCATTGGTCAGTACCAACAGATACTCTATAAGGCAATGATAGCCAAAAAAACGGAAAAAAAATTTTTGATGCTCACTTTGGCCAATGGTCATTTTTTTCCATTGGTCAGTACCAACAGATACTCTATAAGTCAATGATAGCCAAAAAAACGGAAAAAAGATTTTGATGCTCACTTTGGTCAATGGTCATTTTTTTCCATTGGTCAGCAGCCAGCACACGGTAAAAGTGGATATAAATTCATAAGAGTAAAAAAAACGAAAAAAAAATTTTCGAATCACATTTTGGCTAATGGACATTTTTTTCCATTGGTCAGCAGCCAGCGGACGGCCAAAAAGTCATAATAGCAATGGTAGGAACAGGAACAATCATAATAGTAAAAAAAAACGAAAAAAATAATTTCGATTCACATTTTGGCCAATGGTCATTTTTTCCATCGGTCAGGAGCCAGCGGACGGCCAAAAAGTCATAATAGCAATGGTAGTAACAGGAACAATCATAATAGTCAAAAAAAACGATAAAAAAATAAACTTGGATTCACATTTTGGCCAATGGTCATTTTTTTCATTGGTCAGCAGCCAGCGGACGGCCAAAAAGTCTTATTATCAATGATAGTAACAAGAACAATCATAAGAGTCAAAAAAACTCCGGGATTCTAACCCAAAAACTAATTAAATTGCATAGCAATTAAAAAGTAAACAACTTTTATTTATGTTTATTATATAATAATATGAAACAATAATAGAACAAGCGGACGGCCAAAAAGTCATATTATCAATGGTAGTAACAGGAAAAATATATAATTCAATTTAAAAAATAAAAAAATAAATTGCCCTCTCCGGGAATCGAACCAGCAATTCAGAACGTTCGCCGGGGTTCGAACCCACATTAATAGAGGCATAGGCTTTTGTAGGGGCACAGGGACCCATATCAGTAGAGGCAAAGGCCCTTATAGTGGAGAGCATAGGGTAATTATAGCAATTAATATCAATGTTACGCAATTCAAAAACTAATAGATATACTTATGCATTAATTTAACGTAGCAATTAAAACTCGACCCCGCCCGAAAGCGAGGGAGATAGAGATGAGGGGTGGGGCACCTCTTATGCATTAATTTCAAAAATAACACAGCGAGGGAGATAGAGATGAGGGTGGGGCATCTCTTTCTCATGCATTAATTTAAAAAATTGATAACCTAATATACCCAATGCAAATAGATAGGGAGGGTAGACAACGGACAACGGACGGACGATGGACAACGGACAACCAAAAAACGAGCCCATAAATTGCATAGCAATTAAAAATGTTTTACGCTTACGATCTGATTATATGGAACAATAGTTTTATTCACTAAGCACGAGAATCATCAAAAACAATATAAATTGTTCTGTATTTATGTCGTGGTTGTTTCCTACGCAGTATAACATACGCGTCTCCCCCCCCCCCTCACCCCTCTCTCTCCTCGCTTTATTAATTGCTATGCAATTTATGGGCTCGTTTTTGGTTGTCCGTCGTCCGTCGTCCACCAAGTTATTGGCGCCAGCTTTGTGACCTGGATATCCCGGGTTCAAGCCAGGGAGAGGACGAATTTATTTTTTAATTATTTTAAATTAAATTAATATTTTGTTCTTGTAAATACCATTGATAATATGAATTATTGACCGTCCGCTGGCTACTGACCAATGAAAAAAATGACCATTGGCCAAATAAAGCGAAATTTTTAATTGCTATATGCAATTTATGGTATTTTTTCGTCTTTGAATAGGTTAACATTGATAATTACCCTATGCCCTTTCCTACAAGGGCCTACGCCTCTACTGATATGGGTCCCTGTGCCCCTTACCAAAGCCTATGCCTTTACTGATATGGGTCCCTGTGCCCCTTACCAAACCCTATGCCTTTCCTAATGTGGGTTCGAATCCCGGAGAGGGCAAAATTTTTATTTATTTTTTAAATTAAATTAATATATTGTTCTTGTTAATACCATTGATAATGTGACCTTTTGGCCGTCCGCTGGCTACTGACCAATGAAAAAATGACCATTGGCCAAAGTATAAATCGAAATTTTTTTTTCGTTTTTGAATTGGTTAACATTGATAATTACCCTATGCCCTCCCCTACAAGGGTCTATGTTTCATTATGGGCTCACTTTCCATTTTCCGATGTCTTGTCACGCTACCGAATGTCTTGCACCGAATCTATATATTGTCACGCTCTTCGGTGTCTTGCACCGAATGTCTTGTCACGCACCGAATGTCTTCTCGCTGTTTACTTTTAATTTTAATTAATTTAACTCAGATCATCAATGGCTTCGCAGACAATATATCACTCAGCCTAAACACATCGAAATGTGAGATCTTCACCAAAGATCTCACAATTGACAAACTCTCCCTCCCATTCCCAGTCATATCAAGAGATGACTTTCATTACTTAGGCGCTCCCATTGGAGGCGTTAAAACAACTGAAACATTCTTAGAGCATTTCTCCGGTTTCATCGACTCCATATCCCACACCCTGGAGCGTCTAACTCCCCACCATGCCTTTTTCCTCTTAAAAAACTTCCTCCTAATACCCAAAATTAACTATGCATTACGCGCCTCGCCCGTCTTCCTAGCCGTTAACCTACTCCACGCGATGGAAAAAAAAATCCAATTGCTAGTCGAAAGGTGCCTAAACCTTAAATTTAGCCCTCTCCAATGGCTCCAAGCCACCCTTCCCTCCAAGAGTGGTGGTATAGGCATCCGACCCCCCCATCTACTCTCACTAGCAGGGTTCATTTCATCCCGTTTATCAACGGATGAGTTAATCAAGCAAATCACTCAAACCCAAGACCCGCACCTCGACAGCGCCCTTCAGGCGTGGGATGACCTCAAACTGGATTCCGCTACTTACCCGAATGGAACCACCCAAAAGGATTGGGACTTACCACTGATAGCACGTTCCGTAGCTTACCTCACTTCGAACAACCTATCTTTGGGAAATCTCCACTTCAATTGGGCATCCTCCGGGGGTTACGAATGGCTCGAGGCCCTACCAAGCCAAAACCTAGGGTTACACCTGTCGGGCGAGGAACTCCGAATAGCTGTAGGCCTACGCCTCGGCTGTGAAATTGTGTCCCCATTCAACTGCGACCTCTGCCGCCAACCCGTTCTTGCAAACGGCCATCATCCTCTACACTGCCAATACAGCAAGGGGCGGCATCCCCGTCATGCCACAATAAATAAAATAATCGGACAATCTTTGAAGAAAGCCGGCTTTCCCAATACAATAGAACCCACTGGCCTAAGCTCCACTGACGGGAAAAGACCCGATGGAGTAACAATCATCCCGTGGGCTCGTGGCCTAAACGCCTGCTGGGACTTCACTGCAGTGGACGTATTCGCCAAATCTAACGCCTCTCCCGACCTCATCTCTTCTACTGAGAGAAAGAAGGAGGATAAATACAAATACCTAAACAATATTATTTTCATACCAGTAGTAGCTACGACCCTCGGTAACTTAGGTCCCGAGGGCAGCCAATTCCTAAAACAAATTTCAAAATATATAACCTCCATTACTCACGATCCCAAAGAATACTTTTTTATCAGGCAAAAGATCACAATGGAAATCGTTAAATCCAACACGATTTCCATACACGGATCAATGCCATCCGTTTAGTTATAGCGCGTTTTTATATTTTTTATTCGTGTATATCATAATTATAATTATTTGTTTCTGAATAAAACTTTTAGATCATTTAACTAGTTTGTGGGTTCGAATCCCGGAGTTTTTTTTTACTCTTATGATTGTTCTTGTTACTACCATTGATAATAAGACTTTTTGGCCGTCCGCTGGCTGCTGACCAATGGAAAAAAATGACCATTGGCCAGAAGTGTATCAAAATTATTTTTTTCGTTTTTTTTACTATTATGATTGTTCCTGTTACTACCATTGCTATTGTGACTTTTTGGCCGTCCGTTGGCTGCTGACCAATGGAAAAAAATGACCATTGGCCAAAATGTGATTCGAAAATTTTTTTTTCGTTTTTTTGACTATTATGAATTTATATCCACTTTTACCGTGTCCTGGCTGCTGACCAATGGAAAAAAATGACCATTGGCCAAAATGTGATTCGAAAATTTTTTTTTCGTTTTTTTTGACTCTTATGAATTTATATTTACTTTTACCGTGTCCTGGCTGCTGACCATTGGAAAAAAATGACCATTGGCCAAATTGTGAATCGAAATTTTTTTTCCGTTTTTTTTGACTCTTATGATTGTTTCTGTTAATACCATTAATAATATGACTTTTTGGCTGTCCGCTGGCTGCTGACCAATGGAAAAAAATGACCATTGGCCAAAGTGAGCATCAAAAAGTTTTTTCCGTTTTTTTGGCTATCATTGATTTATAGAGTATTTGTTGGTACTGACCAATGAAAAAAATGACCATTGGCCAAATTTTATATATAACCTAAAAATTTATTATAGATGGTCTAACAGACAGCCAACTATGTAATATATATTTTTAACCTTATAAATGCATATATATTTTTTTATTGGGTTAATATATTTCATTTAATTAGATTGTGATTTCATAGAAAACCTAAAAAGTAATAGTTAAAAAAATATAGGTATTAGATTCTAATTTACGATACAATATATTGATAGAAACTAACATGGCTTCGCAGACAATATATCACTCAGCCTAAACACATCGAAATGTGAGATCTTCACCAAAGATCTCACAATTGACAAACTCTCCCTCCCATTCCCAGTCATATCAAGAGATGACTTTCATTACTTAGGCGCTCCCATTGGAGGCGTTAAAACAACTGAAACATTCTTAGAGCATTTCTCCGGTTTCATCGACTCCATATCCCACACCCTGGAGCGTCTAACTCCCCACCATGCCTTTTTCCTCTTAAAAAACTTCCTCCTAATACCCAAAATTAACTATGCATTACGCGCCTCGCCCGTCTTCCTAGCCGTTAACCTACTCCACGCGATGGAAAAAAAAATCCAATTGCTAGTCGAAAGGTGCCTAAACCTTAAATTTAGCCCTCTCCAATGGCTCCAAGCCACCCTTCCCTCCAAGAGTGGTGGTATAGGCATCCGACCCCCCCATCTACTCTCACTAGCAGGGTTCATTTCATCCCGTTTATCAACGGATGAGTTAATCAAGCAAATCACTCAAACCCAAGACCCGCACCTCGACAGCGCCCTTCAGGCGTGGGATGACCTCAAACTGGATTCCGCTACTTACCCGAATGGAACCACCCAAAAGGATTGGGACTTACCACTGATAGCACGTTCCGTAGCTTACCTCACTTCGAACAACCTATCTTTGGGAAATCTCCACTTCAATTGGGCATCCTCCGGGGGTTACGAATGGCTCGAGGCCCTACCAAGCCAAAACCTAGGGTTACACCTGTCGGGCGAGGAACTCCGAATAGCTGTAGGCCTACGCCTCGGCTGTGAAATTGTGTCCCCATTCAACTGCGACCTCTGCCGCCAACCCGTTCTTGCAAACGGCCATCATCCTCTACACTGCCAATACAGCAAGGGGCGGCATCCCCGTCATGCCACAATAAATAAAATAATCGGACAATCTTTGAAGAAAGCCGGCTTTCCCAATACAATAGAACCCACTGGCCTAAGCTCCACTGACGGGAAAAGACCCGATGGAGTAACAATCATCCCGTGGGCTCGTGGCCTAAACGCCTGCTGGGACTTCACTGCAGTGGACGTATTCGCCAAATCTAACGCCTCTCCCGACCTCATCTCTTCTACTGAGAGAAAGAAGGAGGATAAATACAAATACCTAAACAATATTATTTTCATACCAGTAGTAGCTACGACCCTCGGTAACTTAGGTCCCGAGGGCAGCCAATTCCTAAAACAAATTTCAAAATATATAACCTCCATTACTCACGATCCCAAAGAATACTTTTTTATCAGGCAAAAGATCACAATGGAAATCGTTAAATCCAACACGATTTCCATACACGGATCAATGCCATCCGTTTAGTTATAGCGCGTTTTTATATTTTTTATTCGTGTATATCATAATTATAATTATTTGTTTCTGAATAAAACTTTTAGATCATTTAACTAGTTTGTGGGTTCGAATCCCGGAGTTTTTTTTTACTCTTATGATTGTTCTTGTTACTACCATTGATAATAAGACTTTTTGGCCGTCCGCTGGCTGCTGACCAATGGAAAAAAATGACCATTGGCCAGAAGTGTATCAAAATTATTTTTTTCGTTTTTTTTACTATTATGATTGTTCCTGTTACTACCATTGCTATTGTGACTTTTTGGCCGTCCGTTGGCTGCTGACCAATGGAAAAAAATGACCATTGGCCAAAATGTGATTCGAAAATTTTTTTTTCGTTTTTTTGACTATTATGAATTTATATCCACTTTTACCGTGTCCTGGCTGCTGACCAATGGAAAAAAATGACCATTGGCCAAAATGTGATTCGAAAATTTTTTTTTCGTTTTTTTTGACTCTTATGAATTTATATTTACTTTTACCGTGTCCTGGCTGCTGACCATTGGAAAAAAATGACCATTGGCCAAATTGTGAATCGAAATTTTTTTTCCGTTTTTTTTGACTCTTATGATTGTTTCTGTTAATACCATTAATAATATGACTTTTTGGCTGTCCGCTGGCTGCTGACCAATGGAAAAAAATGACCATTGGCCAAAGTGAGCATCAAAAAGTTTTTTCCGTTTTTTTGGCTATCATTGATTTATAGAGTATTTGTTGGTACTGACCAATGAAAAAAATGACCATTGGCCAAATTTTATATATAACCTAAAAATTTATTATAGATGGTCTAACAGACAGCCAACTATGTAATATATATTTTTAACCTTATAAATGCATATATATTTTTTTATTGGGTTAATATATTTCATTTAATTAGATTGTGATTTCATAGAAAACCTAAAAAGTAATAGTTAAAAAAATATAGGTATTAGATTCTAATTTACGATACAATATATTGATAGAAACTAACACAAAATTCGAAACCTCCTTCAAAGGTATAATCATAGCCCGTTCTTTCTAATTAAATTCAATCTACTATTAAACTATTAAAACACGAATTGTACTTTATTAGATGGCGCGCGTAAGTTTATATAATTAGTAAAATTTTCTACGTGTCATAAGTATTACACCGCACGTGTGGCCGGGAAATGTCCGATATTTTTAAAACGAAAAGGTATTTTAGGAATCTGAAAAGGCTATTTTACCCCTGGCCGCCCTGGGCACCTACGGGTAAAGTTTCGAGCGAATCGGGCGGGTAGATTCAGAATTTAGCCCTTTTTTAAAACTAAAAGGAATTTTTATTTTAATTTTTTTTCTTTAAAATTAAATTAATATTATGTTCTTGTTAATACCATTGATAATTTGACTTTTTGACCGTCCGCTGGCTACTGACCGATAAAATATATTGATTTTCTAAACATAAAACAGAACTTTATTATTTCATTATCTATATAAATAACATAATAACTTCTACTATTTTAATACCAGCATGGTGTAACGGGTTATAGCGCACGGCTTGTAAACAGGGTGACCTGGATATCCCTGGTTCAAGCTCGGGAGAGGGCAAAATTTTTATTTTTTTTTAAATTGAATTAATATTTTGTTCTTGTTAATATCATTAATAATATGACTTTTTGATCGTCCGCAGGCTACTGACCAATGGAAAAAATGACCATTGGCCAAATAAATCGAAATTTTTTTTCGTTTTTGAATTGGTTAACATTGATAATTACCCTATGCCCTCCCCTACAAGGGTCTATAACTAATTATTTTGCATTTAATACCCTCCTATAGGCATTCTCGCCCCTTCCTACCTTTCTCGCCCATAAATTGCATAGCAAATATGCTACGTTTATACGAAGTATAGATGAGTCGTCCCCCTTCCCTTTCCCGACTCCCCTTCCCCTACTCCCCTTCCCCTTCCCTTCTCCCCCTTCTCACGAAGGCCGAAGGCCCGAGTTTTTATAAGCGTAATAATGCCAGCTGCACTAGCAGGTCATGCGTGGATGAACAAGTTCATCGTACTCGATAATTAATAGTTTCTTTGTTCGCGTATTGTAACTCTGCGCGAGAGATATGCGCATTATTCATTACTGGGCGGGCAAATATTTTTGCCTGGTGCGCATGATTGATTTACATTTTTGGTTAGTTACAGGAACGTCGCATGGATTTTGATGAGAGGTAATACCATCGTAGTCATGGTCCAAGGTTACCGTAGGGAGTTCATAGCTCCCAGGTGATTATGGTAGGCGGAGTTAAATTTTATGCGAGATACGCCTGATGACAATTTTTTACACTAAGGGATGTCGAGGTGCCTATGTCAGCGCCGATAGCTGATGTGTGGTATAGCAACGACGTCACCAATAATTTAACTGAAATATCGTACGCTTTTGGTCGAGAGGCTAGCAGCTCTTATTAAAAAGTGGCCTGAACGACTTAGAGTGGCGAAAATCTTTCTGTTTCGCTCTATGGGGTAATCAAAAAGCTACTTTGGGTTGCGTTAAACAAAAAAATTGGGTAGAGTATCCCGAACCCAACGACGCTTAGATATACTTGGTCAATCGTTAGCCATCAATTTGACGTTACCTTACAACAAACACCCCCCCCCTCCCCCCGGTAGTAATTTCGATGGGGAGTGCGATTCAATTTTTTACATTCAATTATGAAATCAGATCGAGAAGACGAATTGGAGGGCCAAGCCAGACACACAATTCGATACGTACGCCCGAACAGGGGACAAATGAAAAACGTATGCGGTCAAAAACTCACGTCCGACGACCGTACTGAGAGAGAGGCAACACCCGGGTCGGAGGAGGTTGTCCTGAAGGGTATAATGTCGGTTGTCTCCTACGCAGTATACCATACGCGTCTCCCCCCCCCCCACCTCTCTCTCTCCTCGCTTTATTATACGGGTACTAATGCCAGCTGCACTGGCAGGTCATGCGTGGATAAACAAGTTCATCGTACTGGATAATTAATAGTTTCTTTGTTCGCGTATTGTAACTCTGCGCGAGAGATATCCTCATGCGCATTATTCATTATTATTTTTGCGATAACTTTTTCTGATAATTATTCGCGCGCTTACGTATTCTAATAGTGGGCATAATCGAAATATTCAAATATGATAAATAAATTAAAGGCAATAAATGATTAAGTATTAACGTAATCTTTTGTTTGTCTTTTATTTTATTATTTTTTCAATTTATTAATAGCAAGTTGTTAATGGATAACTTACTTAAACTGCACGTATTGACCTATTCGGTAGCGTTTAATGAATTGTGGGTTCAAAAGACACAGGATGAAGCGCGCAGTGTTATCATCCATGTGTCACTGCAAGTACTTCTCTTCCAGATATATTTCGGAGACACATTATACATCGAATAGGAATTGTTACCTCTCAGGCCCATATGACTATTCAAATCACTTTAATTAGTTAAATACACTAGTTATAATTTTAATTTTAAGTGTGAATTAATCCACTGATATAATCAAAGACTTATCTTTATTCAGGGAATCGTAATTGTAAAATGTTCAAGATAAATACGTAATAGTAAAATTCACAGCATTTTAAAATTTCTTAGGGGACCGACTTTGTATAATTTATAATAAAAAAACAATTTCTTTTCTAACTTCTGAGGCTCCTTCTCTTCTGGGTACAGTTGTTTATCATCACTCACGGCTTCTCTGCATATATTTCTACGATTTTCTTTTTCAATCGGCTGTAATTTCATCAACACTCTTTGTCAATCGGCTATCATCGTCTCGCCTTTTTATGATTACACCTCCACATCTGGGTTACACCCTTCTCTTGGAACTCCTAATTCACATATACAGCATAGTTAAATCATTAAAATCCATGTGCTTGATGTTTGAGTTTGTGCCTTGCTGGTAAAATGGTGTAGTGGCTCCTCTTCGCTTAAATGGAGGGAATATAACAGTCTACCGAAACTGAATCTCTATAATCAATCCTTAAATTTTAAGGCAGGCAGGCATTTTAAAACTCAATTGCAAACCGACCTAAGGTGGAAAAAAGGTAGTAGTGCCACGCCTTCTCACATAAACAAGCACTGTTTCCAAAATTTCGCAGTTAGCTTGTTGTCTTGCTATGCTATGTCAAATATGGGGAAGGGGTGCTTGCCCATAATTTTCTTAGGTTTGTCTGCAAACTGAACCTAAGTTAGCTTGTTGATTTAAAATGATCTCTATCGTTGATTCGTTCTATAAATCGGTTTATATACTATTAATATTAACACTATATCTTAATTCCGAATTTAACTTGCTTTGTTTCTAAAGATGCCTTAAGCTGCTTATTGAAACATATGTATTTTCCTTAACTAATAAATGATTACCCGTCGCTTTATATGGTGACATCCCAAATGTCGAATACCTCTCTAATTTTTGACTATGAGCCGTTAATGGTTATAATAGGCGGAATACATTTAGATCTAAATTTTAATTAATCTGCCCGCTATCTTCCCAGAGGACCTTTATTTGGGGGACAGCTATGGGCCATATTAGTCTGGTATATGAGGTGCGTCTGGTTGAGTTGATATGGTTGACATTTTGATGTGGAAAATATGATTGGTGGTAGTTGGTTGGTTTATTGCGCGTTAAAAAGTAGTGTTGTTGTTGAAACAACTTGTAATGATAAATCATACCAAAAATTTACTAAATTATTCGAATGAAAGTATAATTTTTTTTCAGGGATGGAAAGCCGATGTCGACTAAAATTTCCTATTTGTTGACAGATCTATGATATAAAAAAGACGCTTGCATGTTAAAGACCAGATTTCGTCTGGGGCGAAAAGCTTAATGCATTCAGGCTCTTGGTGTTGGAATCCGAAATAATTATAGCAATATCTCTTAGGTAGTCGCTCATAAAATTTTTTTTGACCTTTGGGTTTTGTTATCAAAGAAACTTTGGGATAAACTGTTTAATTCTTTTTGCAAACTTTATTTGTTCTCTAAGTCCATGTAATTGTTTATTATAATTCGTGACATTAGCTCATATTCTTTCTAAAGAAGCATGTTTCTATGCATCGTAAGATTTTTCAACTTAGTATAAGATATGGGCGTGCAACCTAATGCCAGGGCAGCAGATAGGATTCATTAAAATGTAGAGGGAGTATCTCTGGAGAGTATAGCGTGAGCTATACGTTTTAAAATATTTCATGGCTGTAATTCAGGAAATTGCAGCTTGCAGATAAGAGATCTCGGAACAAAGTTATTATTTCTGAATTCAAAGTTTAGAAGCTTAAGCGGGAGAGGTTTTTGTGTCCTTTTTAGTTACTAGTAAAAATAAATTTGCTTTTTTGCGAGTTACCTGGGTCACCACTTTAATGGAATATAACGAAGTATGTGCGGGAGTAGAGAAAATAAGAATTATATAAATCACATTGTGTATGTGTAGTAGCAGTGAGATAATTCAGATGGTTTTTGAAACATTTTGCAAGTCAATCAAATCCCTTACTTTTTCTTCCTAGATATATAAAAAACTATTATGCTTTAAAAATCAATGGAATGAATTTAGGATCACTGAGATTTTGTTATAAATAAGTATAAAATATTGACAAAACGGCGATATTAAATTTACACAAAATTTGTCACTGATGTCAAAAGCGAGGACAGTGAAGTTTAAATGCTTAATATTTTTATACCAATTTATGTAGCTATCAAATTAAATTTTGCCCAATATAAATTTGTAAACTTTAGAAACTTTAAAATTATTTGGATATAGGAACGATCTGGATATAAGTATGGATTAAACAGCAATATGATGTTCGCGCAACCCGGTAACAATAACTATTGGAAGGGGGGAACGGGTTTCGAGGGTAGTTTCGGTACGTAAGAAGAATTAAAGGTTTATGTTTGAGAAATAAACCAAAAGATTTATATGTAACTCTTCATAGCTCATCCATCACCCATTTAAAGCGTTTCTGTTAAAAATCTCATTCGATTATGTGTAGTTGGTTTGACTGCGCGTTAATCGACGGACAATTTGCATGCACGTTCGCCTGCGATTCAGCGTTGAATAAATATAAGTTCTTCTTCTTTATTAGTTATTTGGTCTTACAGTCGTGGAGTTTGTTCAATGTGTTTCTTCCATCTTAATCGGGTAAGTGTCATTTTTTGGCTATCCTCTTTGGTTTATATAACTTAATCGTCTTGCCCTTTCCACGTGACACGAGGTCGTCCTCTTTCTCTCTTTCCAAGTACATCAATGCCCAGTATTTTTGATTTACATTCTTCGTCTCCCTTCTTAAGTATATGCCCATACCACTTTAGGCGATTTTCGATGTCAGCCACAGGTTAAATACTCATTTATGTCGTGAGAAAGTCATTCGTCTTATGGTCGACTTAGTATACCCCAAGCTCCATCGAGTCATTCTCATCTCTGTGGATTGTAATAGCTTTTCTTTCGTGGTGTTTAATGCCCAAGTTTAACTTTCATAGAGTAACACCGGTCTTACAATGAATCTGTACTCTTCTCTTCAACCATGCTGACATTTTTATGTTGCACGTTACATCGGATATACTTCGCCATTTAGGCCATCCATTTGGATCCGGGAGTTAACTTCTTTGCGCAAACTCCCTCTTGATGTACCATCGAGCCGAGGTATGTAAATCTGTCTACTTTTGGGTCTTTAGCTGGTCATCCAGCGATGAGCTGCCTGTAATGTTGATTTCCATCTATAACGTTTTTCGATCGTTGACCTTTAAACCATATTTTGTTTTCTCAGGCACCACCATATTAAATTGCGAGTGATAGTGTCATAAGCTTTCTTGTCGATAAAAACCATATGTAGGTCTCTTCACTATTCACTATATTTATTCATCATTTGTCTTGGTGCGAAGATTGAGTCGATTTAGATTTGCCGGCCGCATATCCGAATTGATTAGCCGATATTTCCACCTCGTTTTTCAGCCCTGTCACTAAGATCCTGTTGTGGTTGCACGTTCCCACCTATCTCTCTGTATGATGCCCATCTGTGCAAGCTAGCATTGATGGGATATTCTTCGTACTGTGATTTCCGCGATATATTAATCTCCCCATTAATCGCGTTTGAGTGTTAATTAATTATCATCGCGTTGTATGTACGAACGGATATTATTTTCCCCAGTTTTCCTTTTATTATTGTATTACTCATAAATTTTTCCGTGAATTAAGATTCGTACAAATTTATTAAATACTGTAAGTAAATATAATTTGAGTGAAATAATCCTTTATATTAGTTATAATTAAATATCTTATTTAATCATTTTTATTCATCCAGCAATGATGTCACTTTAAAAGATACTCGTTTCGCTTTAAAAATAATTTGGATGAATTAAGGGTTCAAATGCTGATAATGCTCAATTTTTATAATTTTATATTTTGGGGTTACAAAAAGTAACGGTGATATTTTAAGGTTTAAATATTGTAAGATTAAATATCGTAAGAGGATCTATTTTAATTTTTGTAACAACTTAAAATTAGGTTTAATAAAGGTTTGGCAATATTTTTAAACAAAATGCCGGTTAATTAGTTCATAAGACCCATAAGAATCGCGCAAAGGTAAACATTTTTTCAAAATGCATGTTTTATTCCGTCGTTTTTTCGTAGTTTTTTTTGCATTATATTGCTGTTATATATTTAGAATATGATTGACGCGCATGTGACCGTCAATCGTCATTGTCCTGGATTGATCAGCTGGTACCGAGTAGTGCGATAATGGAGTGCCGAAGGTATATTCCGGTGCTGTGGGACGCTACATTAATACTCGATAAGTCCTTTCGCCGTATGAGCAGATAGTCAATTTAACAAAAATGCCTCCCACTTCTATAAGTTTCGATATATTCTTCGCGTTTTTGAAAATGGGTGTTAACGATTGCAATGTCGTATACTTGGAGAAGTTTTTCCCAACTTTGTTCTTCAAACCATGCCCATAGCCTCCATAATAACGTTCATACCCGAGGCGATCTTCTCCTAGGTGAGCGTTGAGATCCGCCACAATAATTAGCCTTTCTTCCTGTTCTATTCTTTGTAATTCCTTTTCCAATGAATCGATAAATATGTCTTTCTCTGATTCCAGACACCCAATTTGGGCATCTTACGCGCACATTTAGGAGGTCCACTTGATTGGCAATCTTCACACAGTAGCCTGTATGAACAACGCTTGACTTCCACCACCTTGTCCTTGAACGATTCACTTAGAACGATACCCACCCCAATTCTACTATTTGGTGACACACTGTAGAATAGTTTGCATCCTTCTCTTAACTCCCGAGCTTTGTTTCCCTTTTACCACGTCTCTTGTAGGCAGGCGATTTGTACCTTTCTTCTCTTTAGCATTTGTGCGATCTCAATGCTCTTTCCCGTCAACGTTCCCACATTCCAGCACGTTATTCGCATTCCTTCCACTACTAATTTCCTCAATCGCTTTCGTTGTGAGTTGGGCAGTAACCCTAGTGTATTTTTCAAAGAATTGGCGGGGAATGCAGTGCGCGTCGTTTGTGGAGGACACCATTTTTGTTTGAAACTATCATGCTTTTGAAGTTGTGGTTTCCTACCTGACGCCAACCTTCCACTTTTTCCTCGAGGACTCGGGACTGTTGTAGTTACTTTGAATAAATTATATATCATGTAAACAACATATCAGTGTCATTCATTTTTATGGGCTATACGCTCTCTCTATTTTTAAAAAGTTTGCTATGCTTAACAATTAAAAAAATCGCCTCTTGTTCTTTTGAATACAGCTTAATATTAAATGTGCTCTTCCAATCTCAATATAGCATCTTTTTTATAATATAACCCCCAGTTCTACAGGGTGCATATAAAAATTGAGCTTTTAGGGGAATACTCAAACCAACGGTGTTATCAATGGTTAATTTAGACTTTTTATTTTAAATTTCCTATAATATTAAAACTCCACCCATCTTCCTACCTATTTACTGACATCTTGAAATTTTAAATAATGGCCCCTTTTTTGGAGATTTAATTAACATATTCTAAAAATAGTTATGTAATAAAGGTAACAGGTTTCTTTATCCCATTTATATTTATTGTTAACTTTTTTTAAAGTAATTTTAATTTTATTACAAATACTCTTTCTATTTAAAGTGTATTTGGTCCCACACACTTCTGCTTTGTTTAAATAAGTTTCTTTAAACCATATATTTCTCGTACATTACACTAGATACTTCGTCCATTAAGTCATAATTATAAGTTATTAAGTTGACATCCTTCGCCTAACTTCCGTGTGGTTGCAGTATAGAGCCGAGGCAATCGGTCACAACCAAGCGATGGGGTGTTTGTGACGATGTATATGTATAACCTCACTAATTATTTTTAATGGACGCCAATTTTGCTGCTCAAAATAATCCTTACGATTTATGCTCTTGTGCACAATTTAGCCTCGTTCTTATGGGAATAATGAGCAAATAAATATATTACATGTTAAAAATTATTCTTGTTTAATTAAGAGAAACATAAGCTTTAGGAACATTATTCTAATAAAATTACTATTTTCCAAATATTTCATTAAGTCGCCATAAAAGCCTAAGCAGATTTAATTATGTCATGGGTTTACAGCTTATTAAACAGTGTACTGGCTTATTTTGTATTATGGTCATATTTTTAAAAATAGGACTATATTTGGCCTTGTTGTTTTAAGCGTATTTTTAATTGGTTTACGATTACTGTAGCTCATTATCACGTGTTATGGCACTAAAGTGGTACGGTGGCCCGTCAACTTGCCGAAAATCATCTTGCCGAATTGAATGTCTCAATGGTAAAAAATGTCCCCCAATTAAAAAATGTCCCTCAACAAATAAGCTCATTTAATTTTAGATTAAAGTTATAATTTAGGTATTTATTATAATCAAATTGATAATTATTATAAAAGGTACTCAATTTAGGGCCTTCTTTATGATAATCGGGAGATGTTTATTAATGTCCCAGGGTGAATTCGGCAAGATTGTTTTCGGCGAGTTGATAGGGCAGAAAGTGGTACCACATTGTCATAAATATAACTTATCAGGGGAATGGGTTTGTACACCATAATTAAAAAAATAAAAAGAAAAGAAAAAGAGATCAGGTTATTGATGCTGTAATTCCACAGTCTTAATAAATTAATTTTTCTAAGTGGTTTAGATAATGCTGGAAAGACAACAATTGTAAAAAAGTATTGTGATGAAGATATTCATCAGATTTCACCTACTTTTGGATTTAATATAAAAACTCTTTTTTACAAAAAGTATATTATAATCATTTATAGCAAAAGTTTTAGTTATGTATTAAATATATGGGATGTGGGTGGCCAAAAATCTTTAAGATCATATTGGAAAAATTATTTTGAAAGTACTGAAGGTTTAATATGGGTGGTTGATAGTTCTGATGTTCGTAGATTAATTGACTGTAAACAGGAATTGCATAAGTTACTTTTAGAAGAGGTATTTTTATATAACATTTATATTAGTAAAGATAGAGATTGGAAGGAGCCACATTGCTAATATTTGCTAATAAGCAGGATATACAAGGGGCTAAATCAGCAAAAGAAATATCCGAAGTACAAATATGCAAAGATTTATACATTATCAAAAAGTTTAACAATTTATAGCATATATTTATATATTTGGTATGTATATAGATTTTAGAGCTGGGATTAATTAAAGGTCATCATTACCAAATATATCCTTGTAGTGCAGTCACTGGTAATAATTTAGAAGAAGGTATGGATTGGCTTCTGAAAGATATAAGCACAAGAATTTTTTAGTACATTATATTATTACTATTATATATTTGAATTGTAGGACATTTGTTTAACATAAAGTTGTTTGTATATATATATTTATTTATATCATTTTACAATAAAAATTAATGAAGTATTTTAATCTAAATGGTACTTGTGTTTTTGCTAATTAAAATTTTAATAACACCCATAGCATTCAAATCATTGGTTAAAGGTTAAGTAGAAAACTAAACTAACTATATATCAAAAATAATTTGTATAAAATTTTCATATGAAACCCATAAATTGCATTAATTTGTTATAAAATTATTAAGCATTTAATTATGACTAAACTTGGATATTAATTGTCTTCAATCAACACACCTTTTGTAAATCTAAATTCTAACGTATTTCTGGTGCACTAAGATTTCTTTATATTTTATACTAACAATACACTATATTTTTATAATGATACTTTGTCATTAAAACACCCAATAAAATATTTATTTGATTATCATTAAAAATTTGAAAACCTCACACATTAAATTTTTTTATATGAATAGCCTTATATTGTCGTTTATTAAAAACTCATTACTAAATATTAAAGAGAACAAATTATTGTGCTCAGTAATTATTTTATTTTTTGCTCAGTCGAATATTCAAATGCTCAGTAGAATAATTAAATGCTCAGTAGAATAATTAAATGCTCAGTAAATAATTTAATGTTCAGTAATTTAATTATTTGTTCAGTTTTTTATTCAAATCTTGCTCAGTAATTTTTTTATTTATGCAAAGTAACTAAGAATTAGTTTTTAAAATAAAATCTTAGAGCGAGATTCGAACCCAAGATATCCAAGTACAAGTCTTGCGTGTTTCCCATGGAGCCAAAGTGCTCACCTGAAAAATGGTTTATTTTTGTTTATATGTTAATTGAAATAAATTATATTCCATAAACTACCTCCTCCAAGTGCAATTGTCCATCGTTTTGTAAAGAATATATTTGCAAACATGTCGTTGGGTTATCAATTAAACTTAAATTTTGCCAACCACCTAAAGAAGCCAAAAGTGTGACTATATGGCAAAAAGGAAAACGAGGCAGACCCTCAAAGGCTAAATCAGCCTTTATTGTTCAGTAATGGTAAGTTTAGATTATTTAACATTGATCAACAAATTTTAGGTTTTTGAAATGAAAGTTGTCTCCAGCAAAATTTGTCTATTTTTCATTTTAAATTTTTAATTATTATTATTTATCTGTATTTGTAAATCTTTGTGATTATATTCAAAAAAAATTTTATATTTTCCCTTTGATTGATAAATCTCAACAAAATTTGCAAAAAAATACATTAAAAACATGTAAATTTAAGAAGGGAAAGGCAGAGCATTTAGAATTGGAATTATAGGTCATTACTTTTTATAGCTTTTTTAACTTGCCATTTATTTATTTGAATTGAGAGAAGGGAGGACTTAAAGGGAAAAATTCAAGACACTAAGATACCTTATAACCTTTAAAAATTTAACAATCAAAATAAACTATTTCAATTTCCACACATTCAATTTAACTTTATTTTTACAAAATATTAGTGCTAAATAGATTAAGATTGAGTATTATTTATTAAAACTACTGAGCATTTTTTTGAGAATACTGAGCATTTTGGATTTATAACTGAGCAATAAAAAGATTATTTACTGAGCATTTTGGATTTATAACTGAGCTATATTAAGATTATTTACTGAGCAATAACTGAGCAATATTAAGATTATTTACTGAGCACTTTTGAATTTTTTACTGAGCATATTTTACTGAGCATTTTTGATTTTTTAACTGAGCATTTAAATAACATCCAATATTAAATATAAATTTGCTGCTGTAATCTTTGTTAAACATTCACTAATATTGAAATACAAGTTTCAAAAAAATATTTTTATTGTTAAAACCTAACAACTTTTTAATATTTACAATGAATGCAACGTTAAAACAAAATTGTTATTGATCACCAGAAGAAAATTGTTGTAATAATTGTTCTCGTGTGATTTTAAAATCTGAATCCTTCCATATTTCTTTAAGTTTTTGAAGTTGTTGAGCAAATTTGGGACTCCTTTTTACACCCATAGCTAATAAATCATGGCCCGTGAGGGGAAATTTAGGGATTGGACAATTATTCAAAGCTTCAATCAGTTGGTTTTTTCCTTGATACTTTAAAAATTCTGTAATCCTCTCTAATGGTCTTGTACCTGATTTGGCATCTAGTATAATATTAATGTATGGTCTAAGTGATGGGTCAGTGGGATCATTAACTTTGAGACCTAGTGGAATATCAATAAGTAAATTTTGTTTAGTTCTTTCTTCTATAATAAACATCGCTACAGAGAGCTCAAAGTTAGATAATTTCAAACGTTTGTTAAGCAATTTCAAATCATCAAAATCTTTGAGAAGAGCTGATAAAATAGTTATAGGATTGGGATTATGGTTGCTTGCACGTTGACAAACAATCTTTAGTTCTGCTAACTGGTCTGATCCTACGTTGCAAAGTCCAATATAATTTCCAACCCCTGTTTTGATGATATGAGTTAAAAGGGAATGAGCAAAATTGCCGGTACATATTTTTTTTAATTCTACCCATAATCTTTCGCCTGAAATTTTGGCCAAACCTGAAGCATTGTTACGAATGATTTCTAAAACTTTGGGGTCATGACCTTCTGGAATTGTAGCAATTTTGCCATAAAAACGAAAGTAACGTAATATTCGCAAATAATCCTCTTGTATCCTAGTGGCAGGGTCACCAACAAAAACAATTTTTCTCTCATCTAAATCGCTTTTACCCCCACAAAAATCGTACACATTTCCATCAAGATCTAGCATAATTCATGGATAAAGTTTATATAAATGAAGTTAAAAAAATATTATAAAGTTGATTGGTATTACTTAAATTTATTATAATATACCTAAAAACATAGAATTTATGGTTAGATCCCTTCTATTAGCATCTAAGTGCCAATTTGTAGTAAAAATGACTTCTGCATGGCGTCCATCAGTGACCACATCAATTCTCAGAGTAGTAATCTCAAAATTTTGCCTATTTAAATGTTAATTCATGCAAGCTTGAAATACTTTTCATTTATTCTGACAGTTATTGTCCCATGAAGTTCCCCATTTTTATTAAGCATTCTTATATTTTCTTTATCAAACATAACTTTCATCTGAGAGGGTGTTGCACAAGTGGCAAAATCTAAATCTTCAGGAATCAATCCCATCAATAAATCTCTAACAGGCCCACCAGCTAAACACAACTTGTGATCATATTTTTGAAATATTTTCTTTAGAACAATTAATTCAGGAGTAAAGATTGCTTGAAAATTATTATTTTTATTAATATTCATAGAAAAGGGTGCAGTATTTAATGAAGAATATTTGATATTGTATAAATTTTTGAATGAATGATTAATATATAATAAATTGCGATTAATAATTTCCTTTGCTAATATGATGGTAACTTTAAATCTATAAATGTACATTTTCTAATCAGCAGCAGTAAAATGTCTTTGATTGTTAGGAGGCACAACATTATTTTCAAATATAGTCTTTGGAAAATCTTTATAGTTTAGGCTTTTAATTTCAGAGGGATCTTTATATTTGATCTCATTTAATAACCTTTCATCTCTTTTTTCTGAAATGGTCGATTTAAAATAATGATCTTTGTTTTCAATTTTTCTGATTCTAGTTTCATAAAAATAGCCTATACTTCCTATTAAGACTGCAAATGGAAACACAATATAGGGGGCTGATGTCCTAATAAAAGCATAAAAGGGCCACATTAAAAATTTTTAAACGCAAGCATGTTTAATTATCAAGCCATTACACATGCGTTATAGTACAACAAATTTTAGCTCTTTAATTTTTTAAAGAAATTCTCATAAATATTATCATATAAAAATGTCTAAAAGTTCATAGTTTAAAATTTAGTTGTATAATTAAGTAGATTTGGGTGTATTTAAAGGTCAAGGTTGATATCAGCTTTGAGGTTTATACTCGTTTTGCATATATCATGAACCTTAATTTTTTCTCTTACATTATAAGCTCTCTACCCCCTTCCCCTTGCCATAAAATAGTAGGTAGTAAAAGCTATAATATTTTTTTGTCAGTAATAAAATAGACTTACTGAGTTTGGACAAAATCTTTCCTCTCTAACCACAACACAAAATGTGTCGACTTTAATATATAAGCAGTTCGAACCCTGCCAAAGTCAACATGCATGATTTAGATTTTAAAAAAGCGATTTGCTTAGAAGATAAACTTTTGCGAAAATAGTTTACCTGAATTGAAGCTTACTATAAAATATAATTTTATTCCGTTGCCCTTTTAATTTCGCTAATTTGTTAATATGAAACATGATCTTGATAATCTTCATAGTTTATTAAAGTTCCATCACTATTTTATTTTAACAATCCAATTCTATGTTTAAATCATTATCTTCATTAAGTGATTACTTTTATAGACATACACGGCAATTTCTTCTCCTGTTCCTTCAACCTACATAAATCATTTACCATGAGAGGTAATGGCCAATTCGACTATAATGCTTTAAACTTCTGTAAGTCACAATAAGCGATTCCCGCTCAGAAAATTATATACTTGTAATAACCAGGGGAACTACCAATTGTGATAATCCAATGATGGGACTTCCTTTTATTGACAACAACAATGGTTTAAATAAAATAGGACGATTGTCAGATATAATTCCGAGAAATAAATAAGGCACAAGTAATAATTAAATATAATTTGGGCGATGGCCGTGAGTTTAATCCTTGAGTTTAATCGTCTACGTATAGGGGAGGTAGGAGATCGTATGACTTTTGTAGTTGGATCTCTAATCACGTTACTGCACCGAGAGAAGAGAAATATATATGATTAACATGCAATGTAAAATTCAGCCTTATAACACAGTCGAGGCTCCTCTCAATTTGAATGAGGGATGCCGACCGTTCGACGTCTGCATCTACTTAGTGCACGTCTATTTACATAACGAAATACATTAGCGTACCGTTCGACGTCTGCATCTACTTAGTGCACGTCTATTTACATAACGAAATACACTATACCCTTATTAATTTATCTCTAACCGCTATAATAATATTCATTTGAATAAGCATAAAAAAAAGTAACCCCAACTACCACACCTTCCCTTTTTACCTCCTCTGGCACCTCTCTATGCTGGCCCAGGGACAGTTGTCGTAGTGCCTCCTCTGCACTCAGCGACGATCCCACACTACTCGTTGGCACGGCCTCACTCGCCCTTGGTATTACCTCAGGAGTAGCCTGAGGCCCGTCACTTAATTGTGCCGCGCCTGTGCTTCTACCTGTACACAAAGGCAATACGTGCCAACGACGGCACCCATTACACCTTCTACGGGGTCTGCCCATAGGTTCCCCATGTTGCGGACCCCTATTCGGACCAGGTACGCCCGGCATACTCGTCGGTGGTGGTTCGAACACCGCCACTATCCTAGGGAGCCCATCCACCCCGATTATCACTGTCAAGTGGATAGGGCCTGGCGGGCGAATGACCGCCGTTCTTCTTACCACCACCTCAACCGAGCACCAGGATAGCTGTAATCGCATCTAAATATAAAAATATTAATTAGACATCGTGCATCAATAATTGCTCCAAATGTCTTACTTCCTCTTTCTGACTTTCTAAAAGTCTTACTTTATAAATCTTATGTCCAATATGATTAATAACCCGTGCCAAAACCCACATTGGTTCACCTGCATAGTTACGTGACCACACTAGCTGATTTATCTTAAAGCGAGGGGTAGTCGTTAAAGTATTGTTATCATTATCCGATTCTAACAAAAATTCAGGCGGATATCTTAATTTACGTTTAAGAAACTCTTTGCCTACTGGTAAACGATCTGGATACCTGGGAGACATGTTATGATACAATCTATAGAGCCAGGTACCGTCCTTACCAGACTGAGACAACCTAATCCATTTTTTAACTATACCTACATATCTCTCAACCTGTCCATTAGAACTTGGATGATATGGTGGTGTAAATATATGCCTTATTTTCCACTGTTCACAAAATTTATTAAACTCGGCGCTAGTAAATGCTCTGCCATTATCGGTTACTACGCACCTTGGAAAACCATAAGAACTAATTAAATCCTTTAAAAAATTAATTGTTACCAGGGTGGATATATTAAAAACCTTTCTAAACTCAGTCCAACCCGAAAAAGCATCTACAATTAAAATATAGCGTTTTTTATCAAGTTCGAAAAAATCAATGTGTATGCGATCCCAAGGTTTACTAGGACGTGTCCATCTCGCCGCTTTGTCTTTGCGAGGCATGGCCGTCTTTGCCTTGCACCATTCACATTGTCGAACCAGTCTTTTAATGCCTTTCGTCATTTTTGGCCACCAGACATACCTTCTAGCTATGTCTTTCATCTTTGTAATACCTGCATGCCCTTCATGAAGTACCTTTAAAACATCCTCACGTAGCGCGGTAGGTATGACAATTTTTTCATTTCGTTTAAATACGTTATCCTCCAAAAAAGCTCGTTAAGTACATGTTTAAAAGCTAAAGGAACCGAAAGACTATCCTCGATACCCAATAAAATATCTTTTATCTTAATAAAATCGGGGTCGGTCTCTGAGCACTTAACTATGGAGTTAAACTCAACAATCTTTAACACATTAATGTAATGGTCACTAGTTTGCGTGGTCCCAATATCGTTGTCAGCTTTCTCGTTATTACCACTCATACGCGACAAAACGTCTGCTAGACAATTATTTTTACCTTTACGATATTTTAATGTTAATGAAAAATTACCTAGTATTATTAACCACCTTTGCAACCGCGGGGACATCAAGTATTCAGTATTAATTTTTTGAAATAAATTGATTAAAGGCTTGTGATCGGTAAAAACTGTAAAGGACTTGCCAATTAAATATTCCCTACATCGTTTTAAACCAAAAGTTATAGCAAGCGCTTCTTTCTCAATCACCGAGTAGTTGCATTCCGTCTTAATAAGTTTACGCGAAAAGTAAATTACAGGATGTTCAATTCCATCCTCGACCTGACATAAAGCTCCTCCTATACCCGTGTTGGATGCATCAACATTTAAGATGTGCTCTCTAACCGGATCAAAACATTTTAAGACGGAATCTTTTAACAAAATATCTTTTAAATAATTAAAACATTGATCTTCTTTATATTCCCATTTAAACAAAACATTATCTTTAGTTAACTCGTAAAGGGGACCCGAAAACTTCGTGTAATTATCAATAAATCTGCTATAATAATTCATAAGTCCTAAAAATGAGGATAACTCCTTTTTATTATTAGGCCTCTGCATATTTTTTATAGCTTCAATTTTAATTAAATTAGGTCTTACCCAGCCATCGGCTATTATATGACCCAAATAAGTTATTTCAGTTGCGCAAAAAGTGCATTTATTCGCTGAAACGCGTAAATTTTTACTTTTTATTAAAGATAAAACATTAATTAGTCGTGAGTCATGCTCAGCTTGCGTTGAACCCGTAACCAAAATGTCATCTAAATAGAAAAATACACCATCTAAATTATTAAAAATAGAAGACATTGCTCGTTGAAAAATTGGCGCTGACACACTTAAACCAAACGGTAATCGTTTAAAAGCAAACAAACCTCTATCGGTGTTTATTGTTAAAATTTTAGACGTCCTATCATCTACACGTAACTGAAGGTATGCATTCCTAAGGTCTATCTTTGAAAAAAATCTAGAACCTTTCAAATTAGCTAAGACCATCTCTATTCTGGGCAAGGGGTATTTAACCTCTATAACATGTTTATTAATAGTTATTCTGTAGTCGGCGCAAACCCTTATGTTACCGTCATTCTTCTTAACGGGCACCAAAGGGGTAGCCCACTCCGAATACTCAATAAGCATAAAAAAAAAGTAACCCCAACTACCACAATACTAATAATCGCAAAGCCACTTAAAAGTTTCTCCTCTTCCTTGTTCTTCCATACCATGCACTCCATGATTTAATTCTTAGCCTTGACAATTTTTTCCCTGGCAGAAATATGCCCAAATAATCTGCTTATCCTCTTGTCATATTTCTTGTGTCGCCTTTTTCATTTTCCATACATGTAATTTGCAACACCACATCCATATAAATTTGTATGAAAAACATTTGACTACCGCTTGTGGAACGATCCGCTAAGCACAATACCTGCCAGTGACTCATTATGAAACAGCTTTTATCCTTTGTATAGCTTACCTCGTCTCCTGTGTGCAGGTGATTCTGTCCTTTTTAACGTTTGTCACCACAGTGTTTTTTCCCGTCAGAGTGCCCCATTCCAGAATGCTATTCTCATCTTATCCACACCCAAATTCATTAATATTCTTTGTCGTGAGTCAGACTAAAACCCTAAAGTATTTGTGTACAATCGTTTTGATTGGACCAAAAACTCATATTAAAGCATTTTAAAAATAGTTATTAAAATTTAAACTGGAAAATAATGAAAAAATGTACACGTTAATTATATAATTAAACCTTATGTAATAATTCAACTCAAGATTCTGTGGATCAATTAAAAATATATCAATAGTTTATAAAAACCAAAGTTAATAAGAGCTCTAACGTGTATTGAGAGGACGTAAGGTAATATAAATTTATTAATATTTTTCTATATAACAATAATAAATATCTCAAAATTCCAAAGGTTGGCTATAACATTGACGCTTTAGATATGTATACATATGAGTGTATATTTGATGTCTCTAGCTATAAAGTAATATACATTAAGTTATTGCTATAGTTGATTAAAAAGGTACCGAAGTATGCTAGTAGTTAAATATAGATGTATTTCACTTAAGGATTACATTTATGTTAAAAGACGCAGACACCAAACACGATAATGCTAGAATGAAGTTAAAATATTTTATACGATTCATTACGAGTAATGTGCGTGTAAATGTGAGTTGCGTTGGTGCAAGATTTAAGCAATGAGGGTTTTATTTAATTGCTGAACACACAAGCTCACGGAAACAATTTCATTTCAATTTCATTTTCACAAGTTTGAGTTGTAGAGGTGTTGGAGTATGAAATAAATAACGTCTGGATTGCTCCAATAACTAGTATGGGCAGTGATGGCTGATACGTATGTATTAACGATCGTCCAACCAGATGGTAATGAATAATCGACACGGTACTCCAGCACTAAATCGTTGTATAAATACAAAAATTGATGGAAAAAAACAATATAAACCATAAAATTTGGTATATTTAAGGTAGAGTAAAGTTTCATGTCCATGGCCAATGCCATTTGATGCTCTATGATGATTTTTTTTTCTTTTATCCGTTATTATATTTTATATTCTATTCATTTAATTATAATATTTATAACGTTACTAAAACAACAAAATTAAAGAAACAATATTTATAGAGATAATGGTTTAGAAATTAAATAGGTAATATATAAATTTTTATACTACCAGCCAATTTCATTTTTACCTCACTTGTTTCGCCATCAATAAACTTTTAGCATTTTATCTAATGTACCAATACTAAATCCCAACTCAAAACGAAACATTTAATTTAATTAATCAGAGAGTAAACATTAATGAGTATCAATTTCACTCAAATGTTTCGATATTTTTAAAAGGCCTTAGGCCTATACTATAATTTACCCACATATACCCTTAATATAGCGCCTTTTTCATCGAGATAAAACGACAAGACAATATAGGTGTCAGGCTAAATCTGCGCTATTAAGGAGAAGGGATAACTGAATCCCTAGAATCGATATATAGTCATTTCAAAAGTAAAGAAGGAATGTCCTAAAAAGATTTGCGATATAAAAGACCACTCGTTTCCCATACAAAAAGTAGGCAAACGTCGTTTACAATTACTAAACCCTAGAATCTATTAGACTGCTATTGATCTTCACAAGCTATAAAGCTGGAAGGACCACAATGTAAATTCCCAATTTATGAGCCTTCACAAGCGTTCTTAGATAGTAAATAAAAAACCATACCATAAAAACGACATAAAAAACCAACCAATTATTTTGACCGCAAAGTGTATTATTATTACCAGGGATATCGCCATCTTTGGCACCCCCAGATGATTTGGAGGTCGGACTAGAATGTAATGACGATTTAGGTCCATTGCCTTTACCATCATTATTTTGAGGTTTAGAAGAAGAAGAATTACTGATGTTCGTGTTACTAATCGGGGTGGTCAGAGGGAATATAACTTTTTGCTCGGTACTTATAACCACTTCGGCCATTTGTGAAGATTGTTCATCGGTTGGGCAATTATAACGAGCATCTTCAATCATGAAATCGACTGTCTCCTCGGCATCAGTTTCGTCACTCGTTTGCCCTGGAGAGGCTATACGCTTTTCTTGCATGTCGCGCAAATCGCTTCCTAACAATAAAAAACACCTCATTAAAGGGCAAATTTGCCGAAGATTAGATAACCATTGAATTAAAACGCTATTTTTGCATTTAGCTTTTCACGGTACAATACATTTTATGATTAAAAAATCAAAGAATACTATCATAAAATTAAAATTCCTTAAAAAATAGTATTCAAACAAATATTATTCAATAACTAACAGGCTAAAATTTATAATAATTTATAAATGTGGAAAAATGCAATGATAGAGTTTGTAATTTAATAATATCTGTCCTAAAGTGTGTTTAATACCATCGAAATCCCCCTGCTAAATTTGTTGATTAGTGAGAATTCAATAGAAATTTAGAATTATCAAAATAATTTTAAAATCTAATTATTTAAACTAACTCTTTCTAGTAGCAGAAATTCTCTTGTGTGGCCTGTGGTGATATTGTATTTTAAACCGGGGCCCAGCGCTGCTGCTATTGCCACTGTCCGGCTTAGCCAAATTTTCGTCCCCAACATTTTGCCCACTGCTATTTTTGACGGTCGTCGAGCTGGCTAAAGGCCCAGAGTCCGTAATAGCGTTTTTTTCTGCGCTCAAATCATTTTTTGAAGTAGATTTTAAGGCTGTCTGATCATTTAGGGAGTCACCACGGCGCCAATAGGTTTTGATAAAATCGAGGTTAGGGGTCCAAGATGAACGAGGTGCGCCACTTACTTGCGTAGAGCCTGATGCTTGAGAATCTAATGGGTGAGAAAAATAGAAATATAACACTCAAGCATCGAAACATGCCCTTTACATATAGAATGTTATTGATAGATATATTATTGAGCGTTAATTAAATAAGTATTGAAGAAAAACGTTGATAAGGATTCTATTCAAAAATTTACAAATGCTAAATTAAAACTATTTAACCATTTATATTTAAAAACGACTTAGTATTATCAGAATTCGTCGCTCCAACGTTTACTAGGTAAAAAGTTATCATCATAAATTTACTAAGGTTGTCATGGTTTTTAGGCAGTAAACTTATATTATTTTAAAAATTTTCGACAACGTTACAATTATTACTAAATACACTTTCATCTTCGTTCACTATAAGGTTTTAAGCAAACAAAATTTAAAAAAAAACCAGGTAAAAATTATTAAAAGACTAACACAACAATTGTTAGCATTTTATACTATAGAATGAGGTTAAGATATTACAAAACAATGAATTCAAGCGCATCCATTACCTTTAAAAGCTTCTTGAAGATCTTTCTCGGAGTCGCTTGTTACTACGGCGCTAGATGCGAGCGCATTTTCAGTCCCCGTTTTAAGGCAATCGACATCCTTATAGGCCGCGCTCATGAGAAGCTTGGGATAGTAAGCGCGATAATCGTAGTACGAAAAATTTGACGCTGCGCCGCCCTCTTCGACGCTAGCGGCATTTTCGGTTAACGCGCTTATCGCTTCTTCGCCTGAGCTGACGCCCGTTTTGGGTTCGAGCGTAGAAACTGCTGCTCGAGCGTTTAACGCTCCAGCCCCGAGCGGGGCAGGGTCCACTACTTCGGGATAGAGTTCGGGTTGCATTTGGGAGTAGGGCGTTTTTTTGCTTTGGTCGTAGCGATGGATGGAGACGGGTTTGATGTTGATGTATTTGTAGGATATCAATGGCTCCAACCTGTAAGCCTGATCACATAGGTCATGTTTTAAATTTTTATACATACATATTATGTTAAGATATTTATTTGTAAAAATGATTGAAAAAAAACTTAAGGAATATCGGAAAAATGTTTTTGTCAACCATTATGGAGTGAGCAAATATTACAAAAAAGATTGAATCAATCCAGGTACAAACATACATTTTAAACGCATTTGATACTAATTAATGCATTACTGCCTTATTTATTTTAGATATGCTCAATTGAATATGCACAAAAAGTGTTCTACTATTCTACAAAATACTGGTTTTAGATGCAAAAACGTTAATAAAATTAAAGAAAAAAGATTTTTCTACACTTACCACGGGATCGGCGGGGTGATAAATGTTGTAAATCTTATTGCATATATGCCTCGGCAGTAGAACGGATATTTTAGGTTTATCGAAAGATGTACTACGATGTTGATGATGATCAACATCATTGTTTTCATCTTTGTAGGGCGTATCCCCAGTAGAACTGAGGTGAGGGGTAGTGGCATGATTGCTCACACTTTTGGTCGTACTAAGGGGTGGGGGTCTTGGGGGCGGTTTCTTTTTATCTATCTTTTCCAACTCCCTCTGCAAACTCTCGGTCGGCTCTGCGCTAGAAACCTCTAATGGTAGTAGTAAACAAATTTTGGTAAGTAATCATAATAATTTAATAAATTTATAATACGTCAACGGATTGCATAGATCTGCTATCGTTTATTTGTATATGGTAACCGAATAACTTTTATAGTTTAGGTAATTAAGTGATTTTCATAATCCTAAAGTATTTGAAATTAGTAAAATTTCACTATAATACAAATGTTTGATAATTCCACAATTAATCTATAATTTATGGCGTCGTCCTTGCTCACGTCCAACTAGTATTTAGATTTAAACTTATATTTTAAGTTTATAAGTATCCAATACATTGCCACCATCATACAACTCAGAGCGGTATTTCATTCCAACAAGGCATCTAGCCGCAAGAGTTAATTTATCATACGTGAGCAATACTATTAGTTCTGAACCATCAACGATTGGTCTCTAGAAAAAATATCGAAACCCATTGAAGGCATACCTACTAGCGTTATAACTTACGAGTATAGCGTTTTTGACAGAGAAAATTGAAAAAAACATAGAGGGCCTGTATTATAAAAAACAAAAAACTTAGATATCCGTATTTGATAAAACGACAGATTAAATCAAAACTCTCAAACCCATTTAATGTGATTCGAATCATATCAAGTGATTCTTATTATTATAAACTCGTTTTTATAAGCCCAAATTATGTTTCATTTCTAGCTAATAAAATATTATTTTTAACTCAAAAAGCATGTATCCAATGACACATCCGAATCTCTGACAAAATTATATACTAGTGGTCGGTTTGCGCCACACCATCAAAAGAAAAGGACACTAGCACTGATATGGCTATATTATGCATGCCATAATATTACTCAAGAAGGCACTTCGGCCATACCGTTACATCACTACCTCTCCAGCTAATAAAATATTTTTCTCAAATATTTCAAAGCTTACTCTTATCTATATGGGGTACTGAAGAGTGCTCTCTAGACCTATGGCGGGCTCGTGCATTACGACTGAGTATGTGGGTTATGTTATCATAATCGTCATCGCCGGTTTTAGTAGAAGAAGAGGATGAACTAGATGATCCGATCGGGGCGGGGGCCATATTGAATTGACTTTTAGGAGCGGGGGAAGAATTGCCCGAGGAGTTTGTGGCGGCTATGCTATTAACACCCCGACCATATATGGAAATACCGCGCATGACTAAAAACACGGCTAGCGGTGAACCGAGTAAAAACAAATTCTCCACCTGCGATATAATGTTAAATTTTTTCAAAATTATATCATGGGCGTAGCCGGGGCGGCTGCCCCCCTCTAAATCCAAAAATTTATTAAAATTATGGCTAAAAATTGAAAAATTGATCCTTTTGCCCCCCCTAAACCATTATTGGCCCCCCCCCCTTAATCCCAATTCTGGCTACGCCCATGGAAGTTATATCAAATATTTTAAATCTTTTTTCCCAAAAATTTCTGCATTCGTGTTTTACTTCTCGTTTACATGATTATCCTAAAGTTTTCCAAGTTTTCTCTTGATTTAAGCAAAAATAAAATGTAACTTCAAAGTTAATAAATTAGTAAGTCCACCATTTTTTATTTGGCGACCCCTTTCGAAATTTAAAACATAACATTACCCCTAGGGTATTTAAAAGTAAGAAAGCTATCTAATCCTCAATTCTCAATGATTACCCCAAGTCTTGATCGAAAAATAATTTCAGAATTAACGCAAAAATGTTTAGTACAGCCAAACAAAGGACACACATAAAAATTTGAAGAGTGCGAATTACTTGAAACTTCAAAGAGCTACGCGTTTTTCGAATGAGGTGTAACTTCTTTTCAATGTCAATCACGCTATATTAAATAAACGGAAACAAGGTGATTCCAAAAGTTTTTTCAAATAAGCAGTGCGACCTTAGTTTTGCCCAAAATTAAGTTAAATTAAAGTTTTTCCCAGGCCATCTAAATAATTATACAAACACCTTACATTACCTAATCCACCGTAAAGCAATTAATTTTCTTATATTAATTAAAAAACATTGTACGAAATGAAGATAATTCACATACTTCTTACTTAGATGAAAAACAGGCATTCTCATAGTTCAAACAACTTCCCTCTTCGTCCATTTTAAATGATAATGATTATTTAAAATGTCCCTTTTTATTCGCTTTATGTCAGTTGTCATCCTAAGTCTTTGTATAAATAGACTATAATTTTCTTCAAAAATTAATTTAGCTAACGCAAAGTAATCAGGTCCAACCATAGAGAAGAATAAAGAAAATAGACAAAACTTCAAACCTGAGATATCATTTCATTTCACATGGCTTCTATTCAAACAGCTTATTTAATAATTGCAAGCAATTACTATTATATGAGCATACTATATAAAATTTATAGTTGGACACAAAAATTGAATATTATGGGGGACCTTAAGTACATACTTGGCCCGAATATTATCGGCAAATTTGGAAAGTTTTTGCGATTCTTCCTCATTCAAGCCCTCGAAACATTCGTTCTAAGATAATATATAAAGTAAAAAAACATGATTAAATAGATGGAAATTTAAAATAGTGCCAAATAATTCCGGCAAATATAATAATACACAAAGCCATTCCCACAAATAAATTTTAACTAAGACCCTATGACCCTCGCCGAAGGTCACAAGTTAAAAAAACACAAGACCCTTGTGAGTCAATAATTTTTATTTCCATAGTTCCCTCCCAGTTCAAAATCTTAGATAAAAGCGGCGTTGACCTTTTTCAAATACATGGGCAGAAAACTCCCTCCTTCTAAATATTCCCACTCATTTTTATTAAGAGAATCAATGCAGGTAAAATTTTCAAATCTGATTTTATATATTTTTCAAATTCCGAGATATTCCCTAAATAACGCCTTTTTATATTTATAAATTATAATTATGGTATCTTAATAATTCTATTATAATCCTTTATATATATCAATAAACTACCATTAATCTAAAAAAAGTGGGGTCAAGTCATATACAGTCAAAAGTCAAAACCGTTTAATTGCAAAGTCTTGAGCCTGAAAAAAAAATTAGCGATTAACCGATATTTCGCGATTAAACGATGGAAATAAACGTATATGTACATTATATTAAATGTTCATTTCTTACGCTTCGCAATAAAACGATATTTTATATAATTATCTGGTCGATTCAATGACTCGAAAATGTTTGTGAATTGTACTATTAAGAGATTTGTCAATAAACGATGTTTGTTAATATTATCGTTTAAAACAAACAAAATGGCGGTTAACTTCGCGATTAAAAGATTTTCGCGATAATCCGATTTGCGATTAAGAAGTTTCGACTGTATAAACAAACTCGGGCCTTCGGCCCTCGTGGGAAGGGGGAGAAGGGAAGGGAAGAGGGGAAGGGAAGAGGGGAAGGGAAGGGGGGACGACTCATCTGTACTTCGTATAAATGTATCATATTTGCTATGCAATTTATGGGCGAGAAAGGTGGGAAGGGGCGAGAATGCCTATAAGGGGGTATTAAATGCCTAATGATTAATAAATTATTTATACAAATTTTCCATTATAGGCAAAATGTAATAACGGCAAAATGTAATATAGGCAAGGGTTAGATTTAGTGTTTGCATTTAGTTGCGTATTACATTAGTTTTTATGGCCTTTAGTGATTATGGGTCTAACAAACATTATATTATAAAACAACACAATGTTAAGAATTTGCAGAATTGTTGGGAGAAATTTTTTGTTGAATTTGAACAATTTTTAATTAAAAAAATCAAAAATTTGGCCAATGGTCACTTTTTCTCTATTGGTCAGTACCCACAGATACTCTATAAGTCAATGATAGCCAAAAAAACGGAAAAAAAAATTTTGATGCTCACTTCGGCCAATGGTCATTTTTTTCCATTGGTCAGCAGCCAGCACACGGTAAAAGTGGATATGAATTCATAAGAGTAAAAAAAACGGAAAAAAAAATTTCGAATCACATTTTGGCCAATGGTCATTTTTTTCCATTGGTCAGCAGCCAGGACACGGTAAAAGCGGATATAAATTCATAATAGTCAAAAAAAAAGGAAAAAAAAGTTTTCGAATCACATTTTGGCCAATGGTCATTTTATTCCATTGGTCAGCAGCCAGCGGACGGCCAAAAAGTCATAATAGCAATGGTAGGAACAGGAACAATCATAATAGTCAAAAAAAAACGAAAAAAATAATTTCGATTCACATTTTGGCCAATGGTCATTTTTTCCATCGGTCAGGAGCCAGCGGACGGCCAGAAAATCATAATAGCAATGGTAGTAACAGGAACAATCATAATAGTCAAAAAAAAAAAACGAAAAAATAAACTCGAATTCACATTTTGGCCAATGGTCATTTTTTTCATTGGTCAGCAGCCAACGGACGGCCAAAAAGTCTTATTATCAATGATAGTAACAAGAACAATCATAAGAGTCAAAAAAACTCCGGGATTCTAACCCAAAAACTAGTTAAATTGCATAGCAATTAGAAGTAAACTTCTTTTATTTATGTTTATTATATAACATTGGTCAGCAGCCAGCGGACGGCCAAAAAGTCATAATAGCAATGGTAGAAACAGGAACAATCATAATAGTCAAAAAAAAACGAAAAAAATAATTTCGATTCACATTTTGGCCAATGGTCATTTTTTTCATTGGTCAGCAGCCAGCGGACGGCCAAAAATTCTTATTATCAATGATAGTAACAAGAACAATCATAAGAGTCAAAAAAAACTCCGGGATTCTAACCCCAAAACTAGTTAAATTGCATAGCAATTAAAAAGTAAACAACTTTTATTTATGTTTATTATATAACTAGTTAAATTGCATAGCATTAAAAGTAAACAACTTTTATCTATGTTTATTATATAACAAAAACTAGTTAAATTGCATAGCAATTAAAAGTAAACAACTTTTATTTATGCTTATTATATAACTAGTTAAATTGCATAGCAATTAAAAGTAAACAACTTTTATTTATGTTTATATAATAGATAATTTAACAAATCTTATATATAACACAGCGAGGGAGATAGAGATGAGGGGTGGGGCACCTCTTATGCATAGCAATTAAAAATAACACAGCGAGGGAGATAGAGATGAGGGGTGGGGCACCTCTTTCTCATGCATTAATTTAAAAAAGCGATAACCTAATATACCAAATGCAAATAGATAGGGAGGGTAACGGACAGACATCGGACAACGGACACCAAAAAACGAGCCCATAAATTGCATAGCAATTAAAAAATCAAGTAGATATATGGCATAAATTTGTTGACATATATATAAAATTACCAATGTTTGATCCACGTAATTTTGGTGAATGTAAGATGGATTCCAACCCGTTAAGATATCGTGTATGATCACTGTGCCCAGGGAGTGCGCTATAACGGATACTTTATTTTGTGGATCCTTGGGGAAATTGGGATGACGGTCGCAAAACATTTGATACAATCGGTTGAGCTCTTTTTGTACCCCGTTCAATATCTACGAATTTATAAAAGCAAGTTAAATAATTTAATTTTTTCCCACGTAAAGAATACTTTAAATAGATTTATTAGCAGAAGCATCTCCCTCTAATACTCTTGTTAATAAATCTCTATTTTATTTTATTTATCAATTCAATTTTGTTTTAATCTGACGATGTCCTTGAATAGGACGAAATATTGCTATAATAATTATAATTATTTTTTAATTCCTAATGCTCCTGTTAGTAAATCTCTTAAAGCTGAATAGTAATTTATGGGTGCAAAATTGCATAGCAAATATTATAGATACTAATTTTATTGATGGGGCAATAGCAGGTGCTGATGTAGGTGTTGAGTAATTGATTTAGCTATTTTAAAGACTGATATGTTGAAATAGAACCTAATGTTGTAAAAACGGCTGGGTTCTGATTGGTCGACCTTAGGTTTTAGTCGACTAACTTAACCCAACAGAACAAATAACGTTGGTCTTGTCCGTTTATGTTTAATTTACTAAAACCAAATGTCGACCAAACAAACCTCAGCCGTTTTTACACTAGGTAAGAGGTGCGACTGGCTACTTTTCCTTCGATAGTTGAGTCATTTTTATATGAATGACATACATAATTTTTTTGTATTTTTAGGCAAAAAAATGCAGAATTTTGTAGTTTCTCCAATATAAACCAACAAGTTGGTCAAGACGCGACCGATAGGACATTTTTCGTCGGAAGTGCACGCATAAATTGCAAAGCAATCAAAAAACACGGATCTGCTAAACCTTGACAACGTGTTTATTTGAAATTTGCCAAACACACTCTACTTTTACGTGCCTCCGTAAAAAAAGATATTACAGGTTTTTAGGATTATAATGCTTTTCTTGTAGTTAATTCAATCATTAAACACGTATAACCAAGTTGAACGATAAGCAAGTTATGGTGGGCGGGTCATTCTAAAATCTACGACTTCGCAAACATAATATTTGCTTAAATTTTAAGCTAATTAAGCTTATTATTTTCGTTGGTAAAAGTAAATTTCGTAGAAAAAACCCTAACAAACGAAAAATACAGCATTCATACTCAATAAAACAATGGATTAGATCGAATCCTATGGAACCGCATTTCTTACTTGAAATTACGTTCATTTTAACTTTAAAAATATTATTTAAATAAAATTTTAGATGGATTACACATTAGACTGGCGAACAACTCATAATCATTAAGTAAAAGTGTAGGCGGCCATGTTTGAGGCATATATAAACATTATCTAAACGTTATTCATTTCGTTGCACAATTGAATGTCAAACTTGAGTTTGAAAAAACAATATTGCTTTAATTCTCACCATAGCTTTTGCAATTTTTCGCTGCACAAGTGCGCATATATATAAACCCACACAAAATGGCGATCAAAGTTACTTAATAATTTTTAATGCAAAACTCAGCTGTTCGCCAGTGCTGTCTATTACACTTTTCAAGGAATAAGCGCATAAATATTATTATAATAAATTCTTACTTCGTTGCGAAATATGGGGCTGGTGTAATACATGATGTCCATGACGGTGGTATTGAGAATGCTACGCAACCCTATCACATTTTTCGGAGAGATCATATCGACTGCCCCTTAAATAGAAAAAAAAGTTCTTTTCAATAAGTATTTGCAAATGAGGCATACAAAAATTAAAATGGCGCTGATTTTTATTTAGGCCACCTTTGGTTTTAGGCGATTAAACATAAACAGACCAAAGGGTTTTGGTCTCTGCTTTTCTTAGTCGACCTGGAGGCTTGGTCAAAATTTGCAAAACAGACCAAGGCCGACCAAACAAAACCCAGCCGTTTTTACAACACGAATATATATTGCTTTTTCTCTATTTGTTAAAAGCGCGGAGTAATTACGATAAAGAAAAATACACGAAATATATGGTAATGAAGGGGAGTTTATTTATTTACAAAGAAAATGTGAGTAAAAATGTTTTGACCCGCTTATTATTGATTGAGTAGGTATAATAATTGAATTACACGTTTTAACTCACCAAGCTTTTACGTATTCAAATTTCGATTTAAGCATTTAGAAATGAACAATTCTAGACTTAACACTAACATAAATTTTAAGCAAATTTAAAGTGCAAAGCTCATCACTGGTTTAAAAATTATAAAAGGGCCATTCCATGACATATCAAAACGGTTTCGGCCCACCATCTCAGATCGAGCTGATTTTTTGTGAGAATTTAGACCCTATAGGGAATAGTAATTTCTGAAAATTTTAGCCATTTTGGGCCAATACTTTTTAAGTTATGGACGCTAAAATGGCCAAAATCACGCTCGAGTGCGTTTTACAAATTTTACTATTATTGCCATAATTTCAAAAGTATTTGTGCTAGCTTCGTAATTTTTAGTGCATTTTAATCCTTATAAAATTCTCTACCAAATGTAACCGAAAACCTCAAACTTTTGTGGTTAAAGTTTTGTGGTCAAATTTGTGAAAAACCTACTTCGCGACCAGCTATACTCCCCCAAATTCACCATGGGGATTCCCCTATGCCCAAATATCAAATTTCTCAAATAAAAAGTTTGGGGACGGCTATGGGGTGGTCAGGAAATCAAAAAACACTAATAAATTAAATTAATTTATAGGTGGCGCTATAAACAACTATTACGAATCAGATATTTTAACTATACATTATTACTAAAGGGCCACATCAAGATATATCTGATAAATAAACAAAGTTGGAATATAATTTTATGAAAACTTCTTAAATATTGACTTAATTAAAAACAAAAGGAAATTGATATTACATTATGACTTTTTATCTAAATTATACAGGGTTAGGGTAAACGTCTTCGAACATTCGTTAAAGATATACCGTAATAAATAATTTTTATTATCTAATTCATGTTCAATAAAAATTGTATAAATATACTTTATTATAATAAATAATAAATGTCTTCTCAAGTTAGATTTTATGTAGTTGCGGAGTAGCCAAATCCATTTCTTGTACAGAAAGTGTGTAACTACGTCCCGTAATTGTGTACGGAGACATTGTCATTATAACATCCGATTTAATAATGTTTATTTATTTAATTTTGACGGGAAAAAAAAAGATTTTGCCGGACCATTAGGATGTAAAAGATGAGCGACATATTAGATCCTTGTCTACAATTAAGGCTAACCACCATTTATTCTGGTATCTACATGCCACGTAACCATTTAGATTTTCAAAATCAATTCCATTCGCTATTTAAATTTCTTCCTCAAAATATTCACTTGAATTAGAATACGTCTTTGTTTTAATTATCTTTCTGTCAATAGGTATTAAAGCATGTAGCTTTTGCATCCCAGAAATAGGTTTTGCTCGATTGAATCGAGAGGTAAGTTTCAATTCCTCTTGTTTAAACTCCTCATTCGTCATATAACCAAAACTTATATTAGCAAAACTACTTTTCGCCCATTCAAACAATTCGAAAGGCTGTGTTATTTGATTTTCGAATGGTCTTTGCAAACTAGCCTTATAAGCCAAACGTTTTAAAGTACCGGCAGCACCATCGCAAGGACTTTTGCCATGAGAAGTTGCAAAAAATGCCATTCTGCCTTGATCCCATAATCATCAATGTGATGACATAAATTAATTGTATTCTTTCTATTTTTATATTGAGCGGCCGATCCATCTAAAAAATAGTAAAAAATTTTTGGTTGAAAAGCGAGCTCTTGCAATAAAAAATTTATAAAACGCTTTTGAAATGCGCTATAGCTGGCAGTATTATGCTGCAGACATTCGGATATCATAATGAATGTTGCACATTTCAATTCATCGCCCTTTTTATAGTAAGCAACAAAGGGATGTATTGTGGCCTGGACATTGGTCCAATGATAGGCCTGAACCGAGTCTTGCACCACAAAACTATAGTTTTCCGCAAAATCATTCAAAATTATTACTTCAGAGCAATTTAAGTTAAGTTTCAAATTTTTCAAAAACATTGCTTGTTGTTCGGCTATGAAGGAATGATATAATAAATGACCAATTTTCTCGCAAAAATCCTCTAGAAAATCTTAACTATGTTTATTTAAATTTTCTAGGGTTGTCCTATCTACACTTAGCCATTGTTTATATTTTATGTATTCTATATCTGACGATTTAAATATTTCTGATATTCGTTGTTTAATATAATGACACCTGGACAATGTAAACACTTTCCTAAATAACAAAGTGGTAGAGGCGGATTACAAATAATTTTTGCTAATATATCCTTATATGTTTTGAGAGGGTACATGTCAGTGCTAGTTAATTTATTAAAATTTGCTCCGATCATCATCAATTTGACATTCTGATGGTATTGGCAAACACAGACATTGTGATTGCCACTTACTCCAGCTAAAATGCAATTTTTGGGCCTTAACTCTGCAAACTTTGAAAAGCCAAGTTGAACACTGGGATTCGCTTCTTTAAATTGTAAATAAAGTTCTTTCAGATTTAATAAAACTAATCGTTTTTGCACTTTAGTCTTCCTCTTATTATCAAACATAGAAATAAAATCTTTCTTTCCTGCCATTACTCGGAAGAAATCATTTGATAAATAAAATTGCTCGACTAATTCTATCTCAAAACTGCTTAATGTTTTACCTGGCTGCAGATTTGGGGTAGATAAAATCCCTTTTTCTAATTTCAATTTTTTAGCCCGTTTTGCCATATAGTATGAAACATTAAAAATTGTTGATTTTTTGTGCCGTCCAACTATCGGGGAGAAGTGTTAGAGTCCGATATTTATTACTTTTGTTTAATGTATGAAAACTAGATTTCATACTATCTAGTAATTCAGAATCGACCGATAATTGATTGTTTTCCTCGACGATTTCCAAGGTTGTGGCAAGGCTTTTTTTAATTTTTTTTAATTTTCTTGATGGATATTTTTTTTCAACGAATCTCTTCATTTTAATCGGGGATTCGGCAATCATAGATAATGAGGTATTAAGGGCTTGAATAGATGGTCCTGCTTTGTCTATAATTTCATTTATTGGGGGTGGGGAGAAATAAGGATCAACAGACGGATTAATATTTGGAATATCCCGGCGTTGATAAATTAATTTGCGACATGTGTCACATAATTTCGCATTGGGATCTAAAAAGGTCATCCATTTAGAAACAATTCTTATTCCTTTGATTTTACCTTTATGGGTCTTAAATGGATTACAACAATAAGTGGTTTTAGGCATAGAAATTAATTGACACGAAATTAAAGTATTTAAATAAAATTATAGCCAGTTGAAACAAATAAAATTAATGTGATATCGATTTTGTGTTTTAATTAATAGCGTTGTTGCACATATGGTTTTAATCATTTAATTGTAGAAAGCTAGGATGATCTGCCAGCTGCGATTTTATATCATTTAAGGCAATAAAAAGCCAAGCAATTGTAATCTAACCCTGTAAAATTAGGTTAAAAAGTCAGAATGTAATATCAAATTCTCTTAAATTGTTGTTTTAAATTCAGTCGATATTTAAAAATTTTCCATAAAATTATATTTTATCAGATATATCTTGATGTGGCCCTTTAGTAATAAAGTATAGTTAAAATATCTGTTTCGTAATAGTTGTTTATAGCGCCACCTATAAATTAATTTAATTTATTAGTGTTTTTTTGATTTCCTGACCACCCCATAGCCGTCCCCAAACTTTTTATTTTAGAAATTTGATATTTGGGCATAGGGGAATCCCCATGGTGAATTTGGTGATTATAGCTGGTCGCGAAGTAGGTTTTTTTGGTTTTTCACAAATTTGACCACAAAACTTTAACCACAAAAGTTTGAGGTTTTCGGTTACATTTTTCTCGTAGAGAATTTTATAAGGATTAAAATGCACTAAAAATTACGAAGCTAGCACCAATACTTTTGAAATTATGGCAATAATAGTAAAATTTGTAAAACGCACTCGAGCGTGATTTTGGCCATTTTAGCGTCCATAACTTAAAAAGTATTGGCCCAAAATGGCTAAAATTTTCAGAAATTACTATTTCCTATAGGGTCTAAATTCTCACAAAATATCAGCTCGATCTGAGATCGTGGGCCGAAAATCGTCTTTTTTGATCGAAACGACATGGAATGGCCCAAAATGCTAAAATTATTTTATTAAGAAGCCCTCAAGCTGATATAATATTTTAAAAATTGAGTATTGCTAACAATATTGAAGACAATATTTTAGACACTACCAAATCCTAGAGTGTATTTTAAATTTAAAGTCGCCAAAACACAGGCATGGGCATAGCCAGGTTTTGGATTAGGGGGGGGGGCAAAACGTTTAAAAGTTCAATCGGAGGGGGGCAAAACATAAATTTTTTAATTTTTGCAAAGTTTTTTAAATTAAAAAAAAAATTCGTAAATTATGGAGGGGGGGGGGCAAAATTAACTCGGGTTAAAATCTATGCCTTTTACCCGTTAATAAACAAAAAACATCAATTTTAAATCAATGAGTCTAATTATAGATATAATAACATAACTGTTATCAGCACTCTTTCAGAACTAATCAAAGATCCATCTGCAAGGGTAATCATAGGTCCCATAGGGCATGTGGCTTTCATCAGGGGTAATTTCAAAATTTTAAAAACTTCAGCCAGCCACCAATTTCGAAAACAACACAGGGGCATATTATATCCACACATATACAATATTACATTACTTTTAACATAATTTTTTGCGAATTCTTAAATTCAACGAAAACATTGGATTGTCAAATTGTCGCGTTAAAGGGCTTGATATTTAAAAGGCACACACCAGAAAAATATTAAATATTATAACGTACAACAAATTATATTAAGATCAATATATAAAGGGGGTGGAATAAATTGCATAGCAATTAATAAGAAGTTGGCCTTGTAATCCACCCCCCCCCCCCCAATTCCCAACAACTCCTAGAGATTTTTTTGATCTGAAGATTGATTAATAAATAAACACGTATACACACAACTTCTTTCCAAATAGTTATTGATTAATTCGGCGACACATTAATACTTCAGGCTCCGATTTGGCTACGCCATTCTGACGTTGTAATGGATAGGTGGGTGGATTAAATATAAGCAAAAACATAAGCCAAATTGAACGGCGTATTTTTAATTGTTTTAAATAATAATCAAATTTTTAATACAAATAAATAAAAATATTAGATATAAATGATTTATTCGTTATATAGGGGTTATAAGCAAAACATCTACTTTTTAAATATTTACGTTAGCGATATTTTAGTCGAAGCTCATTTTAAATAAATAGTTTTTACAGGCCAAGTAAGGTATTTTTAAACTATGACATTTTTTGATTCGTTAACTTGTAATATCCATATTTTAAACTTTAGAAAATTATCAAATTTTTATTTTTATTTTAATAGACTCCATTTAAAATCTGAATAATACGTCGAAAAACCATTAGATCATGCTTTAGACGAAATAAATTATCCTTAGATAGTAATGGCTGAGAAGGCAAATAAATTATCGGAAACTATCTACGATTGCCTGATCTAGTAGGGTTAAGTTAGTAGGGCGCATTTAAAAATTGTTTTATATTATAGTAATTTCAACAAGATCTAAATATGTCATTTATTAAAACTTTCTTCTGCAAGAACCTAGTTAAAGTTAATAAATTTTTACCGTGATGTCCGAGTTCTATTATTTCTAAAACATTTTTCGCGGAGTCTCACGTTTTTAAAATCTCATTCTAAATAACAGCTAACAAAACGGAGTCAAGGGAAATATCTCAATAATCTTAAATAGTGGAAAAGGCGTGTTAGTTAGTTAATCTAACAAACTAGTGAGAAACTTGAAAATATAACGTTGTCCTGTTTAATTTTTTTCTCCGTCATAATTTGATGTGTAGTGTATGCCCAATATTAGCTTTTTACTTTAAAAAAAGTTAAGGTTCCTCGTAATATACGTAACATACTTAAATAGATTTCGCAGGTAAAGCCTTTAGCCGTGGCGAGATATACAGATACCGTTTATATATTTATAAATTTTCATGAAATAGTTTGTAAAGCAGATACCAGTAAAACCAAGACTTTTAGGCGGGCTCGGGCGGGCACCATAACAAGATTCGAGCTCAAGGGCAAAAATTATACAATCATTTCGGGCCGGGCAGCTTTTATTAATATGAGCATGGCCGAGCTGACACTTAGTGCGTGTCTTAATATCGGATTTTGCTGCGCAGCAAAAATCGTTGTACGGGTTATAACATAGCCGCGTCTTAACTTCGAATTCACAGCAGATTTACATTTCAGACGTACGCATAACATAACAGCGATTAATCTCTAGAGTTAAAATAAACAAAAAAAACTTGTTTAACTATCAAAAAAAAAATATTAATAATTACAACCGAGTTTGACACATGAAATTGAATCGGATATTTGAAAAAGAAAAATTCGCGCCATTTGAATCTGAATCCGATATTAAGACAAGCCCTTAGAAGGGTTGGGCGGGCAGCTTAGTTATAAAATGGGAAGAAGCCGGGTTCGGGCAGAAAATTTTTAACAAATCCAAACCCCTGATAGAGATTCCGTTTATATAATTTTCATAAAACACTTATATTAACCGAAGTGTGGTCACATTACGTTTGATATACAATATGATAAATTAAGGGGTTTTATTAATAGTCTCGTGGGATTGATAAAAAAGGTGGGAGGAATTATTTATAGTGATTGTTTTATCAACTATAGTAGTAACCATTTTTCCCTCGTTATGCCTTTATTTTAAAATACCTTTTCTTTTTTTCCCCACTTGATAATGGTCACAAACGGACCGAAATATAGAAGCCCCTTTCCTCCCAGCATTTTTACCAATCCCAGACCATTAATAAAACCCCCTTGTTTATATAATGGATTTATTAATTCTAAGTATATACAATAAGAAAGATTTTAAAAAGTGGGATTTATTTATAGGTTTATAAACGGCTCTTAATCGTTCAGCAGGCTCAAAATCAGAAAACTAGGAAAAAGGACTAAACACACGCGCTTACAATTACAACCAGCCTGCGTGGGTTTCATTAAATATTAATGAAAAAACCAAAGATTGGCGTAGTGAGCAAAACCATTTTAAAACTAAGGGACAATTTTCGAGTTCGCTCTCATTATTAAAATAAAATATAGTCAAAAGAAAAGTTATATATCGGATAATTAACTAAAGCATTACACACGTGAATCTCGAATCTTTTGACCATACCTTAGGTGGGGTGTACAAAAAGTTTTAACTTCACATCGGGTGGATAGAAATAAACTAAATAGTATTCTAAGTGATTTAAACACTAAAAAATTAACATTATTTGAATAAAAAGCCAAAAATTAGACAGTTTTACGGATATTCCTCTTAACTTCACGGTAAAACACGTGGTCTTTTTTGAAATAATATAGTGATAATTATGTATATATGATTGTGGTGGGTAAATTAATATTGTCAACAAAAAAATCTTCAGTTTTTTATAACAACACCTTAATTGAACAACGCCATAATCTCAATTTAGAGATCAAATATGTTTATCAAAATTATTCTAAAAAAGAGGCTTCTCGTTAACATTTTTCTATGATTTGGGATATGACCATCCCACGTAGCTCAAAATAAACTTTTAAATCATTAAATTTATAAATTTTATAAAAAAAAATATAAAATATAGCTGTTCAAATGTTACCATCGTCTAATTTCAAGTTGGCTCTCCATTCGATCGGCAAAAACTCGGCCCGGCAATCAACTACACTTTTATCGGTAAAACATTTTTGCTTGATTCTACTAGCGTGATCTCGCAGTCTAGCATTAAAAGCACATTATTTTTAAAATTGTATGATTCATATATTTAGAGATGAGCAAAGGTGTTATTAAATTATACATTGAGGAAGCTTAAGTCCCAAATCCCTGTGAAAAAAAGTGGAGGGTTGGCGTTAGGTCGAAAACTGACCATAAAAAAACGTAATCCATAATCAAGGTAGTTCCAAATAAAACTTTACACAACTGAAAGTGCAAACTAAGAAGAGAAATTAAGACAAAGTCTTTACCATCATCAAGATGGAAAAAACTTGCCAAAACAAACCCAGTTATTGTGGGACAAAATATATTATAAAGAAAATTGATGAAACTAAAAAATAGCTTATATGATTCAAAAGTTGAGTTAAAAAAGAATTAGATGATGAATAACAGAGCCCATGTTACTTGAATTTATTAATAGCTTATTGAATTTATCATAATTGTTAAATAGTGATAATTAATAGAAAATTAAAAGTATTTTCTCAAAATTTATTAATAAAATTATCTGCTAACAAGCCACAGTTTCGTATGCATTTGCTGGCATCCAGTTTGGCACCAATACCATGGATAACAAATACGAGATGTTTGATGACAGGAGGTTTGTCGGTATCATTTGCCATTATACAATAGCCACGATTAAGGCGAAGTCCCATTTTTTGAAATCCCAAAGCATAGGTAAGCTTAGTACAAAAAATAAGAAAAATTATGTTTTTTGAATGTAATTGTTTATATAAATTTTTGCCTTTTTTTAATAAAATTTCGATTAAAATATTCAAAAAAGCAAATTTGGTAGCTTACTGATCTATATAATTTTGATGAGGTTGCTTGACTAAACATATAGACTTCGCCGGGATTGTACCACTCAACAAAAAAATCCTTGAATTTTAAATTGTGTAAGGGATTGGCATAAGCAGCTTTCTTCTTGTTATTACTATTATTAGTAGCTTTATTTGATGGGGGTACTGCTTCTTTAATTTTGTTAGATGGTCCCAATTCTTCTATAGGACTAGATTTTCCTCCGTCTACAGTTGCTCGCTTAGTTAATGTTGGAGTTGTAGGATGCGAAGATGCTTTAAAATTTTCATCTATTAGTTCATTAATAACTTATTAAAAATGAGTAATTTTTGGTCGGTAAAATTACTGATAGAATATAATTAAAAATTTACCTGGGACAAGTGTGGCCAAATTTGGTGAGGGTAAAAAGCCATTAGGAGTCTTTTTGAGACTTGTTTCATCTAAAAGTCTTTCATTGGCTATATTTTCTTGGGATAGTGAGGTAGAAATATAAGAAAAGTTTGAGTTTAATCCTTTGTGAGCAAGTTTAGAGTCTAGTTCTGGCAAGAGTTTATTGGTAGGGAGTGAAGTCTTGTTCTTTTGGTTTGTGAGTATTGGACTTATACTTCTGATATCATTTTGAATCTCCCCATCATGATTTTTACAAGGCTCTAGGGGACTTTCCAAATCTTTCATCTTCCAACCAGCAAACTTGGCCAAATGTTCTGTTTCAATTTGTGATGCATACTCTTCATCAAGAGGCTGCCAACCAACATCAAAAAACCAAGTACCTCTCATAACATCAACATTATCACCTAAAATTAATTATCAACAATATGCCTGAATATTTTACCATTCCAATATATAGGTGAGCATTTTTTATTGACAACATCAACCTCATATAAATCACCTCTGACAGATATAGTATCAAAAGTATCTGTATGTAAACCTTTTAAACTGGAATGTATTTGTCTATACGCTATTTCAATCCTGTAAGAATCATAGCCTAAAAAGGGAATCCATGTTTTTTTAGGGCTTGAATAAAACCACCTATAAACAAATTTACAACTATTAATTACCAAATCCAACTGCTTAATCAAAGCTTTCAATAAAAAATTCTTTTTTATACATTACCTAACTTCATGTGGCTTTAGAACATCAACTATTTGATTAATATTAGATGCCGATGAATTCCCAACTTTAGGTGTGACATCGGAAAAAACATCTGTAGCTTCTTCTTCAGCCAAATTTTCTTCCATGACTTCTCATTTTATTTATTTGTATGGATCATCTGTGACAGACCTGATAATGGGTACATTTTGTAGCTATATTTTTTCTGACGGCAAATGATCATACTACACTTTAATATATAACAATCAAAAGCGATCATGTTTTTAAAGTTTAATAAAAATTTCAGAGTTAATGATGAGCTGACTTGGTATATCGGTATTTTTATGAGTCGCAATAATTAAAAGTTAAGACGCATTCTCGCGTGACACATTTTTAGAATATCTTTTTGTTAAGAGTATATTGACTGCAATTTAGAAAATTTTAAAAATGTAAGTGCCTTGTTTGTAACAAAGTATATCGCAAATTTGCTATGCAAATAATAAATTTGTTGTCAAAATATTGAGTGAACTCTTTTTAGCATTTATCTATATTAAGATCATTATTAAATTAATGTAAATTAAAATTCTTTACACTGAATTTTATTTCATTAGAACATGACTAATTTTAAATTATGAATACCTATATACATCTAATAAGTAATAAAGTTATATATACATAAAATATTCAAAGGTCTAAGTGATTTTGTAACTTAACTTAAGTAAAGAATAATGTTGAGTTAAACTAATTTAATAAAATTAGAAATAAACTATCAATTTTGTAGTGTTCCTTAACAATTTATTGTAAGTAAGAAAATTTGTACATGTATTTTAATATAATTCAAAGAGTACTCGATTAAATCTCAATACACCATTAATGCTAATGTAAAATAAAGTTAATTATTGTTTTTATACAACAATTTTCTTAATCACATAAATTTTCTTTAAAAATATTAATAAAATTGAAAATATTATTTCCGTTTACTTATTGGATCAAAGACTTTAGCTACTTCTCATCTAATGCTAATTTGTTAAGCATACAGGTATTTTATAACTACTCATTCATGAAAAGCTTAGTATTTTGCTATATATCCAAAATCATTCAAATATATCAGAGCGTCAACAAACACGTTAGGCCATTTATATAATAAATAATTTAGATTATAGAATAGTTGAGTTGGATTTGAGGGCTTGGTTTGGGTTAAGGTAGTGATGGCAATGAGTGAAAAGGGTTTAGATTTAATTTACATGGATTTAATTTTACATTTATGCATCATAACCTAATTGCAATGAATTTGATGTTAAAAACATTTTAATACTAAGCGGAGAGGTAATACTCAAACACTAAGTCTTTGCGTCGTGATGAATAGTAAGTTGCTTTATAATAATTATTTGTATTAGTTAAACATATACTTTTTACTTGATAAAAGTTTAAATCCTCAAATTATGGTGATATTGTTTATTTATTTAATCCAATCAATCATTTAGTAAATTTTCGGTATGCCTTTCGCAGTTGATAATATTATTTTGACCAAAATAAATAAACTATTCATTTTGACACATCGAAAGTTATGTCATTTTTAGTTTTGTTTGGGACTGAGTAGATCTCCTTGTTAAATGGCTTTGGAAAAGATCTTATAAAAGAATTTAAAACAAATTTTCTAATAATGATTCATCTAGAATTTGTAGGCAATTCAAAATCCATATCATACAATATTATTCAATTTTACAGTGAAAACCAGGGCCAAAAATGATTCGCAGCCACCTAAACTTTAGTAACTTTTGTGCTATTTAAGAAGTGATTTCTTTAGATAAATTTACCCCCAGGTTTAGAATCAAGAAATATTAATTTAAGGCAATTAAAAAATCTAAACCTAATCCCTTTGAAACATGATATATTCAATTTGGCCTAAAATACATATATTACATAGTACAGGCGTTTTTAATTATCAATCTTTCGCATTGTTTATTTATTTTAGTACTCTTATAAATTCTCATCGCACAAAAACGAGTTTTATTTTTTTGGTAGTTTTTAAGTTAGAATAAATAGGAAGGTCTAAACAAGTTCACGAAGTTAAATAATGTACGTTGACGAGATAAATTAATGAAGAATTGCACTATAAAAGATAATTGGTCAATGATGTCCCGATTTCATAGCTGTAATCAAGGCATGGGAAGAATAAAATATTCCGACAAGTCCAAATATGGAGCCGATTAAGATAATAGCAATATCGATGTAAAAATATCGCGGAGCCATGACTTTTCCTTTTATTTTAAGGTGAAAATAACATGGCCAAACAAACGAGAGCAGAGTGCCCGTGAACGATCCTATAAGGCCCATAAGTATATTGAAGTAGGGAATCATTACGGCCATAGCTAAGGTAGTTAGTATCAGAACTAAGCGCAGTCCTAATGCCCAAGGCTTAAACTGAGCTGTGTCAGGATCAAGACAAACGGCAAATCTAGTTTGAGGTTGACCGCGGAATGCTGCTGTTTCTATTAACTCGGCTGCAGCGAAATAAGGTAACGGATATGAAAACAAGGCTTTAATGACTAAAATGATGTTAACCAGTGCCTTAAACGCTGTATCCTGCTGGAAATTGTTCGTTATCACTTCTTGAGTTTGATCACCAAAAGTTAAATATCCTACGTATCTAAATAATTAGACATATCAATATTAATCATGTTGATTTAATTTTGTCTACATATATTAGCTTAATTTTAACCAAAATTTATGAATTTTTTAAATTACCCAAATACTGATTTAAACAGAGCGGCGGCTATGTGACTCCATTTAAGCATCCTTCTAAATTTCGATCTATCTTCAAGATTTCCCTCTAGTGCAGGTAAAAATATGTGCGACGTATAACTGAAGACAATGACCCCCAAGGATATTGGAAAATGCCATATATCAATTTTGAAAGGTACTGAGCTCCAATGCCAATACTTTATTTTGGATACGCAATATAAGATAACGATTACGTTTATGACAATGTGTGCCATGGTGCAAGCAAAGCTTAATCGGGAAACACCTTTATAAACCAAATTTTTATATAATTTTAATATTTTATAATAAATTTGAGTAACATTTAAAAAAATTGTGCCGATTAATAAGAATAAATAAATGGTTTGTAAATATATATGATAACTTTTTCGACCATAAAAGTTGTATCACTAACTTGGGATTATCAGTGGCAAAATAAATATGAAGGTTAACATTGCTTTAAAATTTAGTGATAAATATAAAGATAAATTGATAAAGAAATAAATTAATATATTTTATGGCTATTTGTTTTAAGTTGTTATGTATTATAGGAAAATACCGGTAAGGGTTTTTAGGAATGCACAAGGTAGTAATAGAATAACGGAAAAAACCATCCATACCATTGCACTGAAAGCACCGTGGCTAAAGGAACCATACATCAAGTCCCCACACAGCACAATATATAGTATGCAAGTCATTAAAAGCTCGATAATTTGGGCAGCATTAACTGCTATGCTACCCCACCTGTCACCCCAAACGGATTGAGCTATGGAAACGTAGCTATCTCGCACTCTTACTTTGATCAAAACTTTTTCTTCTTTAAGATATGTTTTGCCGTGATAATTAGTGGCTATGTGAGTTTTAATTTCTTCTCTCTCCTCGTACAAGCAATCGACTAGGCAATTACCGGTGTAGCAGCAAATCTGTGCTATGCCAACCATGGCAAGAAGAGCCCAGTAACCACCAAAGCGCACAGCATAAGGTAAACTGACGATGAACATACCCTACAAAAAATGACTTTTATGTAATCAAAACCTTATTAAACTTACCGCGTGATATAATTATATGTATATTAATCTAGAGTAATTTATTTTTTCAAAGTTTTACTAAATAAAGCAATATATTATTTGATTATCGTTGATTCTTTTTTGATTAAAAAATCTATTTAAAAAAGATAAAAGCCTTTAAAATATGTGTTTAAGACGAAGCTATAGCTAATCATAAAAAGAACATGATCTCAAAGGATTTTAGCATTAGCATAAATTTGTCCGCACCGTTCTTATGCAAGACTTTAATTAAATGGTCAACCTACGTTTAGTCATGTTTGTTATGTGCTTTGACTTAATTTATAAAACTTTTTGTTCAGTTAAGCATACAAACTAGGGGTTCTTTTTGTATATTAAAATTAATCGATTTGTGCTAATATCTTTTTCTCGAATGTAAAATATTTATTAACTCAAGTTTGACTTTATTTTAGACTGAAAGTTTTGATATAAAAAGATGTAAAGTATGATAAAATAAACTAAATTTATCATAATTATTTTAAGGGCATTCGTGCTAAACATACTAAATTATTGTCAAAATCTGATTTATGAAGCTTTGTTAAGAATTATTTATGAGATGTCAAAAATGTCATTATTGTAACTTTTATAAAACATAATAATGCAATTATAAATAATTCCTACAAATATTGGTAACTCTATCCTAACAATAACTTCATTATGGATGCCCTAAAACACGACAAAATTATTATCAGTCAAAGTGTAGAGTATGCTATAGTGCCAGCCACAAATTAACATACAATTCTAATTGTAAATTCAACATGGCTAACAAACGATATTACTCAGATAGGTAAAGTTAATTAAATTAGTGAATTAAAAAAGCACTGTGTTGTGAGAACAAGACATGACTTATAAGCCAAACTTTAAAACGGCCATAAAATGATATAAGGCAGTGGTTTTATAACTAAATGTTAATTGTAAAAGATTTCTCACTCAATATTCTTTCTATGAGCATGTTAATGCAATATATTTGAGAGAATAAGCAAAAGTTTCTTAATTTATGCAAGCTTGTAAATTTTCGAGGTCTATTTAACGATTTTATTGTTGTAGTTGTCCTGATATTCTTATTGTGCCATTTTAATAATTACTTTAGTTTTTATCTGTAAAATATAATAATCGATTATAAAATTCAGGACTCGTCAAGTTTAATCTTGGTGTCTTTAATAAACTGTTAATTTATATAAAGCCTATATATGCTAGATTACCCTTAGACTATATAGACTGCTCATGCCATATGTTGCATATGGGTAATTGTTTGTCTAATTTTCCTCCATTTTGAAGAGTGTATTTGGTGTATTTTAACCATGTAATTTTGCCCTATAACAGTTAATTTACCTTCCTCACTAGTTTATAAATAAAAAAAACCTCAATAAATTAATATTATACAAAATATTGATGGCACTATATTATTAAACAAACTTTAATCGCAGTTTTTACATTTTTAATGTTTATGTATTCTTTAAATGATATTTATTTTAAAATGCTGTTTTTGATATCTACCCACTTTAATATTTTTTTATTTACCTTTTTAAAATTATTTAATTTGCGAAAATTACTAATTTTGTATATGCTCACAACGTTACAATCCTCGTTTCAAAATGGTGAAAAAAAGGGTACACATTTTGTGCGTTGATGAGCAGTCTATTTAGTCTATGAGATTACCTTACGTAATTCTTTAAATATTTAAATATAGCGCAATAAGCAAAGGACCAAATGATCATATAATATTCTATGTTAATGCTTTGACCATAATTGTATTGAAAACAATTCTTAAATGAGGAGGGGTAGCTGTTTTATCCTGCCTTCCCTAGCTATGTCTTAATTTAGACAATATATTAGATTTTTTTTATGGTTAAAAATTTTTATTAGGTAAAATTAATTATATATGTCTGCCTTCTTTGATCACTATATTTAATTTGAAAAAGCTATATCTTTAATTAAATCTTTTGCGTTATGCTAAGTTGTTGTTTTACCAGGCCAGACTTTTTACTTGAAACCCGTTAGGATGTATCTAATGCAAATGTTTTATTAGAGGCGTGAGGTAGGTTTAAAACCTTCACAAGATAAGTTATTTCCCCTATTGATGACTAGTTATTCAAATAGAATTTAAGGCACAACAAAACAATGTATTATTGTCTTTTACATTTCTCATTTTTATGAACATTTAAGATATCTCATTAAGTCAATTTAGATTCCATAAATTTAAAAATATATTTTTTTATTAGTCATTTTGAGTGCTCGCGTTCCAATATTTAAATATGCCCATATTTAACAACCATAAGCAACCCTGGTTGCTGACAATCAAAAGTGATTTATTGAATAGTTTATGAGGGCTATCAATTAGAGTATCAATCGTCATTTATTGATTATAAGGCACTTCATTATGAAATTTGCCCCAAATACGCATGCAGATATAATATAAAAAGCGCTATTATCCACTAAAAGCGATCCATACATATGCTAACTACTTTTAAAGTGGTTAAGTTAATGCAAAATTATTGATAAATATAAACTTGCAATTTAATGCCTTCAACTAAAAACATCATTTTTTAATTAATTTTTACTGCATTTTTAGTCATCTGCATATCAATCTAGATATGTGTAATTCATATTGATGTCAGAATATAATTTTTCTGTTAAGTTACTTAATTATAATAAAAACTTTCAATCCAATATATAAAAAAATTATTTTTTAATGGTTTAGTAATGGAAGAATACTGAGAAAAGAAATGATTATATGGTCTTTTTTGACTGGGAGATGGCTTGTGACATCTAGGCATTATATTACTAAAGACTAACCAATTTTCTATTGGAAAATTGCTTAGGATTACTAACCTGAATTGCGTTAGTGACATTCCAACCTGCTTGCCATTCGGAAATTAAATTTCCAGGAAAATCTCGATTAGTCCATGTAGTGTCACGACGCTCTAACTTTGGCCTAAGGCCCCGAGAACGTGCTTTAGTGGCAGTCGATTCTTGAAAGGGTTCCTGCTGTTTTAAAGACCTAGGTTGGCCGGGTATATATTGGTTGGTGTCGCTGGAATCCGAGCTTCTACGCGATCCAACGTCTCCTGGAAACTCTTGGGAATGTTTTTGACTTCTCGTGCTATTATGTATCGGGCTAAGAGGTTGATGTGTATTAACAAAATTTCTATTCTCCACAAATTGTGACGGCTGTTCCGAAAACTGTGATGGACCGCGGTCTTCAGCTTTATCCATGAAGTCATCCAATTGGGGTGTAATATCTGACAACGGATAAGTTTCATCGTTTAAATGCGAGTACGGTAATTTATTTGATTTCAATGAGTTTAATGTGGAACGAATCCTATGCTCCACGCCCGATAAGAATGTATGCATATTAAGGTAGACAATTTGACACTGAGTACGACTTGAATTTATTTTTTTGTGCAGTCTAAGGTAATCATGGGTTTGTTGGCACTAAGGGAGTTTGACACTGAGCAAACCAATTTCTTACAAAAAATGTTTGAAGATCTATTATTGACCAAGCTAAATACGATAACATCAGAACGCATACGTCGTCAAATTTAAAGTTAAAATGGAGAGGAGGGGTATTCACTATTTATTAGTTTTGGTGGTAATAAATTAAATCAATAGCCTAGTGTCTATATGTATTTAGAGTAGATACTTTTTATACCCGAACCTCATACTCTTTCCCTCTGCGTCTCTTTAAATCTCTTCTCTCGTATTGATTTCATCCATTAATAAGGGCTCTTAGATTAACTACTAACCCACACCGGTTGTAAGTTGACCCGTAGCCAACTGAAAATAAAAAGCTTTTTTTTGCAAGTTTCGGAACTTTGGTTAAAACCCTTTCGCTATTAATTGAATTTTTATATACGTCTCTCACCCTCCTCTCTATTTAGTGCGTGATACAATTTATGACACTATGTGAGGAGCACTTGCACCCACCTTGAGGTCAGCTTGAAATTATATATATATATATATCTTTAGTTTGAGGTGAGCTTAGGATTGTGAAGCTTTGGTAACCCCCTCCCACGCACCTTTTTGTACACTTATATTAATTAATAATAGCTGCCGCACGATAGTATCGTCACATACAAACACTAGCTAGGAACGATACGGCTATAAATTAACTCCGAACGACAACTTAATATGTGGGCTTTAAAAAATTTATAGTTATAGCTATTCTAGGACGGACCAATTTTACTGTTATTACACCGGTTTACTTTTCATCAAATCACAACTATATCCGCGTATTAGGGATTAGAATCTGTCATTTTTCGAAATAAATACGAGTTATTGCCCATGGTATCATATAATTTTAATGGCTCCTGATAAATCTAGGCATCAAGTTATAGTATTAATTAATACAGTTCGCTAAAACTATTATTAGACTCTTATGCAATTTCCCTTATTTAATATAAATTTAGATATTAAATGTGTATATATGTTCGTTCAAATGATTATTATCAATGATAGCCCTTTATTTAGGTCAGAATGTACGAATAATAGGGGGAGGGGCGGGACTAATTAAGAAACGTTATACGCATAGTTTTTAAAACTTAGTTAATAGTGTAATCTAATGACCTGCACGGCCCGGCCTTGCCCGCGTATGAACTAAAAGCCCATCCCGCAGACCGGGCTTGGACGGGCTTCTGCCTTAAATTAAAACAACGGGCTGGGCCTGGACGGGCCGTAATAACACCCAGCTGGCTCGTGCTGGTCTAAAAATAAGAAAGGCCCTGTAAAAGGCCGTTACAAAACAATTTAGTATTTTAGTCGCGTATTTTAAAATATAAGCAAAAGTATATTTTTTATAGAGTTTTATTAATTTATGTAAAATAAATTAGAATACATTTCCCTCTTCATTCATTCATCAGTATATCGACGCAATTCAGATTTATTGATGTTAATTCAGGCACGTAGCCAAAATTTTCTCGAGAGGGGGGGGGGGAAAGTTGGCAAAATTTTTTTTACATTTTATTTGTAATTATAAATAAAAATTAAACAACCAAAAAGTCGGGTTCGCTGCTCAGCCCACTCAACTAAGGGGTCGGGCAGGCTACCATTCTAAATTGAGTTTTAAGTAGGCCTGGGCGGGCACCATAATGAGATTTTAATTGCTATGCAATTTATGGGCTCGTTTTTGGTTGTCCGTCCGTTGTCCGTCCGTTACCCTCCTATCTATTTACATTGGGTATATTAGGTTATCGATTTTTTAAATTAATGCATGAGAAAGAGGTGCCCCACCCCTCATCTCTATCTCCCTCGCTGTATTATTTTTTAAATTAATGCATAAGAGGTGCCCCACCCCTCATCTCTATCTCCCTCGCTTTCGGGCGGGGTCGGGTTTTAATTGCTACGTTAAATTAATGCATAATATCTATTCGTTTTTGAATTGGGTAACATTGATATTAATTGCTATAATTACCCTATGTCCTCCACTACAAGGGCCTATGCCTCTACTGATATGGGTCCCTGTGCCCCTACAAAAGCCTATGCCTCTATTAATGTGGGTTCGAACGCCGGCGAACGTTCTGAATTGCTGGTTCGATTCCCGGAGAGGGCAAAATTTTTTATTTATTTTTTAAATTAAATTAATATATTTTTCCTGTTACTACCATTGATAATATGACTTTTTGGCCCGCTTGTTCTATTATTGTTTCATTTTATTATATAATAAACATAAGTAAAAGTTGTTTACTTTTAATTGCTATGCAATTTAACTAGTTTTTGGGTTAGAATCCCGGAGTTTTTTTCGACTCTTATGATTGTTCTTGTTACAATCATTGATAATAAGACTTTTTGGCCGTCCGCTGGCTGCTGACCAAAGAAAAAAATGACCATTGGCCAAAATGTGAATCCGAGTTTATTTTTTCGTTTTTTTTGACTATTATGATTGTTCCTGTTACTACCATTGCTATTATGACTTTTTGGCCGTCCGCTGGCTCCTGACCGATGGAAAAAATGACCATTGGCCAAAATGTGAATCGAAATTATTTTATTCGTTTTTTTTGACTATTATGATTGTTCCTGTTCCTACCATTGCTATTATGACTTTTTGGCCGTCCGCTGGCTGCTGACCAATGGAATAAAATGACCATTGGCCAAAATGTGATTCGAAAACTTTTTTATCGTTTTTTTTTTGACTATTATGAATTTATATCCACTTATACCGTGTCCTGGCTGCTGACCAATGGAAAAAAATGACCATTGACCAAAATGTGATTCGAAAATTTTTTTTTCGTTTTTTTTTACTCTTATGAATTTATATCCACTTTTACCGTGTGCTGGCTGCTGACCAATGGAAAAAAATGACCATTGGCCAAAGTGATCATCAAAATTTTTTTTTCCGTTTTTTTGGCTATCATTGACTTATAGAGTATCTGTTGGTACTGACCAATGAAGAAAGAATGACCATTGGCCAAATTTTTGATTTTTTTAATTAAAAATTGTTCAAATTCAAAAAAAAATTTCTCCCAACAATTCTGCAAATTCTTGACATTGTGATGTTTTATAATATAATGTTTGTTAGACCCATAATCACTAAAGGCCATAAAAACTAATGTAATACGCAGCTAGATGCAAACACTAAATCTAACCCTAACCCTTGCCTATATTACATTTTGCCTATAAATGAAAAATTTGTATAAATAATTAATTAATCATTAGGCATTTAATACCCCCCTATAGGCATTCTCGCCCCACCTTTCTCGCCCATAAATTGCATAGCAAATATGATACATTTATACGAAGTACAGATGAGTCGTCCCCCCTTCCCTTCCCCTCCCCTCTTCCCTTCCCTTCTCCCCCTTCCCACGAGGGCCGAAGGCCCGAGTTTTTTTATATAGTCTACTATTTTTTGTCACCTTTCTATTTATAAAAATTCTAAAATTAGATCAAAAATTTTGAAAATAAGACAAAATCAATTCTTGAAATTTAAAATCGTCATTTTGTGCCCGGCTGTTTGGATAGCATTAGTGAATTGGGCAATTAAAGGGTGTTGGCTGGGCTTGGCAGGCAATTTAGTTATCAAACCGTGATGGGTTCTAGCAGAAAATCTTAGGCAAATATAATAAATGATAAAAGTATTATTATATAGAATGAGGAACATTATAATAATCGCTTAGTTATCATTTCCTCTGGAGGTCTGGTGTTTTTACAAGAAATAAATGTTCAAACAGGTTTTTTTTCACAGCAATTTTCACAATCATATTCGGAAATTTTACAATGCATTTTGTCTAAAATTAATTTAAAAAAATTAAATGTATATATTATGTTTCTAGGTTTTTATAAGTGTGTTAAAGTCTTTGATGTAACTAAACTATAATATTTTAAACCCATTTAACTTTCAAATTTTTGACCATGGGGGGTGGGGGAATTTTCCGTTTCCCTCCCCCTTATTTACGCCACTGTGTTAATTAGAGATAATATATAAGCATAATTGACAAAATTCATATCCTTCAAAAATAAAGGAAGATTTAGTTATGTTAATTTAATATTTAAATAAGGTTTATTACAAATTTATGAAAACGATTATATACACTCTTTAAAAATATACAAAACTTAATTTTATCAATTTGCTTTATAATATCTCATCAAGATTTTATTCCTTATTAATAAACTAATATATATAAACAAGTGGAAAAGCAAAGAAGCTAAGCAACATCTTAATTAAGGTTTCCAATATTGCCATATATGTGTAATATATGTATTCTAGCTACAAGAACCACTAATAAAAATTTTTTTAAAGTGCTGGTCGACTTTTGTAAATAAGAAAACCTCATTTGAAACAGAAATTATGGATAAATTTTTTTCATGATTGTTACCATTTGTAGGGTATATATATTAGTAAAAAGTACAATATTAAAAAAAAGCAAAAAACATTTTAAAATGGGCTTGGGTCGGGCCCTTGCTGGTCTCTTAATAGCCAAATACGATTATGAGGCATTTTCCGACACCTGGCCTCTGGCCCTCGATGAAGGTGAAGAGTAGTCACGCTTTTTATTTATTCATTGATCGTGTTTTATATTTTTCATATATATAGATTTTACCTAATAAAGATTTTTAAAAAAAAATAAATAAAAAATAAAAAAAAATTATATAAATTTGTAGGCTTACTAAGATCTACGATAAAACTGTCTGTATCTGTACTAATCATTATTATTTAAAATTGAGCTATTTTTAAATGTAATCATTCTTTAGCAATCTTAAATTAAGTGTTCATAAAAATTTGGAAAATAACGTTTTAAGATATTATTTAAGGCTCGTTAGGCTCCTATGCAACCAAGCATTTTGAAGCTATAAATACTTGCTAATGTGAACTAGAAACCGTCACGGCCCGATCCGGCCCGTGGACGGGCCTAAAAGCTAGACCCGCGGGCTGGGCTTGGACGGGTTTCTGCTTTAAAATAAAACAACGGGCTGGGCCCGGATGGGCCGTAATATAAACTAGCGGGCTTGAGCTGTGCCTAGATATACGTAGAGCCCTGCACGGGCCGCCCTAAGCCCGACCCGAGCCCGACCCAATCGGGGTTCGGGCCGGACTCGGGCAGAATTTTATAAAATAACCGGGCCTCGGGCTCGGGGTCGGGTTTGATGAGGCGGCCCGACCCGAGGCCTGGCCCAAATTGAACTAAAGCAAACTAATCTTTTATAAAATATGATTTAAACAAACTCAACTCAATATTAAATAATTATCTTTACACAGCGTACATTATAGATTCCAAACTTCAGGTTCAGCTTTACTTCTGTCTATTATAATATAACTGACCTGATTTTCAAATCTTATTCTAGTATTTAAGTATATTCATAGTAGCTGTTGGAACTTAAGAAATAAGATAGGTAAATATTTCAAAAAATTTTTATATGGAACTGTTAAATAAAATATATTTTTCAAATTATATTTTTAGTTTTATAGCTAAATAAATTATAACGAGTGAAAATAGATTTTTTATTTAAACTTATACAAGTTGTAAATTAGAAGTAATAACAATTTACTGCATTTTATAGGTAGATGATGAAATAATTTTTAAAATAACATTTTCAAAAGTTTTATTTGAAAAATCGGGTCGGGCTCAGGCTCGGGTCGGGCTAAAAGAAAAAAGTCTTTCGGGCTCGGGCCGGGCTCGGGCAAAATAAAAATAGTCGGGCTAGGGCCAACCTCGGGCAGAAGAAATTTCATTTTGCAGGGCTCTAGATATACGTAAGGCCATTACAAAATCAATTTGATTTTTATTTGTGTTTTATAAATTATAGTTAAGCCCGGCAAACGTTGTTTTGCCATATACATTATGTCTGGCAAATTAACTAACTTCCTATAAGTGTGTGGGGATAAAAAAATTAAAAACTCAACTAATAAAACTGGCAACAAAATTAATGAGCTGCCATTATAATCACATGGCCATAGAAGCATGTAATTTATTTGGGGACACGCCCTTGCATAAGTTATGTAATAACAATGCACATTATAAGAACGTATTATATAAAAAGATACAAATGTCACACGTATGGGGACGATGTGGAATCCATATTTTGGGTCATCAGGGATGGGAAGGCGAGGAGGTCGTATCGGTGCATTCGACCAAAGTTTAACTAAATATCTATGAATGTCTACGAATGTCTATGAATATTTAACGAAAATGCTCCTTGAGAGGGGTTTACAGAGACGAAAACGTTAAGGTTAGTGTTTAGTTCGGGGTTTTAGGTTAGGGTTTGGGTTAGGATTAGATGCACACATTTTAATCGACAAATGCATTTTCGGAGACATTTATTTGTTATTTGCTCTTTGGTCAATTGCAACTGAATTGAGGAGGTAAAACGTGGCCTAGGCTAGGGACAGGTTTTCCCAGAGGTCCGTTTGAGTGCAAGTTGGGTAAAAATATTTTAGTGGATTGGAGAGATAAATACTGATAGTGGTTTCCAATACGGGACTATGGGAATTTCGATGTAGCAAAAAAATATAACACGAAAGGTACCTGGTGCAGACGGGTCTGAAACGAAGGAGCGGTTCCTTGGTTTAAGTGGAAATTTGGCATCAAATTCCTCGCCGGAATTGCAAGGCCATAGGATATACAACATTTTTGGTTTTACCCTCCGGCGCAAAAGTAAATAGGTTGCTAGGTGTGCCTACACGGGAGCAGGCTACATATAGTTGGCCATGTGAAAAGCATGGATTTTCTAGATTTAAACCAACAACAGTTAATGATTGACCCTGGGCTTTATTGATTGTCATTGCGAATGCTAGGCGTACCGGAAACTGTACGCGCTTGAATTCGAAGGGCACATCGGTGGGGATCATGGGGATGCGTATACGTTCCGCTGATTATAGTAGCCGCAATGACGTTTGGACGCAGTTGTGTAACGGAAAGTCTGGTGCCATTACACAACCTCGGGGAATGTAAGTTACGCAGGAGTATTATAGGGCAACCAGGTTTCAAGGTTAATTTTATAAATTATACAAAGGTTTGTTTTTAAAATGTCCTAACTTAAAATTTTTGATGTTTATTAAATTAACAGGAAAAAATTATATTATATTTCCATCTTAATTCATTAAGTCAATATCCTAAAGGGCAATATGTGAATTAGAGATTATATATACACGTAATCGCAGGGGCGTAGCCAGGACTTTTTAAGAGGGGCAAAAAAATGTTTTTTAGATTAAGAAATTTTGGATTTAGAAGGGGGGGGGGCAACTACCCGTCAAGGCTTCCCCCTTTATAGTGCTAGCAACTTTAGAGTAAAATTAATTCAATATTTAGAGAAGCTTTATTACAAGCTTATATAAGATTTTATATGTGTAAATTAAAAAATTTAAAAACAAATTTTATAAATTATTATCTTTACTTTAAGAAAATAGATTTAATAAAATCGAATAGCAAAGAAGCCAAGTAATTTCATAATGCAAATTTAAATAAAGTTTTTAATAGTGTTTTATTTGACATATGTATATGGTTTTATGTATCCCGAGACAATAAGTGCCACCAGTTTAGGAAATTTTTTAACCTTAGGTCGCTTCGAGAATTAGTTTGACCAAAAATTATTGTTTATTTGCTAATTTAATACATGATTAATAGATAATTTATTATTTTTACATGATTATTATTAACATTTGTAACACATGTACAGTCAAAACCATTTAATTGCAAAGCCTTGGGCCTAAAAAAAAATTCGCGATTAACCGATATTTCGCAATTAAACGATGGAAATAAAAGTATATGAACATTATATTAAATATTCATTTCCGCTTCGCAATAAAACGATATTTTATATTATTATCTGGTTGATTTAAAGACTCAAAAATGTTTGTGAATATCCAATATTGTACTATTAAGCGATTTGTCAATAAACGACGTTTTTGTTAATATTATCGTTTAAAAAAACAAAATGGCGGTTAACTTCGCGATTAAAAGATTTTCGCGATATTCCTATTTGCGATTAAGAAGTTTCGACTGTATAATGAATAAGCTGAAAACAAATTTTTACATGGCCCTGGGCCGTGCTCGGGCTTTGTAAAATATATGCGGGCCAGCCCGGGCCTATAATAAAATATTTTGATGCGTCCGAAACTTTTAATTTTTTATAACGGGGGGCCGACTCACCTAAACAGGCCCGTTGCAGATCTCCAAGAGGAACTATATTTTTAAATATTAATCAAATATCGAGAAACTTTTTTAGTTTCATAAACATTATTTATAATAGAATTTACCTAGCTTAAGATTCTCTTGACAACATTTAACAACAAGCGAATCTTTTATAGGTCGAATTTTCGAAATTAATTTGAAGTCGCCACATATTATATAGGCTGATAGGTAAAAATAGATTTGTTTATTTCAAATTATTCATATTAATTGTTAAATGGCAATAATTTTTTAATTTCACGCATGATGGCCATAAATTATAATTAATTCTTTACGTTAATAAGTACTAAAACTTTAAAGTTCTTATTATAAAAATTGTAATAACAGCCAGCAAAACTAACTAAAAAATATTAATTTCAGATTTTAAGATTTCAATTTAGTTAAGAACTAAGTGATTACGTTTGTTCTTTTTAATCATCTCTAAATATTTTAACAGCTCTCAAACATTTTTCTATAATTTCTTCAAAACTTCAATCTACGATTTGATAAATTTTATTGGTGATTTTAGAAATACAATTATGGACTAACCTAACAAATGTAATAAATTGGAGTATATTTTAAATGGGTTAAGGATTATAAGTTTATTCGACATTTCGAAATTTCTATTCAATTTGCAAATTTAAGCTAGAAAATATTAGTGCAGATTTAAACAAAGCTTAGGCCTGTATTAAAGTTGCGCCTTTTTTGTGCGGAATTTCGAGAAAAATCTATAAAAAATATACTCACATTTTTTAAAATTAAAACAAAATAGGGTGAGAAGTGTGCATCTAAAATTTTTTTTTATTAAACATTTAAACACTTAATAAAATCGTAGTCATTAGCAAAAGAATAAAATACTAAAGTTTATATCGTTTCAACCAAAACGTGTCGCATTTATTTAATTTAAAGAATTTAGTCGACACTAACATAAATTAAAAAAGCTTAATTTAGGGAAATTAAGAACTTGGGAAATCGGATTTTAACTTAAAATATGCTTAACGGATAAAAATTATTAACACGTCGTTTTCATCCCCTCAGAAATAAATGTTTCAATAAAGTATCTTGCTTTTACATTTAGATCTAGTTTACACCTTTCTTAGATCAAATGCAAAAATGATGAAATTTTTTTATAAAGCCCCAACATAACTCTTAATTATATTTTTGAAGACAAAGGTTTCATTTTAAATCAAATATTACATATGTCTCACAGGGTGTCTTATAAAAGAAAGTCGCATGCATATGTCGATGACCGACTTTCATACCCTCAAGGCGCTTATTATAAAATAAAAAATAACTCTTCTATCATTTATCTCGGTATATAGTCGTGTTTGATGAGATTCAGGTGAATGTATAATTTTTGTGATTATGCCTAAGTTGCAATTCCCCTCAAGTTTAAATAAGTGGTCATCTGTTTTTAATAAAAAGTTCTTCCTTCAAAGATCATTATTGGTAGTCTTCCCTAGTTTCAAAGGTATACATTTTTATATTAAATTTTTTTATTATACTATGAGGATTTTGCTCATAAAATTAAAATTTAGTATTATTTTAATATCTTAAATATATTTAAAAAAGGGAGTTGCCTGAGAATGAGTTAGAGATCTATGAAGCATAAATATTTAAAGATTGCAATCATCGCGATCCTTTTTATATATGTGTCTTTATTCGGAGTCTATTACATGAACGCTGGAAGTAATGTATGTTTTATTTTAATAAATTTAGACGCAATATATTTCTAAAAGGCCTAAAATTAAAAAAAATTAAATTTTCATGAATTTTATTAAATACATAAAAATTTTTAATACTTAAATTTCTTGGTCCATGTTGGCAATGCATTCTAACAAATTCGTTTCTCGTACTAAAATGTATCAAATATTTGAAATAAAGTTGATAAATATTTTTGTATGTGATTAAGACTATTTCAAATCACTTTTTAGTCTTGTTTTATTCAAAGCTAAAAAAGGAAATTGCTGGTCACACGATTAGAATTATTAACATTAGCTGTGTTTATATGTATAGGCAAATTCTCATACGTATCAACCGAAAAACGAGAACCTTGCACATGAGGTTTGGAAAAGGTGTGGAACCCTAAAACGCGCCGAGAAGAAGTCATTGGCTAAATACGACGGTTTAAGTCTCATAACGTTAAACCATCTGATCGTTGATGATAATTACAAGGTCCTGTTTTGTTACGTGCCCAAAGTGTCTTCTACTCAATGGAAAAAAATATTTCTCTCTTTGAAACTCTTAAATGAGCCCTCGACATACGACAATAAGATGGAATTAAACAGGACCGGAATGAAATTCCAAGCAGATTTTAATACCCTCCAAGATTTTAAGGCAATTTACGCGAGTTTAAATGGGAGCCTTGCACACGAAAGATCGCGTCTAACATTTTTATCGTCTTTCATTAATCAACCCGAACAATTGAGATGGCGTTTGAGATCCTACAAAAAATTTATGTTCGTTAGAGAACCCTTGGAGAGGCTTCTATCCGCTTACCTCAACAAATTTGGCCAGAACAACGCATACTTTCAACGTGCTTTCGGGAGATACATTAATAAAGTACTCAAAAAATCTTATATTGCTGACTCCGATGAAAAGATACCTTCTTCCCACGTCACACCGAATTTATCATCTGGCGTTAATTTTGCTGATTTTATAACGTTTCTCACCGATTCAGAAACGCAAAAAACTCCCTATTTAATGAACGAACATTGGATCCCTTATAATGACCTGTGTGATCCATGCCGTATTAAGTACGATTTAGTTGGCAAACAAGAAAGACTATTTAAAGATGGTAGGATTGCTTTGCATACATTTTTCGGTATTCCTACGAGTTCGTTCCCAACTAAATCATCTCCTGAAGGAGAAAGTGTTTTTGATGAAGCTGCTAGTAAAACGAAAATATTTCAACCTTTCCGCCAAAAAAATAATACTCATCAGCGCATGAAACAGTTTTATGCTAACATCTCGCGTTTGAACGTCTTAAAACTTTTTAATTTATACGGCGACGATTATTTCTTACTTGATTATAATAAAACACAAATATTCAATTTGTTATATGGTCAACTTGCGAATACAGATTTTGATCCAATAGCATAGTAGGTACAAGTTGTTACATGAATCACATTTTACTACACACTATTTGTACAACCGTAACAAATTTACAACTTTCTCTTATTGTTAATTGTTGTAGAAATTTTTTTAGTCTATGTTTGTATACCCTAAATTTTCCAAAAGCTATTTTAAAGAATAATTTGAAGGAAATTCCAGTTCTGCCTAATGTTTAATAACAGCGGTTGGGCATTTTTACAATTATATTTAGCATATTTAGTTGTTTTTATATTGCTTGAGAATTATTTTTTTATATGTTGTTGCATATCCATGATATAAAATTTGATATAAATTTAACAATATTAGGGTCAAAATACTAAAATAATTAATTTTAAAAACTAAATTACCTTTCAATTTTTTGCCTCCACCCCCCTCCTATTCTAACTCCTATAATGGTCCACCTCTCTGCATACTCAATTTAGGATCAACAATATAATATTAATAAGTAATCATTAATGCGCACTTAATGTCCATGGCTTTCTGTAAATATATGTCCCGGTTATTTCATAAGATTTAGGTACTTCAGCAGCTAAAACAGATTCTGTTAATCAAATTATTACCGAAATTTTTTTTTATTTTCTAAAATGAGGTACTAGCAACTAAACTTAGAAATTTTGGCACAGTGTAGTTAGTTCATTTTATTTGATAAGAGAAATAAAAAGACTTAAAATTAGATATATGTTTTTGTATCCCAATAAGTCAAATACTTATAAATTTGGAAGGTCTGAAAACCCTTACTGGTGTACCCATGTTAACATGGTAAATATCATAGCATAATGTATATAAATTCGCTCTTTCGGATCTCGCCAAAAGGTCCCCCTGAATCACGTCTGTTTTTCAAGTTTTAAACCCAGTCTCTTATACATTTCTTAAAGAATCTATAACTTGCTTTGCAGTTCTGATATCGGTCTAGAGAATATGTATGATTCAGATAAATACATAACTTTAACGCGTCAGAAGACACTCCTACACAACACCACTATGGGCAGGGTGGCATAAGATTTGATATTGCTTAACAATTTAGTGAGAGTAAATGGAAACAAGACTTTAAAATGTTATTTTTGCCTTACAATTGTATACGAATACGGTTGTCTCAAAACTCTACTTTAATAAAACCGTAAGATCAGCGTTGAAACAATATTTTATACAAACGCCTTATATCAAATCTTTTTTAGTACAAACTCAGATTATGATTTTATCTTAAACAAACTATGTTAGAATATCCATAGTTCAAGTGTAAGTTCAGAATTTTATATATAGTAGCGAATTTTAGTTTGTAAAAAACGAGTTCTATAATATCCAATTCACTTCACTGTGGACTAGTTAAATGAACCAGTTCCTAACAACTCAACCTATATAAATTTGTATAATATAATGTTGATTCTATATCATTTTAATATGAGTAATTGCAAATTTCAAGTTTAATTTGTGATGATTGTATACCAAACAACTTTGATTCCAAACGAAACAACAACTTTTTATTTCAAATCACGCAAGTAATTATAAGCTCACGATAATATTAAAAGCAGACGATAAATTCATATATTAATTTAAAATAGGTAATTATGTTACAAATAACGAAGCTAACTAAATAACTAATAACGGTCACTACAATGACATATAAACGGAATAAATTGGTAAACAATAAATTATGATAATCTTCTAGCCTTCGTATATGCGATAATGGCAACGATTTTAAATATAAAGTTAGACAAGAGTCTTGTATGCAATATAAGGGCAAAAAACATGGTGAACCATATTATTTTGTCAAAGGATTTGAAGAATATGAAACAAAACAGACTCAAAATATACCATGCAATATTAACAAATAAGCATATTATAACAAAACGAACATCTCTAAACATACTATAAAATGGTTGCAATTTAAAAAAATAATACAAGTTCATTATAACAATAATTATATTAAATACAATTTGACCACTAAAAAAGAAAGAATTAGCAGAAAAGGGTATACAATAAATTTCAACATGTGGACGATTATAGATAGATTCATTTGAATTATAATTTAAATATGTCAGTAAGTATGATGTTTTATGTGGTATAAATTCTTCTTTTTTGGGATTTTCGGCAAATATCGCAATAAGGGTAATTATAAAAAACTAAATATTAAAGAAAATTAGTAAGGTTCGTGTTGAAATTGGCTTTAAGAGCAAAGGTAACTTACGTGCGCTAAGGATAGGACAGCAGCTGAATGCGAAAGTGATGAACTACTCTTTTTGAGCCTGTACAAATAGCTAGGTATGAGTTTGGAATATATGAAATGTAATCGATGATAACTGAAAACCATTAATGTAAATAAGGATGATTGATATAAAATTTGTCCAACAACACAGTATATTCTAGTCTGTTGTGTAATCAAAATTATAATAGATACAAAGCCCATTGTCATAGCCATGATCGGGATGTTGTATATGAAGCGCAACTCTAGGCGAAAAATCCAGATATTGTAATATCGCAAATAAACGGCCATAAATGCACTTATTTCGATCAAACCCAGAGAACATAAAATCATAATGAAACGGTAGTAATGAATGTTGTATTCTTTCAAACTCCTTTGCGGGAGTTGCTTACATGTTCGAGGCAACAGCTTCCACTCAGTATTTGTCCTATTCTTACGAATATTGATATAGGGCCAATAATATTTAGGGCAATTTGCACAGGGCTGAGTCAAAAAGTTAGTATAGATTTGCCTCACGCTACAGCTATAACAAGACCAACAGCATGGTTTTGTAGTGGGAAATGAAAATTGCCCTAGGTGGCAGGGAATGCCACAACGTGAGGGAGGAGCTGATGCCCAATTATTGTAGCTACTATTTTTCCATTTTAAATCACGATATATGGTTAAATTATTAGAAGGGTAAGTAAAAATACCAACAACCCTATATTTGTACGCATTTAATCTTTCATCTCGGACCCAGTTAGCTATGGTAATATTTGGATTCAAAAATCTATATCCTCGTCTCAAAGACATTTTAATTGTATCATAATTAAACATGTGAAGCTTATTACCTAACAGTATATTGCGAAAATTAAGAGCATTCAGATATGATAACAAAACTTCTTTGCTGTAACTTTTATTAATATACAAATTTTGAAAAGCCTTATCAAGTCCAAAACGCAATTGTTTAATTGACAACAAGCTTAAGGAAATTCCGGCATCGTTCAAGCTTTGAATCGTGGCATTACTAATAAATTCCAATTTGAGTAATTGATCCTGCTTTTGCAACCAAAATTTATACCACGGATGGGTTGATTTAACTGAACGCATCCAACGCTTAAAATCATCTCCCTGCCTCATGTAATTATGAACTGTTATAGTACCAAGTAGGATGTTTTGCAAATGATTGTCAAAAATCTCCAGACCATCGTCCCTTATATCTACACGTATGAATAGAATGTTGAACCCGTCAGTGTAGTCGGGGACTAATTTTTGTAGTATTCGAAGCAATGGTATGAACATATTTCTATCCATAAACAAAAGTGTAACTATAGGATGACGGCGATTAGCTAACCGTATTAAAGCTCGTTTGCTTTCTTCCGGAATTTCGTAATCATTGGACAAATCAGGGAGTTGTATCTCTTCTTCTATGCAAAATGGAGCGTTTAGTGTCTTTTGTGTGAATGTTAGTTTATACTGAGAATGAAACTGATTGTTCGTGTAAATAATGGCTATTTGATTCCATTCAAATTTTGTTATGAGTGCGTACACAGCATTTATATACATAAATTGAGGATTAGAAACAGTGAATAGGTAATTAAATCTAATTATAAAAATAAGTAAACATTTAAAAATTATTCATTTTTTAACATACATTCTACGTTCGTACAAATCATCTGCGTTTGCTGTTGGCGAGATCTGCGGAATATTGTAAAATTTGAAAAATGGTGCCACTAGCAAAGCTTCTTCACTTAAGTAAGGACCAATAATGACCAAGATCTTCTTTTTTAAGATTCTCGAGAATTTTATCAATCTTATACTTTGGATCTAACATAGTTAGTAGTTAAAAATATTATATTTTTACTAAACATTCACGTAACTAGTAACGCAACTATTTTTTAAATTTTACATAAATGCATATAAGTAATATTAGTTTTAAACTATTGTAATATTAAAATCTGCAAAACAATAGCGTAGGGAAGGGGGGTTTTCGGGTTAGAACCCCTCCCTCCCATGACAAAAAAGTTGAATTTTTTTCAAATTATAGGAAAAAATTTAATGATATTAATAGGAGTCTTGTTAGTGTTGCCCATATAGAAATAATAAATTATCTTAATTAATTTGTTATTTAATCTTAACCCCCGTCTTAATACACGATTCAACTTCAAAGCCTCATTTTGTCCAAATATGCGATTTACATGTCGTGGATCAACAATTTTAGTTTAGATGTGAATATGCATTAGTATGCGTAATTAAAGGATAAATATTTGTTTTTTGAGCAAAAACACAAAAACAAATCAAAAATGACATGACGCTCGTATTAAGACGCGGCCATGTTTTAACATATTTCGCCTTTTTAATTTGGATTCAAAATCGTGTATTAAGACAACCCCTTAGATGAAATCTAATAATTGCGTGTTTTCTAATAAGAAGAAATTTAATTCTTATTATTTCTCTAAAAACTATCTTAACCCCTAAAATAACGAGGAAGATGCTGAAACAAGCTAAATTTTAGTTATAAAAGTAATTAATAATACATTAGTTACTTGTTTATAGAATTTGCGGGTATAATACTAGAGAAGAGTATAATAATAAAATGCAGATAAATTAATACTCAATGTAAAGAAAAATCTTACAAAGTGTTTTGCACATTTCATTCATAGACTAATAGACTGCTCATCATACGTACATTCGATGTAACAAAATGATTCCAAAACCATCCGCCATCTTTGTTATCTACACCTGACGAAATTTCCATACAAAAAAACGGTATAAAATCTTTTATACAATCTTTTATTTTATATTTAGGACTTGTTGGAATAAAATCTGAGGTAAAATGAGCCCCACAAACTTTTGATTTACATTGTGGAGCCATAATTTTAGTAATGGTTTGTTAGAAAGTTAAAAATATTATATTCACCTCCAAAAGGTAATTTATTTGACTCAATATTTATTAAACAAAATGCTCTAGACTATTAATTTAAGAATTTAATTCTACCAATGCTAAATATACATTCAACGAATCTCATACAATATGTAATTACATGATTTTATATTTAATTTTTTTTATGGAATAAAAATGAACAAAATTTATAATTGATCTTAAAAAGAAAAAGTTAACAATATAATTTTAGTAATGGTTTGTTAGTTGGATATATTATATTCACCTCCAAAAGGTAATTTATTTGACTCAATATTCATTAAACAAAATGCTCTAGACTATTAATTTAAGAATTTAATTCTACCAATGTTAAATATATATTCAACGAATCTCATACAATATGTAATTACATGATTTTATATTTATTTTTTTTATGGAATAAAAATGAACAAAATTTCTAATTGATCTTAAAAAGAAAGAGTTAACATTATAATTTTAGTAATGGTTTGTTAGAAAGTTGGATATATTATATTCACCTCCAAAAGGTAATTTATTTGACTCAATATTTATTAAACAACAAGATGCTCTAGACTATTAATTTAAGAATTTAATTTTACCAATGCTAAATATATATTCAACGAATCTCATACAATATATAATTACATGATTTTATATTTAATTTTTTTTTATGGAATAAAAATGAACAAAATTTATAATTGATCTTTTTCAAAATGCATCCTTTATTTTGTAAAATTGGAGTTAGTGGTTGAACTCCTTTATTGAACCAATTCAATGCACGATACAATTTTTGTTCAATCAATGCTGGCTTGATGATCTCTTCACACTTTTGTTTTTAGGAGAATAACAATTTTTATTCTATGTATTTTAACAATCTTCTATTAGCTTTGTGATTTTTAAAAATAAAATTTTTTACAAAAATATGAATTCGATTTTAAATCCATTATAGATGGCGCTATAAACATTATAGCTCATCTTCCATAAATTGTGTTATTTTTATCAATTTTTAAAGTTTTTTTCCATATATTATTATTTTCCATAATTTTTAATAGGCTATACAAGTTTTTTTTTGTTAATATAGCATAAATATAAGTTTAATAATTTTAAAAATAACCATTAAAATTTTAAATAAATAGAGAGTATATAAGAATCCCATTATAACGTTAGAATAGACTCTCTCGTTGTAGTTAACACAAATGGCTGCCAAAATTGGCATCACTTTTTTCAAGTGAATGAGCAGTCTATTAGTCTATGATTTCATTCATGCGTGCTTCATTTTTAAACATACTTTAAAATCTAATTTTTTTAGAGATTGTGCGTGCTATTTCTACAGTGGAAATTGATGTAAAAATTGAACTAAAAATTAATATTCATGATTTAGTAAATTCATTTTTAAGTTTACTTTTAAATGATCATGATATAGCTCACTTTATAAAAGCAAATACAGCTGACCCCGCCAAAGCAGGGCATAGATGGGCATTTTGTTAAAAATTGCGGGCCGGGCTTGGACAAGCGTTATTATAAAACGGGCTCGGGACGGGCCTAGCTATTAGTAGGGGCAAAACATTTTTATTTTAGTATATAAAAACGGTGTTTTTTAATTATTTAGGTTTATATTTTTTAATAAGGGGATCGTGAAACATTAACAAAAATAGGTATATTTAGTATAAAATGAACCTTGCATAGAGTTTCAATTATCTGGTTTATGCTGCTTCAAGTGCTACAGTGAAAATTTAACGGCGCGTTACTTGTTGGAAGAAACAAAAGCCTGTTTAAGACTGGTATATTTAACATGATGAATTTTGAACGTTTTTAACATGTTTTAGTATTGAAAAAAAAGGTTTAAAAAGCCGCAAAATATTTAGGAATTTTTTTGGAAGGTGTAGGCTGGGCCTGTGCTTTGTAAAAGATTAGCGGGGCGAACCGGGCTTATAATTTCATTTTAACGGGCCCGCGGGCAGGGAAATTTTTGTTACTGGTGGGCAAATTAAGCCTAAAATTCTAATGCAAATGTTAGCAAACAATGGCCCTAATTAGCGCAAACAGAAGGAGGGAGCGGTTTGCAATTTGCGTCTCTGAAGATATTATTAATGCATTTTTCACCAAAAACACATCGTAGATATTGAATTGATATAATTTTAATTCGTTTTTGTATAATCATTTTTTGACACAAAATTAACCCCCCCCCCTCCCTTCTTAATTAGATAGTCCTGCCTCCGCCACTACTGTATATAAGCCTTATAAATTTTTGTTTAATAGTATTATTTAACAGATTTTTTTGAAAACTCCTCCCTTGAGCCAATCTTGACTACGCCTAAGCTGGGGAAGGGTTCAGTCGGGGTTCAAAAGTAAAATGAATTTGAGCTCGGGTGAGGTCGAAAGAATTAAAGTCAACCAGCCCAGCAGTCATTAGCTAGTCTCTCGAAAGCTAAATAGCCTCATAAGTTTCCATAGCTTAAAAATTAAAAGTTGAAGAGGACATGACAGGTCAGGATGTACAGGGCAACCAAAAGAGAGTCCATACATTGCATAGCAATTAAAAAGTCAAAGATATTTATTTTAATATTCATTTAATTTTTACAGCCGTTTACCTATGAACATGCAAACAGCAATTACCATTATAAACTACATAGCTAAATTAATCAATGTTTGCTCCCAAAAGCCGCATTTTTAGAAATGAATATTAAGTTATGTTATTTATAAGCTCGGAAATTATCAAAGTCATAAAATGCATCAAATTTAATAATCTTACTAAAGAAGTTGAGGGCTTATTGCAAGTTGGTAATATGATATAGCCAATTGTTAAGTTGTACTTGGATATCATATATTCGTTCAACTTTTCGAGCTGGTAAACAATAGCGTACACAAGTTCGACCCAGGCGTAGTCAATGTTCGGGCTGCATACTCCCGAAACATCGTCTATTGAAACTGGATGATAAACCTGCAGTAATCCACCAACCATTATGTCCCCATTTTTAAAAAGATATGTGCCATTTATTTGTTCAAGAGGCTTTAATTTTAAAGATTGTTCTATGCCTTCTTGACACGAGATAAAAAGTATTAAAACTGTCAAAAACATTAGCAACACACTACAATGTCAACGTAATAACTTTAAATAATTATATAATGGATCGAGGTTTTAACTAATTGAAAGTTAATTTGGTTTGTGATATCTTGGTGAGAAGGTATATTGATTTATCTATATATTTTATATTATCACTATTTAATTAAATATATAAGACATGCCATCATTCATTAAATCTAATTTTTTATCGATCAACCCCATCGCTATATTCTTTAATATTACTTTGAAATATAACTCATTTTCTACTATTTAAATAGTAAATTTTAGACGATAAAAATTAGAGCAAATAAAATTTGTGAATTTAATTTTTATTTAGATGGCTCCATATAATATATAAAAAACATAATCTATAGACAAGTCATGAGTAGAGAACTGCAAAGTCACCACCCGAACCAGAAATTTTTTTTTTTAATTTTTATCCCAAACCCGACTCGACCCGACGGGTGGGTTGGGTTTTCGGTCACCCGTGCAGGTCTTTAGTCCAGAGTGATGAATGCTCTTCTAACGGGTAACGCGCCTCTAGCTCTTCTTGCACAAATATGTAAGGAGCTATGAATATAGCGTTTTGAAAAGCTTTTGCACTATAGTCCAAGCACTTTTAAGTGACTATGCTCTATATATATTTGCTGAGCCCTTAAAAACAAGTTGTATTTTTTCTATTTTTAATGCGACGGGCTTTATAAGCATAATTGTGACTCGAATAATAAGAATATTTATGTGCTTTTAACATAGGATTAACATTCAAATACAAAGCAATAAAAAAGGTTGATTCCTAAATACATTAGTAGAATTTTAGCCATTATTTTAAAAATAAAAGCATTTAATATTGTCATATCTTGCTAGTGCTGTTAGCAATTATTATTCATCCCTTTTCACATCACAATATAGCCTATTTGAAAATTCGATACCAATTCCTAAGATTTATAAAAGGTTTGAACTTGCAACACACCCTCTAAAAGAGTATTCATTATTAAAATTTTATGCCCCCACCCCTTCTACTTAAAATTGTTAAGGGATTTTAAAGCAACCACACGTAGTAGTGGGAAAACCTGAGGTTAACCTAACACCTAACCTTGAGGTTATTAGGTTTGAGGTTTATAAGGACCTCAAGGTTTCTTATATAAAAAAACCTTAAAACCTCAGGTTGTGGTTAGGTCACCTCGAGGTTTCAACTCGTATGCTTCATTTTTTATATCTGCATTTTACGACTAAATTATAGTCTCTAACAAAAAAAATTTATTAAGTATATATATATATATCAAACTTTTATTTAATGTTTGGACCGAAATCTAAAACTTCTGCGTCCTTTTTACTTATGCATCAACTAGGGATTCTTGTGGTACGATACAACATAAAATCGCCGACTCTTGGCATATTTTAGAAGATAATGATATAGATTTTTGTACTTAACCAATATGTATTTTTTTGCATTACGCTTATATATGTAGCTTTGTTTTCATAAAAATAGACTTTTTAACCTTAAAATCAAATTTAGTTTCCCTTTATTTAGTGTTTGGAATATTGCCGAGAGTTAGTATTAGTGACCCGTGTCATAAGTAAATTAACGAACATTAGAGAAACAATTGATCAAATATTAGGAAGGATGGATGAGAAGTAGCAGCAAACATAGATGATACACTAATTGCGGATGAAACTGAAGAAGTCCACAACGAGCGGCTACTCAAGGTACTAGAAACTTTAAAAAAAATGAGGGTTTGTGCCAAACATAACCAAGAGCGTCTTTTTGGCAAAGGAAGTCACATTTGTGGGATACTTAATCAGCAACAAAGGAATTCATATCAACCGTCGATGGAAAAATTTGACAAATAAAAAAGAAAATTAAATCATTTCTTGGATCACATTTTTCAAAGTTTATTAAAAACTACGCCAAAATTATGTCCCCTATTCCAAAATTGATGAAAAAAACATGGCTTACCACTGTGGCCGAGAACAAGCTGCATTCAAAGCTATCAAGTACGCGCTTAATAAGGCCCCGTGCCAGCATACTTTAATGATATTGGGAGACAGGCCTAGTCATAGACGCCTTGGGTACAGGGTTAGGGGCTATCCTACAACAACGAGCGCCAAGAAGGATCGGAGAATGGTGGCATATTTAAGAGCGTTAAGCGAGAGTGAAAGTATATTCAACGACTGAACGGGAAGTGCTGGTGGTAGTCTATGGGTTGAAAATGTTTAATGAATATATACAAGGACGAAGCGTTACTATTATGGCGAATAATAGACTCTTCTTTTATATATTAGATCAAAGCAAAATGGCCAAGGAACAATGGTCACACAACTAACGAGATGGGCCCTTATGGTATTAAGTTACACAGCAAAGTTTGCTACAACAAAGGAACCGAAACGCTGCAGATTTCTTCCAGAAAACCGAACGAACACTCATATCACGTTAGCGAGAAAATTGCATAAAACTCTACAAATCCATTTATAGCATTAGGCGGGGTGATACAACACACCTTTGAAGGTCCAGGGTTACGTCAGTAAAAACAGTGAATAGAGGCAAACAAAAAACGATTGTCACCTATAGGCTAAAACGCCACTACTAAAAATATTTGCCAAAGTTACACGAGTCAAAAACATAATATTTTACAAAGGGCGACGAATGTTGATTCCAGCTCAATTTAGAGGAATGGTACTTCAAATACTACATAGGGGCCACGTGGGTATCAAGCTAATGCAAGACGGGGCATGGCAGTATATATGGGGGCCTAGTCTCGACGATGACATGTTGAGCCTAGCTAAGGGGTGCCGAAGTTACAATTAAACCCCCGCGTGGTTGAAGGCACCGTTGATGGAGTGTCAATCTAACCAAAGACCTTGGATTCAATTACTTATGGATAATATGGGCCCTATCAGGGGTAAATCATACCTGGACAAATGCCTATGGGTAGAAGTGTTTAAATTAGAAGACACCACATCATGGTCTTAAAAAAAATTGCCGAAACGTTGGCGAAATTCGCGAACCCGCCTTTTTTAATATCAGATAACGGGCCGCAATGTTAAGGTCAAGAGTTAAAGCATCCTTGCAAGATGAGAGGGATTTATTAGCGATGGACAACCCCCTCCCACCCTGCTTCCAACGGGCTGGCAGAAAGGTGTGTACAATTGATCAAAGAGACCATTATAAGAAACAAGTTGGAGGTTGGTCTAAGCAGATTTTGGAAAAATTACAAAGCTACACACCCCGCATCTAATAAAAGCCCAGCTGAGGTGATGCAAAAAAGGCTAATGCGAATCGAATGAGAGGTAGTAACAAAAAAGGTACCACAACAATGGATAAGGGGAAACCGCATACGTTCGATATAGGAAACAAGGTTTAAGTGCGCATGTTTTTGGGACCAAGCAAATGGGTAGAAGGCACTATAACAGCAAAGCACGGTAGTGGCTCCTACGATGTTTGGGCTCAGGTAACAAAGCACCACTAACACTTGAACCAAGTAAGAGAATAAAAAATTAATTGGGTCACACACGCACGGGGTGGTCTCAAAGGATGGCACTAAAAGGGGAATTAATGAGCGACAACCGAGCACAAGTGCCTCAAGGAAACAAATTCAAAACCTCGTTGGTCTGGAGAGAAACCTTGATACCCCAACTTAGTCGAAAGCCGCCAGCATTTCTAAAAGGGTTTTACTGTTAAAGATGAGGGGCATGGGCGTACGCAGGGGGGGGGGGAGGGGCAGGGGGGGGGCACGAAAAAAAATTTTTCAATGCAAAAACATTGAAAAATTACAAAAAATTATGTTTTGCCCCCCTCTAAATGAACTTCTAAACCCTTTGCCCCCCCCCTAATTCAAAACCTGGGTACGCCCATGTGGGGGGGGACTAAAGAGTTAGTGGTAGTACCTCGGGTGATAAGTAAATTAACGAACTGAAGAGAATTTGTGGTAGCGCCTCGGGTGATAAATAAATTACCGTTGATTGATATTAACGTAAATTAATTGTATACACTATCATTCTTTCAGGATTATTAAGTCGCAATACGGCCGCCTAACGATCATTATATTAATATTTAATAACCTAACTAGTTTGTAATGTATATGATTTGTTCTTTAATAAATTGACAATCCTTATATTTTGTGAGAAATTCAACTATTTTTAGGAGATAAATGTAGTGGTAAAATATTTTATTATAATTCTAAACACTATATATATATATAATATAAAATGTTTATTAAATGGTATACAAAAAATTACATACACGCCTAAAAAAATATAAAAACGCGCTATAACTAAACGGATGGCATTGATCCGTGTATGAAAATCGTGTTGGATTTAACGATTCATTGTGATCTTTTGCCTGATATAAAAGTACTCTTTCAAATCCAAAGAGACGTTGGAGATCGCTTTTCCAATTTGTTTCAGGAGAGCGAGAGCTTCAGCGCCTAAATTTCCAATTGTGGTTGACACTAATGAATATTGTGTCCGCGAGGGAAGAATATTTGGCTGTCTTCCTATTCTCTGCACTGACTATAAGGTCGGGAGAGGAGTTGGATGGGACAAATATGTCGACCGTGGTGAAGTCCCAAGTGAGATTCAGTCCACGGGACTATGGGATCAGTGTGACCCCGTCCGGTCTTTTCCCATCGGTGATGCTAAGGCCAACGGGCTCCAAGGTGTTTGGGTAGCCAGCCTTCCTAAGGTACTGGGCGATGATTTTGTTGATAGCCGTGAGCCTGGGGTTGCGGCCTTTGCTGTATTTGCAATGGAAAGGATGATGACCATTGGGTTGGATCTGCTGTTTGCAGAGATCGCATACGAAAGGGGATACTGTGTCACATCCGAGACGGAGGCCTATTGCTATGCGTAACTTCTCCCCAGACATATGGAGTCCCAAATTCCTGCTCGGGATAGCTTCGAGCCATTCGTAACCGCCCTTGGAAGAGGCCCAATTAAAAAGGAGTTTTCCCTGAGATAGTTCGTTCGAAGAAAGAAAAGCTACGGAACGTGCTATTAGGGGAAGATTTCTTTTCTTTTGGGTCACACCGAGTGGTCGTTTGGCTGTTAAATTTGATATATATATATAATTATCATTGGCGTAGAGAGGGCGTGGTTTTCGGGTTAGAACCCCCCCCCCCCCATGCAATTTATATAATTTTTATATTGTACATTTAATAAAAATTAATATTTGTTCGGATTTTACTTTTATTATTTTATTATTTTTACGCTATTGTCACTTAAAACTTTTAGAAAAACAAAAAAATATTTACAAAAAAAATTTCATCTTGAAAATTTATAACCCCCCCCCCTTGAGGAAATTCTAGTTACGCCTTTAATAATTATATAACTTAGGCTTTACAAACTTTTATGTCTGTTTATATTGTAATATTATCGCTTCTGTTCAAAATAATGACAGTATCATAATACTGACAACCATTATATGTATATAATAAAATAGAATTATATATAAGCAATTTCTACATACTTATTATAATATATTAAACACTAAATTTTATAATTAACAAAGAAAAGTTATTATAAAATTACTAATCTTATTAAGTGTTATATACTTGTGCATTCCATGAAGAGTATAGCTTGAAATATATTCAATACTAAATTATATAATTAAGTATTACAAGTTAGTCTGGTAAAGGGGGCTATATAATTAAGTGTATATAATAAACTATATGTAATAATATAAAAACAATTTATACATACTTAATATATTAAATACTAATTTTTTATGGTTGTCGTTATTATGATACTGTCGTTATTTTGAACATGATTCAATATTATGACAAAGTAATTTCGTTGGCTGATCGAGATCATCGAGATTCAAAATTTAAACTAACAAAAAGTGATTCTCAATTCAATCATGTAAGTTTTGGTATGTTTTTTATCAGAAAATTGGTTAAACCTCATATTTTTTAATTGTTCTGATTGTTTTAGTAATGCATAATAAATTTTGTAGATTCTCTTTATTGAAAGGAACCTATTTTTAATATTTATTTGCATTTTTTTGTACCTATATATATCTTTTATATTTGTATTTAAATTTTGTTTATCAACTAATTAATCAAATATAAATGTTTGATAAGTGTTCAATTATTCTAAATTTTTTAGGAAAAATGATATAAAATAATGGCCTATTGTTCAGCATTTGGCTGTAACAACTCAAGAAATAAAAACAGAAATAATTCCTTTCACACGTAAATTTTCTCTCTAAAATATGTTCAACCATTATACTTTGATAAATATTAACTTTTGTGTACACTTCTATACGTTATTTTTATTTACCTCTCAAATTCAATTAGGTTTCCTCTCAAGGACAAAGTGCTACTTAAGGCTTGGCTTCATAATGCCAAAAGGGATTTTATTCCAACTAAAACCTCTTTAATCTGCAGTGCCCATTTTGACTTATTTTATCCCACTCCCAATAAATACAAGCAACTTAGGGAAGGTGCAATACCTACTATTTTTAATTTACCAAAGCATCTTCAGAAAGTATTATATTTAAATCATACTAAAAAGAATTATAATTTTTTAGAAGCCACCATCTACAAGGACTACTTGTAATTCATTAGCCAATCCACCTCAGGATATAACCAATATATTGTCCACAAAAAGAAAAAAACTAAAAAAAATAACCGTAAACATGCCTAAGCGGGCAGAGTCTCCGCAAATCGATATTTATCCCAATATCCAACAGGCTATGACTAGTAATAATTTAGCAGGTCAAAACTCAAAATTAAAAAACACTGTTAAATGTTTTAAAATCTCCAATAAGTGGTTTAAGCCGCGGATTTTAAAGCAGAAGAATCTCATTTTAGAATTCAAGAAAAACAATTTTCTGAATGTAGATGAGGACCAGAGCTGTTAAAGTTCATCTATGTTACGAACTAGTTCAAGTTCATAGTTCAATTTGAAAAAATCATTAGTTCAAGTTCATTTTTTTTCAAAAGTAACTAGTTCAAGTTCAAGTTCATGTAGGAAAAAATGTAACTAGTTCAAGTTAATAGTTCAATTTTACAAAAATAACTAGTTAAAGTTCAGTTCAAAGTTCAGTTCATTTTTTTAAATATGATAAAGTTTTAATTTAGGCAATGATTCCTAAATTAAAATCAGTTTTTTTGAGAGCTATCCAAAATTTTAAATAAATTTCATAGTTTATTATATATTTGAAAATCTAATTTAAGGAAATATTCATATATAACAAAATCATCAACTATACAATGTTTAAAATCTTTATTACAAACAATATACAATTATAATTTACAATAAAAATCATGTGAAAGTAGATGTCCATTGGACTTTAATAAAATATTGTTCTCAAAATTATCGTTTAATAAACAAGTACGTTTATCTCCAAATATAAGCTTTCCCAGACTGAAAAGCCTTTCAACTGGAGCACTAGATGGGAGGCAAACATTAAATTTTATAAAAATTTGCTTTAGATTGGGAAATTCATCGAATACATCGAATGAGGTATTATTTAATTTAATATAGTCTTCAATTGTCTTTATTAGAATTCTCACGTATTATATCAAAAAAATCTAAACCATTCTGTGTATCATGCACCTCCATATTTTCAGTTGTTTGAGGCACTAGTAAATTTATTGCTTTTAAGATTCTGGACCTTTCCTCCACATTTTCTGGTGACCGGATCCAAGCCCAGTCTGTCTTAAAAATTGGATGCAGGACAGCTGCAATAATATTTTCCTCATCATAGAGATCAGGAAATCTTAAAACCATATGATTTATATAGAATCCATTTATATTTGATACCTGATGTTTATTCCTTTCAAAATAGCATCTTTTAATGGTTGAGCCCATTTTAAGTTTACCATATTCTGCAGACATAACTGAATCTGGCTTATGGTAAGTGTATAATAAGCCATATACATGTATGTTTGCCCCTGCAAGCAAGTGGCTCCATTACCTTAAAAAAATTAAATAAATTTAAAATAATGACTCACTAAGTGATATTCCTGTAAAAAATTTGATTCTTCCAAAGAAAGCCTTTCAAGCCTCAATTCATCACAGAGAGTATGAAAATCACTAGGCTTATTTTGAATCATTTTTATTATAACAGAGATGGAATCAAATGTTGAATTCCATCTAGTTACTACAGGGTAGGGTATATTACACCCAAAACGGTTACGTATGGTTTGTGCCGATAATGTGGATCTGCTATTGAGGTTCCAAAGTGCCTGGCACTTACAGAATGAAGAATTATATAATTTAGTAAACGCATTATTGTTTTTCAAAAGCTTGTTAACATCACTTGTAGCAATCAGATTTAGGGTGTGACAAGCACATCTCTTATGTTTGGGTAGATAATCATAATCATTTTGATTATGTCCCTCTAAACCAGCCCGTCAAGTATATCCTTAAGAGATACTACTTCCTCCTGCATCTCATCATTTTCATTAAAAATCCTATATAAAAGTTAGGAAAGAAGAATTATATAAATAGTACCTGAATGCTTTAACGAAATTAGATCCGTTGTCAGTAATTGTACAGATATTTTTGTTTTGAATATGGTACTCTTTGTAAATTTGAGTAAGGGATTTGCATATATCATCAAAAGAGTGCCTCCCCTCTAAACATTTGCAGGCTAGAACTGCATCAACTCTTTTAAGACTCTCATCGTCTATCCAATGAGCTGTTACCCCAATAAATGACCTAACAAAAAAAATAAATTGACAATTTTAGAGAAATTAATAAGTACTTATTAAATGCTGTCCAACAGTCTGCAGTTGTACATACATACTTGGGTGCCATTAACTTTGTTCTAACTGTATCTTTCATCTTTGCAGCAAATTTCATCACCTTCCCTGTGAGTGTTTGCCTACAAATTGTTTTTGCGTTTGGATTAAAAGCCCTCAACAATTCATTGAAGTGCTCATCATCACATAGCGAAAATGGTTGATTACCATTGATTATATATTTGATAATGGCCATTGGGGAATTTTGGTTTAAAGGCCTGTCAATTAAGGTCTGTGTTAACTTTTTGTTAGCTTCACAACTTTTTCCAGCCTTATTCTTGACAGCCTTCTTAATCTCATCATGTTTTTGATAGTGAGACACCTAGATTTTATATTATAAATTATAATACGTTATTCTTATTACCTTTATATGTCTCCATAAATTGGCTGTTGAGGTTCTTGAAGCCGCCACAACTTTAGTGCATAGTTTGCACTTAACTTTGAATGAATCTTTATCTGAAGATACATATTTGAAGTAATCTTCCATTGAAGGCCAAGGTAAAAAGGTAGATTGAGCTGCCTCGTTCCTATTATCTACTTCAGAAATGGTATCCATCTTTTCTAAAAAATTTTGTGTTTTTAAAATCAAAAATTTGCGGTTACTGTGTGTCTGTATGATTACCGACAAGACCATGCACGTCAAATTGTTGACGCATATACACTCGGCTTAGAAATTTATTTTAAATAATATATTTGTGATGAACTAGTTCAAGTTCAAGTTCAATCTTAAAAAAATGAACTAGTTCAAGTTCACAGTTCAAATTTTTTGGAAGGTAACTAGTTCAGTTCTAAGTTCAGAAAAAAATGAACTAGTTCTATGAACTAGTTCAAAATGAACTAGTTCTTAACAGCTCTGATGAGGACAAAGGAAAATCAAATTAATTTGAAAATGTATCCATACTGCTTGTAAATACTAATATGAAGGTTGGAGATATTAAAAATCATAAATAAATATATATTTACCCAATCCCTCATCCAATAAATAAACCTCATAAATCTAACAAATGCCTGTTTATAACAATCTACATATTCCCCGACATATTTTGTAATGAATAAACATTTTATAATAAACATAACACTCTTAATACAAAGTTTATGTGCTTTTGATTGCACATTTCCTTGTTTAATTGGCTATAATTATTGCAACGCGTAGCTAGATTTTTTCAAGGGGGTGGGAAGGGGTTTAAAAGTAACATCATAAAATTATAAATTTTTGCATAAAAGACAACACTTTATATAACAATGTTGATTTTTCTTTAGACCTAAATTTCATCTGTTAAAGTTTTGACATACAATTTCTTAAAGAAGTTTTCAATCTCTAAGCTTAAAAAAACTACGTCCATTTTACTGCTGTAAAAATGGCTGGGTTTTGTTTGATCAACCTGTTTAAATAAGACTATTCACATTTTGACTAAGCCTAACGGTCAACTAAGAAAAAACCTTTGTTTTTGATGGGTGTCATCTAAATTGCAATATTATCCGCAAGTCGAATGATCTTTAAGATCAAAACTTTTTTTTGCATTTGTTGGCACTACAAGAATGTCTAATTGAAAAGTTTGTCAAGACATAAAAGTGAAATAAAGTATTTAGTTTGCCCAGAGAACTACCCCTATTATAATTGCACTATCTAGGCGCGAGAGGGTTAGGTAATCTTGGGGAAAATTCCAAATCCCTGGAAAGTTAATTGAATAAAAGGGAAATATATGGTTAAAAAAAATTCCCTTAAATATTTGATTTATAAAGAAAAAGTATGTATAAGCTTCTAAGGTATTAGTGTCTTAATCTTTAATAAAACTTAAAATACTTTATTACTAATTGCTATGCAATTTATGGGCTTGTTGTCCGTCCGTCCGTTGTCCAACTTGTAATTTATGCATAATTACCGTGGAGACTTATATTTAATAATGAATGGACTTATTAATCAAAGAAAAATTCAAAATTTTGCCAGGGTCTCTTTCCCGCTCCCCTTAACTATGACCCTAAAATATTAATTTGCCAAAACTCAAAGAAACCATTGTTATTGATTAAACACTTAACAATGATTAAATTTATATTGGTTAAAAATATTTTTTGGGTGTCTTTGATGAGAAAACGGGTTTGAAATTGTTTGCAGATAAGATTAGTGAAGCGTGCCCCTGATGCAAAATGAACTCATTTCATCAATATAAAAAATTAACTCCTAATTTTACATAAAATCAGGAAAGAAAATAAATTGTACATGCCAAACATGCGCAACTAATTCTGTTTCCGGGTCAAGTTTTAATTTTTCGACCTTAGCTTTTTACATGAAGCAGGGCTAACAAAAACATTTTAAATATTATTAATGAGCTTTCAAGGGGTCAAAATGAACAAATTTTACTGAAACTTTAGTTCAATAAAATAAATGTGATCTTTAAATAAAACGCTAAAATTACTTGATATTTGATTAAATAAAACGATATAACTTTTATTCCTGAGATTATAATACTGAATATCATAATTTCGCACCGATAAGAAGGTAAGTTGTTGCACGTATAATACATTGATTTGGGGATGCTGATCATTAAAAAAGCTCATAACAAACGGGCATTATTGCCGTACTACAATTTTAAAGCATAAATTAGTAATAAACAAATAAACAATTGTTATTTTCCGGACGCTATGTTTGAGGTAGGTTTTGATGGAGTCATATTGATCACGGGGCACATTTTGTCTCTTTGAATTTCAATCCTCAATAATGACTTTTGATCTTGATATTCTTTGGAAGACAAGCTATTTTCTCCTCGGTTATTGCACTTTTCTGGGAAAACTGACGATAATTTTCGATTTTCTAATTGTAGAAGATATTGTAAACCTTCCCTAAACAGATGTAGAGTATTTTTAACGGATTCACTTTTATATTAAACGTCTTAATTTACTTACTATTTCAAATTAATAAAATTGTTTTCCATACCAACATCTTACACTAAAATTTTAGTCACTTATAAAAATTTAAGAATGTATAGAATAACAAATTTTGTTGGTCCCCAAATACAATTATTGATAAACAAAACTATTTGTCTTCTAATTATCTAACTAAACTTTGTAAAATTTTGAAAGTTATAGCAACTATTCTTGTTGCACGATACAACTTTAAATCCTTTGCCGACTCTTGGCCTATTTTAAAAGATAATAATATAGATCTTTGTATATAACCAATATGTCTTTTTTTATATTACGCTTATATAATATGTAACTTTGTTTTCGTGAAAATATACTTTTAACCGTCAAAAAAATGTAGTTAAAGTCCCTACAAATTATGCTACACTCCTTGCTGCCGAATTTTTAGAAAAAGGTTGGAATACACAAAAAAAAGAGTCTTACGTTTCTAAAAACCGTGCATTTAAAGAGGAGCAAAAGGGTTAAAGGCCGACCCAGGTTGGAGGCATGTAATCGAGTTCGTTGAAAAAGGCAGCTAGCCAAGATTTGGGTCTAACGTGTTTTCGCATGTAAATAACGTCGCCGCCGGCCAAATAAGAGGCCCACCAGCCAAAACTGCCAGCGGTCATGATTGTGTGGTCGCAACGAGTAAGTAGGGCTAAGTCAATTTCTCGACCGTTTCCGTTGGAAAAAACGACGGCATGGCCCGTATCATTTAAGTTTCGTACGCACCAGGGGATCCCGTTGCTACAAACCAAAAATAGCAGGGGTCGGGGTCTGAATTTAGTCCTGTAATTGTTCATGGCGGTCACGAGCCACTCCTTGGATGCCATCAAACTTGAAGACGAAACAGGGGGTTTCATAGGGAATTAATGAGGAAAACAAATGGCAAATACTTCAAGTAATAAGCAAATATATGAGATCTATCATTTTTTGATTGGGAGCCTTGTAATTGGATCGGTTAAACTTAATTTAACACCTAAAATTGGCTCCAAACTTGTGACATTCAACTTAACAAAATAATGATTACAACGTTTTATAACTACGACAAAAATTACTAGAAAGTTAGGGTGTAATTATTATTCTTCAATGAAGAACACTGATTATGAGGGTAAAAATTGTCTAAAAGAATTAATATTATAAATAAAAATTATGAGACTAAAGTGTTCAACAATCTCAAATTTCCTTATCATTTTAATAATTATCTCATTTAATATTTAATTAATCTTCCCATTTTCTAAAAAAATTATTACAAGGATTTTAAAATACATGGTCAAAGCACCAAATAAATTCCCTAAAAAATAAAGGAAAAGATATAGGTCTCTATATTACATAGGGCGTTACCGATTTTTATCTTTCGTAAAATCACCTCGCCTCACGTGTAAGCCAATGACTAGTGGCTTAGCGTAGGGTAGAGGATGGTAAGCGACCGCTTCATTAGCAGTGGCTAGCATAGCTATCCTAGGGGCCACATGAGTGGTCCAATAGGCTTCGGCTCGGGCCGACACAGAAGGTCTAAACCTGAAACAATCTTTTATGAGGGGCTCGATGTGGGTAAAATATTTCCAGGATTGAAAGTAGTAGCCTATGGCGTTGTAAGAGTTGGTATCTATGTTGCGATACCTATGATCGTAATGGGCTAATTTTTGTTCGTTAAAAATGCTCCAACTGGCCCGCTTTAAATCGGTCGGGTTAATTACCTATCATCATCCAGTTGAAATAAAAATTTATACGGTCCTTAAAGCCTGAATAATATATATGGGCCATTCCATGACAAATCAAAACGTTTTCGAACGACCATTTCACATCAAGATAATTTTTGGTGAGGGTGTAGGCCTCATTTATTAGAGTAATTTATGGAAATTTTAGCCATTTTGGGCTAATACTTTTTAATTTATGGAGATTTTAAGGGCCAAAATCACGTTCGGGAGCGCTTTATGGATTTTACTATTTTTGTCATATTTTTAAAAGTAATTGCGTGATTCACTCAAATTTTGGTGCATTTTGTTCCTAAAATTCTCTATCGAAATAATTGAACCAAAAACCTCAAACATGTGCGGTTAATTTTTTGTGGTCAAATTAGTGAACAATTTTAAAAACATATTTACCCTTTAAATGAAATCACCAATTTTACAATGTGCACTTCTTTATGACCCATCATCATATTTCAATCATAAAAAGTTTGGGCGCGGCTACGAGATGGTCAAAAATTCGAAAAATTACATTTCTCCTAAAAATAATAGATAGCGGTATAATCAATTATCACAATGACATATTATGATGTTTGTTTATTATCAAATTGCAAATTTATAAAGATTATATGGTAAATAAATAATAGTGGAATAAAAATAAACTTAAATTTTGTTCTTTTTTTTCTGCGCAATGGGCAATTATCCGAGTTTAAAAATTAGATCTTAAATTTTAAATTAAATGATATAAGAGTAGATTAAAATTAATGTGAGGTTGAAAAAAAAATAAATACTAATATGATGGCAAAATTGCTCATATTTAATTTTTTTACTGATAATCCATGCTAAATATAAAAATTCATGCAGAACGAAAGTTGTTTTGAAAAATTGCTTGCTTGTTGTGACCATTTTTAATTTTAATTAAAATTAAATTTATTTTCAAACTCGGTTACTTGCCAATCGCGTAAATAAAAGTTTTAAGTTGATTTTGAATCCAATATTTTTTTTACCATATATTCTTATAAATTTGCAATTTGATAAAACACAAACATCATGATATGTTCTTGTGATAATTGATTATACCGCCATCTATAAAAAAAATTTGTGGAAAGGTATTTTTCAAATTCTTGACCATCTCGTAGCCGCTCCCAAACTTTTTATGATTGAAATATGATAATGGGTCATAAAGGAGTGCACATTGCAAAATTGGTGATTTCATATAAAGGGTAAATATGTTTTTAAATATTTCACTAATTTGACCACAAAAAATTAATCGCAAATTTTTGAGGTTTTTGGTTAAATTTTTTCAACAGACAATTTTTTTAGGAACAAAATGCACCAAAATTTGAGTGGCAATTACTTTTAAAAATATGACAAAAATAGTAAAATGCATAAAACGCTCCCGAACGTGATTTTGGCCCAAAATGGCTAAAAATTTTAGAAATTACTCTAATAAATGAGACCTACACCCTCGCTAGGTCGGTCGAAAATCGTCTTTTTTTTTACGAATCGACATGGAATTAACAGTCGGTCAATATTTTTGCATTTTTTGCACACATTCAATAGACTAGGAATTCTTTATTATAGCGTACAATTTCCTAGCGTAATGAGTCGCTGGAAATTAATATTGACCTTTAGTGTTTTCAAAATGAAATAATCTTACAACAAATTTAACAGAAAAATTAAATTTAAGATTCAAATTATTCGGAGGTAGTTTAAAATAGCCTTGGTCTAACTGGGATATATTATCAGCGTCAGGCAACTAAGAAGAATTCAAGGTGGTGTCTTATGGACTAATTATAATATAACCAAGCTAATATGATAATAAAAGCTATGAAGATTATTTTAAATAAAGGGTAATTATAAATGATTTTACAAATTTAATCTAGGGTCATTTTATAACCCAATTACCTATATCGCATAGTTTAAAATGAATCATGAGTACAACTTAGGAGTTATTTCGAATTATTAAGCTCAAGCTTTAGTGTTTTTCAAGCTTACTTTTATCATGGGGAAAGTTTTGTTGTATCGGGCGGGAGGGACGGTTATTTCAAAAATTTCTAACAGAGGCGAATCCACGTGTATAACGGGAGTCACGTTGTTCCAAGCCGAAATACCCAAAAGAGCTGCGTACTGGAACATGTTATTTCCTTTGGAAAAAATACATTTTATAAAAATACACATACATAAACAACAAAAATTCGGGGATTTTAAATAAAATAAGGCAAGGAGGGGATTTATATATAAAATCGTAAATTCATAAAACACCAAACATATTATAAAGTGTTCTTTTAAGTACACTAACCAACACCTTAAATTGGACAAATTTATCTTATACCGGTCAATAAAATTTGAGTGGCCGTTGTCTAGTTGGAATACATACGGAATAAAACAGGATTAACACAAGATTCTCCAATGTTAAATTTTTTAGCTTTCAGGTTTAAATCTTCCAATCTAAGCCTAGCTTTGGACGTATAATTTATTAACCTGCGTCTTTGTTTTTATTTGCAAAATATAAAAAAATAAAATAAAAATCATAAAAAAGAGAATTGCCTTCGTTTTTTATTAACCATTAAGCGGAATTTTAAGCCGTAGTTGGTACATTAACCAAGAATGAACTTGAAATTGCTATAAAAATGGGATTACAAAAACTTAAGCCGATTTTCAAAAAGACTTTTTTCGAGATAAAAATTGCAATGCCCTAAGGGTTATAAAACGTTACATTAAACATTAAGATGTTTCACTTTTGACCGGGGTTTAATTGGTAGCAACCATGAATTTTGTTCATTCTACCTGAGTGGGCCTTATAACAAAAATTATGATAAAAGTAATAAATTTTACTTAACTATGATTGCGCGACATCTTTTAATTTTTAAAACTTATATTTGCAGTTAAAAACATAAAGGATTTTAGCGTGGTTTTTCGATTAACAAAAAATATAGTTTTTAACGACTTAATTAGTGGTCGGTCGTTGATTTATAAGAAGACACGTCGCGTCGGAATATCTAAAACCCTATTATTGGTATAAAGTATAAAGTAACTATCTTTCGGTCTTAACTTAATAAAGACCACCAAATTGCACATAGAAATTACGTTAATTACTTTTGTGTTATTACCAATTTTGATCCAACCAGCCTTTCGGAACATATCTCTATTTATATCTTAAAGTTCATTATACAGTTATAGTGTAGAGAAAAGAAAAATTATAAAAACAAAATTGGAATAAAAATGGGAGTGGAGGAAGGGGGGGGGGGGGAGCTTCCCTCCCTGCACCAACAGAATCGCTAACCATAACCTTGTAGTGCTATCAAAGAAATTTATGAGCCCGAGTCATGCAATAATTTTTAAAAGATTACAAACCAAGGCAATAGCTTACTATTCCCTCCATTTCTGCGGGAAATTTAAAGCGGCTTGCCCTCGGGGATCGGTGAGTGAGTTAATTTTCAGGGTATAATTTTGTTTAATTAATCGAAGTGAATATTCAAAAGTTACCACAAACTAAAGATACATATTGACACTCAAGGGTAAAATTATTCAAACACTACTGCGATATTTTATTCAAAATGCCCTAAAAACCTCATTTTCGCATATATTCAAAAGGATATTTTAAGAGCCAGTGTACACTTGTATAGATTACGAGTAGTACGCCAGTTTCGGCTAAATGGACTGGGTCGTGTTCAGGCTGGACATTTAGATATTACCTCTATAAATTGATGCATCAAAATGTCGAAAAACACGATTAATGCAATTTATTTGTATAGGAACTGAGTGCTTTATCTTTTTGTTATCAACACACTCTCTTAACCATGCGGGCACATTAAAAACCAGCAAGTTTTATTGCTTTTAACTTGATTATCGCAGAAACGGAAATAAAAAAACTACAAATTAGGAAAATAGCTACTAAATGCCTCGGTTTCCCCTTTGGGAGATTACGTATTAAAGTGGACTTTAGCTTTACCAGGGATAGCATAGTTGGTCATTTAACTTCCCTCCGATTAAAAGTATCGGTCATTTCGGTAGCTCTAATTGCGACTATAAAGTCAATGGTTTCGGCAGAGCGCTTTGCATGTAAAACAAGGAGTCCCTGAACTGACGCGAGTAATAATAAAAACTTAGCAGCAAACAATTGTAAAAAAACTGTTTTTTTTCTTACAGAGGATCAAAGGGGAAGTAGCATTCCTTTTGGCCAAGTTATTTGAATTTAAGAGCTCTAGTGGCTTTTGAAATGCTAATATCTTTTAGAGTTTGAAATTCTCTAGAGCTTATGGCTAAATTACGATTTTCCTTTTATCTTAAACTATACTCCTAGATAAGCTTCTTCGACCGAATCTTTTGACTAAAACTTTGTAAAAACGATGAAATATTAAATAAGTTACTATAAAAAACAACCTTTTATTAATTGAAGAATTATTTTATTAGTATATAAGCTTATGGATCTCATTTAGTTTAGTTGTAGTCACCTTAAAATCGCTAGAATGCAAGCGGTTTTATTTGATTTTGTTTTACAAAAAGCTCCCATTATGTCTTATTGATTATATTTGAATATTAAAAGTTAATGGCACTTATGGGCGTAGCCAGGTTTTAGATTAGGGGGGGGGGGGGGGGTGAAAGTTCAAAAGTTAAATTAGGGGGGGGGGGGGCCAAACATAATTTTTTTTAATTTTTAAGGCTTTTTGCATTGAAAAGCCCCCCCCCCCGCCCCCCCCCCCTTCATGACTACGCCCATGATGGTACTTTCATAATGAAGAAGCATAGAAGCTTTTAATAAATAAATCTAATTTATAATTGCACGGTTTTATAAAAATGACTTTTTATTTCAAAAATAAAAGTATATCCTTTTTTATTTTAAGCCTAAAATGAAACGGGGTAAAGGGCAAATCAAAGTCAACAGACCACCATTATACCTTCATATTTTTAAACTATATAGGAAACCATGCAATTTATACAAATTTAATTGAGAAATCATAATGTCGTGTAATGAATATCAGCGTTTTGCCTCACCTTAATAATACTGCCCCAACCTCAACCTCCAATACACAACGTTTAAAAATTAAAAAACTAAATATGAAAAATCTAACGAGCAAAAAACCTGAATGGCCCTTAGATATTTGTGAAACCGTTAATTAAATCACACCCTAACTGGCCTAAAATTTTTGGGTAAACCATTTATACGTGGTCTCAGAATCTATCACGGCTATGCTTGTAGATAGAAAACATCTTTCAATTATAATCACTTATAATATAAATCAATAGGGAAAAAATCACCTAAACGACCGGGGTAAAAGCTCCTCAAGACGCCTCTTGGTCTAAGCAAAGCCGAATTCTTGTACTGATTCTCATTAGTGCCCACTACTTTAATCAGGCCAGATGCGTTGACTGCCTCGAAGAGGGCCATAATTTCTGCTTCAACCCGATTTCCCACAACAATCTCCGGCGTGGTAGTATGATTGGCCTCGGGTTCACCTCCTAAAGATGTCGAACTGAATAGCGGGGTAAATTTGAGAAAGGAATCGCGAACCGTCCTAAACATGAGCGTTTCCTTATGCTCACGCTCTAACCCAGGGTCTCGGTTGTTAGATATATTGCTGGACCCCGAGGTCGAGAAGACTAGTAGTAAAGCCCCGACGCTTATTGCGGGTAGCATGAACATTTAACCAATAAAGAATTTTAATGGTTATCTGCAGTATGCGAATTCGTGGTTTGAATAACGGTAACCGGCGTCAGTATTGAGTTAGTAGTAGAAGGAGGGGGTGGGAAGGATATATTCTTTTTTTTGAATTTTTACTCTTGTACGATTATAATTTTGTTCAAAACCTTTTTTGCGACAAGCGCGACAGCTAAATTATGGTATATTAAAGGAATGCGACTGACTGAGGGAAGAGATCGAGGTAGTTATCTATTTTGGTAGGATAAACGAGGTCAGTTATATTTGGTCAAAGGAGTAGTTGTAAGTAGTAGTAGTAATCTCGAAAGAATTTTGTTCGGGGGGGGGGGGGGGGGGAGGGTAAAGATAGGCGGCACGAATCGTTCCCGCTTGTTGTTCGCTTTTTGTCCCCGAGAGGTGTTTACTAAATATTGACTTTATAAACGACACAATCTGAAATTAGGAAAACATACCGTGTAATGATAAAAAGGTTAAAACTAAGTTAGGCTCAGGCAGACGGCACTGGGTATTAATTGCTTAATCCCAAGCTATTGATTGGATCGGTGTATGGTCATTAATAATCCATTAATAATTTCCCATATGGTTGTTTTCAGGAATTTTCACATGTAATATTTTATAATCTCATCAACACTCTGCGTTTTCTCTTTTATATTACTGCTTGTGCTTCTCCCGACCATTGCAATTAGATGGGTGGTATGAGTATGGTTAATAATTCATAATATCATCATAACCCCGTCGTTAATATATTGGTTAAATATTGAATCCAATGTAGAGAGGGGTTGTTATATGTATAAATTTGATTATATAACCGTGCTCTAATCTCACGAGGCATGCGTTTTGGCCGATGTTGTATTAATAAAAAATTGCAATTTTGTTGAACACCCAATATCTGTCGTGATAAAATCACACCTCCTCGCGACGTCAAATCTCTACGGGGACCTGGGAGTAAAATCAAAAAGTTGCCTTGAAATGAATCATCATTATATCTAACTTAAATGTATTTTTTAGTTCATTTTAATAAGTAATAAAAATCCGTTTTATAAATACGTGGCAAATTGAAAATTAGCAATAATTTAAGTTTGAATAAACTATTAATATTATAACTCAAATAAGGTTATAGAAAAAAAGAAATTTAGTCATTTAGATATGAGTCAAGTAAAACGCAAATGGTAAAACTTGTAATTTTAAAGACGGAGTCCTTAATATTTATAAAAAAAACTTGTTGAGAGCAAATTAAGTTATTAAAACCTATGGAAGATCGAACATTGAGTTTAATCATTAATTGAAAATATAAATAAAATGCCTATCTGCCCTACACCATTCCATCACAGGGGCGTAAGGGCAGAGATAATATCAGAGTAAATTAAGGGGGAGATAGTTAATAAATATGCCATTAATATTAATGATATTAGGTCAAGGTCGCACCGTTATTAATGTGCGCTGCGCGAGGTGCCGCAGGAATAGAATAAATTGAAAGGGGGACGACTGCAGCATTGAATGTAAAACGAATGACCTCAGGCCAAATAAAAGTATTTCCGTCAAAAATGGCAATATATTTAATATTTGACTAAGGTGTAAACTCTCACACCTCTTACTAATCCCGAGTGTTGACCTATCTAATAGAAACAATAGACTTACGCGATTTGTATAACGGAAACTTGGCGTAGCACCTAATTATTAACTAATCACTCTCAGTGACGTAACTAAAGGGGGGGGGGGGGGGGGAGGGGGGGTCAATATGGCCATTAGTATTTGTAATGTTGTAAAAAGAACTGGGTTGTGTTTAGCCGTCCTTTGGTTTATAGTTTAAAAAGTTTATTTTCACGAAACAAAGTTACATATATAAGCGAAATACAAAAATAAAGACATATATTGGTTAAATACAAAGATCTATATCATTATCTCCTAAAATGGGCCATGAGTCGGCAAAGGATTTAAAGTTGTATCGTACAACGATAATCCCTAGTTGTTGCCTGAGTAAAAAGGACGCAGAAATTTTAGATTTCGGGGTGCGTTTTCCGATTTCTTTAAAAAAACCCATTGCCTGTTTGCCAAAGGAACCGGAGCACGAGGCAACGGCAGGGATAAAAATATTGGATGCCAAAAGGGCAGAGTCTTTGTAGTTTTACGCCCTTCTGTTGTAGCGATAGGGTCGTGATTAAAATGGGAAGGGGCAAATAGGTCAATACAAGTAAAATCCCATTTGAGGGATAGGCCATTTTGCCAGGGGACTAGAGAAGAGCCGTCAGGGCGCATCCTACCTTCAAGAGAAGGATCTGACGGCTCAAGGATTGAGGGGATTTTCGCCTTTTTAAGGGCAGCTTCAATTAATAAATTCGCTTTAGTGTGCCTAACATACTTATATTTGTTTGCTAGGCAGTGTAGAGGGTGCCTAGCATATTCGTCTACAACGGTAAGACAATTTTGACAGCTGAATTCTCTGCTATAATTAATCCCCAACCTTAAAGGTATGGATATGATAGCTCAAAGTCTTCAAGCAGCATTCCCAAAAGTTTGCTGGGATAGGCTTCAAGCCACTCGTGACCGGAACCATCAAAAGCGAGGGACCTAAGGTTGTAATGCTGGCTATCATCGCTGCTCGATAAAAGGTAATCAACGGAGCGCGATACTAGTCCAGAATCCCAATCCTTTTGTCTCGTACTTTGAGGTTGAATCGTCTGGGGTGTGACATTCAAATTCCAAAGCTCCAAGGCTTGAGTTAGCAGAGGGTCGGAATCATGTGTTGTGAGATTAAAAATTAAGTTTTGGACCGATTTAAAAGAGGAAATAAAAGCAGCTAACGATATGTTGCCGGGACGAATTCCCAATCCTCCAGATTTGGTTGGGAGGGATGCTTAAATCCAATTGTATTAAAAGCCCTCGTACGACTTTAAAACGTCTGGGTGTAAAAATGCACCAGATGAGCGAACAATGATTAATCTTTGAAATGTTAAAATAGTTTTTGATTATGTAAAAAGAGTGAAGTGCAGGCAAGCATTTTAAAAATTCCGTTTTAGATTTTAAAATTTCGAGGTTCTTATGAAGAAAATTTAAGAGATTTTTTACCGCCAATGGGTGATCCCAAAAGGGATATGTTTTCTCTCTCTAAAACTAAAAAAGTTTTGAAAATTGAAAAGTCAATAGTGTTGGGGGCCTGAAAGATTTCGCATTTTTTTGAGTTTAATTTAAGATTTAGAGTGGGTTCAAAAATTTTGATGATTTCTATAGCTTTACTAATCTCATCCGGGCGGCCACATAGGGTGGCGTCGTTGAGATACCAAACATTTAGATCGAGGGTACACTGAGATGATATAGCCTCGACTAAATTATGAATGGCTAAACAAAACACAGGAGGGCCTAATGGATCTCCTTGTTGGATGCCTTCGGACGAGTCAATGACGTATTCGCCGAATCAAAGCTTGGTTGTAGAACCATAGCTTAATAAAATAAGGGTTTCTTTTTGAATGCTGTTAAAAGCATTAGCGAAATCTAATTTAATAAAGCAGGACTCGGTAGGAAGATTTTGAAGTGTGATCCGGCCGGCATGGCTGGCTGCCTCCCAGCCGCCTTTAAGTCCGAAGCCGAGTTGATGAGGGCAAAGCTTGGCGGATAAGGAGGGTTTTATGAGTTTGCAGAGGATTTTAGATATGATACGGCGAAAAAGACTTCCAATGGCAATGGGTCTAATTGTGTTATCCGGTTTTTTGATGGCGATAAGTTTTGCACCGAATAAAATAGGGATGATTTCACGAGGAAATTTTCCAATAACAATGATATTACAAAAAGAAGTATAATAGAATTTAAAAGAGGTTCAGTATTTAAATTATTTATGTTGAGTAAATCTTGTAGATATACTGAGCGCCATCCGTCAAGTCCGGCTGCGAAGTCCAAAGGAAAGGAGTTAAGGGCTTCACGGATGTCTGAAGACTCAAGCAGTATTGATGAAGGAGATGTGGGGTATTTACTGGCTGAGGATGCTGGTGAGTGTTTTTGATTAAGCTCCTTATAAGAGTCAGGTCAGGGCAACAAGGGGCAATTGATTTGTTATCATAAAAGCTCTAAGGGCACTTTTTGGGTTGAAATTATGGATTTTATTTGAGATGTGCTTGGCAGTTTGGTTAATTGAGAATTACAGTGGAAAGGGGTTTGTTTTACTTGTGCATGTAATGGGAACATCAGTATTAAAACAGAAGGGATTCCTCGATGAGACTTGATAAATTATGTTCATTAGGTTCCCTAACATAAAGGATATGATATGGAAATTTAAAAATTTTGTCCCAATTAGTTAAGTTATAAGGGTTTTTGATAATAGAAGTGAATAAATTTAGCAGATTGTTGGGTGGAAAGTCTGGCTCCTCTTGGGATTCTATAGATAGTATTAGAAAATAGATTTGTTAAAAAAGAATTGCTTCTAGATGACTCAGGCGGCATTGTAAGGGTGGGGGGATGACGGGGCTAGGGATCGGCAATAGGGGAGCCTCTTCGAAGTTAGAAGCCTGGGGTGGAATTGGTAAGCAGGGTGGAGGGAATTTGCCAGAAGAAGGGCATCTTGAAGACACAGGGCCATGAATCCAAAAACAATTGTGTTTATCAAGGCATATTCGTCGCTTACAAGTTGGGCTAGGGGTTCAGAGATTAACATACGTGGGATAAAAAAAACACAAACAGTACAAAGGGTTTTTGGTCTATTTTTCTCAGTCAACCGTTAGGCTTAGTCGAAATTTTAAAAACAGACCAGGATCAACCGTTGTCTTAGATAAACCAATGGGCGACCAAACAAAAATTTTACAACACTAGCCAATAGGTCCCAAAGCGCCCCAACCATAGACTAAATAGACTGCTCATCAACGCACAAAATGTGTACCCTTTTTTCCACCATTTTGAAACGAGGATTGTAACGTTGTGTGTGAGCATATAGAAATTAGTAATTTTCGCAAATTAAATAATTTTAAAAAGGTAAATAAAAAAATATTAAAGTGGGTAGATATCAAAAACAGCATCTTAAAACAAATATCATTTAAAAAAAAAGATCAAAAATGTAAAAACTGCGATTAAAGTTTGTTTAATAATATAGTGCCATCAATATTTTGTATAATATTAATTTATTGACGTTTTTTTTAATTTATAAACTAGTGAGGAAGTTAAATTGACTGTTATAGGGCAAAATTACATGGTTAAAATTAGTGTTTCGATCTCGTCTCGTCTCGGTCTCGAATACAAAATCTCGTCTCGTCTCGGGAGCGATTAGGAAAATCTCGATCTCGTCTCGTCTCGGTCTAGAAAAATCTCGGTCTCGTCTCGACGAGAATTCTCGTCTCGTCTCGACTTTTAAAAAAAAATATATACGGAATAAAAATTTCTCCTATTTTATTAAAAATATAAATAAGTGTTCAAAAATCCAAATGGCAAATTTTATATTTTTGGAAAAACTTTAATACACAAACTTTTTAAAGATTTAGCGGGACACGACATCTCATTGACAATATAAAGATATGAATTAACTCATAAAGATAACATTTTCTATAAAAAGTGCAGACTAAAAAAACTATAAATAAATTTGAAATATAAAAGATTAAATTTTATTGTTCTAGCAAATTATAATATTTGCATCAAATTCACTGTGTCTGTCAACTATAAATGGACTTCGAAAATTATAAGTTCGCTTATAGTTGATATAGTTGCATAAGTGAGCAAAATGAGACCCTTTATTAACCTTTGCTAATGATTCAAAGTAGACCTTAACATATTTAAGGCAAACGTTTAAGTCCATTAATATAACCATCATCAGTTATAGCCCATAGTGTTTATTGCATGTTTATGCGAGTGACATTTAATGATGTTATTATTATTTATAGAATTGATAACTAGTTGCAGAAATTAAAACGTTGTAAAACAACAATAAAAGCAGCATTTTTATAGAATTAAGAACATAAGGTTTTAAACTTTAAATTAAAGAGTACGTATTTAAATGTATGACAAAAATCAACCATACTTAGGTAAATGATTGCCAAATTTTATTTTTTTTGCAAAAATATATAATATTTACTACACTTGTGAATTTTTTTAATATTAAATATATTCCATACATATTGATTTACACTTAATACCTTAAATGTAAATTAAAATACACAATAATTTACTAAAATCTAACGATCAATAAAAAGTCGAGATCTCGCCGAGAAAATCTCGTATCGTCTCGTCTCGACATCAAAATTCTCGTCTCGATCTCGACTCCATTTTTCAAATTCTCGTCTCGTCTCGTCTCGGTTTTTCGAGACGAGACGAGACGAGACCGAGATTTTTCTCGGTTTTTCCGCATCACTAGTTAAAATACACCAAATACACTCTTCAAAATGGAGGAAAATTAGACACACAATTACCCATATGCAACATATGCCATGAGCAGTCTATCTAGTCTAAGGCCCCTACACTAAAAGCCTACTACGATCCCACAGCCTTCTCGGGCCCCCCTCTAGATTTAGAGATACCAATGATCGGTGTGTTGTAGACGGAAAAATATTAATTGCTATGCAATTTATGGGCTAACTTTTAATTGCCCATGCGTCCGTCCTGTCCTGTCCAATTTTTTAATATGGAAATTTATATGGGTTTTTAATAGCTGTGGACTTATGCTTCTGGAAAAGGCTATTACTTTGCTTTCGCATAAGACTAGTTAATGACCGCTGTTTGGCTTTAATTTTTTCGACCTCCCCGAGTTAAAACCCCATTATTGTTTTTGGGCCCGCCTGATTACCTTAATATATAAATTTTTCTGGCAGCTTGTATAGGTTGTTACTTTATAACGGGTAATTGCAAAACTGGCGCAATTATATAATGCAGAGCATTACATCCTGGTTAATAAAAATCAAATTATTCACGAAAAACACTTTGGTTCCCCCTAATTTTAAAAATTGTGATTAAAATTGGGGATAATTAATTCCGGGCTTCAATTGCTCATAATTTGGTAACAGGGAAAAGATTAAATTTTTAATCAATCACTTTCTTAAAATACAGCTTTAACACGAAATTGAGAATTTTTTCTTTGAGTTAGATGAAAGTAATTACTTTTAAATTACATCAGTTTTGACATTTTAAAGGAGGGGAGCAAGGTAGGGTTTGATGTGAAAAATTCATAAATTTAACATTTTAACGGGAAGGCAAGAGCCTTGGGCGAACATTAAGCTAGTCAAATATCATTTTCCTACGCTGACATATTGAAGTGACATTTTAAAAACAAATTTTTACAGGCAGCAACTTAACCATGAAAAAGTTTCACTTTGTTGAAGGCTAAAATTTACCATCGTTTTTGTGATATTTAATTAAAAGTTTGTTGGTTTTTTTGCAAAAATTCAGTTCATATTAGTGCCCACCTTTATTTTTAATATTTTAAGTTTAACACACCGTTTTTACTGATATAGTATTTTGTAAAAGGTTCAAATAAAGAGTTAGAGAGGGGCACAAAAGACCGGGCTTTATTTTAAATTAGGGACCGGGTCTGGTTGGAAAACGGGCTCGGGCCGGGATTAGCTATTAGCAAGGTCCAACAAAGCCCGCTAATGTTCGGTTACAAAAGAATTAAAATTTTAAATATTTTTATTTATTTAAAAAAGCGAAATAAAAATCTCTTACAGAAGCTTAAGTTCACAATTATGCAAAAATTACAAGATGGACAAAAGACGGACGGACAACCAAAAGCAAGCCCATAAATTGCATAGCAATTAATAAGATAATTGAAGAAGTTATAAGATAGGTCGCAAATCTGTCCCCTTTTTAGATTTTGGTCAAAAATGGGTTCTTAATATAAATTTTAAAATCTCAAAATTTATTTTTAATAAGTTATGGCAAGTAAATTTAATTTTCGTGTCTAGTTATCATATTTTGATTTCCGGTTCTCACGGTATTATTACATGTAAAAAATAGCCTTAAACAAATATTACAATGTATCAAAGCTTTTTTTAATGTAGGGGGGTGGGTTAATTATATACCTGCGCCGTTTTGGTTTGGTTATGTATTTCCATCTTGCCCATTATTTAAATGGCAAATTTAAATTAATATAAAATGTAAAAAGATGACTAATTTTGAGAGCTTTTAATAAGTGATTTAAAATTTATCTTTATAAAAACATAATCAAATATAATTGCAATTTTAACAAAATATTTATAAAGCAAATGCAAATTTTAATTACCAAAATTTTATATAATTGTTTTTGAAATTTGAATGGTAATAAAATAATATCTTTAGTCATCTTTTTAAATTGATAAAAACAAATAAACTAATTAACTTAATGTATTTTAGTAGTCATGTTTAAGTAAGTCTAAATGTTGCAATTAATTTGTTCAAATTGTTATATTTAATTTTATTACATTCATACAAAAGTTAATTAAATAAATTTAAATTATATTTTGCATTAATCCAAGAGTAGATTTCATATAAAACAAAATAAACTGTTATTTCAATATTTTATATTAAGGATAATTATTTGCATATTAAACATTTTTATATAAAGATAATGACAAAGATATAATTCATTTTCTTTAAGCTTAAATTTATAAAATTGTTATATCTTAATTATTTCATATTTAACTATATTAAAGGAAAATTAATAAATTATTTATAAAAACTCTGATGGTTACAACCCTTTAAAGACTTGAAACCTATTAGCTAAGCTCTCAAAATACAAATTACAAAATTGAGGTATTAAATTTTAAGATTAAATGTCAAATTAAATTTACATAACAATTATTAAATATTAAAACTAATCCTAATGCTGATCAATAGCAATTAAAAATTTGTTTAAATATTTTATAATTAACAATTTACAAGTCTGAATCTAAAATTCAAATTTTCCTCCAATTGAACGAATGAATCACTCGGGCGTCTTCGCGGCAAACTTACTTACTTACTTACTCTTGCTATTTTGCCATTATTTTAAAGGTCATATAGGTCCTACATTTGTTAAAAACAAGCTTATAGATAATTAATTGTGCAAGTCAATTTAACCAATTTTTTATAAAAACAAAAGGTACAGATAATGCCCATATTTAATAGCCAATGTAGATATACTTTAGCACTACTTAAACAAATATATCAAATGGCGTAGGAGGACTGAGGCATTAAAATCCACTATAGACTAAAATATTTGTCACTTTGCTCTTGACAGCCATATAAACTTGTACTTAATATTATTCTGTAGATGAGTAGGTACAGATGTACTTATTTTATTGGGGTAGGCAGGATTGCCTAAAGGGAGGAGGTTTAAAAAAATTTTATAAATAATCTCATGAAATTTTTTTTTTAGATTATACACACCAGTGACCTAGACAGGGTTGCCCAGGAGGGATGGGACAGAAAGGTAAATTTGTATCAAAAATTTGGTTTAGTTCTACGATGTGTTTTTGATAAAAAAAAATGCATTAATAATATCTACTGTATTTTGATTTTCTTGAAAAAAGCCTTAACAGTTCAATTATTTAACTTTTGTGACCCAATTCAAACTGTGATTTTTCTTCCAAGACGCAAATTGCAGTGATTTGCTTTTAATGTTTCTGAATATGCCAACCAAAGCCATTGCTTGAACTAGAGATAGAACCTTTTAGGCTTAATTGGCTCACCAGTACAAAAAATTAAGAAACCTGGACCAAGGCCGGGCCCGTTGAGATTAAATTATATGCGTGAGCCCGGCCCGCTAATTTTCTGCAAAGCACGGGCCTCGCCTTAAAAAATATTTTATTTTGCTGCCTTTTTAGATACAAATATTTTGTCAATATTAAAACAATCATTTATTGTTCAATTCAAAAAATACCTAGTTTTGTTAGTATTAAAAAGTAAAACTTTCCGGATCTCTAATGAATAGATGACGAGGAAAAAAATAGATTAAATCATGTTTGTATAAATTATATAATTAAAAAATTTGAGAAACGTCATGAAAAATACACAAAAGATTTAAATAAAAATATTATTTAAATAATTTAACAACCTGGGCCTACTTATAGCTAGGCTAGACCTGAGCCCGTTTCGTTACCTTCTCGTTCAAGCCCGGCCCCTAATTCTTTTAAACCAAAAGACCATCCATGCCCGGCCCGATAAGCCATTCGCATGTCAATTATTTTAATTTTGCTATGCTAACTATATTCGCTTTAATGAAGTTGAGTCATATAAAAGTAGACTACATAAATTAATTTACCAAATCATGAAGAGTATAAAAATTAATTTTTAGAAAACAAGAATTCTAAAATAAGTTTGAATAAGCAAGTTTATACATTTAAAAATTAAATTATTAACTCGATTATTAAATTTGTATAACATTAGTGTGCTCCTCCTTTATTTTTAAAATTGGATTAGTTTTTTTAGGGGAAATCTTCTAATTTCCAAACACGCCCTAGGGCCGGAAATATTTTGCATAATTGGTTTAAAAATTAGTAGATTTTAATATAAAATAAAATCCTTAACCAATTGATATATATATTTAAAGAAAAAGAAATAACTAAAACAAAGATTCTGTCACCATTTCCGAATACCCCGCATGATACCTGGATCTGGATGTCACATAGCCATTATATATGTTTTCTCCAATTTTATATTTATTACCTCAAAAAGCCCAATTCCTATTTTTAATGAGTCAGCAAATATTTAAGGAACTCTTATAAATTGTTTTTTGGTCATTAATCGCCTCTATCACAACTTTTAAATAATTACTATGTTGCCTAGATATTAAATTCAAATATAGTAACTAATAATCGAATAAATTTTATCCAATTTTTGATATTCTGATATTTAAATGAGAGGCATTTTGTAATCAAGTTATATTTTTGTAAAAAAAATCAATACACAGGCTCATAAATCCAGCCTTTCCGCTAATGAATTAGAGGTAATAATTACGTTTTGCTTAATTTTTAAATTGAAAAGTCTTGATATATAATAAGACTGTTGCCATTATTATCTATATCTATATATATAAAAATCTAAGTCCCGTTTTTTTGTACGCTAATAACTTTTAAAGTTCTCAACCGATTGCCACCAAATTTGGCCAGATTATTGCCTTAGCATTGTAGATGGTTTATAGATACTTTTTATCAACCTGCGACAGCGGGAACCATGTTTTTTGGTAGTCTATACTGCCATCTAGCGGACGTCAGCTACAACGCTTATCTCGATTATTATTTTATGTTAGAGTTGTGCTCATAGTTTTAATGTTTTTCTACTAATCTTTTGTCACATATTTTACTATTTTTATTCACCTTTGGGTTATTTTTTACATTATATATATATCTGTTACAACTAAATAATTAAAAACCGTAAAACATCAAAATTTTATAATATAAAAAAGACGCGTGCTCTGTTAAAGGTTTCCGTATCTAAACGTTTGACGTGAAAATATTGTTATAATAATCAAAGCGCGCATCAAGAGTACAAAGTTTCATTTAATAAAAACAGCCCACTTCAAGATATTACAAATAATTTCTCCATATGTTGGCTTATATTTCTGAAAAGTCTAAAAAGTCTAAACCCAAGAACACAACACATCATGCATTAGAAACAACTGAAATCACTGCTGTTTAAGTGACCTCAATTTTATTACACTACATTTTTACTTTAATAATTTTTTAGCATACAAAGTTTCATTTAATAAAAACAGCCCACTTCAAGATATTACAAATAATTTCTCCATATGTTGCCTTATATTTCTGAAAAGTCTAAACCCAAGAACACAACACATCATGCATTAGAAACAACTGAAATCACTGCTGTTTAAGTAACCTCAATTTTATTACACTACATTTTTGCTTTAATAATTTTTTAAGCCCACTTCAAGATATTACAAATAATTTCTCCATATGTTGCCTTATATTTCTGAAAAGTCTAAACCCAAGAACACAACACATCATGCATTAGAAACAACTGAAATCACTGCTGTTTAAGTAACCTCAATTTTATTACACTACATTTTTGCTTTAATAATTTTTTAAGCCCACTTCAAGATATTACAAATAATTTCTCCATATGTTGCCTTATATTTCTGAAAAGTCTAAACCCAAGAACACAACACATCATGCATTAGAAACAACTGAAATCACTGCTGTTTAAGTAACTTCAATTTTATTACACTACATTTTTGCTTTAATAATTTTTTAAGCCCACTTCAAGATATTACAAATAATTTCTCCATATGTTGCCTTATATTTCTGAAAAGTCTAAAAAGTCTAAACCCAAGAACACAACACATTATGCATTAGAAACAACTGAAATCACTGCTGTTTAAGTAACCTCAATTTTATTACACTACATTTTTGCTTTAATAGCCGACTTCAAGATATTACAAATAATTTTTCCATATGTTGCCTTATATTTCTGAAAAGTCTAAACTCAAGAACACAACACATCATGCATTAGAAACAACTGAAATCACTGCTGTTAGTAACCTCAATTTTATTACACTACATTTTTACTTTAATAATTTTTTAGCATACAAAGTTTCATTTAATAAAAACAGCCCACTTCAAGATATTACAAATAATTTCTCCATATGTTGCCTTATATTTCTGAAAAGTCTAAACCCAAGAACACAACACATCATGCATTAGAAACAACTGAAATCACTGCTGTTTAAGTAACCTCAATTTTATTACACTACATTTTTGCTTTAATAATTTTTTAAGCCCACTTCAAGATATTACAAATAATTTCTCCATATGTTGCCTTATATTTCTGAAAAGTCTAAACCCAAGAACACAACACATCATGCATTAGAAACAACTGAAATCACTGCTGTTTAAGTAACCTCAATTTTATTACACTACATTTTTGCTTTAATAATTTTTTAAGCCCACTTCAAGATATTACAAATAATTTCTCCATATGTTGCCTTATATTTCTGAAAAGTCTAAACCCAAAACACAACACATCATGCATTAGAAACAACTGAAATCACTGCTGTTTAAGTAACTTCAATTTTATTACACTACATTTTTGCTTTAATAATTTTTTAAGCCCCCTTCAAGATATTACAAATAATTTCTCCATATGTTGCCTTATATTTCTGAAAAGTCTAAAAAGTCTAAACCCAAGAACACAACACATTATGCATTAGAAACAACTGAAATCACTGCTGTTTAAGTAACCTCAATTTTATTACACTACATTTTTGCTTTAATAGCCCACTTCAAGATATTACAAATAATTTCTCCATATGTTGCCTTATATTTCTGAAAAGTCTAAACTCAAGAACACAACACATCATGCATTAGAAACAACTGAAATCACTGCTGTTAGTAACCTCAATTTTATTACACTACATTTTTACTTTAATAATTTTTTAGCATACAAAGTTTCATTTAATAAAAACAGCCCACTTCAAGATATTACAAATAATTTCTCCATATGTTGCCTTATATTTCTAAAAAGTCTAAACCCAAGAACACAACACATCATGCATTAGAAACAACTGAAATCACTGCTGTTTAAGTAACCTCAATTTTATTACACTACATTTTTATTTTAATAATTTTTTAGCATACAAAGTTTCATTTAATAAAAACAGCCCACTTCAAGATATTACAAATAATTTCTCCATATGTTGCCTTATATTTCTGAAAAGTCTAAACCCAAGAACACAACACATTATGCATTAGAAACAACTGAAATCACTGCTGTTTAAGTAACCTTAACAATTTTATATTAGAAATATTTTTCCAAACTAAGAGCATTTCTATGGTATTTTTTACCCCACATTTAAATTTGTTATATCTTTTTAACCATATTTGATTAAAACTTCAAACTTTAAACTTATCTTTGTAAAATACTATTGAATGTTTTTAATACATAGGGAAACATTATACTATTATTACACTACATTTTTACTTTAATAATTTTTTAGCATACAAAGTTTCATTTAATAAAAACAAGTTTTACTTTAAAAAAAATTCGACTTATTTATGTATTTTTCATTTTCTTAGTATATCGACTTTAGATTCATGCGCCCCAAGAAAACATCTATTGGACGTAAAACACGAAATACGGATCGAGTGCGCGATTGCGTGCTCTTGAGCTTTAAAATGAACTACAACAGTCTGCAACTCTGCCTCAGCCACCTTCATGTGCTCAGCCATTACCCGCAGGCAACCGCCTAGCATTTTCTTACCCATCTAATATTGAAAGTTTACGTCGCCATGTTCTCATTGGTACTATGTATATTGTGTGTCCTCATTGCAATGCCTTGAAATTTGCTGGAGAAACGACTGGAATGTGTTGCGCAGCCTGAAAAGTTAAACTGCCTCACCTTGCAGAACCGCCTGAGCCATTAAAAACATTGCTGGCTGGTTATACCACTGACTCTAAACATTTTCTATCTAACATCAAGAAATACAACTCCTGTTTCCAAATGACGTCGTTTGGCGCTGATGTTGTAACCGCACAATTCATGCCTACATTCAAGGTAAAAGGTCAAATTTATCATAATGCCGGCTACCTCCTTCCATTGCCAGAAGGGCAACATAAGTTCCTACAACTATATTTTATCGGAGATGATGAGATAGAATTAGGTGCACGCCTCGACATTTTTAGCGGTTTAAAAAGATCCATCGTTTCACAGCTTCAGTTGCTGCTTCATGCTAATAATAATTTAGTGCGTTTATTCAAAACTGCACTGGACATAATGCCTTCAGATACCCACAAAATAGTCATTCATGCTGACAAAACTCCTCCGGGAAAACATGGGAGAAGATTTTATGCCCCAACTATACATGAAGTCGCCATTGTTATAGTTGGGGATCAATTTCAACCTAGAGACATTGTGCTTCATAGGAGAAACATTGCTTTGACAAAAGTTTCTGATACTCATCGCTGCTATGGCCCCCTACAATATCCAATTATATTTTGGGATGGTGCTGACGGATATCACTTTAACGTTAAGATGATAAATCCAATCAATGGCGAACCTACAAACTCAAAATGCAGCGCTATGAACTATTACTCATACAGAATAATGATTCGAGCTGACGGGGACAATTTTATTTTAAAATGCCGGCAATTATTCCACCAATACATCGTGGATATGTATGCCAAAATTGAATCGGAGCGTTTGCTATACATCCGTTTAAATCAGACTAAACTTCGCTCAGAAGAATATATCCATTTGCGAGTGGCTCTTCGTAACTAATACCATTAACGTTGGGAGATTAACCATTTTGCCTTCATTTTATACAGGAAGTCCACGCCATATGCATGAATACGCTCAAGATTCAATTGCGTATGTTCGTAAATACGGTCGTCCGGACCTATTTATAACTTTTACATGCAACCCCGCGTGGGACGACATAAAAGACCTTTTGTTTCCTGGTCAATTACCTCTCGATAGGCATGACATTAACACCCGTGTTTTCCAGCAAAAACTTAAATCAATGATTAATCTCATTGTTAAGCATGAGGTATTTGGGTCTGTGCGTTGCTGGATGTATTCAGTCGAATGGCAAAAGAGAGGTTTGCCTCATGCCCATATACTCATATGGCTATATAGCAAGATTACGTCAAACCAAATCGACGCTTTAATATCTGCTGAAATTCCCGACCCCAACTTAGATAACGATTTGTACCAAATTGTTACAAAAAATATGATACACGGCCCTTGCGGAACACTTAATCCAAGATCGCCATGCATGATAGACGGCAAATGCTCAAAGCGATATCCTCGAAGCTTAGTATGCAATACAATTACCGGCAACGATGGATACCCTTTGTACAAAAGAAGATCAATAGAAGATGGTGGTAACGTAGCAACCATCACCATACGCAATGCCACGGTCGAGGTGGACAACCGATGGGTTGTTCCATATAGTCCTCTGCTCTTAAATTTATACAAAGCTCACATCAACGTTGAGTATTGTAACTCCGTTAAATCCATCAAATATATTTGTAAATATGACCAAAAATATTGTCTATCCCCAAGCATTATAGCAATTTCTTCCTTTCTAAGGAAGAAGTTAAGCTGCGAAGCATCTCTTACCCGAACCTACAACCCTCTTTATAACGCCTCACTACTTTTCTGCATGAATAATTAAAGTTAGTATTATTTCTATTTATCCACCCATAACTTTTAGCAATTACCATTAAAGTCCATTGATTTTACTCGCGTATAATCACCTTTTAAATTCTATAATTTTATTTTTCTTTTAGCATTTCTCCCCTTTTTATTAGATTTTGACTGGACCTTTTACTGGAGAAGATGTCCTCATACCACGGATCATGCCGTTTTTTTGTGCGCTAATAACTTTTGAAGTTCTCAACCGATTGCCACCAAATTTGGCCAGATTATTGCCTTAGCATTGTAGATGTATTAATAAATATTTTATATCGCTCTTCAATAAAATTATGGATATATATTTGCATTAGCATTAGGACCTTTCACATTATAAATTATTTCATATATGACCTTATTTTAGATAAGTCTTATTAATAGGTTATACTTATTTAACCACTTAAGGACTGAGCCAAAGCAACGCTTGGCCGGGCACAGCTAGTATTTGATATAATTCTTTATAAATTAAGTTATTTATTAAGATTTTTACCAAAGTTCAATAAGTTTATTTTTAGTGACCTTTTATGCGACAGGGGTTCAACAATTCATTTTCCTGAAAAATAACATATAAGACATTTTATTTCCCTTTATTCTACCCCAAGCTATCCTTAAATTTGGAAACTGAAGATAGCTATAACCTTGTTTTTGTCATAAAGATCTAGAAATTTTACTTATTTCTTAAAGCATAACATTTATTTAAGATACCTATTATATTCTTTTTAATGTTAATCATTTGTTACTTTTATATAAAAAAAAATTACATATTTTGTGAAGGTGAGATAAATAAATTAAAAAATTAAGAATGTAAATATTGGGAAAACATTTCGCCTGTCGTATAAAATACGATTCGCGATTATCATAGGATAGATGGATTACATCGACGAAGATTTTCATTAGATCCAAATTAATAAAGTGATAATAAAATTTATAATAAAGATCAAATTCCGACCGTTTTCGTTGTCAATGATAAAAAATCAGAACTGCTTGGGTAACGATTAATTAGGGTCATTTTCCCTCTGGTCAATGTTTAGTTAATAAATAAAAGTAAATGTAAAAGTTTAAATATTAAAAAGAAAAATTTCCAGTTTAAACTACTTATAGTTTTAAAAATAAAGCGAATTCAACTTCTATGTCATAATAACCCGTAATAGAAACAAGGTTAAAAGGGAGTTAGGCTATTAATCCCGTAATAATTACATTATGACATGGCCATTTATATGTATATGATGGGTGAAGCGCGATGAATGTTTATAAAATATAAAAATAAGTTTATTAGTTAATAAAAAATAACGAAGACAGTAATAGCAATCTATAACTTTCCCATAAATGTATAACTTTCAACATTAAAGATTGAACAAGTCGAAATTTCCACAAAATTGCATATTTGAATAAATATTTTTTAATTTTTTGATATTTTAAATGATTTGACTTCCTTCATACCATGTAACTTCCTATAATGATGGCCAACAATGGTTCAACACCATATTGCATGATACAATGACCTGAATCCACTGTAAATAATTACACCCTAAAACAATCCAAGTAACAAGGATTTCCTTTGTTCACATTGTGATTCTTGTTATATATGCTATTTAAGTCAATATTGTAAAAAAAGATGGGGTAAACTATATTTTTTAAAAATGATACATTGATAAAAAAAATCATTTTGTTAAAAAAATGACCAAATATAAAACAAAATTAAAGTTCCGTTCTTTATCATACACCGACCATTACATAAAATCTTGCATGAAGGACATCATAAAATCACCTTACAAAGCGGCCTTGTTGACCATAACACTTTTCCTACTATTCTATTATTCCTATCACAAAACTAAGGTTATTTTGCAGCAAATTTACAGCATTAATATAGATTTAACTAAACAAAAACCGCACCTCACCTCAGCTCAATCTTATTATACCTACGTTCCACCTATTGAACCTTCAACGATTAAAAGATTTAGCACGCCATTTACAAATATAACAAGTCCCGATGGGGGCTGGAACCATGCAAAATATTTTGGTTGGCACGACTGTGGTCCTATTTGTGATGTGGAGACCACAGGCAGCGGTCATCAAACCAAATTTTATCCCTTCATCGCTAAGGAAGTGAATTGTAAAGTTATGATGGGAAAACTTTCTAGTAAAACCGGTCCAAATTTAACATATGGCTGGCCCCCACCCCGAGAACCACCACCCGAATTATATCGAGAATTCACTGCTGCCGGTAAAATGCCTTTAATGGAATTAGCTTATTTCGCTGAACGTCATAATGGTAATGCGAGAAATGTGTCAATAAGTAAGCAAGAAATCGCTGAAAAATTATTAGCTCGAGCTAAAAGAAAAGGTATGTCAACTTATGGCGCTATAGTGGAAGATTTGGTGCAAGTTGCTTTTTCCAAATATGCCAATTACGTGGAAAATAAGTAAACTTTGATCGTTAAATGTGCATATTAATGAAATTTTATTTTTAAATAACGTCTTTCGATAAACCAAGCTTATTTCCGCGACGTAATATTAAGTGATGATTTTGCAATGACCGATTAAATGCTTAAAATACAATTAACATACTTTTACATACCCATTTCTATATAGTAAGTTTTAAATAAGTTTTGTGTTTAATATATTTTTATTAAACAGCGCTTTTTGTTTTAATTAAAAATATATTTTATGGCAATCCTAATGTTGTAATTTAAAAAAATTCTTAATTGTAATTTTGACCCGTTTTGAAGATTATTTATGACTTACCTGCAAGATTTGTGTTGAGATCCAATTCTCCCCTTTCCTCGCACCTTTATTGTGACATAACTTATTTATCTAGTTTAAAGTAAATTTAAAATATTACATTTAAATTAAAGTTTACTATGATTTTATTTGCTCTAAATTATTTATTTTTAAAAGCAAATTTGATCAATTAACTAGTTTTGCTTCTGTAATCAATTATATACGTAATATATCCTCGTAGGACGGGTTGTGATTTTGGGAGTAGTGCCAACACATGGCTGACGACCCTAGCCTTGCTAAACGGTGCTAAAAAGATGTATATCATGGATTATCAAGCATCCATCTCTACGCATCCTCAAATAGAAACTCTCGTACCTCAACAATTGTATAAACTTTGGGTTAACATGCATAAATCTCGTAAAAATCGAAGCCCGGCAAATATTGGACTATTCGATTTCGTTATTTCGTATTCCTCGATAGAACATTCTGGATTGGGAAGGTATGGAGATGACCTTAACCCCTATGGGGATCTCATAGCAGCTTCTCAAATATGGTGTTCCTTAAAATCCGGTTCTTTACTCTTCTTAAATGTCCCTTATAATCCTAAGGGATCAGCTCTAGTTTGGAACGCTCATCGCATATATGGACCAGATCGGATGGCACATTTAACAGCTAATTTTGAAGTGTTAGATTACATGGACGTTTGCACCATGACCCGTGGCCTGTTTTGTGAACACGGCACCCGACTAGTAACTACCCTGTGGGTTTTGAGAAAAATTTAGCGTCGTTTATTACCGGTGGAAATATTTTGTTGATTTAATGGACTTTTTGTGTTTTCGCCTTTTAAAAGTTGTTTTCGTGCAAATTATATGGATTTAATTGAAATGTAAAGAATAAGTTGAATGACAATAGTGTAAGTCAAAGGAAATTATAAAAGAGTACCGTGATATATTAGCAATTTTAATTTTTATTACCATACAAAAATATATGATGGCTAATAAAATGATTTACAATATTTTATATTATACACATGATTCGGAGGAAAATATTTTCTATAGTTATAGTTGCCAGACATGATTTAATTGGCATCATTGCCAAACATTACTTAAAGATTTTTACTTTTTTATAAACCTACTCGACTTTTTTACCTCAGTTCTATCAATTTTTTAATTTAGATTTCGGACCTTATTCAACAACGCTTTGTATTTGACCTCATTCAAGGCTTTTTTTTGTTAATATAATCTACAATTATTAAAAAAATTTCAATAGTCTCTTTACAAAGTTTGCCACTCAATATGTTGGGCTTTCTTATTTAACCATTGTAACATGTGTTAGTTAGGGTTGTTTACAGATTTGGACAATTGAATTTAGATATAATTAAACTTGTCATCATCTAAAATTAATGATCTTGAGAAGCTTTAAAATGGTGCAAAGGCAAAACAAAACACGAGACATGGGATTTATATCTTGTATATAACACATTAAATTTTATGAGCATTTAAGATTTATTAACCGCACATGTTAAAAATATTATTAACATCATTGATGCTATGTCGACATATCTGAATTAGCTAAAGTAGATGAATCTTCTGATTTTTTCGATAGTTTTTCTGAACGTTCTTTAGGATTTTTATTTTTTTTATTTTTACACCTCTTCTTACCGCTTTTCATTAATTTATTTGGTAATGATATCGAAGAGAGTCCACAACGTGTGAATGTTGCTTTCGGCTGATAATTTGCATCTCCTTTATAAATCTTTGCACTTTTATTGATTGCGTTGTCAGAAGTTGATAAACTTTGATTCCATGGCATTTCCGTTTGCATCTAATACCATAAAATATCAAAAAAAAGTTAAACGTGTTAGTTCAATTTGAACAACTCATAACGAAAACCAATAAGATTATGTGTAACTCAAGGGTTCTCAAAAATATCGTATACCAATTTATAATATAAAACAACATATCTACAATTAATAATATTATAAGTATATTGTTAAAGGGTCCCTAACTTTTAATTTTGGTGGTTGCTTGTCTTGAAACATACCTTCGCACCGAATTGTATGAGATGACTCAAATGCTTTTCTCTTTTCATCTTTTATATCAAAACAAGATTTTTCGGCTCCAAGTGGTTTTTTCCTAACGTATTTTTTAGTTTTTGATTCCCACGTCCATTCATCATCACTAGGCGGAGAAGACTCTAAACTATCGCTGTACCCTGCCTTTCGTCTAGCTTCTAATTCTACTTCAGCCAATCTCGTGATTAATCTCGATTCAAACAGCGTTTTAATGTTAAGGTCCACTCCAACATTGTCTTCATTAACTTCAACACTATTGTGAAGCAACGATTTGATATCCTTAGGTGATGTGACAGCTTTAAATCCGAGCCGTGTAGTCACCCAATATCTAGGTTCCTCATCCGGTTGGGTTTCCGCAACTGAATCCAAAGATGAACTTTTTGTTTTTTGAAAATTATCATTATTGTTTTCCATAAAATTGCGATCAGGATTGCTAAAAGTTTAGGTAAATTATATGAAAATTGCTTTGCTTAGAAAAACTAATATGATATGTTATATTTTAAAACATTTGATCACGTATTGTTTTTGTTAAATAATTCTTAACAATCATTAGTAAGAAACTTTAGAAATTGTAAATCTATAGCATTTAATTTAAAGACTATATTTTGTGAAATATCTTAACAAATAGTGTTTAAAAACAGACAACTGTGGAAACGAATAGCTGAGGTGATGAATACACAATAGTTCTACGGCTTAAGGCCATCATATATTATGCAATTGGCAAACCTCAATAGCGTCATGTATCATCTTTTCTATTGTATTTCCAAAAACATACCTTTTAATTAATGTGTTATGTCAATAAATTTGAATAGTCTTAGTCTTAAATAACGCAAAGACCGTTTAAAACCGAGATAATATAATAAATAATTTTAACGTAAGAAATTATAGTTGAGCATTAATAGGCTGTTTAACCTTGAAAGGCAGCCAAATATTATATACCGTGGCTAAGACAGACGGTTCTTCGATTTTGTAAAAATTTATTAAATTCATCATATTAAATATATGCACTGGAGATCGGTACGGGCAAGCCCGGCCGGCGGACGGGCTTTGAGAAGAAAAAATTGGAACGGGCCGGGCTTGGATGGGCCAAACAAGTTTTATAACGGGCTCGGGCTGGCTAAAGAAGTTTTATAACAGGCTCGCACCAGCCTGTAATTCTTTAGACGGTCCTGGAATTTCTAATTAGTTTAAATTAAGCCGACACAATAGGGCTTTTAGAAAACAAATTAAATATGGATTCTAAATATGTAAAACAAAAACATTATCATGACAAAATATTTTTTAAAACGGTCTTACTCCGTATATGAAAATGGAAGAGTTTAATCTATTTAATTATTACACTTATTTCGAAACATTCTTGCATATCAAGTTCATTCATTTTGCGTTTCGTGCCCCACCCTCCTAAACTGGAAAGATTTTGCCCGGAGCCCTGCACGGGCCGCCCGATACTCGACCTGGCCAGAGCCCCGCCCGACCCAATCAGGCTTCGGGTCCGGCTCGGCAGAATTTAATAAAACAATCGGGGCTCGGGTCGGGCCTGATGAGTCGGCTTCCCCAGGCCCACCCCCAAATTGACTAAAGCAAGCTAATCTTTTTTAAAAATGATTTAAACAAACTCAACTCGATATTAAAAATTATCTTCGAACGTTCATAATATAGCTTTCAAGCTTCAGCTTCTTTCCCCTTGCTATACAACATTTTTACCTAAATTGCAAATTTTATTCTAGTAATTAAATATATTCATAGTAGCTTTTGCTTTAGAAATAAAATAGGCAAATATTTGTAAAAGTTTTTTAATTGGAACTGTTAAAAATATATTTTGTAAAGTTGGATATCCAACTTTTAATTATTAGCTGAATAAATTATAGCGAGTGAAAATGGAAATTGTTTAACTTTATCCTAGTTGTAAATTACGAGTAATAACAATTTAATGTATATGGATTTATATGAAGAAATAATTTTCAAAAATTTTTAAACATTTAAAATTAATTAAAAAAATTTATAAAAATCGGGTTGGGCTCGGGCTCCAAAATAAAAAAGTCGTTCGGGGTCGGGCCGGGTTCGGGCAAAATATAAACTGAGACGCCGGGCTCGAGCCGGCCTCAGGCAGAAAAAAATTTATTTTGCAGGGCTCTATTTATGCCCCCCCCCCCTTTTTAACGTAACTTTTATAATTACACTCATTGGCAAATTTACACGGTAATTTATTTTCACTATTAAAATTGTATATAAATATGAAATTACTAGCTGAGTTTGTGTAATCACCCATTCTTGCATTTATATGGCATGAAATTATATTCGCACGTCTAATTATAAGTTAAGTTTTTAGACAAATAATGTTTAATTTAAGATGGCAATCAAATGACTAGAAACGCATCATTTCAACTTCATTGTGCGTGCATTTCACCTCAATTTATAAATAGTGTATTATAATTCATAAATATGATAGAATTTTGGAACCACTTTGAGATAGATTGTAAGCCAAATATCTAGATTTACAACGATCACGATGCCATAATAACGAATTTTGAATATAAACTTTCCGAATCACCTTATTTAAAAATCACAAGTCTTATGAATGGATGTCAAGGAAAGATGTATGTTGATTGAATCATAATTGTAAAAATTAAATATTATTGATAAAATTTGATAAACGTCATAAAAAACACAGCCATTTCCTATACATTAAAATAAGAAAAATAAAAACATTATTTAAATAAATGTGCTGGTCGGAAACGGACCTACTTGTAGTTTTGTTACCTTGAAGCCTGTCCGAGCCCGGCCCCTTATATTTTTCTAACAAAAAGCCCACCCATGTTCGGTGCGTTTATAAGCCATCCGCAGGCAAAATTTTTTATTTCTGTGCCAACTACTGATTGAATCAAGTTGGCTATATCATGCTGATCTAAAATCTATATGTAGAAATTAAAAATCAATTTACTAAACCAAGAAGAGTATAAATTTTTAATTTTTAAAAATAAGAATTTTAAAGTAATTTTGAAGAATCATCTTAAAACACTTAAAAAATTAATTGTTTAACTTGATTACTAAATTTGCCTTTCATTGGTATCCTCCTCCTTTATTTCAAAATATTGGGTTAGTTTTTGAGGGGGAGTTCTTATAATTTATGCCATCTAGATTATGATTATCAGCTACAATAAATAAAGTTTTTATGTTGATAGCCAAAAATAATTTATAATTTTTAAATTAAATTTTGCAACTAGTATAGGCCGATATATGTAAAATATATTATGTCTGCATAGCAATAATTTAAATACTTATCACTAAAATAATTTTTAAATCATACATATATTTTAATGAATGACGTTTATGTTTCAACACTAGATTTATGCCGCTTTTGCATCTTTTTATTTAAAATGACATCCCGTTTTAAGTCAAATGAATCTCGTATTTTGAAAGTTGGCAACATTCTCAACAAAATCCTCTAAAACAACCTAAACTCTTATAATTCTATGCCTTTTTATAATTAATGAATTAAATGACCCATTTATTTCTCATTTTATTCGAAAGATTTTAATAATCTTGACATTTAAGATGGTTGTTTTTTAAGTGATTGTTATTCCGGTTTGACAAGTTCCAAACACCAAGATACTATTACGTCATTGCCAGTGTCCTGCGCATGTCATAACAAATATTTTAAAGGCTCTATCTAGTTGTATGATGAATGATGGCTGGTTGGTTGACAATTTGTTTTGCATATCATAAAGCCGACCCATGCTGGTATTTCAATAATTTTGCACATTTGAATCATGAACTAAAGTTGCGATTTGCATCTCTGAAGTTTCCGATAAAATAAAGCTTGTTTAAAGATGATGCATAAATTATACTTGAAAATCTCTTTAAAAATATGGATATTGGAAAATATATCATTTATACACGTGTACCTATTTTAAACACAAGTTAATGAGTATAATGGGTCTTCAAAAAGTTAAAACTATTAAAACTTCTAAAATAAAAATTAAAATCATCAATTTGAAAGAACTTCTTAATTAGTTAAGTTTAGACGATTATTTTGTAAGCATATATATAAATTTTCATAAAACATATAAATCTTACCAAGTTTCATAATCATATGATATGTCTTGTACAAATATTTTATATTTGTTAGAGCTGTATATCTATATACTTTTTAAATTAAATTTTACTTAATTGCTGTTAAATCTAATTTATTTTTTCATTGATTTATTCATTCAAATTTCTACCACCACTTATTTATATTATTATGTAAGTTAGTTTATATTTAAAATTTATAATATAATGTAATTATTTTTATATTATATATTGTATATACGATTTTTAATATATATATTATATAATATTTATCAACAAAGCATTTAAAATATTTTAAATTAGAATAACATTCTATGTTGTGTATTATTAATTCAAATGGCCTTACATTGACTTTATTTAAATTAAATTATATTTAGGTCTAAAAGCAAGTCATTAATTTGGAATTATTTTATAATTGATGAGAACTCAGCACATATTGCAGCCTGTACAATTGATAACTGCAATAAATATGAAAAAAAAATTTGGAATATTTTAAATAAAGCTTTATAAATATTAACAGGTGTCATTTTTATAAGATGTAAAATATCGGTATCGGTATCGGTATATTTATTTAAATATCGGTAGTATGGGTATCGGTATCGGTTAAAAATTTGATATCGGTGCAGCCCTAGTTATAATGTATATGCATTTTTCCGGCTTATGCTTTAGTTTTTTAACTAACTTTTTGTAAATAATTATCGAGGATAATAGGATTCTCAAATTGGCTTACTTCTATCGATTTTTTAAGCTCTTTCACATAAAATAACAAAAAAATATTTTTTTCTTCGAAAATTTTCACATTTTTTTGTTTCAACCGTATTCATCCGATGAAAGTTGTAGTTTTCAGACGTGATTTCCATGATAAAAAGTAAAAATTTATCAGAATCAGAAAACTATTACTTGAAATCATGATGGCAGATATTTTCAAAAGATGCCTCGTCATCCGATGTTCAATTTATATTTAAAGACAAGCGTTTGACAATCGGTCCAAAAATTAAACTTTTAAAATGATAAATAGTACTAAGGACAAATTTATAATTGCCGAATTAAGGTATGAAACGTTATATAAATTGCGATCACGGGCCTAGCCAGGAGGTGGCAGGGTAGGGCGGCTGCATGGGCGTAGCCAGGTTTTGGATTAGGGGGGGGGGCAAAACGTTCAAAAGTTCAATTAAAGGGGGGGTGGGGCAAAACGTAAATTTTTTTAAATTTCAAGGCTTTTAGCATTAAATTTTTTTTTTCACCATTCAAGCCCCCCCCCCCTCTGCCCCCCTGGCTACGCCCATGGGCGGCTGCCTCCCTCTAAATCCAAAACTTCTTCAAACTTTATTATAATTATGGTCAAAATTACTAAATATTATCATATTGCCTCTCCCCCCTTTAAATCCAATCCTGGCTAATGATTAAAATGGTTTAACAATTTTACCAAAATTTTTCAATCGTCAATGAGTTTGTGTGAACATGTAGGCATCAAAAAAATATTGAATGTCTTAGGTGTCTAATTCTATGGTTTCATACAATAACGTCTAACTTAAATGTAGGCTGATAATGATTACAAATAATAAGCAATGACATGGGCGTAGCCAGCACCAAATTTAGAGGGGGGAATAATGATTAGAACGGCAAAATGAACATTTTTTGAAATTTAGCCAAAATTGTAATGAATATTAACAAATTTTTGGATTTAGAGGGGGGCAACCGTCCCTCCCTGGCTCCCCCCCCCCCCTATCTATGCCCATGTGCAATGAGATTGAGTAAAATTATAGTAAAACACCAATATTAATAAATGTATTGGTTTTTGACAGGATTTTTATTGGATAGGAAAAAAATCTAGTGATATAATTAAGGAAAGGAATTTTATAAATTTTGAAAATATTTAAATTTCTAGGGATTGGGGCAATCAACCCTCTATGCCTCGCCCTGACTAATCCCATGTTAAATTTTTTAAATAAGATACAAAATTATTGTGCTTTGTCTAATTATAAGTATATAGATTTATAATTCAATGGCGAGTGGGATCAGGCTGTGTTAAAAATTATAAAAAAATTCATTTTTGTTATCACTAAAAAGACTTTATAGGACTTCGAAGATGGGCTGTGGTATAAGTTTTAGAACAAATCACCCGCTTCTGTTCAAAATAACGACAGTTCATAATAACGACAACCAATATATGTTTATAATGAATTTATAAAATTCTATATAAGCAATTTCTACATATTTAATATAATATATTAAACACTAAATTATATAATTAATAAATACAGTTATTTGGTATAGCAATTTATACATACTTTATATATTCAATACTAAATTATATAATTAATAAATACAAGTTAGTCTGGTAAAGGTGGTATATAATTAAGTGTATATAATAAAATATATGTAATAATATAAAAGCAATTTATACATATACTTAATATATTAAATATTAATTTGTTACGGCTGTAGTTATTATGAACTGTCGTTGTTTTGAACATGATTCCAAATCACCATATATGATATTTTTCACTTGGATCACATACCCTACTAATTTATTCAGCCCGTTGGGTCAGAAAGTCCTTAAATGCAAAATGATTCATCGTTAGGCGTCCCTTCCCATATTTGGTCGGGGATCTTGAATGAACTGTCGCGCTATATAGTCCAAAGTTGATAAATCTTAATGACGATGACTCACTTTTATGCATAAAATTGAAGCCCTATTAGCGTGAAAAATAACGAAATTATGGAATAAGGGGTTGGCGTTAGCGTCGAATTATAGCTATGTCATGGTTGTCTCGAAGTGTCAGTCCGTCGGATAAAGAAATTATGAGACACAAATTATGGCAGACAGATACTACGAGTTATAATGTCGTGCCGACATCAATGACAAATAATTTTACTTGCACCTTCGAAGCAAAAAAATACATTTAAAGATAGGGTTTCTCTCATATCGACGGGTATTTGATTTAGAGATCTGCACGGGCAGGCCCGGCCCGCGGGCGGGTACGGACGGGCTTTGTATCATAAAAATTTTAACGGGCCGAGCCCGGACGGGCTTAACAATTAATGGAACGGGCTCGGCGGGCCTGAGATTTTTTAACGGGCTTGAACGGGCCTGACTTTTTAGAAACTGGCTTGAACGGGTCAGAGATTATATAAACGGTCATGTAACTACAAAAGCCCTTAAAAGTCAGGCAATTATATAAATAATAATTTTTTAAATATATAGATTATTAATTGCTTAATTTTGTTAATCCCAAGTTTTTGTAGAGCCTGTAAAATTCATTCCTTTTTCAAGCGCTAAATTTGACTTTAAAACATTTTTATTCTATTTGTTATAGATTTTGGTAATAATTTAAGATTATACCTTCGTATATTCTTTTATAAGGAAGTTCAATTACTTAGTCACAATGCACCAAAATTTTTGTGTTTAATTTTATAGCAAATTTCAATGGTATAAATATTATTAGGGCTATATAACTTAATAAATATTATGTTATAATCTTAAATTTAGGTGTATTAACTTATATAAATTAATCAAATCAATGTAAACTGCTTAATGCAAGTTGAATATTCTCATGTAATTTTATTAAAGTATTTTAAATGGTAATACAGATTTATAACTTCTTAGATGTATTAACTTAAATTAATCAAATAAAAGTAAATTGTTGAAAGTCGAATATTCTCATCTAATTTTTAAATTAATTTAATTAATACTATATTGAAACATTTTAAGTGTATTAACGGCAAAAATAATTGATGATTTATTATTTTAACATGATAATTATTGATGTTTTTTTAAGAATATGTCAAAAATATAAAAAAGATTTGTAAAATTTTTGATGAATTAGGTCGGGCGCGGAGTTTTTTTTTAATTGGAACGGGCTTGGGCGGGTCTGACGTTTTTTTAAATGGGTACGAACGGGCCTAAAAAATTTACGGACGGGCTCGGATGGGCCTGAAGTGTTGAAAAAAAATTACGGGCGGGCTCGGACGGGCTTTGAAGTTTTGAAAACGGGTACGGGCGGGCCGACCTTCTAAAAACGGTCTGTTGCAGATCTCTAATTTGATTAAACTTTGCACGTAAAATTTTTTAAACAAATTCAAATTATGGGGTATGGTCTATTGGAAGATCTTAGGGGATGTATCCCCAGTCAGTGCCCCCTCGAAAATGTTGTTAAGTATTTAAGTTCCGTCAATGCATATAAATGCTCATTATACAAAAGGCAACGTTTTAGCCAATTGCATTTATATATAATAAGATGAGGACGTGTATGGCGCACGTCAGATACTCTTAAATAAAGAGAAGGTCAATTTTAAACGTTTTTCTTTCATCCAATATCTCTTATAAATGGTATCTCGTTTATTATTAAAATTCATGATTTAAATTTTAAATACAATAGTATTTATGGGTTAGATTTTCACAAATATAAAGCTTTGTTTCCCGTATATATTTTTATTAAAAACATTATATATAAGTTTAATGAATTTAAAATTGAAATATATTATGCAAAATTTGGATTCAAGAATTGAAATTGTTAGCTTTTGAAGTTAATCGTTCCGATCCTAAACGAAATTGTTGTGTCACCTTGTTAAACAACTTAACTATTTCTTAACTTGTTACAAACTAAATTGAATTTATCGCATGAAATAAAATGCTTAGAGATTTCAATATGATAATAATTAATATCGTAAATAATGTAATTTGACATTATTTAAAGAAAACTTAGCTTCATGTTTAAAAAACGAACTAAAATAGTACAGGTAAGAATAGCCTTTCATGGGCGTAGCCAGGTTTGGATTAGGGGGGGGGGGGCAAAACGTTTAAAAGTTCAATTAGAGGGGGGCAAAACATATTTTTAATTTTTCAAAGGTTTTGCATTGAAATATTTTTTCTCGTAATTTGGGGGGGGGGGGCTGCCCCCCTGGCTATGCCCATGCAGCTATTTATTATATTATTACAATACATTATATTAATTTATCCATTGTTATTAATCATTCACCTTAGAGTGTCCAATTATATCAGTTAAAGCAATCTAATTTACATATAAAATTTGAATCCACCATTTAAATTAAAAAAATAAGATCTGGGGAAAGTTGAATAAACAAATGGTATACAATTTCTTCATTAAACTTTTAGATTCCAAATTTTTCACATTAAGTCTCTGACAACGACGAAAATTATTTTGATTATAATAAGTAAAAATTAAATGGGGTAAAATATTATAGTTTAGTTGCATCAAAGACTTTAAGACACTTATAAAAACATTGAAACATAATATATACATTTAATTTTGATTAATTTTTGACAAATGCATTTTAAATTTTTCGAATATGATTGTGAAAATTACTATGGAAAAAAAGTTTGAATATGATTTCCTGTGAAAACACCAGACCGCCCCAAGAAGTAGATAACTAAGCGATTTTTAGAATGTTCCTCATTCTATATAATATTAATATTATTATCATTTATCATATTTGTCTAAAATTTTCTGCTAGAACCCATCACGGTTTGATAACTAAATTGCCTGCCAAGGCCAGCCAAACCCCTTTAATTGCCCAATTTACTAATGCTGTCCGAACAGCCGGGCCCAAAATGACGATTTTAAATTTCAAAAATTAATTTTGTCTTATTTTTAAAAATTTTTGATCTAATTCTAGAATTTTAATATTTAGAACGTTAGCCTGCCCGACCCCTTATGCGAGGCGAGTGGGCCCAGCAGCAAGCCCGACCTTTTGGTTGTTTAATTTTAATTTTTAATTACAAATAAAATGTAAAAAAAATTTGCCAGCTTCCACCCCCTCAAAAAAAACCTGGCTACGCGTCTGGTGAAAATAATTCGAATCCGATTTTTTTATCATTTGTTAGAATGATCAATTTAAACATATGGACCATATTAAGTGAAATTTTATGGAAATTATGCCTGAAACATTTTTCTTGCAAATAATATTAGGACTTTAAAATTAGTTTACGAGAGGAGACTGATCCTGCTTGTATTAATTGCATGGGCGTAGCCAGGGGGGGCGGCCCTAAATGATAAAAAAAAATTCATTTCAAAAACCCTTAATTTTTTTTTGTTTTGCCCCCCTCCCTATTCGAACTTTTAAACGTTTCGCCCCCCCCCCTCCCTAATCCAAAACCTGGCTACGCCCCTGATTAAGTTATTTCTTTATCGATTGTAATGGTCATGAATTAATTAATGCAGATATGGATTAAATAATTTATGTATTATGATAAAATGAGTACTTACTATTCTTACTTCAAATACGACAAGTTTGGGGGGGGGGGGGGAAGTCGGTATCGACAGTGCAATTTTTATGCATCTCATCTTTTTACCTTTGGCTGTTTTATAAAAGGAACGAACATGGATATATAAGCTATTTTCGTTAATTCCTATCAGACTTCAACCCCCCCCCCCCGGCCCCCCTTACAAGGCATAATATTAAAAATTTACTCATTGATCGTGTTTTATATTTTTCATATATATAGATTTTACCTAATAAAGTTTTTTAATAATAATAAAAAAAAAATATTAAAATACATAGTATGATTTTCATGAAAACTAAACTAATTTGATCAAGATACGTGCGGTATAATTGTATTCCCTTTATATGCATGCGGTCACTTTGTGTCGTTTAGTATTCTTGTTATTTCTGGTTTTGAATCGTCGTTATTGTTATACGGTTGCGCTGCGCATCCCCCCCCCCCAGGTTGCGATGTGTTATATAAAGGTGTGCTAAGGGTACAATAAAAACATATGATTAAATTTTGGGAAATTGTAAACAATTTTGGCTTCCGTATTATTGGTCATAAAATTATCTTGAATTATTTCCTCTTATTCCCGATAATAATTTAAGGTATCAATTAATATACTTACTAATTTTTTTATTCATAATTTTTATTATAAAAATGATGAGTGTTATTTTTAATTTGTTCAAGATTTTGGCATTTATTATTTACAAATCTAATATCTAGCATATTTAGAATATACCATTATCGATAATCCATTTTTGAATTAATTTATCATTCTTTAAAAAAAATCGATGTGACACCTGTGGGAGTGTCTTTAAACACCGCCGCCCCCCCCCCCCCATACATTTACTCCTTGTCCAAAAAATTTATTGTAATGGCCAATTATAATTTTAGTTTTTTGGTCATTCTTATGATGATCTAAATAATTATTTTTAAAAATATCAATTTTTAGGAGTTAGTTTCTTAGGACTTGGGAATTAAGTTTAATTTAGGGTTAATATAATTCATTGAAAATTAATTATTTAGTAAAATCTTTTGAAACAGTTTAGCTTTGCGTTTCAAAAGTTCTTTGTGTAATAAGGATAATCTAAGGTTAAATATACATTATAATTATTAAAGATACCTTTAAACTAAAAATAAATATTATGTTGTAAAAAATAATATTGATAAGAGCCTTAAGCTTATTTTCAACATTTTCTTCTACGTTTATAAGCTCCATCTATGGGTATGGAATGGACTCTGAAGTTATAACACAATGATTAAATTCTATCGGCATGGGCGTAGCCAGCATTGGAATTAGAGGGAGGCAAAAATGGTTTAGGGAGGGTCAATAATGATATAGGGATGGGCAAAATGAGCTTTTTTAAAATTTTAGTCATAATTTTAATAAATTTCAACAAAATTTTAGGATTTAGAGGGGGGCAGCCGCCCCTCTTTTGCCCCCCCCTCTTGGCTACGCCCATGTCTATCGGTGTTTGTAAAAACCATATTTTTATAAGATCAACCCTTTGTAAATAATTATGCGATTCACGTACAACAAAAATATATAAAGTTGCCTTGTTATTAAAATTAAAACGGTATGGATTGGATGGAAAATCATGCAAAAAAGGCGACATGCGGATCGGATCATAGGACGTTACCATATAAATATTACAATTTTCATATGGAACAATTATAGCTTCGAGCTTTGTTATCATTCCCAACTAGGCCGTTGTTTTATGTTGCTCAATTTATTATCCTTATTAGGGTGTATGAGTCATGTGCTTAAAGAAATAGACATATAATTTTGCTATTAAAACTTTAAAATTTCAAATAGGACAGGGGGTTGAGACTTCTCTTTTAAAAATGTCAAAGTGACGCGCTGGGTAAAATTTAAATTTCATTATATTATTTGGCAAAAATAAAGGCCAAACGCGCTTTTATTCGATAGAGCTAAAGCTTAAATGCGTCCGAAATTTACATAAATTACGGTGGTTGTTTATTAGCATTTGTAAAACGAAAGGAAGCAGGTCGTCGTTTGCACATCTGTCTTTGATTTAATTGTGGACCTTAAGGACATACAACGTCACCACACCACAATTTAATTTTGCTGTGGATAAGTAAATAAAATTTTTCACGGCTAAATAAAATTTGAGAATTTATAATACCACCGATAGAGTGTCCTTTAAATTATTATTTCCTTGGTAAACATCTAGGCATAATCATTTATCAAAATTTTGACAATTTAGAAAAGTGATTAATTTGGGGGGGGGGGGCTGCCGCCTTAAATTCACCCTTGAATAAATAAGAACTTATTATTTTTATTAAAAACTTTCTATATTTGAATCGTATTCACGTCTTTTTAAGCAGGCAAAGCAATCCAGGCGTCATTTTATATCAATGAATTATCCAAATAACCGAAGTCATTCTGCGACTCCTCACACTGTGTTACACGGAACCGACGCACGAAATTCAATCTCAGTGGTATCGTTACCAAGAAACAATACTGATAGCTCATTCTCAGGATTGGTTCAGACTTATGATCCACACCAACACGAACCCGGACAGCCGTCGGCAGTGCAAAAACATCGTTGTCGTACTATAGTGGCCTTGGCACTCATCATATGGGGACTTTTTATAACCGTTTATATATTTATCGCGTCGCCCGATGATCCCATCCGTTGCAATGAGTACAATATTTGTAACAACCACTACCTCATGTTCTTCGTCGGACCCATACTACTATTCACGGGCTGCAGCATGGCCTGTTACAATTTTATGACTTACGGTGGTTGCTGTCATTCCATCAAATCATGCAACCCGGACGATGAGTTGAGAGGTCAGGCACAAGATGTTACAATGTTCCCTAACGCTATCCGCAATTACATGGCCGCTACGGCTGCTAATAACGCAGCAGCAAGCTACTTGGATGGACCTCCAGCTTATCAGTGCGTTGTTGCGGAGCCGTGGAAATTCCAGGGAGCTACAAACATGTTACACAACTTCGGTAAGTATGTCTTGACCATGCATTTCATAGACTAGGTGAACCGCTCAACCAAAAATTTGAATAGCTTTTATCCCAAAAATCTAATATTGGTAACAAATTAAAATGTAGGAAGGAGATAGACAGGCTATATCAAACAGCTTATGAACATGATGTATCTTCGTTTTCTAAATGTCTTTATTCTTTTTTTAAAGGCCCGATCTTAAACGATGTTCACTCTTCTAAAGATAAAGGATGCGATAGAACAACCCCTGACGACAGGGAAGATAAAGAAGAAGGCGCATCGACAGATGACATAGAACCGCCACCTTATAATGTTATAGCATCGAGTGGTAGTACTTTAGCTAGAAACAGTATTTCAACGCAAACTCAACTTGACGAAGTAGTTTCAGAGTTTAACAATTCGGCCACAAGCTTATCCATTTCTGCAGATAACGATATCGGGACTCCAATGACAGTTGCGGAACAACAAAATCATTTAGCTCTTATTAATGTAGAAAGATCGAAACCGTTATCACAAATTAGGAGGAAATCTAATTCAATCGCCTGCTTGCCTTCAATTTACCATCAAGATGTGCCCAATGAACCCAACGTTGAACGCCATATTTTGGATGACAAAACAACAAGTATTTAATGGAAAACCCTCAAAGTTATATGTTCTTCCAACGATTAGGATAATTGAAGATATAATGTTTTTAAGACCTAGGAATAATGTAAAAACCTTTATCATATATTTTCTTCTAAGATTGGGTGTTCGTGTATGGAGCGAATGAAGATGCCTATCTTTGTAACCACACTTATATTAGTCAATGTGTAATATATTATATTTTAAATTATATAAATTTTATTGTATTTACTATTATGCTTATATTTAAATTGTGAAATGAATACTCTGTGATAAACGTTCTATCAAGATATACCCAGATTTAACAATACAATATCACACAACTTATTAAGCTAGGAAACTTAAACATTTTTTAGTAATTTTTTTAAGATTTAAAGTCTAATTTTTACCTATACAATTTCGCACTTTTGTTGAAAGAATTAAAGATAAATGTGTAACAGAGATTATTGAGATTATTGTCAATTAACATATCGTTGTACATTTTGTAATAACATAAAATAAAAAAAGAATCAACTTGATTCAAACTCATGTTGTAAGTATTAAACTTCTCATTGGCTAAAGATTATAAACTATTTTATTTTTCTGCTTATTGCCTGTATTTTGACTTAAACAGGAATATAAGTTAAATTAATTGAACAAAATTAAATTTAAATGTTTTTAATGTCGTGAGTAGATCTGTTAAAGGAACTAGTCTTTTTTTTTAAAAAAAAGGAACTAATAAGTTCTTTTTTAAAATGAGGAACTGGAACTGGAACTAGTTCCTTTTTTTCTCAATTTATCGCAAAAGGAACTATTTACAAGTTCCTTTTAAGTTCCTTTTGCCAATTTCAATTTACATTAAAATTTTTTAAATTAATTAATAATTTAAATATTATTTAGTATTTTATTCACGGTAGTGTTTGTTAAATAAATTTTACGACTTAAATGAATATATAAAGTTCATTTCCTTTAATGGTTTTTAATTTTTATCATATTCCTAGTCCTAAATCTCAACAGGCTGGACCTAGTTTATCAGAAATGGATTTTTTTGAATTAAAAAAATGATGAAAAGAATGAATCAATTGAACGTTTTTTGCTCTCTAATAACCGGAATTTAAGTCTTTTAGACAATTTTCCCCATTTAAAAAACTATTTATTAAATATAATACGCCATTACCATCAAGTGCCCCTGTGGAAAGATTATTTAGCTTGGGCAAAATTTTATTTGGAGACAAGCGAACATGTCTTTTAGATGACAACTTTGAAAATAATATTTTGTTAAAATCAAATAAACATTTATTACCTGATGATTTTTATAAATTGTAATATATAATATATTGGTTTTACGAATTAATAGAAGATGTTTGTACATTTAAAAAAAAAATTAAAAAAGGAACTGAACTGGAACTAGTTCCTTTTTAAAATGAGGAACTAGGAACTGGAACTAGTTCCATTTTAGGCAAAGGAACTGGAACTTGACAAGTTCTTTTTTAAAAGGAACTTTTAACAGCTCTAATCGTGAGTATAAATATACACACAGATTTAAAGTGTTTAACTTAGGTATTAGGTAGGTTTGAGAGCCAATTTTTTTCTTAGTCCAATCTACTTAATTTTTTCCCATAGAAATTTATTTCCAAATAATTACATATGTTATATGCTAAAATATATTAAATTAATGAGCTGGCATCGAGCCATGGATTGAGATTATCAACACTAGATGGAGAATTAATTTTTTTGATATCGAGGGTCTTAGCAAGTTGTCATGATTAGAAATTCGGACCTTATGAACATGAATTATCCTTTAGTTAAGTCACCTTAAATTGGCTGAAAAATTATTTTGTTCCGCTAAATTGTTTGATATTAGTCATGGCTCAAAACATTATAGAATTTTAAGCCATATTTAATTTAATCGCTAATTCACTTAATAAATAAATAAAGTATTCTAACATATTTTAATATGCTTAGTTACTAATTATATAGGTAACACCTAGCAGGGTGAGACCCTACTCTTAAAGAGTTTGCGTAGCATAAGATGGTCAGCATGGCCCAATTAGAGATTACATGTGTAATGGGCCATAAGTTTTATTAGATATATTACATCATAAAAGCCCAGCAGCAATTCTAGGTTCCTTAATGAAGGACCTATTTTGTAATTGGAAACATATTTGCCGAAATTACTAGAGTGTGCCAAAATTAGGTAATATACTTAATGTAGAAAAAAAACTCTAAGACAGATGTCAGGCTTTCCTAAATTTTTCTGCTCTAATATGGCCCCGCCCGATTTTATAAAGTGTCCATCCGCGTCCGCGCAAACCTTTTATAAGTGTCCACCCAGTTGTTAGAGTTGTCGCCCGGTCGGAAATATTACACTTTCTCGATAAGCCTTAATTATTAAAGCCTCAAAAATATTTTAGCCAAATATGAAAAAAATACATCACATTAATAACATATTGAATGAAACAAAGCTAAAAGAATTTATTACTCTGAACTATAATGAAAAAATAATATGTGGAAAGGAGGGCTATATGTTATAGAACAAAAAATATGTAGCATATGTAACGGGGATGGGAGGATCTTCGAAATCGCTAAAGAGGTTTTCGAGATTTCAATAAATAATTTTTAATCCAATGATTAAAATTATTATCTCAAATACAAAATAATTTATAAATTATATATTGAACACTCCTATTAACATAATTTTTAAATTGATTTTTTGGTTTTGGTAGGATTTAATATATGCGAATACTATATCATACGAGAAAAAAATGATTATATTTATCTCGCCTTGACAACAAGCAATAAAATGTATTATATATCAAAGTTTCAAGTATATCTTTTCTGATCTCTACTGGGAGATCGCTGCGAGAGTCTATTAAACAAGGTGGATCATGGACATAAGAAACAGGAGAACAACAATGAAGAGATTATTGATGTAGACAGGGAATTCTCTAAAGTGGAGTCAGCAAGGAATTTAATAGAGGCAACAAGAGTAAATAATATTTTAGCTAGCCGTTCTTTTTTCCATCTCTCAGTCTCCGCATGTACGTCTCATAATAAGTGTTGTAAAACTGCTGGGTTTTGTTTGGTCGCCCTTTGTTTTAACTAAGACTAACGATCGACACTGGTCTATTTTTCAAATTTTGACTAAGCCTAGAGGTCCGGCAAGAATAACAGACAGAAAAACTTTTTGTTTTATGTTTAGTCGATTAAATTAAAGGTCGACCAGACAAAACCCAGCAGTTTTTATAACACTACCCATAGTTACAGTTGTTAACCTCACTTATTAAATCTATGTAACAAACTAGTTAATTTAAAAAATAATATTTTGACGGCATAGATATATAATATATGAACTAGTCAACGGATGGCGTTAGTTCATATGTTGAATTGTTTTATTACTACCAATGTCATTCTTTGGCCGATAAAATGAATACCTATGGGCCTATAGAAACAAGCTTATCGCTATTCCAAATTGTTTTACTAGATCAAAAGATTTAGTGTATAGGTTGCCGATCGTTGGAGCCATGAAGACCATGTTAAAAAAGAATATTTTGAATTTTTTGTTCAGCATCCACAAGAAGGCCGGGAAAGGAGTTAGAAGGAGCAAACATGGGGAGTTTAGTCAACAGGACCAAGTAATATGTGTGAGCTCATCTTCACTAAGTATTAGCCTGTCTGGTGTTACTATTTCCTAGTTTCATATAACTAGTCTCTAAGCCAAATTTTACTTTGTTAATTACTTAAGATTACTTGTAGGTGTAGTAAGTTTTTTGCAGGTAAGTGTAAGACTATAGTTCCAGGTGCCTTTTTGATATGCTATTTAAACTTAAATATTTTAAGCTCATGTTATTAAAAAACCAATTAAATGGGATAAATTATTTTTATTTACGCCTTTGCAAGTAATATGAGTCCTAAAATTGTAAATTACAATTCGAAAAATATCTCATATATAAAAAGGGAAAATAAAAATTGCAAGCAAAAAAATTGCGACTACTTAATTGTATATGGGGGAACTAGGGGGATATATATATTTATATATTCAATTGCTAGATCTAATGCTTATCTGATCTCCGCACAAACTCACAATGTAGTAGTAGTAAATTAATATGCAAACGCGATTAATGGGAAGGAGGCCAAAGTACGAAGAAAATCATTATTTTATTTGAATGAGAACAATGTTTGCTTGACCTGCTGTTCTAGCAAGCGGTTTTACAGAGAAGGAGGGGGGGGGGGGGTGGTAAAGAATGACCTTCCACAACAAATATAATTCAATTGCATGAGACAATGTTTTATCTTTCACATTGCTGTTTTATATTTAAATCCCGTTGGTGGAAATCCTCACGTCATTAGCAAACATTTCCTTATCTACTTTTTATATACCCTATGTCATACAGAATTATAACCTTAAAACCTTATATAAATTCTTCAGCTAAATTAGGTTTTCAAGTCGACTTACTAATTAACTCTATGCTACTTTGACCCCAAACAATAAACAAATGTATTTGTAAAACCCCAAGCTATAAATTTATATGGATTGTTTCTAATTAGTGATTTTGTCCATGCATAACGCCATATGTGATTAAGTTTTTGTACAAAATGCCCGTTGGATCTGAAGTATGAATTTTTTAAAATTATATACTTATACATTAGGATGTTCAAAAGCATTCAGTTCATACGTTGGTATTTCGATCTCTAAAGAGGAGTCATGATATGTTTGTTGCTTATCAAGGAATGGCGCCTCCTGAAGATCCAGACGCGTACAATAATCTATATGTTGCCATAATATTATTTTATCAAGGTATAATTTAAAAATGGCCATTAAAGCTAAATCAGAATATGGATCAATAATGCAAATGGCAAAAGAAGAAAAGGAAAAGGCTGCTAGAAATCAATTTAATCCCCTCAGTAAAATTAAACCTAGGATTGTAATTATTTTATATAAATTTAGGAGATGAAGGCTTGGCAAATGAAAGGTACAGCAATTTAATTGTTTTAATCATTTTACTTTAGCTTGAATGTGGATAATAAAAGTTCTGAAAGGCTAGTAGATGACTCACAAAAAATGCAAGTTGAAATGTTTAAAGAGAAAAGTGCTAACAATATGACAACATTAGCTCAAAATATATCTGCCAAAAATAGTGCCATGATAAATCCTTTGTTAAAAGCCCCCATAGCTGTAAAGCCTATCTGGCACCCTCCTTGGAAGTTATATAGAGTAATCAGTGGTCATTTTGGTTGGGTTAGATGTGTTGATGTAGAACCTGGCAATGAATGGTTTGTTACAGGAGCCTCTGATCGCATAATAAAGGTTTATTCCTCACACTTTTATTTAATATATATCCAATCTTTTAAATTTTAAGCAACATTTTTAAGGATTTGATTAAGATATTTTAAGCATACAATAAATAATGGAGATAATGCCTGATTTATATATATAAACCTTGAACTCATAAAGATATGGGATCTAGCAACAGGAACTTTGAAGTTATCATTGACGGGGCATGTGTCAGCAGTGAGAGGTGTAGTAGTTTCACCTAGGCAGCCTTATCTATTTTCTTGTGGAGAAGACAAGCAAATAAAATGTTGGGATCTAGAATACAACAAAGTATATTCACAAAACTTCATATAACACACAGAATTTATAACAATTGAAATTTTAAAATCATACCTATAATATGATATAAAATAAGTTTTAATTTATCTAATATGGCCTAAACAACTTGATTTTTTGGATTAAAATTTAAAAATATAAACAATTTGTACAATTATTACAATCTTAAACATATCATATTGGCACTAGGTAATCAGACATTACCATGGCCACTTAAGTGCTGTTTATTGCCTGGCTCTTCATCCAACAATCGATGTTTTAGCCTCTGGAGGACGTGACTCAACAGTTAGAGTAAGTATTCTTAATTATTTCTTGCAAAACATACAATTTAAAAATAAATTTTTTTTGATTTATACTGAGATTTTTTTTTATTTTTATAAGGTGTGGGACATGAGGACCAAAGCCAACATTTTCACATTAGCTGGTCATTCAAATACTGTTGGATCAGTTTTTACACAAGCCACCGATCCACAGGCATATTACCCATTCAATTTATATAAAGAACAAACAAATAAAATTATTTTGAAATCAATTACTAATAAGACCTTAATAATTTATGTAACAGATCGTTTCTGGCAGTCACGATAGTACTATAAAATTATGGGACCTGGCAGCTGGCAGATGTTTGTCAACTCTCACCCATCACAAGAAAAGTGTCAGAGCCTTGGCTCCCCATCCCAGAATGTAATAATCAATTTAGTTGTTTAAACCTGTTATAAATTGGCAATTCGTCTAATTCAAATTTAATAACTTGGCACACACTTAAAAGTTTTATCAAATATTATGTTCCTAAAAAATTAAATTTTATGTATTATTATTTCTTTTACTTTTATTTAGGTATATGTTTGCCTCGGGCTCGGCCGATAATATCAAACAATGGGCCCTCCCCAAAGGAGATTTCATGCAGAATATGAGCGGTCATAATGCTATCATTAATTGCATGACGGCCAACGAAGATAACGTCATGGTGTCCGGAGGTTAAATTTTCATAATCGCGCTCATGTTTTTTAGAAAATTTTCCCCAAACTTTGGAGTTTGGACTATAATAAGGTTACACGCATTAAAGTGTTTTTAGCGGCATGATCGTTATGTGTTTGCAAATAGCCATTGCGTTTTGATCTTATTTTTAAAATTGTCCCCCCCCCCTTGATTTAATTAACCTAGTTTTTTGAAAAATTGTTAACGTCCATAATGTAAATGTTTTGCTTTCGTGTTAAAATTTGGAAATTTCATGTTTATGACTGCGAATTTTTTATTTTTTGGATGATAATCTTATCAGAAAAGCATCGCTGTGTTAGATAATATTCCAGCAAATTCTTTGCAGTATAGTATAACTCGACAGGGTTATATCTAAGAATTAAAAAAATATTTATTGGTGGTGCGCTAATATTTTAACGCTTTTATAACCATCTAAAAAAGCTTATAAAATGTATATTTATTGGTAAAAAAAACTATTGAATTACGGTCTTTTAGGACTACTAGAGTCTTTAAAAGTTTTCCCATTCTTTTGTGTCCCTATATATTAGTCTAAATTGTATGAAATTGTAAATAGACCCCAAAATTTGGCTATTTTAACATTAACACCTTCATTGCTACATTAAATTTCTAAGTTGAGTTAATGGTAATTAAAAACAATATTCAAAAATGTCTTTTATCGGTCCGAGCCCAAAACTCCTTTTTAATCTTTGCTAGAACCCCTTTATACCCCAACCTTTACTTAAATTTTACGTTAAAAGTCTTTTTTGTTTAAGATTAAATTGACATTGAACATAAGGTGTGTAAAAAATTATGTTGCTATAATATAATACTAATTTTTTGGTATGTTATAATTTAAAAATTTGTTTCGAAATCGTACGCCTTTCATCCAAGAATGATTATAAACAAGGAAAAATTTCTAGCTTTATAAAAACTAAATTATGCACTCTGTACTTTTTTTTTAAACCAAAGGTAGGTTATTTTTAAAAAAATAATTTTTTAGAAACGATTTAGTATCTAAGATTGTCCGAGCCCGGCCTTAAATTCTCCCGGTCGGGTTTTAAGTTACGGATAAATTTTGGAATCCAAAAATTTAATCGATTTATTTAACGGTAGGTGATAACGGTAGCCTATATTTCTGGGACTGGAAATCGGCTCACAACTTTCAACAAATCAAAACACCCGTTCAGACGGGTTCGATCGAAAGTGAAGCTGGCATATTCGCTATGGGTTTTGATAAGTCGGGGACCCGTCTCATAACTTGTGAAGCCGATAAAACTATTAAAATGTACAAAGAAGACGAAGAAGCGGTAAAACTCACACGACATTTAAGCTAGTCTTGTAAAAACGGCTGGGTTTCGTTTGGTCGACCTTGTCGATCACACATAAACAGACCAAATGTTTGACCAACAAATCTTCGATCTGTTTACCCGACTAAGATTAGCAGACCAAAACAAGCTTTTGTCTGTTTATGTTTAGTCGATTTAAACTAGAGATGCACCGATACCAAGTATCGGCATGGTATCGGCGCCGATACCTTGCCAAAAGAATCGGCCCGATACTTTGCTAGTATCGGCAATTACCAAGCCGATACCTTTTTCAATATGAAACTCAAAAAATAATATTTATAGTATCTCCTACCATTAAAAAATAGAGGACTTTTTTAATTTTTTGAAAATTGTTTCATTTGATTGGCTATAAATATTTCTATGTGGAGTATAATAAACTCATTGACCATCTGTTCCGAATAACTGCGCTTTTAAGTAAATATTGTTTTATTTTAAAAATTATTATATAATTTAAATTTCTTTTTTGATCTATTAATCACAATACTTTTGAATTAATTAATAACAAAATTTATTATTATAAATTAATATTATATTATAAATTATAATTACAATTGTTTTATCGTCAAAATTCTGATCTACCAAAATTTGGATGTGACTTAATTTATAATATTTAATTTGCATATATTTTTTAGTATAAAAATTTTTTTTATTATAAGTATCGGCATGGTATCGGTATCGGCAAAAAAATCTTAAGTATCGGCTGGTATCGGTATCGGCATAAAATAGTGGTATCGGTGCATCTCTAATTTAAACCTAAGGTCGACCAAACAAAACCAGCCGTTATTACAACACTTATTTTGAACTATAGTATTTCGTTTTGAAGTATATTGTTTTTAAAAGGCATTTTTGCTGTCATTTGTTTGATTAAGCCAGCTGAAAGACCTGATGATAGTTTCCTCTCAGATTTTTATGAGGATGAAAATGTAGAAACTGTGTATATTAAACAAATTAAAATAGCGAATAACTTTTTATGGCGTTAGTATTATAATTTTTAGAAAAATTATAGAGTATAACAAAAAGTAGTGGTCCAAATGAGCTAAAACTTTTAGAAATTTATAATATCCATAATTTCTACATTATCAGCAAAAATCATTTAAATCTGAAGGGGTCGGCCTAAAACGGGGTGATTTGACATGGAATGCCATTAATGCATTTCGTTTATAACCTTGAGGGGTCAAAATAATCGATTATTTATACGGAGGAATAACATTGCAAGATTATAATTAGAACATTTTTGTCCTAATTAAAACGTGATTTGGTTTGCTCATTTAACCAGTCCGACTTCAAAATAAATATTTTTGGTAAGCTTGAAATTAGGGATTTAATCAGGAGCAGCATATGTTCATTTGATTTTTGTCGAGCCTTGTAAAGCATGATTAAGTAACTGTTTTAAAGTTACTACATATTTATGAATTTTATATCAGACAAATTATTGTGCCATAAGTCGCCTATATTTCTTGATTCGATTCATAAATTATGGATATTACCTTATTTTATCGTTAAGACGGAAGAAACGCATCCTTTGAACTGGAAACCGGAATTATTGAAGAGAAAACGATTTTGAAAATACATTGTTTGAATGCAAAGTTGTACATATTTAAACATATATTGTAAATTACCGCAGAGTTTACGGTTTATAAATAAATTTCTCACCTGAAAATATCCAGTATTTATTTACTAAATTGTGTTAATTTGAATGGTTTAGATTTTTTTCCTTATAATTTCAATAATAAGATTGTCATCGGCTGAAACTTTTTATTATCAAGAAATATTACAAATTTAAAATTTATGTAAATCATCTCACATTGCTTTGTAGTTTGGTAGATTTGAAAATTAGAGCTATATGGAGCGAAAAGATACTAGTAATTTCAAAATCTATTTGATAATAAGATGTCGAAAGTTTAACTAGAATGGTGAGTTATAATGAGCAACTCACATGTTTATACATGTAATTCTACGAAAAATTATATTCTGGCAAGTTATAATTGCTATTCATGACGATTTTAAGCTATGAAAAATATATTAAATAAAAGTTAGTAATAAATTCTTTTATATATTAACAAACAATTTCAATTATAATAACCTTTAAATAAGATCAAAAACATCCACATAAGCTGTAAATGGTCATGCAAAGGCCAAAGCAACGCTAAATATATTGAGCCAAACCATGCTCTCATCAGCATAATTATATTAAGATGAGCAAATAAAGACTTGTAAAATTTTGAGGCTTGGGAAATTTTGGAGTTTGCCATGACTATATTAAAAATCTCTGGTCAGGAACCGCTTTCGACTGCGAAAATTTTTTAACATTTCATGATATTCAGAGTTTATTCAATTTTTTTACCAAAATATTGTTAGGTTTATTAAAACTTTAAAACAAAGGGTCTTTCCCCTCTGGCCATATTACGCTCATGAGCTCTTACATTTTCAATGCTGCAGGGTTTCTTTCAGAAAAAATGCTCCGGGGGGTGTATTTTCAATTTCGGGGGGGGGGGTAAAATTTTTTTTAATTTCTAAACCATTTTGTATAATATTTACTGATTTTTATTGGTGATATAAGTGATATATAAATAGATACACACACGCATAATCATTAAATAAATACATGTTCTACATGTAATATTTTAACGGGCAAGTGTTCTTTTAAGAAAGTAACCGAATTCTTCTTTGTTTTTTAAAGGCATACTCCTTCATCGCCATATCTAGATATTCTTCAGTAGGAAGGTCAGCCCCTTCTATAGATATTCTCATACAGTGGTCTAAAGATATCTCCCCTAGCCTGTTTCTTAATGCAACCATAATTCGGTTCATTGCACTAAAGGACCTTTCAACAGTCGCCGTTAACAAAGGTATTGTCATTAGTTTGGCACCGAACCGTTTCAACTCTTCATACCCCAAATTGCATTTTTGAATAAATTTTAAAGGTGTTTCTGATTCTGGTCCATTCAAAGTAGCTGCAAGAAATTTGAATGATTTTATGTCGGCATAAAGATATTCTTCGTCAACGTCGTGAAAATGACGACACATCATTTTTACGTCAGATTCTCGGATCTGTTGGAGCCTTTCAAAACTCTGGAAAAATGAGCATCCTGAAATAAGCTCAACTGCAGATTTATTGAACCTATTATTAATTTCAGATTTAACAGTCTTAGTAAACTTTCCCAGAGATTCTTTGCAGGCTTTATTTTCACTAATGTCACATTTCAGTGATACTTTTGTCATTAAGGCATAATAATTTATAAAAAAATCATTATTTTCAAGTCCTACTATATTGTCATAAATGGATTCTAAATGAGACGTTACCGACGTTATTAATGACGGAAGGGATTCCACTGGTAGGTCAGCTTTTTGTAGACATTTGCTTAATTGAGATACGGAACCCAATATATCAACTAACAAACAAAGCGTCAATAAGAAGCTGGATTTCCGCATTTCAAGGAGTATGCCTCCTGCTAAGGAGGCTAAATCTGCCCCATCTTTATGGAGATGTTCACAGGTCATCATTATAGACCCATAAGCTCTTTTACTGGCGTTTAGAGTATTGTAATGACTGAGCCAACGTATATCGGTAGGCTGGGGAATCTTGAGAATAGGTTCTTCCAAGATCTGTTGGATTTCATGAAAAATATTTTCTCTTTTAGGTGACTGATGGAAGAGTTTATATATGTCATTCACGATAAAAAAAATCTTTTGACATAAGGAAATTTATTTCTTGCACTTGTAACTGCAAGAGATAAGACATGGGCTCTGCAATGAATGGACATCTATCCCAATTTTTTTAGAAATCAGTTTGTGTACTCCAGAAATACAGCCTGAAAAGTTTGCGGCCCCATCAAATCCACAAGCAACAATGTTATATAGAGAGAGGCCCCTTTTATTAATTTGGTTTTCAATACAATTAAAAATTGTATCCGAACAAGTGTTTAAAAGGGGGACTATACACAAAAACTTTTCTATAATCGCACCCTCAGAGACATACCTAACACATATCGAAAGTTCGGATTGGTTGGCAATATTGGTTGATTCATCTGCCATTAAAGAAAAATCTTTGCCTTTAAGTTCTGCAATTATTATTTTATCAAGAACCTCGCCCATTGATTGCAATAACTCGTTGGCGGTATCTTTACTACAATATGTAGAACGTTCACTTCGTTTATTTAACCATTTTGGTAAGTCTGAAATGCAGAGGGCCATCAAATTTTTTATAATGGTTTCATATTTCGTTGTATAGGAAACATCTTCCTTGATTAAGAAGTATAGACTTTTCATCAATATTTTGAAAGCTTGCTTATTTTCCGCAATTTCAGCATCAGATTGATGATTAAGGATAGCATGAACCGGCTGGTGTTTATGGCGCATATTTTCAAAGGCCATTGCCTTTCTATGGTATTCAGATCGTTCATGTTTTAAAAGCTTTCCTCTTTCTCCTGTGCTTTTCTGTAATTTGTAAACGGGACATGAACACACCCTTTGTTTTTTGTTGTATAAATAAATCGTTTTTGTTGTAAATAGAACAGACAGAGCATAAAGCCCCACCTAAGGCTTCATCAAAAATTAGCCATTTGTATTTAGATGTCCATGAAATCATAAATTTATATGATGGTTTAAGTTTTAAATTTTTCCCATGCTTTTCACTTTCAGAGACTGAGCAATTAGTAGAGCTGCCAATACATTCATCTTTATCAATAAAAATTAATAAAATAAAAACAACTTGCATAATTTTAATTACCAGCATTTTTATCATAAGAAAAAGAAGAGACAGTTTTCCCCACTCTAGCAGAATTACAATTTTCATCTTGACCTAAAACATGAAAATATATATAATACTTAAAATCTAATCTTTCTTGCCTCTTTCAGAGTTCATGTTATTGTTAATTTCACTGCTGGAAGCTATTATCATTAGTTATAAACATTATTTTGTGTGTATAAATGTAAATACCATCTTTTTCATTTTGACAATCTATGGAATAAACCAGTTTCTCCACAGAATTATCCTCACCTTTTCATAATACATAAATTTATTAAGCAAAAAAGATCTTTTTTACATGCTTGCAACTTGCAAGCAAATTATCATTAGTTAATATTAATATACATTTAAAATGACCAATATAAATATAAATACCATCCTTTTCATTATAACATTGAATGGAACAAACCAGAGTTTTTTCTACAGAACAATTATTCACATCTTCACCTGTTGCATAATTAAAATTATTCCAAATTAAATCATATTTACCATCTTTTTTATTAGGCTTTTCCTTTTTACTAAAGTAGTGTAAAAGAGTTCTTTTATGATTTCCAAACATGCAATTCAAAATTTATTTATGTTTATGAATGATTACCACCTGATTTGTAAAAAAAATTTAATTTCGCCAATTTTATATTTTTTTTATTGACAAATTAAAATAATTTATTGAATTTCAATTTTAGCTTATTAATATAATTTATTACTTCATGATGGAACTTGAGTTCTTGAATCATGCTTTCTTCAATCAAAACTCCCCGGGGGGGCATTTGAAATTGCCCGGGGGGGTAATACCCCCCCGGGCTCCCCCCTGAAAGAAACCCTGCAATGCTGTTCAAACATTGCTCATAATTTAAAAAATGTACCCATATGCCTTTAACATATGAATGAATAAAAAGCAAACTAAATTTTTATCAAATATAAAACTTGAAACAGAACAATGGATGCTACAACTTATGCCCAGTAATGATCAATAAATATGTAATGACAATTTTTAGTTTGCTTGACTGCGGTTGATTCTCCACCTGAACAATTAAAGCAAATTTTATCAATAAATGAAATTTTAGTACATTTGTTAAACATTCAAAAGAGTACATAACTTTATTTTAAGAACTATATAGTTAGATTATGGGTTTATAAGTAAGCCAAAAGATAGATATGCTCAAAAAGATGTGTTTTGCAAGTGGTTGAGTTGCCATAACATTAAATTACTTAATAAGATAAATCTTGTGGAAAGTAAATTACATGGATTTGGTGTATATTCTCTTGAGCCTATCAAAGTATATTTTTAATTTATAAAGATAATTTTAAAATTAGAAAGAAGAACCAATTGCCTTTATACCTCGAACATCTATACTATTGTTTAGTGATCTGTATAAGATTATTCAAAGTATATCTTTGTATTTTGTGCCTTTTAAAAATATGTCTTTATAAAGTATCATAAAATAATAATTAGTTACAATATTTGGTTTGATTAAAAGAAAGTTCTATATATGAAGATCCATTGCTATCCAAGATGCCAAATATATCATTAGCGCTCTATCTTCTCGATCAAGCTTATGATGACAAATCTCCTTGGCAACCTTATATTGGTTCTAGAATTTTTTATATGATGCCAACATTAGTTATCTTATTTGTGATAGGCTGAAGTCTAGATAAGCAATTTAGCAAGCTAATTTGTATTGAATATAAATATTACTCCAAAATCATGCCTAGTTTAAGTTATGAGCTATTTATGTGTTATATATAGCATGAAAGTTATTTTTCTGATATTTTAAATTACAAGCAAACGATCAGAGACCAGATTGCCCAGCCCACTGCTTAAACCTGCCCCAGCCCACGGGGCTGGGCAACTGTCCCGAATTTTTATTTTTAGAGGGGCCAGGGGGCATGATGATAGGATTTGGGCCATTCAGGCATAATGAAATTTTTTAGATAATGTATTATTTTGTTACTTTTTTATTTGATTGTACATGAAAATGCTAAAAGAGTTAAGACTTGATTTCGCCATCCGTCCCTTTTTGCCCAAACCACCAAATATTATTTGGTTTAACAAAGCTTCCCCAATTTGTTTTTATCATTCCCTTATCACTCGTTGCTATCGCCAAGCGATTCCTTATTTTTATAATAATAAATTTCTACACTTTTCATGTTTTGCTTTTAATTAAAAAAAAAATTCCATATATTACATTTAGATTCTATTGATAAATCATTGTTTTTTTTTATCAAAAAAGTAAGTTCTAAGAGCACAGATTGACTAATTTAACAAATTTTATCCCCTAAGAAGTTTATTTATAGGGTGGGGGTTTAAACGGGTTAACCCAAAAGGGAAGTATAATTTTGTTTATTTTAAGATTATTTATAAAATATGAAATTGCTACTTAAATATTTTCATGGACATCGGCTGCATTCAATTAATATTTTACTGTTATATGATTTGTAAACGTTCTAACATGTTTGTACCTAACTAGCAATTAGTATATTAAATATTGTGACTTAGAGCGGTTTTGTTAGTGATGACAATATGTTGAAGAAATTCTGGCCAAATAATTTAGAAAGACCAAATACTACTTTTTTTACCAATTAAGATTAAAATTAAAGATCAAAAGTTTCATTTGGAAAAATCACTCGACTTTTAAATAATATAGGAAACTAGATTTTGTCCAGAATAATAAAATATTGCTATATTTGTTTTATTCAATATGCCATTAATTTAATGCTTATTTTCTAATAGTGGTTGAAAGAATTTGAGATCGCAAAATTTCGGGCCTAACAGGCAAATTTAATATTTCGGGCCGGGCAGCTCTAATGTTTCGGGCGGGTCCGGGACACTTAGAAGGGTTCGGGCGGGCAATGAGGTTAGAGAATTAAACCGAGCCGGGTTCGGGCATAAAATTCCAAACAAATCTGACCTCTGCTAACGATATAACATGAATATTGCTCACAAGTAAACGATCATAAAATGCAATACATTTTTTTGAGCTGTAATACATGTGTACACTACTGCAAAAATAAGCCCTAACCCAGCTCTCCCCTCCCAATTATCTTGCTGGACTCCTTGGTTTTTGTTATTTTAAGCTTCATAAGTATGTGCTTTTTATTGCCAAAATTTAAAACAACTATTACAAATTTATCAGCTAATTAAGTTTGCTTTTCATCTTTAATCATCTTTATAATAATCTGCATTTATAAATTTGCCAGGCACCCTATGTTCTTAAATTTTACAATTTTCATGGAAGTGGCTCAAATAGTTCATCCATGGGATGGGACTAAGCATATTAAAATTGGCTTATTCAATTTTTATGTATTCCTTTTAAACGTGTGGCATATTTGTTTGGATTGGTTATAAAAATTAATTGAGGCACAAAATTTTGACATATTACAGGTATGTTACGAACACTAAAATTTTTGAAATAGAGGCTATATTTGTTTGAAAATATGTCATATATATATTTTATGTACAAATATTGCCAAATTAATGATCTTATTATTATTATTAATTTATTAAGGATTTTTGCCGGACACTTTTAGTACACCCCTCTACTACACGAAAGAAGAATTATTGGCAAGTCGCGATCTATTGGCTTTTCCCGACATTTGCAATCACTTAAAGAGCATAGCCCGGCAATACGTTTACATATATCGCTTACTGCAGGTTAACAATATACATTCTTAATACATTAGCGGCCAGCGGTTTTTGAATAATTTTATTATTATTTCAAATTTTACCATCCTCAGCAATAACAAATATGGGATTATTTTAAAATGAGGTATTGGGGATTTTAACTGAAAAACAACACTAATTTTTTTTGGAATTAAGGTTGCAAAAAAAAGAAAATATGTGTGTATTATAAAGTTTTTCTTCTGTGGTCTTACGAGCTTTTTAAAGAGTACACTCAGATAGCTCTTTCTGCTACTTCTATTAGGTCAATTGTCCTAGAATAAGCATGTATTTTTATAATGTTGGGAAGAAATTACATATCCTAAAATAAATTTTTTCATAGTAAAAAATTGATATTTTTATAAATAAAAGTTAATTTGTTATAAATCGTTAAAAATAATCTAAAATAAATACATAAAGCATATATAACAGATTATATTACAAGTGAGGCGAGGTAAAGTAATCCTTAAATAAAACTAGAGATCTAGAGACCAAAATTTTAAAAATGTACCCCTTTATTGCAACACCTATTTAAGAGGTGATTATTTTTAAAGATAGTCGATTTTGGAAGTTTTTTAATGATGGTTCATTGGTATATATTTGATTTTAATAGCTTTAATGAAGATAATAAGTCCCATGTACTAATGATGCAAATAAATACTCATTAAATTTTAATTAATGCTATCTAGTGGCTTTTTTTAAATTAAAATCTCTAGTTTTTTTAGCATGTAACCTGATTATTACCGCCATATTATGGTTTCGTTCTTAATAAATATCCCTACATCGGATTTACTTTTTATTTCTATTTCAAAACATAATCAAGAATTTTCAAATATTTTTTTTTAAATTAAATTTCCATATTAGTTAAAAATGATCCACAAAATATGAGCATAAAATGATATAAATGAAAAACTATTCATCAGATTCGTCAAGAGCCAACAATGGCCATTGTCGGATAAAGATTTATAATTATATTTCGCTATTTAAACGCCGATTTTTTGCCGTAAAATAAAGCTGGGTGAGAATTTGGCTTTGGGGCATCCCTTTCCCATCTATTCAAAAAACGCCAATCTTTCTTGCCAAAGTGACAGAACAGGAAACCATTATGGAGATAAAAATTTTAGGTTGATCAATAGCTCGGTATTAAGTTTTTTACGATCTTTCGCATTTTACTCAGACCTGCATAATCACGTCAATATTCTGGCATAACATTGTGAATCCCTATTTTGTGGTTAATATTTTTAAACTTCAAAACAAATCTTTTTGTGCCCCTGCTCAAACTATAATGATTACTTAATAAATTGATTTGCTGTTTATCCAAATAAAACGTTTAAAATAAGTTTTTTTGTTCTTTGTACAACTAAAAATATGTTTGAACGTGTCTCTTTTCGGTCATTAAATTTTGCAATGACCTTGTAATAGAGAGAAAAAGTAGGACAGATTTTCTTCTCAAAATGTCGATAGCGATGACCGAGGTATTCAACGATGTTAGTTTATAACGTCGTAACGTAATTTGCGTTCTACCTAATGATTTTTGTAATAGTTACTTAGTTGCTTTAAATTTTTGCGCAATTTGCCTTTAAAACATGGGCCTTGTTAGAGGGAAACGAGAAGGGTTAGTGCCCCCCCATGCTATGGTGTTATTATGTCATATTTCGAAAATTACATTTTACATATTAATTGCTATGCAATTTATTGTTTTTTTTAGAATCTCTCCATAAATAAAGATTCCGCGAAATTCAAGTTTGCAAGTAGCTTCACTTACGCCGACTATAGGTACCGAACTATAATATTATTATCATAACGGAATTTTACTAGTTCCCGTTAATACTTAGGATTGTTTTTTAAGTTCCTTAATTTTATTTCAAACTGTCTTTCATTTTTCGTTTTATTTTGATTAAAAAGTGTTTGAAAAGTATTTGCCATGTAAGCTGGATGCTAGAATGAATTTATTAGCCAAATGCGAGAATGCCTTTTGTTTGTATTAACTGGTTAAAAATTTTGTCATAAAAGATCTTGCAGACTGGAGGAGGCAATAGAAAACCTAAATCTTAACTGGGCTGGCTCTCGTTTACAATTTCAAAATAATATAATTATTATAAGGTTAATTTGATAATGTTGTAAAAACGGCTGGGTTTTGTTTGGGCGACCTTTGTTTTTAGCGACCATACATAAATAGACCAAATATTTTTTGGTCCGATTTTTTTAGTCTACCTCTAGGCTTAGTCGAAATTTGAAAAAACAGGCGGGTAAACCAAAGATCGACCAAACAAACGCAGCCGTTTTTACAACATTAATATTTGTACAATGACGTAAGTATGCAGAAATAATTTAAAAACCACTTAGCATTTATTATTTATATATGCGCTTACAACCTGTAACCATTGCGAGCTTATTTTTTAAAACAAATTTGACAAAAACTTAGAATTTATAAAACAACTCTAACTTGTGTAATCTTTTACGGTTTAAAATGTTATTAAATTAAATTATAAGTAGGATTTCAATTTGATTTATAAATACGGTCGTTTGGAATTTTATTTAACATCTATATTAATTGCTATAACATTATAATTACCTCCAAATGGTTTCGATATTTTTGTATAAGCACTATTAAACCTCGACACCTTCTTTCGATCTTTTTTCTATGACTGTTTACCACCTAGGCTGGTGGTCAGTCCTTTTAAAATTAATTCCCATTTGTCTCTATATTGACATAGATCTTTTTTTTATCTCGTGCATTTTCATATCGTGCCGTATTTCATGATTCTATTTAATCTTGGGTCTTCCTCTTTTCGTTTTCCTGCGAATTTTATCTTTTCAATTTTCTTTCGGACGTAGCTATCGTCCCTTCTCTCGACATGGCCATACCATTTTAGTCTTTTTGTTACGAGGTTTATGTAATCAAAAATTTTCAATCCGTTTATATAAATGTCATTGAATAAAATCGGTGGATTTGGATTGATAGCGTAGGTAGAGGGAAATGGAACGCAATATTTCGGACACTTATGGTCCATCTTCAGGGGAAAAAAAGAAAAGAAAAAAATGAGAAGATGAAGTCTCAAAAATATAAGTGTCCGAAATGTTACGAGGTTTGTCTTCTTCGATGTTGTACCCAGATTTCTCCTTATTTCTTCATTTCTTTTATGTTCTTTTTTGCTTACTTCTCCTAGCATCTCCTTTTACGCTAGGCGTTGCACTTGCCTCCTAAATATAGCCCCCATGATTTCGAGCTATAAAGGACTGTTGGCTGGTACCTTTAAGTCTTGTAGGAATTTTTTTGTCGCGCATAACGCCTGTTAAATCTCTCCATTGCCATCCGGAATTTATCCTTGCTTGGATTTCTTTATCAATTCATATCCACATTAAATCTAGAAACATAGATAATAAAATCAATATAAAGCAATGTAAGCTTCTACACAGTAAATTGAAGCTTTACAGATAAATTATAGACTTTAATGGTATACTATCATCCTTGTTATAACTGAACACAACTGTTTTTATTTTTTAAAAAGTGTTAGAAAACGTTTTTTTAAGCACAATTCATTTAGGTAGCATCTTTGACCTCAAATTTACAGATTATAATATATTTTTTTAACCTCAAATTTTCCAATTTATATCGTAGTCACTTAGTTTACTGAAATCTATTTTATATTTTATATTAATAATGAACATTAAAACGAGTTTAGGTGGGCCGTTTCTTGCGTAACTACGCGTCAAAATAAAATTCCTTCGGGTCTCCTCGAAGTAGGTCAAAATACAAATGTAGAAGGTGAAAGGGAAGAGTTGGCATTAATACCCTTTCTCGATATGTTCAATCATTGTGGTAACCTACTCTTAACCACAGATTATGATGCAGCGCAGCAAGGCTCTATCGTCTATGCTGCTAAAGATTATGAAAAAGGCGAAGAAGTGCCATTTACATATTATTTGCTAGTTATTTTTATGTACTATTTTAAAATTATTAATTTTAGCTTGTTAGGATTTATAAATTAATTAAATAGATCAAAATTTATTTTTAAAGTAATTCTTCAACTGCACAACCCTTAAGTGCTAGCGGTACCTCATTATGGATGATTTAAGGCTATGACGTGCCCATAATTTTATAGTGTTGGCGATATAATGATTCTTGAAAGTTTATTATGCGTTGGGAAAAAATAAATCGAAATTAGAGATAGGTTTGAAATAAGCTTGATTACCAAAGTTTGAGTTGTTTATTTAACTATTGGCATTTGAAATCGTTTTTACGTAATGAAGTAAGGATATATATATTTTTTATTTTAAATATTTATTTACTACATTTTAAAATTTTTTTAACCTTTTTAAATTAGATTTTGATAAATTACGGGCGTCGAACGTCTTCCGAATTTTTAATCCACAACGGTTTCGTTCCTAAAGAATTCAATCCCCACGACGCCATCAAGCTTAAATTTGGTGAGTGGTTTTAAACCCTATTTTAGCTTAAAAACTCAACGCGTCTTTAATAACACAACGGTATGCTAAAAATCTAGAAAGCTGATGTGTAGTGTTGGGTTAAGGGTTTTGTTTGTTTGGTCGATTTTTGCTTCAACTAAGAGTAATGGTCGATCCTGGTCTGTTTTTCAAATTTCGACTAAGCCTCGAGGTCAACTAAAAACAACAGACCAAAAATTTTTTGGTCAGTTTATGTTTAGTCGACTAAAACGAAAAGTCGATCAAACAAAACCCAGCCCTGTTTACAACACTAACTCTGTATCACACATATTTGCATGAGCCATTTGAACAATTTGACTGTGTAATTTTTCTTAACTTTAAATGGATGATACTTAATTTTGTTAAACGATTAAAAATTTAGATGTTTGGTATATATGTTTTTAAGGAATTTGTTTTCTTGTCTTTTAAATTTTTGCTTCGATTCGACCTGTCACCATCACCTGTTTTGATCGCCTATAAAGTTCAACTTAAGAGGAAAAAATATGAATGCCTTCTTATTATTTTATTTTTAATAAAATCTTATTTTTTACATCTTAGATTGTATAATTATATTGTATTGAACTGAGCTACTTAACATCTCATATTTAGATATGATTATTATTTTAGCTTCTTAATTGATGTTATTTCTAGGATTGAACTTGAGTGAGCAACTCAATCGTGACAAAAGAGTGATTTTGCAAAAGTTATGTACGAATGTTTCTAATGATCAAAGGCTTCACGCTTCACTTTCTCTCAACGAAACTTCTTTCATCGTTTCAATGTCTTTTAACCTAGACGAAGTGCCTGTGGACGGGTCACAATTAGCAATTTTAAGGATAATTTGCGCCTCGTCGGGTAATTTATAATTTAACATAGTAGTAATCTTTTTGTCAATTTTTGATAAGTTTAAAGTATTAGATGAGGGCTGCAAAGAGTGTTCATTTTGTATTTTGCTTCCTTATTGAATTTTATTAGACTTTTAAAAAGTTTAGCTTCTTTTATTTAAAACCCTTAATTTCTTAGATATTTATTAATCTGTGTGATCGATTATAATAAAAAAATCAAGCATTATAATTTATTGTTACTTGATCTTAAATTTTGAACTGGACCAATGTGTAATAATGATAACTCCACTAAATAAAATAACGCAAAGGTTCAAATTCTATACAACATCTAGAACAAATGTTTTAACGAACTGGTTTTTTTATTTAATTGAACATTGCTACCATTTTCTATGTAGAAGAGGTGGATGCCATTGCCAACGATGGTGATTACACGAGCGATTTGAAGCTTTTCGACAATCCCATAACTTTAGCCAACGAACGGAAAACGTGGAAATTTTTGCAAACTCGTTGTCAACTTTATTACGATAAACACAGTCAGCACCTTAACTCTTACCAAAATGTAAAATATTGGAATAAAGTTTTTATTTGAAATAGCAAAATTTTTATTATTTAAGTTAAATTTCTTGTTAAATACGTTGGTGGATGTATTTCGTGATGGTACCAATAGGCTATTATTATGTGGTATGCGAATGTTAATTGTTATTTTGCTTGACAGCAGAACGGAAGATTTAACTGCCCTTGTTTTTTTGGTTCGGAATTAATATACTTAAAAATTTGGCCCGAGCTCGAGAGTGGCCCTGCCCGGAATTAAACAAAATATTAATTACTATATGTCAAGGTTTAATATTGATTTTTCTAATAAAACTTTTTTTTAAGTAGTTGTGAAAAAATTAATTTTCTTATTAAATAAATTTCTTATTAAACTATTTTCATCTTCATGATACAAAGGAGTTGTAGGCCAAATCATTTTTTATACATAGCAAAGGCGTTAAGAAACTATTTCAGAACAAAGTTTATAATACTTTCCGTTACGAGAGGGATTTTTTTAAGTTCGTTTAAAACAAAATTGGCTAGCGATGTGAAATAATTTAAAAGAAGATTAGCTTCCACGAAATTAATCAACTTTAATCGATAAAATAAAAAATATTAAAATTCAAATTTTTTTCACGAATGAAGACCTAAGGACTAGAGTGTTAATAACTTCACATATTTTGTTTTTTAATTATCTAAAGTCCGGCACGGACCCTAATTTTAAAGGTCTCAATCTAGCCTGGAATCCCCGGGCCCCCTGTGCAGGTCTATACTGCGCTTAGGCCAACCAACATTGTATATTTTTGATTAATTAAAATAATCCCTATTTTGCAATAAAAATTTATTTTAAAATTGTTGAAATATTTAATTAGATAGACCAGGAGGGCAAGAATATAAATGCTGAAAATGTGCGGAATCTGATGAAAAAGGAGACTGAAGTTTTAAAACATTTATTGGACTTTTGTACGAAAATGTTGCGTTCTTTGGATGAAAAAATGAACGGACATTGATGGTTTAGTGTTGTGTGCAATTACTTGCTTGCATTTAATTTTTTTATATTTTTTCTTAATTTCTTTTTAGAAATTGTCGGTTTATGAATTGCCTGGATTGTTTGTTTATATTGAAATTATAAATTATTTACCGTTTTTTTATTAATATAGTATTAAAATTTTTGATAATAAAATATATTTTTTAATATGGTGTTATTAGTAAATTTGTATGTGATGTAATATTATAAAATAGTTTACCTCAAAGAAAAAATAGCTATAAAATTCCTCTGGTTATCAGTAATATTATTTTGATCGTCGCCTTTTCATAAAGACATATAGAGTGTAAAGTAAATTTTCAGAAAAGATAAAATTATATAATTTTTTAGGCTTCAGTTTTTTATGTGCATAAGATTATAACCTTTTCAATTTATGTTTTATTTTAACAAAGATTCCTATTAAGTTTTATTGCTAAGAATCTTTAATTCATTTATTATGTGCTCGGGTGTCTGTAATTAGTTTTAAGTTGCTATTTTTATAAATAGAAGCATTCGAGGGTGTAACCCGGGAAAAGAGGGGACCCTCCACTCCCCTATTAATAAATAATTAAGCTTTGAAAGAATGATTTTTGTTTCTTATTACTGAGTTTCACGTTAATTCAATATCAAATTTATTATTTGAAAATTTTACCGATTAATTTACAAGTTATTAACGTTTGAAAAACGCCAAAATCGCAGTTTTTAGCTATTTTGATAGCAGATATTTTAAAAACTTGAAGCGGGGAAATTCAAAATATATTCGTGTTCACCGCGAAAAACTCTACCAAAATTTGCAAACATTTGCCGATTGATTTTTCTTGTTGAACCGTGAAATTATTGAAAGTCGTTATACTCGTACATTTTATTAATGCGTTTATATCTGACGGCTATGGCTTGCTTGTTTTGTTCTATATTTAATACAGTTTATGAATAAAATTTCGAAAATTACACAATTATGAAAATAGATTTTAATTACAGTTTTCCAAATAACTCGACAGTAGGTGAAAGTAAAAGAAGTGTAAAAATATATGTTAAACAAATTAAATTTAAACAGCGTTGTTATGGAGCGCCGTTGTTTAATTGTCCACCTGTAGCTTAAAAGGATCGCCTTTCCTGCTCCTTTATAAAATGTGGTAATTGGTAATATTTAAATTAATATATCCCAATTAAAATTTCGCTAACTACCCAAACAATTATTCTTGTTCAAAGATCAATTTTAACCTCCAGTAAAATTTAAAGTACGGCTCCTTGACGTAAGAATTGGGCATTTTTGACAATTTCTAAATTCTGCTTTCTAAAAAGATATTAACCTTTTGATATATAATTTCCAGGGATTTATTTAGCCAGTTTCGCAATTATCCGATATATAGCAACAACCTAGATAAGTTGCCCCAATAATTTATGTATAAAAGTAGTCAGTTGGGCACAACAACAATAATATAATATTGGGCTCGGGCGAGGTCAATAAGCCAACTAGCGGTCACTAACTAGTCTATTTGCGAAAGCAAAATAAAAGTCTTTTTCAAAAGCATAAGTCCACAGCCATTAAAAACCCGTATAAGTTTCTACGGTATTTATTTAAAAATTATAAGTTGGACAGGACGGACCAAAAGCCAGCCTATAAATTACATAGCAATTAATATTTGTATCTCTCCTAACGTTGATATTTAATTTATATTTAGTTGCGAATTCTATTTAAGCATAAATAATATTTATTTGAGACTTTTAGTGACATAATTTAAAAAAGGGCGATGGCTTAATTGTTCCTCCTGGCGTGACCAGTTACTTTTAGCCTGCCTATTAGTGTTGTAAGAACGGCTTGGTTTTGTTTAGTCGACTAAACCTACTAAACTTGGTCTGTATTTCTTAATCGAGCTCTGGGCTTGGTCAAAATTTGAAAAACATACCAAAGTTGACCAGTTGAACTAAAGGTCGACCAAACAAACCCCAGATCTTTTTGCAACACTACTGCCTAGAGCGAGTGTCTTTTGGATTTAAGTGAACAACACCTGAAAATGAGATAGGAGAAATCCCTTCCTCTTCAGGCTACTGCACCTTTGCTTCTTTTATAAAATTGTCGGTAGAAAAAAATTTGTGGGAAGTAGTAATTAGGATTTATTACAAATAATAATTTTTTTTTTCATTTTTTAAAAATTAAACTTATATTATTAAACAACGATTAATTTTAAAATTAAGTTTAATGGAGACTGACTTGGGCATCGTTAAGCTAAAATTATGTAAATCAGTTTTTAGATTATAAATTTATAATAAGTAAGTTTGATTTAATGAACTAGATTCCTTTAAGAAGTTTATTGAATAATAATTTATGTTGAAGGCATGTGATTTTTAAGTTACGCACTTTGAGAATTAATAATGGCAAGGCATTGAATGAAAATCGATTTTATTAATTATGCGCATTACTTAAAGAGTTAATTAAGTCTATATCTTATAATCTAGGTTCCGCCTTTAATAAAATAAGGTTACATTTTAATTAAGTTTCAATTACAAGCACCCCGCATTTTATTAATAAATTATAAGCTTTTGTACCCCAATTGATTATAATAATAAATTGCTTTCAAATATCATTTAAATATTTACCGTCTGTAGGTCAGCAATTTTATCTTTGTCCCGAAAATTTTAAAAAATTTCTCTCAAATTATAGTGCATATTATTTGCCATTTTTAAAAACTTTTTTTTTTAATTTGGAGATGTCGCTTTTTTGAAAGGTTAATTACTATCACGCTCTGTTTGTCGTTACCTTGCCATCCTGAATTGTCGCACCATTTTGAAATAAAAAGATACCTTTACAAAAGAAAGACATTATTTTTAAATTGTGGTTCGTCGCCAGTGTCATAAACATCTTGTATCGTACACGAAATTCGCAAGAAATATACGATGTTTTTGACAGTGTATATTGATCTCCATGGTTCATAAATATATCAAAAATAACAATGCTAATTCGGATTCAAAGGAGGTAATAATATTTTTACATTTTTTTTTGCTTTTGCTATTTTATTAATTTTATCAGCATACAATTTATATTAATGGAGTCCAACTTTTTAACAAAGTGATTAATACACTTTATCATTAACTTCTAGTTCGCATTTAAGCAGTTCTTTTTAACAACAAAGTAAAAAAATAATTCATCTTTGGTGTCCTATCACATATTACTTACAATTGTTCATTGAATAAAATTATTCACTAGCCTGTAGTTTGTTTCAATGTTAATAAATATTAATGTTTTTATAACTCCGGATAATATATTTAGCCAAGTCATGAAGGGTCAAAAACATTCCTACCCAAGGGATGCGTCCAATAAATAAATCGTACAACCATGAGTTGAATTGGATTTAATGGGGGACAATATTGATTTAGAGAGGGGCAAAATTATAGTTTTTAGTACTTTTGGTTATAATTATATTAAAATTTAAAGAATTTTTGGATTTAGAGGGGGCAGCCGTCCCTTCCTGCCACCCCTTGGCTACTCCCATGCATCCAACTAATACTGTTGCTGTTTATTTTGCCAAATTGTAATATTTTTTAAGCCTAATAATGGTCAAATTTTTTAAGATTAAAATGAACCAAATCACCCCAATGTTTTTTTGCCAATTCGGTAAATTTTATAAAAAAAACAATTCCCTTGTTTTTTTACTAACCATCACACTGCCTTACATGGCCTCATTATGAGGCTTATCATTTTCAAGGGGTGGACCACTTCAATGTAACCTATTTGACTTTTATCACAAATCTCCTAATTACTAGGCTAGATTGGTCATTGTGTCGCGTTTGGTTCAGAGATAAGATAAGCCCCCCCCCACTCAATCATATTTAAAAGGATCGACGTTTCTGTTTCTACTATTGCAAGTATATAGCAAATAATGGCGGGTTTTCTCTATCAGGAAATAAGGAAATAAAAGTTAAAATTTTGCAAAAGCTAAATGGTAAAGGAAACAGTTCACTTGCGTCGAGGTAATCGGTTATTGTTCCCCCCCCCCTTTGACACAATGAACAAAATTCACATAGGCATATGAGATATGAATACGATGATAACGGAATGTATACAATACGTACCCAGGCATCCGTAGGGATCCTAAAGCAAAAAAATCTCATCCCATTGTGTATGAATGCGTTGAAAGGATGCAAATGCAAAGTTAGTTTTGCCGACCGCGACACCATTAAATGTCACACAAACACACACTAGCTAGGGATGGCATTCAAGGCATTCCTCACCACATCACTGAGGGGATGAGATAATGGACTTTAAAATTAAATAAAGCGCTTAGCTCTTTCATTTTTACCATACTCGGCTTACCAAAGCGACGATATTTAAAGCGCATTGTTTTCAAAAGTGCTTATTTATTTACCGAATGAGAATTTTTTCTTAACCAAAAATTGCTATCGGATTCTTCTGTAAATTAGGATGAGTCAAAGTTATATTAGAAAGCTTGGTGTTATTCATAAGGGTCCGAAAATTGTACTATCGATGTCTCAAGTAAAATATAATACAATCAAATTTTTTTTGTTAAAGTCTAGCCATGGTAGTAGCCAAGAGAGGCTAATTTCCGATTTGTTTATTGATTTTAATTTCACATTTTTACACTCTAAATTATTCCAGAACCGACCCTCTCCCCTTGTGTAAATCATGGCTACGTCTATAACTAAAGTCTTCAATTTTATATAATCAATATTTTTTTATTGAATATGTCTTATCTTAATATTCAGTGTGATTTGATGACCCTAGTTTGGCTGTAATTTATCTAATTCTATATATGGTAATTCAAGCAATTTTGGACGTTTGATCTTAAAATGTTAAAAAAAATCCATTTGGAATATGTCTACGTCACTTTATAGAAAATTAAATTTTAAATGTCGAGATGTATTAACGTATAAGCAGAGACTAGGGTAGCCAGTAGCGGGGAAGGATAGGAAGGTCGGCTACTTTTTTAATTCTGTTTTTAATTTCTATATTTATAACGAAAAAACGGTTAACATTTTTTAATATGTATCTTTGATTGTCCAAAATTAAAACTAAACTTTTCGACCTTTATCCCGACGACCTTAAAATGTGACCATCGTATTAATTGAGGTACGAACGACCTTGAGCATGCTTACATAAATGTCAGATCAATTAATTAAATTCCTTTTTGGGAAAAAGTAAGCAATGGGAAGACATGGAGAGACAGCTACTCCACTCTTAATCAAACAAAATGTATGAATATAAACTATTGTCAATTTTAAGATAAAAAAGTATTATATTACCTATCCCTTAATCAATATCATTTTCCCCTCTTATCCAAATCATAGCTCCGTGCGACACCATATTAAAAAACTAAATTAATGTAATATATAAGATTTGTAATTTAAAAGTAATTAATTAATTAAAATATAATTAAAATTTGAAATCCGCTCTTTGTGAAAACGCTGAGATATTTACTAGTATATTAGAAACATTTGATGTTATAATAATAATAACAGAGCTTCTTACACGTTGTTTATTCATATTTCGATTTTGCCGATATCTTTTATAATGCTGAAATGCTTGTAAAATATATTTTTAGTTTTAGAATCATTAAGAATCAGACATCACAAGATCTACCTTAAAAAATACATTTAATATAATATAATATATAATAGCGAAATTAAAAACCATACTGAATTTTGCTAAATTTCCCGATTTTTGAAAATGTTTTGTTATAACATATTCATGCACTGGAAGTTTCTATATGTATATTTCGTTGATAGCTTGTGGTTTGCATGTAGCTATCTATCCCTTTGGTGTCCTTCAATTATATGAAATGATGTTAAAACACGATAATTACATAATTTTTGGCGTTTGCCCTTCAAGTCTTTTTTATTCCAGATATATGACAATATTATAAGAAAAATACATAAAACATATAAAAAAAATGCGTCAAATAGATTTTTTTAATATTTATATTAAAATCATCGAAATGTCCATTCAAAAATGGCCATGAAACCGCAAGCAATCTGAAATTCTAACTGGCAGAATGTCAAGTTTTTGTTTTAATAGACAACAGTATGGATTGTTTTGACGGTGGAGAACATCATCCTAATTTCTAAATCGGCGAAAGCTTGTTTACCAATGGCCTAACACAAAGCGACCAAAAAGATAAAAGGTCTTTATAATTTTAAATCAAGGTAGCAATAAATAGCGAATTAGTATTGTTGTTAGAGGGTGCCAATAGGTCAAACCAAGTAAAGTTCAGCTTATGCAGACCACAACTCCAATAAATTAAAGAGGGCCTGTCAAAGCTGACTCTTTTCAAAGAGGGGTCGCATGGGCGTAGCCAGGTTTTGGATTGGGGGGGGGGGCAAAACGTTTAAAAGTTTAATTAGGGGGGGGGGGGACAAAACGTAAATTTTTTAATTTTATAAGGGTTTTAAATTCGCCATTTAGGGGGGCTCCCCCCTTCGGCTACGCCCATGAGGGGTCGGATGTAATGCATTGGTCTCATTATGTATAACATATTTGAATTTGGTTTTATACAGTGTACGGAATGTATGGCTAATGGCTTACTCATCTACATGTGAATTGTATTTGAGACAAGTGAATGACTCGAAAAATTTCACTTCTAGTCTAAAATGGATTATGAATTGTTTCACAAAATTCTCACACAAAGCCCACGTTTTTTTCACATATTTTCTATTTTGCCATTTATTCAAACAATATTCCACTACAAACTTACATTTTCTATAATTCCGCCATGCCTTCAGAAAATTTAATGAAATCTAAACATTACTAGATCATCATAGGTTCATTGTAAAAACAATCTCGTATTTGTGGCACGTTAAATGGCCTCTTCACCTAAACCAATTTTTTTTATTTTGTATACATTCAAGCCACTTGCACAACGCATTCAAAGTTTTTGCAGTAAATTTTCGAAACGTATTTTGGGCTCAATTTGGATCTGGCTAGGGCTACAGAAATTTGACCGATAATAATAAGATTAAGATCCGTCGTCAATCGCTGACCTTTCGCCTGTTTGCATCCATTATAATGACAAAAAGGATTTAACTGTTTAAGGCCCACTAAATTAGAATTTTTTTTATTAACTATGATAAATTACTTGAAATATCCTTATCCTTCACCCTAAATCATTTTTTTCTCCCTGACCTCCACGATTTAAACCTGGGTAGGCACATGACAGGCTATATTTTTTAGAGGCAAGGCCCCTTCCAATTAACTTGCTAATTATTCAATTTATATACAAATACAAATATGTTTTGTGACTTAAAAAAACATGTAAATAAATTCCCTTAGGCTTTTTATCGAGCATACTTTCGTTCGGATGACATCGCCAACAATGTCAATGGGTGGGCGAAAGCGGGTAGGGGGAGTGGGGTTTGATACGCCAAATGAATGATGATTATCATCAATGATAAATTGCGCATATGCTGCACTTAAGGGCCACCGTCCAACCTTGTACATTAAAAAAAGATATGGCAGGAAGGACGTAAGGGTTGGAAGATTATGAAAGTGTCAAAGCTAAATATATCATTTGTCGCTTTATTTTATTATACGAGCACTAATATGTGTAAATATAAATTTTGATGTATTTCCCCCCCCTGTCCCCTAATATGCAATCGACCTCAAGTGCAAGGGCTTTGCCTCAAAAAAAAACTAATTGAATATAAATTGCAAAATTACATATTCTCGCAGCCAAAAATCATTGAAGACCTTAACAACACTGCAATTTTGATAGCTACATAAGTTCGTGTTTACCCAAACTTCTAACAGATAATTCTGAAGAATCTGTTTGTTTTATCAGCGACAACCATAATACTATACATAAAAACAAATAAACGTCTCTATTACATTTTACCACACTGACGAAGCACTTTATTATTACAGACGATGTTTAATTAGAAATTTACTGGGGAAAATAAATTAGTAAACAACACTCTGACTCCTCACTTCCATAACCATATCTATAAAAAAACAAATTAAAAGTTAAAGAAGCATGGTTGGCGCCAGTGAGATGCCATAAGGTTCTTTATTCTCAGCTCTCATATGTTTTAAACATTCCTCTTCATTCCTTCCTTACTTACTCTCGTCCCTATCGTTCCTTTTAGCACAGCAGAATTTCAAAAAACTTTGCTAAGCTTTGCAGCATTTTTGCTTATTAATTTAGCAACCTAAGCATCCTATCCTCCCCCCCCCGTACAAAAATTCCAATTTCTCGATACTAAAATAAGCCGCAACAAGCACATCAAGGATAAATCTAGCATCGTAGAGTAATTTTGAGGCCTATCTTTTATACTCATAGTAGTTTTCGCTGAAGCCACGAAAATTGTGCGCTATGATGAAACTATTCTTTTTGAAATATCTCAATTCCAAAGGAGGTGCAAGCATTATGGAAGAAGATGAGGAAGATAATATGGGAAACGAGGCCAGGCCTCATCAGCACAATTGCTTGTCGACACCGATTACAAATTACAGGGATTCTTTTAATCGTATGAAAAAAATGAACTCATTGCTTAATTCATCCATTAATTCCCCTAAGCTCTTCGTAAGAAAAATGCCTTTTATTATTTTTTTTTACAAACAATTTGATTTTTTTATATATTTATGCTTGTACGGTCTAATTTTTTAATATTAATTAAATCAAGTTTTCTTAAAATATATCAAAATTTTATGTTTCAAAGTCAAACATCGCGCAATGTATTGAGAATATTGCTCGAATGAAGGGATTCTTTCGAAAGAAAGAGAATAAAATGCAACGACCTTAGGGTATGTTGCTTATAACAAATCGCCCTTCTTATAATGTCATTTTAAAGCATAAAGATTCCATTTTATAATCCCTGCAGCGGTAATTCTATTAAAATGACAACATTGATTTAAATGACAATGACTTAATTATTCCTTATCTACGATTTAAGTGAAGTGAGGCATCATAAAGGTGTTATAACACAGTCTACCTTTAATCAAATTAAAAAAATTATAATTAATCGCAAGGCAAGCAATTAATTATAATAATAAAAGGTAGCGGAATTAAATAGTCATAAAGTATCATTTGACGACAATAAATGAAATACATAGAAGCTTAGTTGAGAAGTTTTGCAATTTTAATATCTGTTTTAAATTAGGTTTTAAATTTGAAATACATTTTTATTCCTCCATATTATTTAAAGCCGCCCCTACCCAATTCTCAAGTTTAATACACATTGCAGCAATGTTTCTAAGGTGTGGCCAAGAAGCAAGCATGTGTAGCTTCCTCGCCTTCTAAATTTCAACCAGACTCTTATTAAATTAGGAAATTTAATAATTAAAATTAAAATCATGTTTGGGATATAAAGTTATAAAAAAGAATTTACCAATTGCTGGGCGATTGAACATCTTATCATATTAATTATCTAAGATCGTTAACATAGTTGATATGGGCGTAGCCAGGTTTTTGATAGGGGGGGGGGCAAAACGTTTAAAAGTTCAATTAGAGGGGGGCAAAACATAAATTTTTTTGATTTTTCAAAGTTTTTGCATTGTAAATTTTTTTTCTCGTAAATTAAGGGGGGGGGCATGGCTACCCCCATGATAGTTAATAACGCCTTTCATCACCCTGCAATTATCGATTTGAGGGAAAACAAATGTGGCCAGCCACAATCAGCAAACAGCATTGCTGTTGTAAATTATCATTCAAAGTGATAACATCATCATGATGCTGACTGGTTGGAATGAAATGTTTGAACGCTTAAAAGCTATTAAGATCGAGTGAATATTATGATTTATTAGCAATGTTGATGTTTATAAAAATCTTTTAAGCATTAAATATACATCAACCCAATTCTTAAGAGTTAATAATGATTTAAGATGAGGAAAATGATTATTTTTTATTTCAAACATTATAGCTATTTTTATTATAACGGCAAGGCTGCCTTAGAAACTTGCAGTAAATTTTTTACCCCCAACCAGACCTAAAAACGAGTTTTTTTATTTCTAACCGAACTCGACCCGATAATTGTATACAAAATTTCAACCCGATCTCGACTCGATTATTATTATTAAGATCGCAACCCCACTCTACTCGAATATACATTTTATCCCACACCCCCCTTCCCACCTGAAATAAGAAACCATTGAATTTTATATCAAGAAATATATATAATTAAATGCAACAACAAAATAAGTTAGTTAGCTGCCATTCAAACTATTTTTATCGAAAAATGTAAAATTATATGGCAGAATTTTGCAAAGTCAATTAGTATCAACCCGATTAGATGATTTAGTTCCAATTCTGAACCCCAAATTTATATGTATGTTTTAAATGTTATAAAGGGATTAGGGTACTTTTCTTTGCGGTAGAATGTTTTTGTCTTAGCGTCGGGTTTCAATTCACCCGTGCTGCTGCCTCTAATAGTTTTTTTAATTAAAGCTAGGGATTTAGCTTTAAGAATTGAGGAGCATAAAAATCCGCCCCTGATTTATTATTAAGTTTGGTATTTTATAATGCTGTGCTGAGATATTCTTTTTATATGCATGGGCGTAGCCAAGGGGGGGGGGGCAAGGAGGGGCGGCTGCCCCCTCTAAATCCAAACATATTGTTGAAATTTTTTTAAATAAGGGCTAAAATATCAAAAATATTCATTTTGCCCCTCCCTAAATCATTATTGCCCCCCTTTTCCAATGCTGGCTATGCCCATGTTTATGTGACTAGGAAAATAATTATAAGGATCATAGTAAAGTTCAAATTAGAAAAGTTAATACTTTTATATTATTTATGTCTCACTTAATATGCTACTCTACACCTAAATCAAGATAAGGATGCATAGAAATAATCTTGATTATATAGTATAATTAAATTTTTTGATACTACAGTCGAAACTTCTTAATCGCAATTCGGATTATCGCAAAAATCTTTTAATCGCGAAGTTAACCGCCATTTTGTCTTTTTTAAACGATAATATTAACAAAAACATCGTTTATTGACAAATCGCTTAATAGGACAATATCGGATATTCACAAACATTTTCGAGTCCTTAAATCAACCAGATAATTATATAAAATATCGTTTTATTGCGAAGCGTAAGAAATGAATATTTAATATAATGTACATCTACTTTTATTTCCATCGTTGAATCGCAAAATATCGGTTAATAGCGAATTTTTTTCAGGCCCAAGGCTTTGCAATTAAACGGTTTTGACTGTATCTCATTAAAAAACATCATAAATATGATTTTTTTACCATTTTATATTTAAAGCTTAAACTTTGTACTCTACTCGTTATATTAAATGATTTTTTGCGTATTATTTTTAAAGTTCAAATATGAAATATTAATTGATTCTGCCTATACTGTAATTACTAAAATTTTTATTGATTGTCGAATTTAAAGGCAATTTACAAGCAAATCGGATATTTGTTAATTAAATATTTAATTATTTTAATTAAACATTGAATGCAGCCCTTTTTACCACTTTAAGCATGCATTTTACCTTGAGTTGCACAAACTTGGGTTTTCTCCATTGATGAGTTTGTAACTTCATAATCTACTCTTTGTTGTTGCATTCCATCTTTTTACCTAATCTATGTCAAGGCCTCCGCCCCCCCCCCCCGTTACCCAATTTTATTTAATCCCAGACAGACACTAGACAGGGACACAAGCATAATAAGGTTTATATTTTTAAGAATCCTCCAAGATTGTATTTAATTTTCTTCTAATTCATGGGCGTAGCCAAGTTTTGGATTGGAAGGGGGGGGGGGCAAAATGTTTAAAAGTTTAATGGGGGGGGGGCAAAACATAAATTTTTTATTTTTTTAAAGTTTTTGCATTAAAATTTTTTTTTCGTAATTTGGGGGGGGCACCCCCTTGCTCCCCCTGGCTACGCCCATGTTCTAATTGTTTACAATTTGTATTATTTTTTCTATTGATTCGTAACAAACAAATTTTATAAAAGTCAATCTTCATATCAAAATTTAGAATAACAATTAATATGCGTATTGGCTCGTTCAAAAAATGAGTATTTAAATATTTAATTCATTATTGTATTGCTAATTACAAAGAGATATTTGCCAACAAAGTAAATATACTAATTTATTTGCAGAGTTGTCTTTTTTGGCTAAAAAGGATTAAAAGTTTAAATTTCACGAATGTGTCATGTGCGACAAATAGAGCATTATTGCCAAAAGAAACATTAAGTAAATCACATACACTTTCGAATCAAAAATATTTGACAAAATGTTTAAGGTATGATTCTTTTATTAGGACATTTTTATGATATCGCTTTCTTACATTTTTTACCCATCCCATTATGACTCAAACGGTGCCCTATCAACTCGCAGAAAACCATCTCGCCGAATTTAATGTCCCCTAATTTAAAAATGTCCCCTATTCAACCAATCACAAATGTCACAGGGTGATTCGGCGAGATGGTGTTCGGCAAGTTGACTGGCCACCGACTTTAACGAGACATTAAGGTGCAATGTAACGCATGGTTTAATAATTTTTTAAAAAGAGATGAGCTAACCTATTAAATAAATTTGCGTGTATGCCACAATAAAAGTCAAGGTTCAAATTTTTTCTTTTTCACTCTCCACTCTTCAGGGTCATGCTCATTACGTTACGAGTTGGCGCAGCACTTACTTAATCTTCTAAACTAGATGTACTCTTTCTTCTTGACATTATGCTTTTAAGTATAAATTTTATTTTTACTCTAGAGTCTAACTTGAGTAGACTCGATAGAAAGATTCGCAAGAATGTTTTTTAGAATTTTAAGATGTTTAAATACGTATATTAACCGTATTTAAAACAGGTTGCCCTTGACCATAGTTAAGCTTGGTTCCTGCGTTTAATAGAAAAATTTATCAAATAATTAAAAATATAAAACAAACAAAAATTTCTTAAGGATTTCGACTTGCGTTTCTTTTTTCATTACATAAGCATTTCTATTTTAAAGTTGTCGAACTCCATGTTTCGTTTTCAACAGTTTAATTTAAATGATTATTATACTTAAAAAAGTTGTTGCTTCCAATTTAATAGTGTTTGTGAAATTATTCTATTACAAAGTGATGCTTTTTTGTCCTTAATTAAAATGACACCTTAAACTACACATAAAATTCTAAGTCTGTCTTGGCCAGGTGATATAAAACACCATTGCACTCTGTAGATCATTAATCCTTAACAACAAAACTCCCTTAAGTATGTTTATTGAGTGATTAATAATAAATTCATTGTTCTCAGTGTTATTATAAAACTAAAAAAATGATGCATTTTATTTATACTATTTGATCAAATTAGCTTTTTATACTTTGTCTTAAAGGATTAAAAAATTTGTCGTCTACATATGACATCTTTCGGTTTGCGTTAATTACATTTCCCCGACGCAAAGAAGGTTATAGCACAACAGGGTAGGCGCACCTCTGTTTACATAACGTACCTTATTTTTCGCATGGGTGTGAAAGAGAGGAGAGCTCACAATCATACCCCGTTTATAATGACAATATCTTACCCAAAACGACTAAAACCATTTTTTTTAACTAATTTAACCCTGTTTATAAATTTATTTTAACCTTAGAAATTTGCCCGTTTTTACGATAAAATTACTCATACGGAGGTGTTTTATCGAAATGCGACAAGTTTATTAATCATTTCTATTATTACTTACCTCTACCTATTAACATATTAATATATTAGTCCCCTTCTCCCTCTTTTTCTCTATTCGATCTTTGCTTATTTTACCTAGAAAGACTTTTTTAATTTTCCTTTCTTCCCCTTTAACCGATTTACATAGAAATAGTGCTCGTGTTAGTAAATTTAGGTTGCGGAGGCCAGAACTGGCACGCATACCTACATATAAATTCAAGGCACATACTTACCTTTATGATCGCTGTCTAACATAGATATACTATTCTCCGTGATCGGAACTTTTTTTTCATATTGAACCCGACTACCATGAAATTAAATTATTTAATTCCAATTGGATCGCCAAATTTTGAACGTCATGAATAAAAAATTATTTAAATTCTACGTTTCCCTGCACGAGTATATAGTAAGGACGATGCCATTTTAATATAAATTTTATTTTTGACAAAATATATTCTGAAACGTGAGATATATATTTATGGGGTACTTCTGCGATGATACTATCTATTGTTTAATTAGATTATCTTTAACATTAGCGTTTAAAGTTGTTAATGAATATTTAATTGAATTTCTTAATTTGTGGGAGCGGTGGTGGGTCGATTGAGATTATTTGATTTTGATTATAGTATTTTTTGAAAAATTAAATAATATATTTTCATTAAACTCAACAATATTTCGCTGGTTATATTAAATAAACCGCTTTATAACCTATGGGAGTGTTTTATAATTTTTAATAACCCAAATTATGTAGGCCCTTCCTTAGGCCTCTTAATTTTGCAAAAACAGCGAAAATTATATTTGAAATACCTAATTCATATTTCTTACAATTATTAATTTTTTTTTAATTTGTTAGTTTTTAAAAATCGAAATTTTAAGTCCTTTGATTTCTAAACGCATCCTTTACACATAGTTAAAATATTTCTAATTCTCTCATATTCTCTAAAGGTAAACAGTTGTTTTAAATGGATGGTCAATATCAATCTTTTTTTAGCGAGATTGAATTTGGTAGCGGTTTCTCTTTGATATGGCATAAACAACTTATGAGTAATATTTAAGAATTCTTATTATAACTTACTAACCTAGCCAGTTTAAACATTTAGCGAAAAATTGTTATACTCGCTTACATTGATCAATGATCATAAAGAATGACATGGGCGTAGCCAGGGGGTGGCAGAGAGGGGCGGCTGCCCCCCTTTAAATCCAAATTCAAACTTTAATATATAAGTATGGCTAAAATTACTAAAAATTATCATTTAGCCCCTCCATAAATCATTTTGCCCCCCCCTCTCCTCTAAATCCAAGTCAACAACTCAGTTGCTAAATTTTATAGGAAACTTTCAATCTCAATTTAAACAACCTCTAAAATGTTAATTACCTTAAATATGATATACAGAATTTTAAATAAAATTTAGTTACTACAGTCTTGATTATTTTTTTAAATTCTTATAAATTCGAAAGATCTTTAGTGTTTTTTGCATCAGCTGATATTTTAATAATGATGATTTTGCGTAGAATACCAGCCGTTTCTGGGACGAAGAAAAGGAAGATGATGCCATATATTCCGTATACCTTAAGAAGGTCAGGTACCACCCAGGCTGCGTAAGTCCCTCAGGGCAATCTACAGCATCCACCATCTCGCCTCACGATCATAAACCAGGGCCATTTAACGGCGAGATTTCATGCAACGATGACGTATCCCATTTGCAATGGGAAACGGTTAAAGTCAAACAAATTAAGGTAAACTTATAAAGTGCTGTAATTATATTTTATCAAAATTACGTAAAAATATTTATTGTACGGGTAGCTGAAAGGGAAAAAATTGAGATAGTAAAATAGCTTATTTAAACGAAAAATGTTTAGAATTAAAGATTGGTGTTAATAAGTTGGCACATCTGTAGATTCAAATAAGATTTAGTGTTAAATTTTTCTCCCCAAAAACACAAGTAGGACGTTTTTTTCTTTTTTGGCACATTCTTAAATAGCCCGTCCCTCCCTCCCCAAACGTCGAAAAGTCATAATTATTAAATGATAAATGTCCAGGGCTGGGAATCTATAATAAATTTTTTAATTTATACTATTTTGATTTACTTTTCCTGCTATTTGATATTTATATGGGGAGGCTTGAAGGACCGAGTTATATTATTAATATTTTTTAAAATCTGGTAGGCTGGTACGCTTGAGAGGCTGATAGAAAATTTGACGTGTCAAAATGGCGATTTGGAGCAAAACTTTGCAACCATATTCCTAGCCACATTTCGATCATTTACGACCCCTCGTCAACTTCTGTCGTCTTTAAGAAAAAGGTGCGCTCCACGATTTTATGTTTTACTCTATAAAAATTTTCTAATTTAAGGTACATCAAAATCCTCGAAAACCAAGAACGACTCTACTCCGAAGAAACCAAATTTAACCATTTGAGGTAATTGAGTTTATAATCATATATTTTTTTAGATCTTCCCCTCTTAACATGATATTAAAAAATTGGCAAATTTTATTAAAATTCTGCAATGTTTTTCGCTGTTAATTAGTTTTAACTAAATTTTATCAGCTTTGACACACAAGCATTATTAACAATTAGAAAAATTAGGAATCCCATAATAATCGCGAACTAGACAGGAAAACGGCATAGCAATTTGTAAAAATGATTGACTTGCTATATCTGAATTTTTTTGCTTCAAATATTTAAACACTTGTGATTTATATGTTTATTACATTCATCTTCACAAAAGATGTCTTTTATAAATAATAACATTTTTTTAAATAAACAACAAATTTATATTTAAAATCAATAAATGGTGTTAACGAGCTATTTGTTATTAATGTAGTAAAAACGGCAAGGTGTCAGCCTTTGGCTTAACTAAGACTACCTGTCAACTCTGGTCTATTTATCAAATTTCGACTAAGTTTAGAGGGCGACTAAGAAAAACAAACCCAAAAAACTTTGGTCTGTGTGGCATATGTGGCATATGCCGATCTTTAATAAATGCTAAACCATATCTGATTTTATTAAAATACACACGCACTGCAAAAACTACTATATGTTACACACACGCAACATTAATCAAGATCCGCATATGAAAGTTTTTATTAAATGAATGTCAACTATATGTAAATCATGATGATTATTAATTTGGATATTGGATAATCATACATATCGATCAATATACCTCGCTTACCAAGATATTAATTGCTATGCAATTTATGGGCTCGTTTTTTGTTGTCCGTCCGTTGTCCGTCCGTTACCCTCCCTATCTATTTGCATTGGGTATATTAGGTTATCGCTTTTTTAAATTAATGCATGAGAAAGAGGTGCCCCACCCCTCATCTCTATCTCCCTCGCTGTGTTATTTTTTAAATTAATGCATAAGAGGTGCCCCACCCCTCATCTCTATCTCCCTCGGTGTGTTATATATAAGATTTGTTAAATTATCTATTATATAATAAACATAAATAAAAGTTGTTTACTTTTAATGCTATGCAATTTACTAGTTATATAATAAACAAAAATAAAAGTTGTTTACTTTTTAATTGCTATGCAATTTAACTAGTTTTGGGGCTAGAATCCCGGAGTTTTTTTGACTCTTATGATCGTTCTTGTTACTATCATTGATAATAAGACTTTTTGGCCGTCCGCTGGCTGCTGACCAATGAAAAAAATGACCATTGGCCAAAATGTGAATCCGAGTTTATTTTTTTCGTTTTTTTTGACTATTATGATTGTTCCTGTTTCTACCATTGCTATTATGACTTTTTGGCCGTCCGCTGGCTGCTGACCAATGTTATATAATAAACATAAATTAAACTTGTTTACTTTTAATTGCTATGCAATTTAACTAGTTTTTGGGTTAGAATCCCGGAGTTTTTTTGACTCTTATGATTGTTCTTGTTACTATCATTGATAATAAGACTTTTTGGCCGTCCGTTGGCTGCTGACCAATGAAAAAATGACCATTGGCCAAAATGTGAATCCGAGTTTATTTTTTCGTTTTTTTGACTATTATGATTGTTCCTGTTACTACCATTGCTATTATGACTTTTTGGCCGTCCGCTGGCTCCTGACCGATGGAAAAAATGACCATTGGCCAAAATGTGAATCGAAAACTTTTTTTTCGTTTTTTTTTTACTATTATGATTGTTCCTGTTCCTACCATTGCTATTATGACTTCTTGGCCGTCCGCTGGCTCCTGACCAATGGAATAAAATGACCATTGGCCAAAATGTGATTCGAAAACTTTTTTTTCGTTTTTTTTTTTGACTATTATGAATTTATATCCACTTTTACCGTGTCCTGGCTGCTGACCAATGGAAAAAAATGACCATTGGCCAAAATGTGATTCGAAAATTTTTTTTTCGTTTTTTTTTTACTCTTATGAATTTGTATCCACTTTTACCGTGTCCTGGCTGCTGACCAATGGAAAAAAATGACCATTGGCCAAAGTGAGCATCAAAATTTTTTTTCCGTTTTTTTGGCTATCATTGACTTATAGAGTATCTGATGGTACTGACCAATGGAGAAAAAGTGACCATTGGCCAAATTTTTGATTTTTTTAATTAAAAATTGTTCAAATTCAACAAAAAATTTTTCCCAACAATCAAATTCTTAACATTGTGTTGTTTTATAATATAATGTTTGTTAGACCCATAATCAATAAAGGCCATAAAAACTAATGTAATACGCAAACGCAACTAGATGCAAACACTAAATCTAACCCTAACCCTTGCCTATATTACATTTTGCCTATAATGGAAAATTTGTATAAATAATTAATTAATCATTAGGCATTTAATACCCCCCTATAGGCATTCTCGCCCCTTCCCACCTTTCTCGCCCATAAATTGCATAGCAAATATGATACATTTATACGAAGTACAGATGAGTCGTCCCCCCTTCCCTTCCCCTCTTCCCTTCCCTTCTCCCCCTTCCCACGAGGGCCGAAGGCCCGAGTTTAATATTATTATTATCGATTATTATATATAGATCACTTTTCACGTTTACTTATTCATATATTATTATATTTTTCACTCGAATAGTTATGAACGAAAAAATGTAGCTTTAAAAAGAGTGAAGATAATAAACATTTATTCGCGGTAGTTTAGAAACAAATAAATTAGTTTAAATATAAATAAGTACTATCATGATTCGCGAACAGCCTAAATTCATTATTGGTGCCATCATAAGAATTTTATTTTCATTAGTCTGTTTATGTATAGTCGACTAAATCCAAAGATCGATCAAACAAAACTCAGCTGTTTTTACAATACTATTTGATATTCTAGTACTATGTGATTTTTATATGTCACTCATTATAAAGGGCATTAAGGTCGATATTTTCGTCATGGTTGGACAATTATTTGGAAGATTTTCGAGACGATGCCGGTCAATTTGGACTTATAAATGAGTTGTGTACATTTGCCCAATCGACCATGAATGACACGGAATTAGCTTTAAGATCCTTACACAAGATCGAAAAAATCAAATTAGACGATATTAGGATCAATGGTATGGCAATAATACGTTTTATATTGTTTTTGTAATATATTTTTAAAATTATGCGTTAGTGATTTTTTAAATATGTTTTTCCTAATTTGAACTTTTTCAGAGCTTCCTTTGTTCAATGAGCCACCGATTAATCTCAGCCAAAATAACTCTTATGGCGGTTCAAACGGTAAAAAGCCGTTGAAATACAGCTTGACAAAGTGTTTGGATAATTTCGATGAAAATACCATAGCCGAACAATTGACTTATATGGATTCGGTGAGAACCATATATATAATAGATTAGGAATTTTTTTATAACTGAAAAGACTATCAAACTATATTGTTCAATACTTTTTAAATTGAAAAATTTAGCAAGGGCATATCAAGCGAGGCATGGAGGCGGATTCTGTCTCTTAACATAGAAAATATTAATTCTTATACGATCTTGATTAGAAAAATTTCTAATTAGTTATTTCATTTCTCCTTAGCTCACTACTCAGCTTTTACCTTACTTTAACATTATGTTAGGCTTATAAATTTTCGTTAATTTTTTCATTACCGGTTAACTTGAAGAATGGCTAATTTAAAATTTAGAGATTTATCGAAATAAAAATTGTACTATTTTAACCATAACTTAACATTTTTTGTTACAATTAAGTGTTATCTAAGAGTTGTATGAATTTTTATCGAAATTACACCTATGGTATAAACCTTATAATGAATCCCAATAATTTAAATCGTTCGAAAGGAATTATTCAAGCGGGTTATACCCTACGAATGTATGGGTTGTTTTTGGGCCAAAAAGAACCGTGGTTACTCGTTCATTTCAAAATCACTTAAAAATGGAGAATGCAATGGTACTACCAAAGATCATCCAGACCAAATTGAGAATGAGGGAGTTGATAAATCGAATCGAAATGTATCTTGTTCCAGTGTTCGAGCTACAGTGGATTTTTTCAATTTCGTTTCTTACAGAGTCATGGATACTATTCTAGCCCCAAATTGTTATCTCGATGAGCCCATCACCAAAAATTATCATTTTCAATGCGGAGGTATGAGTATTTTTCCTCAATTATGATGTTTTTAAAGTAAAATATTATCATTTATCTACAAATATTATTTATTCAAACGTATAATTTATTTTATCACATTGCCAAATCGTAATATTGATGATTAAGCTTATCAAATGCCTCTGTTTGAACTTCTTTATCATTGTGGTTATTATAGAAAATATAAAAAAAGTAAGTTTTGAATTAAGTATACTGCCACTGTATAAAATTTGCTAGCAGCCTACTCGCCAAAAATTGAGATTATTTAAGTTTAAGCGAATAATTTTAGCATCAATCTTTTATAAACTGAATTATATTTATTAGTAATATTTTATAATTAATCAATATTTAATATTTAAAATTTGGCACAAATAGATCCTTGGATGTCAAGGAAAAAATCTCTGTCGTGTAAAATGACCCTTAGAATGAAAACGACCGATCGGGTGAAACGGATAATTAAATGGATCGACGTTGCTAGGGAATTGAGAATGCTTAAAAATTTTTCTTCCCTCAAGGCTGTCATTAGTGCCCTCAGATCAAACCCTATTTATCGTTTAACCAAAGTTTGGGCATTAGTTTCAAAGTGAGCTTATTTTTATTTTTTCAAATACATGTATAAAGACAGGACAAGACAGACGGACATTTTTCATAGCGAGGAGTGAAACACTTAATATATGAATAGATTTTGAGTTAACAGGTGTTTTAAAAAGGCTTTTATCTTGAACCTCCCCTCCCCTTTCTTATTTATGATGTGCTTAAAATCTCTACCAATTTGATATGACACATACTTATAATCTGGTTGAAAATCTAAATTTGATTTTTTGGGTTATTTAAAGTAATTGGTCCTGCCGTATCGATAACATTTCACGTTATGATCAACTGATTGCAAAGACTACTGAGTTTTTGTAACCATTTATGATAAAAAAAACGCGAGTTGAATTCTTATATATTATAGAAATACTTTTTTGACGGTAGTGTATATAATAAAGGTTTAGAAAGCTTTTTCCATTTTTAATTATTTTTTTTTAATCTTTGAATTGATTTTGTTATCAATTTTCTTCATTGAAACAAAACTTAAAATTCAGGGATAAATTAGCACTTTTCGAAGAACTATCGGCGTTGTGTTCGGAAGAAAACAATCAACTTAACCAAAGGACGTTGCTGGAAAAAGAGGGGACGGCTAAAATGGTCGATCCAAAATTTGCGGGACAAGGCAAGCGTTTAAAAAAGCAAGTTTTACGCTACAAAAGGTCGCACTCCGACATGGGTACTATCAATGGAACAGTCCCTTATTTAGGAACATTCCTAACTGATTTAACCATGATAGATACAATGTATCCCGACCACGTAAATCCTCAAAGCAGGGAATGCAATGGGAATCAAGATAACTATCATAATCATTTAGCAGATTTGAAATCGGAGCCAAATGATGATTTATCTCCTGGTTTGATCAATTTCGATAAGAGGCGCAAAGAATTTGACATAATGATCCAAATCAAAATTTTGCAGGCGTCCGCTAACAATTACAGCATAGCGGTTGTTCCAGATTTTTGGGCTTGGTTTAAAGATTGTCACCATTACGTTGATTATATGGCTATTAACCCGACCCGGGTCGGTGTTAAATTTTCAACCTTGACCAATACGTGTGGAGGCTTCAAAAGTAACCAGAGCCCGGAGTTCTCCTTAAACGAAGATTTTGCCAGTTTATCGATGGAAAATGGAGAAGTCGCGAGGAACACTTTGGTGTACCCTAGCCTGAGACAAACCCTATCGCATTACGAAAAATTAGCTTACTCAGCTTCGATTCAAATCCAATCGCCCATAGGCTCTCCAAACGTCACACAACCTTACAGACCTGAACACACATCTGGCAAATCACCGAAAAGCCCCACCAACGTTTGCAACTCCCGATCAGAAATTTGTCTTAACATGAACGGGAACTATTACCACGGGGGTAATCATCCCCCATCACCAAGTTTTAGTTCTAAAGCAACTCGCTCCTCAATTCGTTCCAACGGCTCCTCTAGCCTGACAAACAGAACTTGCCCATCGCTATCGAGCTATAACACTAGCGAGGGGTTACCCGCTGGAGATAATAGCCAGGAACAAAGATACATCAAATTGTTGGACCACGATTGGGCATTCAACCTCACCACATTGTCCCCTAATGGAGCAACACTTAATGGTAATTTATATTGTGGCAATGTTTAAGAAAAATAAAAACTTATAGAATAAACATAACAAATAAATAAATTTAACATTGTTAAAATAATAAAACTTGAAAATAATGTGATGTCGTAAATTTTAGCTGCGTCTCCTAATAATGATGATTCTGGTATCGATTCTCTCAACAATTATTACGATTTAAATGGAGGGACTGTTTCCAATGGGATATTTTCTTACGCATCTTCCTCGCGATCATCGTTTAAGTGTAGCAGTAGCTTAGCGAGTAGGGACGAATTTCCAAATAGTGGAATTGGAAATCCCAAAAGTTCGTTACCGCAAGTCATTAAAGAATTGAGTGCAACTTCGTCGACCACTCTATTTACGTCGGTAAGCTTATACTTTCCGTTCAGAAATAAAGTATTTCTAGATAACTCTGTCGCGTATGTTTAGATAAATTTAAATGGAATACCATTTGGAAAGTATTGTAAAGTGCACCTTAAAAGTTTAAAATTGTTTGTATTATTTGGATTCAAGTTAAGCAAGTATTTTTATTATTTGGGAAGCAAAAAAACAATAGTAAAATGATATATATGGTGGCCCGTCAACTTGCCGAAATCCATCTCGCCGAATTTAATGTCCCCCAGTTAAAAATGGCCCCCTGGGGGACCATTTTAAATTAGGGGACCTTTTTTAACTGGGGGACATTAAATTCGGCGAGATAGTTTTCGGCGAGTTGATAGGGAACCTATATATATTAAACCTTAAACAGTTCTTATATATTCTTTATAACATTCACGTATATATTATTTGATTCACCCCTCCCCGCTGTACACATGGGTAGCATAAATATTAAATTAAAATAATCATTTAAGCATAAAATAAAAATCTAACAAATGTGCAAAATTCAACTTAGGTTCAAAAGAGCATTTTAAAATTCAATATCATTTGGGGTGGGGTTATCTCGGGCCAAAATAAACCATTTTCGATACTTATACTAACAATTTATCGCATTACATAGAATAACGGCTCACCCAATGCTTCTATCCAGAGCGTCTTCGATTCGCCTTACAAATCATCCGACCTCTGCATAATAAAAGTCAGCCTGGACAAATCCATCGATAATAGCCTTAACACCACCATGTACAAAAGCATTTGGGTAATAAAATTTTGAAACCAAACAATATTAGTTAACAAATGGGCCATACGTTTGTATAAAAATATTTTATTTATTCGAAGTAATTGAAATTAGATAAATAGAATTTTTTTTTACGTGCAGATTAAAAACTCTGATAAAACGTATCATGTCTTAGCCAAAGCCTTGGAGAAGCATGGTATTAACGAGGATGTCAGGAATTTTTCCTTGTATCAGATCGGGTTAAAAATTAACCAAACCACATCACCTCGACTTCTAACTCTCACCAATCATATCATGATGCAGCATCAAGATTCCGAAAAAATTGGTTATTTCTTGTTGCCTCATGAGGCTAACGTTTTTTACGGAATGCGTGAAGATTGTGAACCCAATTTCAAGATAGTCCGTAAAAATTGTCAACCCACGCCTTCTTCTTCCCCCTCTCCTTATTTAGACAACAAAAAATTGTTTTATTCACCGCCTTTACAAAACAATTCACATCATCACAAGTATTCTTCGCCGATAAAAAGAATTTTTCCCTCAGCCGCGTCATACTTCACTAACGCACCCCCAATATCGGGATCGAACGGAGGTTGTGCCAGAAAAATCCAAGAAAATTCTAAGCATTCCGGAACGCAGCAAAAACTATCGAACTTATCTATGGACCCCCAAGTTTCTTTAAACGACAAAATGACATTGTCCAAGCAAAAAAAATGGAAAAGCGCGAGTTTACTAGATGTGGTCACTTGAAAGTAAATAGCTTGGGATGACTAAAAAATTTCTTCTAGCATGATATTTTGCTGGAAAGAGCTAGGAAAGTCGTTAAAGAGGGCCCCCTGTAGTATTGTATGAGGGAAATAGAGCACCAAACTAAACGATACTACTACACATTTATATATATCGCCAATATGTAAAACAAAGTATTCCGTGCCAAATTATATCATGATTACATTTCTCATACACATAAATGAATTCACATCGTATTATTATTACACAAAACGGTGCAATAAATATCACAATTTCATAGAATTTATCTCAGTGCAAAACAAATTTAAGTATCGCTGCTATCTTGAGCTTCGCGAATTTGGCTGGCCGTCCCGTAGTAAAAATAGTCGGGGACTTCCTTATACAGCAGGGCAGAATTTGGTAGAGCTATCGCGTCAAACATGTAAGCCACCGATTCATTTACGTCTTTCGGAGTTGAAGATTGAACGATTTCATTGAAAACTAAGTATTTGGGGGGTGGGTTAAGGGAAAATAAAACGGAGTCGGGATGGATTAGCAGGGGCCCATAATCATCTTTCAAAGTTCGATACGAGCCGGAGGGATGGTAGTAAGCTGCGTTGGAGAAAAAACCAGAAACGATGCAACGCATTATGGTTTCCGGGTTGGGTTGAGGTCTGAATTTGTCGTCGCCGTGAAAACGTCGTTCTATAAATTATCAACATTAGTTATAATAATATCAATATATTTAAGTGCTTGCACATAGGGTAAGGGGAAAAATGAAATTTAATTTGAAAAAAATTATAGGGATAAACTTTGAAGTATAGGCATTGTACCAAAGGCAACAAATGTCCCTCTAATGAAAGGTCAATCTCAAAAGGTTAGCCACACCGAAGAATATATAAAACTTAGTTTTTAGACGACCTCAATTATATAGAAAAATACCAAATTTCTAGACACATAACCCCGCGTTCGTGATGACGCGCGAAGCGAAAAAAAGCGAAGTGAAGTTTTGAGCTATTTTTATCAAACTCTTCATTCTTTTTTCTTAATATCTTTATATTAATCGTAAAATTTATCATATATCACGAAAATAACAATTGTAAATAGGATGCGTTCTTAGTGAAACCGCAGACGATTAATTTCGCCTGCGGCAAAAAGCGAACGAAAATAAGATAATTCAAATCATTTTGTACTTTTCGCGCGATGGCTAAATAATTGAATTTCGTCTGTAGGTATTTTTTATATAATTTTTCATAGAATAATTACGATCTTATCAATAAATACCATTAATCGCGTAAGTTTACGATTTGACGTAAAAAAAACTAATGTCAGGTCAGAGGGCTAGTAAATTTTATTAATCCTAGGTAGTACACATGATCAACGTCGAACTCTAAATTTAACGATTTCAAAACATTCACGGATTCTAGATTAAATTTGATGTCTCTAATCAACACTTAAGTCACTCAAACGTAAATTTAGTATACTTCTGGTCCATCAAAGTTGAACCTAGTTGAAAAACGAGATCTGCATCGGAGGTCAGATTTGTTAAAATTTTTCTGCCGATCCGAACCCTTCTATAAGTATACGCCCGACCATGCCTGAATCATTTACACTGCCCTGCCCGAAATGACGATTTTTTAAATTTGATTCTCGTTTTTTTAAGATTAGAACTACGATTAATAAATAGTATACTACCATATACAAAGTGACAAAATAAAACACTAAAGTAAAATAATACAATATTTAAGAGATTCTCATTAAACCCGAATCTTGTTATGCTGCCCGCCCGGGCCGGCTCGAAAATCTAAATTTGGGCAGCGGGCCGGGCTTTACTGGTCTCTAACCTGCATCATTCAAAGGGCCTCATACACATTCAAGCTTAAATTATAATAAGGATTATTTACTTCTCTTTCTCACAGGTTCATCGGGGTTTGCATTTTCTTCGTCATCCTCATCAGAATCTCGTGTTTCATCTTCAGCTTTATTCCTCCTTCTAACCTTACTACCACCACTGAGCAAGTTTAGGGCAGGGTCGGCCCTTAAATCATCTAAAGAATCTTGGACGTTTTCACTAGTCCCCAGTAGTCCGGTATTATTTTCGCAATAGCGTATAACGTGATTCGCCAATTGTCGATATATGTACAGGGCTCGGGTGAGGCCTTTGTAATTTAAAAAATGGCGACCACAGAAACCGGCTTCCTTCCCATCACCCGCGTAAGAGAGATAGGCTGTGAAAGCGTTTAGGTACGTGAAGTGGTCACCCTCCTTTACCGCAAATTTACGCAATTTTTTGCTGTCCGCCAACAGCCTTTTAGATGGGTGATAGCTCCATACGTTTTTGATCTATATTAAAGAGTAAATTAAAATAAGACCAGTTTTAAATTTTTGCAAAAACAAGTTGAACGATATGATATTTTTCCTAACGAGTCTCGGCGTATAAATTGCATAGAAAGTAATATAATATAGGTTTATACTTAGATAATTTGAAACGCGTACAACAATAAACGAAGTAGTTAGTTAAATAAGTCGCCATTAATTTGTTGAGTTTTATCCGATAAATATAGAAATCTAATTTCTGTGAACAAGAGTATTTTAATTTAATGTCAAAATTAGTGTATTATAAATGAAATAATAATACAATTGACTAGCGTAGAGCTGGTTTTTGCATTAGTTTTTTCAATATTCGCTCTTGCGCAGTAAAATTTGCAAATGTTAAGACTGAAAGAATAAAGAAAAATTGAAAACATCAAAAAATTATCTTTCCATATTTGAGTTTAACACTTAATTATTTAACACCGTTCAGTTTGTTATATGCCTCAAACATGGGCCTAAACCCCTTACTTAATAACTCTCTGTTCGTCAGTCTTTTGATTAGTCTACAATTTAAATATGAAAAATAAGCAATTGCAGAATTACTTGAAATTGTACCGCAGTTCTTATAATGAAAATAACTTACGGTACAAAACTTTTAGGGTTAACTCCCATTTAAAAGAATTATATAAAATAACTTGCTTGTAACATGGCTGTAATGTATAAAATTTCTCGAACGCAATTGCGCTCCAAAGCAGTTACGATCATTTGACTAAACATGGGTGGCAATGGGAACTCCGCCATGAATTGTCCGTACTCAGGTGTCAAGTTTCCTTAAAAATTGCGTTATTTTATAAAAAACAATCCAAAACATTTCAAAGCAACTTGCAAAAAATAACACTTTTTTATGATGAAGTTTTACTTAAAGATACCAAAGTCGTTTTAAGATTAAAAATGCTCTTGATATCAAAACGTAAAAGATTCAAAGAAGCGTAAGCGTTCTCTAAAAAAAGACAATTTTATCTTAAGGCGCATTCTTTCGTAAAAACCATATTTGTTTTCATGGGCGTAGCCAGCATTGGAATTATAGGGGGGGAGCAGCCGTCCTTCCCCCTCCCCCCCGGCTACGTTCATGTTTCCTTTCCTTTTAAAATAATAATATTCTGTAATAGATATTGTTTACGGATATAGGCTTTTAAAATCAAAAAATGAAAAGTATATAAGACCGTATGAAAACCTTTCTATCTTTATAATAAAACTTTCTTCTTTAATCGTAACTTCTCTTTAATAGTGCTTTTAAAATGAAAAAATAAAAGGTTCGGTTAATAAGCGTTTTAACATAAAAAACAATTTCCTCTCATCATGAAGGCTATTTAAATATAAAAGATCAAAACCTTTTTTATCAATGGCTTTGAGGAAGTATAGCAATTCGAGGCCCCTAATTAGATTTTGGGAAGGGGGTGGAGATATGTAATTGAAAGTGACGATATCGACTCCAAAAGCCTTGAGCTGAAGAATAGGCGCAGCCATATTAGATCTTTGCATCTCGGGTACTTCGTTTTCTTCCATTGCATTATACGATTTTTCTAGTATAAAAAAACACAAAAAATTATTGTTATAATCTCATCTCATATATTAACTAGTTTCAAAGAGAGTTCATATTTTGCTAGGCAAAAGCTAGCTCCCGGACTAATTTTTAAAATATAACAAACAGAAGTTGTCATGAATGAGCTTGTCGAAAGATTCCCCCTTCCCCTTTGCGTCGTACAAAACTTTATAATTTACGGACGCCTGCTGCAAGATTCCCCCCCCCCTTTATACATACGATTTTTATGATTCATAATATATATAAATGTCAATGTTAAAATCGCAATATCATGATTGTAAGGATATTATTATTATTGGGTTCTGAAGAGTCGATATGTAGATTCATTATAAAATTGTTGTTGAAAGATATTGAAATTATGACATTATTGCTTTGAAGAAATAAATATAGAAGAGAACATTAACGCCCTCAATTCTCGTTATTTGGTGTCAGAAGAAAAATTATATATACTACATTTCAGGTAAAAAAAAAAATAAATTAATTAATTAATGTATTTTGCTTTATTAGTATTAATCATAATAGTTATATTTTTGTTAACCTTTAGAGAAGTAAAAATATTTTTAATTAAGTTAATTATTTTATATATCTAATTTGATAAAATTATAATGTTTACAACTAAAAAACCTATAATTTTTAATCTGTATAATAATTTTTTGTTAGATAAAAATGTTATTTTAACATTTCTTTTAATATTAATGTGTCTGATAATTTATTATAAAGTAAAAAAAGTTGAGAGATTATATAGATTGTCAACAGGAGTTTGTTTTATTTGTAAAAAACCTGGACATTTAATGAAAAATTGTAAGAGGAATAGGATGGGTCGCATCAATAGTTTTAACAGAAATTTAAATTATGGCAATAATTTTAATGGTAATTGGTTGAGATATAGTAAGAGGACTAGAGATGATAATTATGTTAACGATAGGCGTAATAATTATGTTAACGATAGGCGAGAGTATGAACCCGAGGTAGGTCCGTCATATGCTAGGTGTTGGTGCGGGTGCACAGGTAATTGTAATAAAAAGGGTAGATTGGATCAGAGAAATGGCAGCGATTGACTAGTAAGTTGTAATTATAATAAACAGTTTAAAAATGTGAAAAATTGTTCTTCTATTCTTTTACCGTCAAATTTTGTAAATAATTATAAGAATTTTAACGCGCGTTCGCATTTTTTCAATATTTTTAATAGGCTTTGCGATAAACCTGTAATTAGGAAGGTAGGAAATATAATCTACCCCCGTGTTAATTGCCCATTTTTGGTTAGGGGTCGTCTGGCTATGAGATGGAACTCCAAAGGAGAGAGTTCGTTGTTGACGGCTAGGTGTAAAAGTCCCTCTGTAAATCCTGGTAGGGCTTGGGGTGCTAAATTTAATATTCTTAGTATACAAAAGGGTTCAGGAGATCTAATTCAGGAGAAATATGCACCAATATTTGAAGATAAGCTAGGTTGCTTAAAGGAAGGTATTTTTTCCATTAGATTTAAAGAGAATGCTCAACCTAGGTTTTGCCCAGCGAGACGTGTTCCATTTTTGTGGTGTGAACAGGTACAACAGGTTTCGGATAAATGGCTAGCCGACGGTGTAATAGAACCCGTTGAATTTTCCGAGTGGGCTACCCCTCTCGTTCCAGTAAAAAAGGCAGATGGGTCAATTAGGGTCTGCGCGGATTATAGAATAACGGTCAATAAATATGTGGTCGACGTCAAATACCCATTACCCAGATTAGAATGTATTTTATCTAATTTACGTGGTGCAAATTATTTTTCTAAGATCGACCTTGCAAACGCCTATTTACAGTTAAAGGTTGATTGCAAGACGGCGTTAGTTTTAACTATTAACACTAACCAAGGGTTGTTTGCTTTCAAAAGATTACCTTTCGGTCTTAGTGTGTCAGCGCCGATTTTTCAAAGAACCATGGCTTCCTTGTTTGCTAACATGGAGGGTGTAATTTATTATTTAGACGATATCTTGGTTACTGGATCTAATAAAAACGAGCATGACCAACGTCTAGACATGGTTTTAAACTTAATAAAAAATAAAGGTCTACGATTATCAGCAAAAAAATGTGTTTTTTGTGTGCAAGAGATTACGTATTTGGGGCACGTATTAGGTAAAGGTACGATTCGTCCTGTATTAAGTAAAATTAAAGATTTACAGCAGTTGAAAGCGCCGAGTAATAAAAAGGAATTGAAGTCGTTTTTGGGAATGATAACTTATTATAATCGGTTCATTCCTAATTTCACTCGGTGGTCAGGTCCTTTAAATAAATTAATTAAAGATAATGTGCAATTTAAATGGACGCAATTTGAGAACGACTGTTTTGACAAGTTGCGCGAAACTTTATTAAAGAAACCTGTATTAGTTTGCTTTGACGCTTCAAAAGAGCATGTTTTGGTAGTAGATGCATCAAATAATGGTGTGGGAGGTGCATTATGTCAGCTTGAGGATAAAGTTGAACATCCGTTAATGTATTTCGCCAAAAAATTAAGTAAGACCGAACTTAACTACTCTGTTATAGAGAAAGAAGCTTTGGCTATGGTGTATGGACTGAAACGGTGTAGGGAATTTTTAATAGGTAAAAGATTCATCGTTTATACAGACCATAAACCATTGATAGGCTTATTTCGGAAAGATAACAACGAAATGTTGATGTCCCCCAGATTGCAGCGATGGTTATTAGTGTTAGGTAATTTTACACTAACGTTGATATATCGTAAGGGAGAGGATAACGGATTGGCCGATGTTTTGTCTAGGTTAGGTCCGGAAAATATTAGCTCGGAAGAGTCTCAAGACTTGCCAAATCAGAAAGCGATGGTGTTTGGTTAACTAAATTATATTTTAATGCAGCACCTCGTGGTTTGGAACGGCCTCCAGTAGGAATGGAATTTTTAGGTCGAAAACTAAGGTGTCCCGTTGATTTGATTTACGAGCGGAGCCCTGTAGTAAGCAATAATGCTATTCCAAAATACAATGTAGATCAACTGGTGTGGTGTAGAAATTACACCGGTGCGCCTAAGTTGATATCGCGCGTAGTGGAAGTGGTTACTTCCAAAATTTATAAGGTGCGCGTGCTGCATACTAATAAAGTTGAAACACGACATCGTGAGCAGCTAATGTTATACTCTTAATTATATTCGTTATTTATATCACAGGGATGGATATTATTACTTCCTGGTGTAGAATAAGAATTACAGTGGAGCGGATAGCAGAGCTGGTGAGACCGGGTCCGGTGCTCATTAGCATTCTCGTCGGAGCCGATGAGCTGCCAAGGCTACGCTCCTTGTATGAACCAAACCTAATCCCTGTGAGGCCGGTGGCTCAGGGAAGAAGGGAGAACGCAAGGCGACATGCTAATACGAGGGGAGGACGGCGGGCTCGAAGAGCACTTCGAAGAAGGTGCGGAGGTTGTGGAAGATGGCACTTACCCCCAATGTGCGAAACTGAGCAAGGCGCAGGTGCACATCGGGGTACGGCAGAGAGGGCGCCTTTGAACAATGCAGGAGTGCCGCTGGTTGAGTTTGAGCGGGTTAGAGCTACCACGGAAGCGTTGAACGTGCTCCCGCAAGGGGCAAACGTTTTATCTCATGCAACACGCCGTGTAGCTTCTATTGCGCGTATCAGCTCGGGTACGGTGGTATCCACTCCTGATGCCTAACTCATGCTATAGGTATTGATTGCCCCCAACAATACGACCCCTGATGACATAACAGCCGCGGAAGAACACATATTAATGGAGGAAGATGTGTTTTCGGTGGGTGCTGATGAATAGGCGGACGGCATTTTTAAAAAGGGAAGATGTCATGAATGAGCTTGTCGAAAGATTCCCCCTTCCCCTTTGCGTCGTACAAAACTTTATAATTTACGGACGCCTGCTGCAAGATTCCCCCCCCCCTTTATACATACGATTTTTATGATTCATAATATATATAAATGTCAATGTTAAAATCGCAATATCATGATTGTAAGGATATTATTATTATTGGGTTCTGAAGAGTCGATATGTAGATTCAATATAAAATTGTTGTTGAAAGATATTGAAATTATGACATTATTGCTTTGAAGAAATAAATATAGAAGAGAACATTAACGCCCTCAATTCTCGTTATTTCCGAACTTAACTACTCTGTTATAGAGAAAGAAGCTTTGGCTATGGTGTATGGACTGAAACGGTGTAGGGAATTTTTAATAGGTAAAAGATTCATCGTTTATACAGACCATAAACCATTGATAGGCTTATTTCGGAAAGATAACAACGAAATGTTGATGTCCCCCAGATTGCAGCGATGGTTATTAGTGTTAGGTAATTTTACACTAACGTTGATTTATCGTAAGGGAGAGGATAACGGATTGGCCGATGTTTTGTCTAGGTTAGGTCCGGAAAATATTAGCTCGGAAGAGTCTCCATTGGCATGCGAAATAGTTGGCGGTCACGTAATAAATGCCTTAAAAATCGTAGATATGGAGGACATCTCCGCTGCTTGCAACACTGATAGGGATATTAGTGTGGTCAAGAAGATATTAATTGGAGAGGAAACGCAGGAACAGGTGCCACAGCAATATAAAAATGCGCTGTGTGAGCTGTATATCGAAGACGGTTGTTTAAAAAGAGCCGATAAGGTAGTTATACCCGATGTACTTAGACCGGCAATTTTAGAAATGTTACATAAGGGACATTTTGGTACGGTTAGAAAGGAAGGCTTTCGCCAGGCAGTATGTCTGGTGGCCTGGAATATCGAAAAACATTGAAGAGCGAATTAGACGATGTGATTTATGCAAGTCTAATGCCCCAATGCCTCGTAGAAATAAAGCTGCGAGATGGCCCCGACCTAGTATACCTTGGGAAAGGGTACACATCGATTTTTTTGAATGGGAAAAGAAAAACTATATAATCGTAGTCGATGCATATTCCGGTTGGACGGAATTTCAGAAAATTACTAACACGACTGCTAGAGTTACCATAAGTTTTTTAAAGAGCCTGATCAATTCTTATGGTTTTCCTAGTATGCTGGTCACGGACAACGGCAAAGCGTTTGTGAGCGTTGAATTTAAGACTCTTTGTCAGACGTGGAAAATTAAGCACGTGTTAACACCGCCATATCATCCGAGTTCCAATGGTCAGGTGGAACGGTATGTGGGAATAGTAAAGAAGTGGTTAAGACTTGCCAAATCAGAAAGCGATGGTGTTTGGTTAACTAAATTATATTTTAATGCAGCACCTCGTGGTTTGGAACGGCCTCCAGTAGGAATGGAATTTTTAGGTCGAAAACTAAGGTGTCCCGTTGATTTGATTTACGAGCGGAGCCCTGTAGTAAGCAATAATGCTATTCCAAAATACAATGTAGATCAACTGGTGTGGTGTAGAAATTACACCGGTGCGCCTAAATGGTTGATATCGCGCGTAGTGGAAGTGGTTACTTCCAAAATTTATAAGGTGCGCGTGCTGCATACTAATAAAGTTGAAACACGACATCGTGAGCAGCTAATGTTATACTCTTAATTATATTCGTTATTTATATCACAGGGATGGATATTATTACTTCCTGGCGTAGAATAAGAATTACAGTGGAGCGGATAGCAGAGCTGGTGAGACCGGGTCCGGTGCTCATTAGCATTCTCGTCGGAGCCGATGAGCTGCCAAGGCTACGCTCCTTGTATGAACCAAACCTAATCCCTGTGAGGCCGGTGGCTCAGGGAAGAAGGGAGAACGCAAGGCGACATGCTAATACGAGGGGAGGACGGCGGGCTCGAAGAGCACTTCGAAGAAGGTGCGGAGGTTGTGGAAGATGGCACTTACCCCCAATGTGCGAAACTGAGCAAGGCGCAGGTGCACATCGGGGTACGGCAGAGAGGGCGCCTTTGAACAATGCAGGAGTGCCGCTGGTTGAGTTTGAGCGGGTTAGAGCTACCACGGAAGCGTTGAACGTGCTCCCGCAAGGGGCAAACGTTTTATCTCATGCAACACGCCGTGTAGCTTCTATTGCGCGTATCAGCTCGGGTACGGTGGTATCCACTCCTGACGGCCTAACTCATGCTATAGGTATTGATTGCCCCCAACAATACGACCCCTGATGACATAACAGCCGCGGAAGAACACATATTAATGGAGGAAGATGTGTTTTCGGTGGGTGCTGATGAATAGGCGGACGGCATTTTTAAAAAGGGAAGATGTCATGAATGAGCTTGTCGAAAGATTCCCCCTTCCCCTTTGCGTCGTACAAAACTTTATAATTTACGGACGCCTGCTGCAAGATTCCCCCCCCCCTTTATACATACGATTTTTATGATTCATAATATATATAAATGTCAATGTTAAAATCGCAATATCATGATTGTAAGGATATTATTATTATTGGGTTCTGAAGAGTCGATATGTAGATTCATTATAAAATTGTTGTTGAAAGATATTGAAATTATGACATTATTGCTTTGAAGAAATAAATATAGAAGAGAACATTAACGCCCTCAATTCTCGTTAGAAGTCAATTTAAAATTGTGATGCATAGTTGAAGACATTGCCCATTTGAATTAGATCAAGCAAGTTAAAAGGCAGAGATGATAAAAATGTTATGGTTTGATGGACGTTAGAATTAACGCATATTTAATGTTCAATTATTATGTACAATATCTCTTACGCCCTTTGAATCGAACAACTAGTTTTTCTGACGGTGTATTAGAGAAAGACTATATTTATAAAGTGAAATCTCTGTGAAACTAGAGACTAACGCGAATATTAAATCAACTTATTAATGCGAGTGAGTTTTTATAATAAAACATAGAAAATTTTTTAGAAATTTAGAAACCCAGTTACTAAAAACCAAGTTTACTTACCAGTGTACAGTCTAAAGACCTTGCCATGAGCCGTCCTTCCTGCACGCCCTGCCCTTTGTATGGCGGATGCCTTAGAGATTGGTACCATAATTAATATGTCTACGGCGAAATGGGGATCGAATGCCTTGATTTTTTCGAATCCGCAATCCACCACATATATAACGCCACTAAATTATGCGTAAAAGACGTCGCGTTCATAACTTTCTCATAAACTTTTATACATTATGTTTTGCTAATTTTAAACTTCGCGCAAAGGCTATAAGCCGTCGTCTTGTATCTTAAATGGGCAATATGAAACTTATGTAAAGGCACAACATAATAAATCTAGACCTATTTAATGATGTAAATTTAAAAACTTTAACGCGAACTTAAAATACATAAAAATTATATTAAAACTATACCATGATTTAAACCCATACGCATTCAAATCCTTACCAGCCATTACTGGCACGAAAAAATTAAAAATTAATATACCCCATTAATTCTCAAATTAAAATAAAGCTTCATCTTCAAATAATACAAAAAAAATTTATTTCGAAATTGATCAAATAAAAACTAACTTTATAGTTAATGACGTTTCAACCACGTTAGTGGAAACAACGACTTTTCTAGTATTAGGTCGGGCCGTTTCTAGTGCTTTTAATTGCTCGGTTTCTGGTAAAGCGCTGTACATGGGGAGGATGACTAACTTATCTTTTTTCTTACCGGCAAAAGCTTTGGATTCGTGTTCTAACCTTTCGCTACGACAAATAAAATCAATTTAAGTATTTTAAAAATCATTTCAAGTTTCAAACATTAAATATTTTATTAATAATTTTCTATGAATTCTTCCTATATAATAATTAAAAACCCCTTTAATATTAATTGATTTTTAAAGGGCATTCTCACGTTTTTATAATCAAACTTGTAAATAGGAACATATAAAACCCGAATCGTTATTTAAACCCAAGCCCAGCTCCCATATTTATTCAACACTTCGTGCAAAAATATCTAGTTCACCACATACGGTTCGTAATAAACTTAATAATAATAAAATACGAGGTAGTAATAAATTTTCAATCCAATTTTAAGCATTTATAAATGCCAAATTAAAAATCAAATTATTGAAAAGCCAATTTAAGGTGCCAAAAAGGTAGGTGTGACAATTAAAATGCCTGTAAAATCTTAAGCATTTATATTCACACCACATGCAGCACTGGATTACTAAATGATCTTAATGTATATCTCACTAAAGCCATGTTACACCTAGAACTAAAAAGATCTAAATCGTCAAAACGTCGGTTATAGAATAATAAAGTAGCCATTGTTTCTTTAAACCTATGTACAAGAGTATAATTGGGGATCGCTACTTTTTCCGATATTAAAGAGGCATGTACATTATTATATTACCTTTAAAATTGTAGTTGCTCTAATTAATATTTAAATTTTGCATTTGTTGGAATATGGACCCATTATTACAAAACCTTAAATAAAGTGTCATATATGGGAATTCGTGAAAAATGAATATTTCGATTTAGTATGACTTTTATTTGTATATCATTATCTACAGATTATATTATTGCTATAATTATATGTTTTAATTTTGTAAGCCAAAGCCGAGTTGATAAAAAATATATGTTTCAACACACCACAACCGTTGTGTGCTTTTTATGTACGTCCCCTCCACAAGCCTTAATAAAGATTTTATAATAACCATATATAATATCTTAATCGTTATCTAATCATCATAATGTTCAATTTAATCACCCTATTTTAATTTTATTAATATACTTATAATAAAGTAAAAAATTCTTTTACCAGTTTACTAAACACTAGCTTCTTCATAATTAAGGCAAGTAAGATATTATAATAAAATTAAAAACATAATTCATTGAGCTATTCAGCCATGTAAAAACGATCATTCTAGTGTCCACCTTGAATTTTATAGTCACTAACTAATAGTAAAATTGTCAGACTCTAATTAATTAAAAAATAGCCTGAAGTCTATGGATTTAAGAAATAGTGATATGATCGATAAATACTTTACTTTAAAATTTCTATGGTTCTTTGTATTTCATCTTTCCCCGGTAAAAACGCCAATATATCTCCGTACTTTGTATTTTGGTAAATGTCCAAAATGGTAGTCGCCGTTGCTTCGATGTAATCGGGGACGGGACTGTACCCAAAAAATTTGTGATATTTTACCCTTATATTTAGTCGATTATATCAAGCAACTTTTTTGAAAATCGAAAAGGCATATATGCTTTAATATCTTTAACTATATTTAAAAAATTTTCATTAATGTATAAAATTTACATGTTGGAGTAAGAACGAAAATAAAAAACCCTAATTAAAAAACAAAACTTCTTTTTAGACCTCGGAAAGTCTTACACAACTAGATAAAGCGTCAAAATATTATTAAACAATAAAAAAATTGCGTTTTACCAATGTAAACTCATAATTTATAAAGGATCCATTTTCTATTCATAAAATACGATATCAAAAGAAATCACGAATATAATTACTGTTTTTTATGCTTGCTACTAAATTTTAAAAAATCAAAAATTTCGAGGTATATATTTTTGGGCTAAATTGTATATACATCGTTTTTATAAGGTAGAGTAAACTTTTATAATATAATTTTTACATAGGCGTAGCCAGGAGGTGGCAGAAAGAGGCGGCTGCCCCCTCTAAATCCAAAAGTATTTAAAATTTAATAAAATTATGGCTAAAAGTTCAAAAAATTAGTATTTTGCCCCTCCCTAAACCATAATTGCCTCCCTCTGATACCAATCCTGGCTACGTCCATGAATTTTTACATATTAATTATAAAAAAATGAAATGCAGCATTACAAATCTCATCGAAATTAACACGTTTATATTTAGTGATAAAAATCTTACTTTTGCAAGTAATATATGTCGATGGGGTAGCACCGTGTTTTAATCACAATTATGGTAGAGGTTGGTTTGCGGGCTTGATTTGAAATAGGGCGTTTGCTATCTTTGGAAAGGTCGAAAAATGCTCTAACCCTTTCTACATCTAGCGTTGCCGAAGATACAACTAGCCTTAGGTCGGGCCTTTTCTTGAGAACTTTCCTCAACAAGCCAAACAGAATATCGGTTTCTATGCTCCTTTCGTGTGCTTCATCTATATACAAAGATAATAAAATAAAAATAATTATTTGTGTGCATTGTTTTTTTACTGAGGTCATTTGAGAGTTATAAAGTCGTTTTGCCAATTAAAGTTAATCATCGATGGTAGGTAGATACAATATATAAATAAAGCCCATTCTAAATTTAAAATGTAGTTTAAAGTCTTACAAACTTTCTATCTCTATCGCACGCGACAAGTAATAGTAGGTCCTAAAAAGGCTTCTATAACCCTTTTAAAGTGTAATAAATCATCAAAATTTTGGTCGCGAATGGGGGGAGATATAAAATATTTTTATAGCAGGACGTACAGGACAGCACAACCGCAAGTGAGCCCATAAATAGCATAACAATTAAAATTCGCAGTAAATACCTTAATCTAAGGATTTTTATAAGATAAATTTAAAGTACCCACCCCTACCCTCACAACCTTGAATAAATATATATTAAAAACAAGTTGGACAGAACGGACAGGACGGACGGACAACCGAAAGTGAGCCCATAAATAGCATACAGCAATTAATATTCACGGTAAATAAGTCAATCTAAGGATTTTTGGAATATTTAAGTACCCCACCCCTAACTACCCTAGAATACATTATATATATTAAAAACAAGTTGGACAGGATGGACATGACGGACGGACAACCAAAAGCGAGCCCAAAAATTGCGTAGCAATTAAAAATTATTACCTAAAACGACCACGCTATAGCTGGAAAGGAGGGGGTCTTGCATCATTTCCCTAAGCAGTATTCCACCGGTGACTACCTTTATTTTACCCGCACCCTCGTTGTAACAGGACTCGAATCGTATAACGAAGCCCACCTCCCGGCCCAAGGTGGTGTTACTCTCTTCGGCTATCCTCTTGGCCGCACCCACGGCTGCAGCTTTACGCGGCTGAGTCAAGCAAATGACAAATTTTTTGGTTGCGTGCGGGTAATCGGCCCACCCAAATTCTGCTAGGTACTGGGGAATTTGCGTCGTTTTACCACAACCTAATAATACAGGACAGGAGAGGGAATAAGTGAAAGCAACTTTAATTTTTGTTTTTACCTAAGTGGTGGTAAGGATAAATTAATTAAATAAGTAAAGGAAAATGGGAATAGATCTTTTGGGCTGCAGAAGCCCATCTTCGGGATATAAAAAAGGCGGAGAAAACATGGGCGTAGCCAAAGGGGATTCAAAAAAACCCTTAAAAATTAAAAAAATTTATGTTTGCCCCCCCCCCCAATCCAAAACCTGGCTACGCCCATGGACCGTTATATTTACAATGGATTTACAGTAAATAGTTTAATTACTGTAAAAGTAAGTCTTAAGATTAAGAATATGATAATAGAAAATACTATTAGGAAAGGTTTGAGGGATGATAGGGGGTCTTAATAGAATTAATCCCTAAGGGGAATAAAGATGATAATAGGTCTTAATTTTGTAAAAAAAAGTTTTCGAATCACATTTTGGCCAATGGTCATTTTATTCCATTGGTCAGCAGCCAGCGGACGGCCAAAAAGTCATAATAGCAATGGTAGGAACAGGAACAATCATAATAGTCAAAAAAAATTAAACGATTAGATGGTCAAGTGGGGACTTTGAGCCTTAAAAAAATTTAAAAGATGGGAACACACAAGGGTTTGTTGATCATTGATGTAAAAATTAATCGCGGTAAACCCAAATGGCGAATTGGTTCAAGTTAGGATCTCTGGCAAAGTTTGAAGGAGCTACTTTTTTATATAGAAATTTCTAAACAATCTCTCAAGTAAAGCCTGTAAATAATATCTCAAAAAAATATACCCGTTTCCCCGGCTACAACCAGGGTTTGGTGGCTTTCTAAGGCCCGAAAAATATCCTGTCTAGAGGGGTATATCGGGAGTTGTTGCCTTTGTTGCTTAATAGAATAACGGGCGTAGGGGTTGTAGACGAGTGAGTTATTCAACGATTCCGTTTCATAACCGTAACTCCTTTCTTCGGAATGAGTTACCGGCCCGACCAATTCATTATCACCGCCCGGTTTAATAAATTTGAATTTACTACTACTATTGTTATTCATGCTTCAATCGGACTAGGAGTCTGTATGAATGTGAGAAGGTATAAGTAAATATTTTATAAAAGTTATCAAAAATATAGTTTTTTAACAAGGGGAGGGGTATATAAATTTTTGTAAGACATTAGCTCGTGTGCAGCGCTGATATCTGGAAAAACGTTCGTATTAATGAAAAATTTTAAAGTTGTAATTTGCTATTTGAATGTTAAAATTTTAAGTATAGATGTGTTTAATTCCATAGAAAACAAATCCCACCTTGTAAAAAAGAACTAAGCACAATGCGTGCAAATTAATTATGCATTTAAAATTTTCCATGCTAAGATAAGGCCCACAAAAAGGCATATTATTAGATAAATAGAAAAGTTTCTTATTTACTGATAAAAACAATAAATTTTTTTTTGATATTTGCTACTTACTGAGCTAAGTCTTTGGTTAATTCAGCCTTTTAATAAAATTTATCAAAAATCTATATTTGATCTATTTAAAATGCATAAATTTATATATCTTTATAATTATACAAAACACAAGGGGTACAATTAATTAAAAGGGCAGATATTTAATTCAAGGCTTAATGCAGGGGCAATAACGGAAAGCTTTAATTATTAAAAATTTTATTTGCTTGTATTTTTAATTCTCAATTAAAAATTTAAGTTTTAATAACTTTGCAATAATTATGACATAAAATTTGTTAATTGATCAAATTTTACAAACATATTATATATAAATAATCAAGACAAAACATTTTTAATAATGTCATTCAAATGTGAATTTTTTCTTTTATATAAGTGTAGATATCAAGATTAACAATTGAGTTTTTGGAAGAAGGTGGTTGGTGGCATAAATGATAAATTTGAATAGCAGCTATGGTGCTAAAACTTAATATAAGCAAGGTATAGTATGCATACAATAATGATAAATATAAATTTGGAATGTAGATATTTGTAATTTTTATAAAATAACAGATATCTAAACATTTAGTAAACATTTTAGTAAAGGGGTTAATACAATAATTAAACATTATTGTAGTAATAAAATATAAACACAAAAATAATTCCCATGCATATGGAAAAATATATCTGCACCACTGAATATATTCATTAATATCATCTTGCAAAAATATGGTATCAAGCAATAATGGACTGTAGAGAAGAGAATAATAATTGTTGGGTTTAATATTATACAAAAGCTTATTCAAATATAGCTTGCTATTCACATTGACATAATATGGTTGATCTCCACTTGAGAAGATATCATTTAACATTATTTACTTGCTAACTTTAATTTATTAAATTAAAAACACACATAATGTAAAATATAATCACAACAATCACTTACCATTGTTGACTTGTGTACTTTTAATTTTTGCAACACCGGTGATGTGTAATTTTTGCAAGTTTTTTAATTGTTTTTGAGCTAAAAGAGTTTAATATGTATTTGCATAATTTAAAACCTAATCGCATGTTATATTCGATAGCATAAATATCGGTTCGAGGAAGCAAAGCTTGATTCTTAAACTCTTGTTTTATATATGTCTTAAGGTCAGGTCTTTGTTTGGTCGCTTTTAAAAATTCACGATATAACTTTAATATTTCCCGTTGCAGTTGAGATTTGACAGATTTCATCCAAAATTTGCATCCATTAAGCTTTACTTCAACTCGTCACAACATATGGCGATCGGCACCCTTATGACGTCATGAGAAAAATTAAGTCCCCGTTCTAAGCCAATTCCACTAGCCCTGACCAAATAATCTTCTAATCTAGCCTTAGATACATTATGCTAATGCCTTAAAATGATTCTTGGAGCGTTTTAGTATGGTTAAGCCATGGGTTAAGTGGAACGCTATATAATAGAGAGAAATTTATGTTTCAAAAAAGGTTTGGTGAAGAATTCAGATTAAGCAGCTTATATTTTATAAAATTTTGTTAGTGAGGAAATGTCAAAATACCTGATTTAGGAAAGCGGTGCATATAATATATAATTTATATAGCAACAAAATGTTCAAATAGCTGCTTCACATTAAAAAAGTTTGGTAATTTTATTAAAATTTGAATATAACCGTTTTGGCTTTGTGATGTTAATGATTTACTATCCCCCCCCACAGTAATTCATAATTTCATATTTTACTTTTAAATTTTTGAATGTCGTGCGTCTTACTTTAAAATATTTAATAATGTGCCCTGTTTTTAGGTCCAATTATTACCATCCTATTAACTATTTTATTTCATCCTATTAGAAATATTTATTTGTTCCGCGTCAAAATTTCTTGATCAAATATTTAATAAATGAGATTATTGTTATTTTGAAACGATGGGATAAGGGTTAGAAAGAGCACACTAAAATGATAAAAGATTATTGGTAGAATCTACTCAATTTTTTAGTTTAAAGAGGGATATCAGGCTTTAGATTAATGAATTTTAATATCAAAATCAATTTGAAACTTCACAAAATTTTTTTTATTAAACAAGTAATGATTCAAAAATATTAATGTTTCGATCTCGTCTCGCCTCGGTCTTGAAAATAAAATCTCGTCTCGTTTTGGGAGCGATTATGAAAATCTCGATCTCGTCTCGATCTAAAAAAATCTCGGTCTCGTCTCGTCTCAACGTTAATTCTCGTCTCGTCTCGAATTTTTATTAAAAGATATAAACGAAATAAAAATTTCTCAAGTTTTATTCAAAATATTAAATAAGTGTTAAAAAATCCAAATGGCAAATTTTTATATTGATAAACTTTAATACACAAAATTTTTAAAGATTTAGCGGGGCACGACATCTCATTGACAATATAAAGATATGAATTAATTCTTAAAGATAACATATTTTATGAAAGGTGCAGACTAAAGAAACTATAAATAATTTTGATATATAGAAAATTAAGTTTTATTGTTCTAGCAAATTATAGCCTTTGAATCCAATACACTGTGTCAAATATAAATAGACTTAGAAAATTATAAGTTTGCTTATAATTGACTTAGTTGCATAATTGAGCAAATTGAGACCTTTTATTAACCCTGCCTAAAGCTTCAAAGTAGACCTTAACATATTTAAGGCAAACGTTGAGTCCATTGATATTACCATAATCAATTATATCCCTTAGAGTATATTTCATGTTTACTATAGCGTTATAAATTAAAAAGTGCGAGTGACTTTTAATTATATTTTATTATTTACAGAATTGATAGCTAGTTGCACATATTAAAAGGTTGTAAAAACAACAATAAAAGCAGCATTATTATAGGATCAAGAACATAAGATTTTAAGCTTTAAATTAAAGTACACGTATTTTATTTTATAACAGAAATCATTATAATCAAATTTGTATTCTAAATAATTACCTTCCAATCTAACTAACTTTGCCATTAAATAGTAATCTAGTCCAGTATAGGTTCTTGTATTTATTTTATATTGCACACTTATAGAAATTTTTAATTTGAATGCACCTGCCAACCCAGCTTATAATGTGAAAAGTAATGCATATGACAAAACGATGTATTCACATAATGTCTTAACTTAAGGTTCAAAAATTTGGGAGGTATACTATTAGTTGAAGCATAAAAACTTATAGAAGACTGATGACTTAAGATTTAATCTATAACGGTGTCATTAAATACTCTATTGTACTTTTGAATAGGCGGGTGCTGAAAAATCTCGAGCCACCTTAGCTTAACTTGTTTAATTATTCAAACTGATTGGCCACATATTTATAATTACCGCATCATGCAGGATAAGTAACTGCGAAATTCAAATATGCTTTAGCAATATTTGAATTTCCATCAGAACTAATTCTAAGCCAAAATTTTTGTAATATTTAATAAGGCTATGTTTAATTATTTAAACTGATTGATCACCAATTTATAATTACCGCATCATGCAGGATGAGTAATTGCGAAATATGCTTTAGTAATATTTACTATTCCATTAACTAAGCCTAAAATTTTGTAAAATATATTATAAAATTATTTACACACCCTAAGCGTCAACCACACTTAGGTAAATAATTGCCAAATTTTAATTTTTTTGCAAAAATATATCATATTTACCACACTTAGCAATTTTTTTAATATCAAATATATTCCATACATATTGATTTACACTTAATCTTTAAATGTAAATCATGCAAATTAAAATACACAAAAATTTACTAAAATCTAACGTTTAATAAAAAGTCGAGATATCACCAAAAAAATATTGTATCGTCTCGTCTAGTGATGCGGAAAAACCGAAAAAAATCTCGGTCTCGTCTCGTCTCGAAAAACCGAGACGAGACGAGACGAGAATATGAAAAATGGAGTCGAGATCGAGACGAGAATTTTGATGTCGAGACGAGACGATACGAGATTATTTCGGCGAGATCTCTACTTTTTATTTATCGTTAGATTTAGTAAATTATTGTGTAATATAATTTCCTTGATTTCCATTTAAGGTATTAAGTGTAAATCAATATGTATGGAATATATTTGATATTAAAAAAATTCCTAAGTGTAGTAAATGTTATATATTTTTTGAAAAAAAAATCAAAATTTGGCAATCATTTACCAAAATTTGGTTGACCCTTACGGTATGTGAATAATTTTATAATAGATTTATCACATATTTGTATCCATAGCATTATTAAATAATACAAAATTTTAGGCTTAAAATGAGTTCTGATAAAATAGTAAATATTACTAAAGCATACTTGAATTTCGCAGTTACTCATCCTGCATGATGCGGTAATTATTAATTAATGGTCAATCAGTTTGAACAATTAAGCAAGTGAGGCTAAGGTGGCTCGAGATTTTTGAACGCCCGCCTAACGATTTAAAAATTACAATAGAGTATTTAATTTAATGACACCGTAATAGATTAAGTGTTAAATTATGAGTTTTCTAAAAGTTTTTATGCTTCAACTAATAATACACCTCCCAAAATTTTGAACCTTAAAAAGACATTATGGGAATACATAGTATCGTTTGGTGTGATAAATGTAGGCATGTGCTGTTTTTATGATTTGAAACATTGAGTATCAAAGTCATTTTTTTTCTTATTTTTCACGTCAATTATTATTATTATAGGACGGTCGTGTCCCCTCCTGCGTGGCTAAATAAATTATAAAATCTAATTTTGTCATTTTTTGCGCGTTAAATAAGGAGAAAAATTAAATAATTTTAACAAAGTACCAATAAATGTTGTTATATCTCAGTTCTTCGAACATTATTAAGTTCAGAATTAAAAGTTTTATTCAGAAACAAATAATTATAATTATGATATTGTTTCTTAATTACAAAAAATTAAAAAAAATTGCTTGAAGGGCCAGGGGGCCAAAGATTTTTCCCTTGGGGGGGGGGGCATGGGGCCAGTTCTCTCTTGGGTGGGCCTGGGCCTTGGACCCTCTTTAACTATTTGTTAAAAATCTTTGCATAATAAACACTTACCAATTATATTTGATATATTCTTAATCTATTGAAGCTTATTTATAAGATGATACATATTCTGCTAATACACCCGGGTAAATGGCAAAACAACGTTTGCCGGGTTCAGCTAGTCTATATATATAAAGTAAAGTGTATGTATGTATGTAAGAGCTAAATTCTGAAACTACAGGCCCGATTCGCGCGAAACTTTACCTGTAGGTTGCCAGGGCGGCCAGGGGTAAAATAGCCTTTTCAGATTCCTACAATACCTTTTCGTTTTAAAAATATCGGACTTTTCCCGGCCAGTTTCATTTATAGCATCATATTCAATAATGACGTCATACATAGCTTTCTCGAATGAGATATTTAAAAGTAATATATAAAGTAAAGTGTATGTATGTATGTGGATAAGGGCTAAAATCTGAAACTACCGGTCCGATTCGCGCGAAAATTTAGCCGTAGATGCCCAGGACGGCCAGGGGTAAAATAGCTTTTTCAGATTCCTAAAATACCTTTTCGTTTTAAAAATATCGGACATTTCCCGGCCAGTTTACTTTTTGTCATCCAATTATGCATTTTATCGTTATCATCTCACATTTTAGCCTATAAAATTAACAAATACCTTATAAGCATTTTATAAATATGCCTTTTCCTATTATTAAATTAAATGATATTTATTTCAATAATATAGCATTATATTTTTTAATCATAAACTCTCCTACAGATGACTCAAAATTTTTCACATATGTTGTATTGATTCATGCAAATTATTTAGCTGATTAAGGACTAAGCCAAAGCAACGCTTGGCCGGGCACAGCTAGTAATAATTATAAAAATAGCGCGTTAAATCAGCCAATAGACTATTTCTAGCCACGTGATGGATAGGCGGCAAAGTAGCACAATGTGAAAAAAAATAGCACAAATCGTGATTAGAGTTAAAACGAAACGTAGACATGTGCTAAACTTTTTCATATATGCTAAAGCAAATGTAGGAAGGAATCCACAGATGGTAAACTTTAATATTCATATATTTTACAATAAATCTTAAGATAATCAAGATATTATGGTAAGATCACAGATGGGAAAAGACTTCATCATATATAATGGTTATTTAGACAAACTGAAAAAAGTATTCAAGGAGACACAATTATTTTTTTGTCGTCTAAAATGTGCTGGCAAACTAAAAAATAAGGTCAACCTAAAAGAGGTTTAAAGAGACTTATATTTAAATGTTAACACCTAAATATTTATATACTTTTACAATTATATTTCACTAGCTGACCCGGCAAACGTTGTTTTGCCCTATTAAAAATATTAAAAAAATAAAAAATTTAAATAAGAAAAAAACTACCAATTAATATCTATATGTTCTACTTTTTACATTTTTTAAAACTTACATAAACGATGAAAATAAATCCTTTATGCGCCCGCCATCCCTCCTCTCCACCCCACCGTCCTTCGATTAGAAGATCTAGAAAAACATAATTTAGAGGATTTAGATTATCATAGTTTATAAACAGGAGAAATTTTGTCTATTTTTACATTTTTTAAAACTTACATAAACGATGAAAATAAATCCTTTATGCGCCCGCCATCCCTCCTCTCCAACCCACCGTCCTTCGATTGGAAGATCTGGAAAAACATAATTTAGAGGATTTAAATTATCATAGTTTATAAACAGGAGAAATTTTGTCTATTTTTACATTTTTTAAAACTTACATAAACGATGAAAATAACCGATTTGGCTTGAACAAATTTTTGGCTTGAACAAATTTTAAAACATGCTCCGGAGTATAGGGAATAAAGTATGCAATTTTGAGCCAAATCGGACCAGTAGTTTTTGAGGGACGTCTTTATTAAGTGTCAAAACGTATAAACCAACGTATAAAACAAAAAATCGTGACCCCTCGAAAACTACTGGACCGATTTGGCTCAAACAAATCTTAAAACATGCTCCGAAGTATGGGGAATAAAGTATGGAATTTTGGGCCAAATCGGTCGAGTAGTTTTTGAGGGACGTCTTTATTAAGTGTCAAAACGTATAAACCAACGTATAAAACAAAAAAACGTAACCCCTCGAAAACTACTGGACCGATTTGGCTCGAACAAATCTTAAACATGCTCCAGAGTATGGGGAATAAACTGTGAAATTTTGAGCCAAATCGGTCTGTTAGTTTTCTAAATTTGGTGGTGGCATAGATACAAACAAACACAATCAAACAAACATACATACATAGTTTCATTTTTATATATAAGATTATATTAGACATAAAACAATAAATCCTTTTCATAGATGAATGTCTTTTAGTATAAGTATATAGAAAACATCAAGTTAATCTAAAAACATAATTTTATAGATATAATGTCATTTGTATAACATAAAATATTACTTCCTAGAAAAACAACAATAAAATCTTTTTATATATGAATGCCTTTCATTATAAGTATATAGAAAACATCAGGATAATTTAAAAACATAATTTTATGGATATAATAAATTGTATAAAATAAAATATCAATAGATTTTTTCACATATATAAATGAATTTAATTATCAGTATGCAAAAAACATTAGGATAAATGAAAACATAATATAAAATGTTACTTATAGGCATATTAAATATTACTGTTTATAATTTTACTATATGTTAAAATACATATGTTAATTTCTGATGAATTTTGATGAATTGGGCCAAAATTTGACGCCATTTATTTGCTTCTTTGACCAACTTCCTACCAGACTTAGTCTATGGATATGGTGCCCTATCAACTCGCCGAAAACAAGTTCGCCGAATTCACCCTGGGACATTTTGTGATTGGTTGAATAAATTTTGCTATAGGACATTTTTGAATTAGGGGACATTTTTTATCAGGAAACAATAAATTAGCCGAGATGATTTTCGGCAAGTTGACGGGCCACCTATGGATATTTGAGCCCTCTTAGGTGCCCCATCAACTCGCCAAAAACCATTTAGCCGAATTTAATGTCCCCCGGTTAAAAAAGGTCCCCTAATTTAAAATCGTCCCCCAGGGGACCATTTTAAACCGGGGGACATGAAATTCGGCGAGATGGTTTTCGGCAAGTTGACGGACCACCGCCCCCTTTTATATTGTAACCAATTGACAAATATTTTAAACATATGCAACTTTAAAAATGACAAAAAGCAAAAATAAAAAAGATAAAGAAAAGAAGAATTCAGAGACCACAAAATTGCCTAAACCGATTATTGATCCGGCCAAACCATTGGGACAACCTTTTTTGGAAAATGATGGGAAAAAATTAGAAAGTGAAAAAGCTACTGACTTGGACAAAGTAGCCATTAGTAAACCCAAAAAAGAAGTTAAATTTTCAAAGCAAAATGATTATATACCCCACTCAAGCTCATCTTATTTATCTTCAACCTTATCAAGTAATATTGATACTTTTTTATTTTCACTTAACAAGGTTCACTCAGAGTCCCAGAAAATATTAGATTAGATAATGAAAAAGTGCAGAGAAAATTAGCAAGAAAGTTAGCTAAAGACAACATACCCCAGAGAAATAATATAGACAAAAAAGTTGCCTTATTTTCTCATTTACCACAATATGATAGGGATATAACATCAATATCAAGAAATTTGTCATTTTCTACAACAATACTAAACCCACATATAATTAAATTAGGATTGGATTATGCACAACATAATATAAATGGGTCAAATGCCAGGTGTTTGGCCCTATTGGAAACCCTTAAAAAGGTATTTTTAACTATCTCTAATATAAGTTTGCTTTCAAAGTTTATTGAAGATTATCAATCAGTTCCTCATAAAGAATTGGCAAGAGATCTTGAGTCTAAACTCAAACCGAATATATTTTATTTATCGCAATGTAGACCATTATCTATAACAATGCGAAATGCTATCAAATTTGTTAAAATGAAAATTACTAAAATACCTTCAGAAACAATTGATTCAAAGGTTACTATTTAATATATTTAATTGCCAAAATTTTATACTATATAATGACTCTTCTTTTTCTATTTTAGGCAAAAATTATGCTTACAGATGCAATTAATGATTATATAATGGAAAAAATTGTTTTAGCAGGAGAGGCTATTTCAAAAACCTATGCATCTACTAAAATATCGAATAATGACATTATCCTGATTTATTCTTAGTAATGCTTTTTTATTTACCCCTAAAAAATTTTAAACTCCTGAGAATTTGCTTACTTATTTTCAATGATAATAATTAGCAAAAACTGATTAATATTAAGCTTTTTGAATAGATTTATTAAATGGTATTTTTTTGAATTATGTTTTAAGTAATGTTTTATTTTTATATATATTTAATTTCCATTTTTATAAAAGTTTGAGCCTTATGAATTTTTATATTATTAATTTAGTCCCATAAAATAGTTTAAATTTTAATGTGGTATCATAAAATCATTTCATGTAATCTAATTTCAAGTAACTTACATGATTAGTTATGTTAAATTGGTTATAATTTGAATCAAATGGATGAACGAACATATATGTCAACTTTTTTTAAGTTTTTTTTCTATGATTTATTTAGTTCATCCATAATATTCAAGATTCTATATGATTGCCATAAATCAGGCAAAAAATTGCATGTTATCATTGTCGATTCAAGACCAGATTTGGGTGGTAAATAAATATATTATCTGATTTAATAAGTTTTTTCAAAATAATTCTTATTTTTTGGGTACAATTCTGATTTTTAGTTGTTTATCCAGCATCATTAAGTTTTTCAAAAATATAAATTATACAGTATATATGAAATTTAGACCTAAAAATTTGAGTTCTTATCAATTATATTTTTGTTCTATGAATATATCACACCAACTTGGCTTTGGCTTACAATAATAGCAATCATATATTCTCTAAAAAATGATATATAAATAAAAGTTGTAATAAATTAAACATTCGTCTTTCATGTATTCACAATCAAGAAATATGCCTATATAATCATAGACTAATAGACTGCTCATCTCTTATATATTCACGCATCAAAAGTGTTGCCAAAAACGACAGCCATTTTGATAAGTGAAGTAGAGTTTGTATAGCGATGAATTGTATTGGACAATAATCATAGATTTCATAACATGAAATCACCCATTCTAATCATTATAGCGACTTTAAAAATTCATCAAACCATATGAATTGGCCAAAATTCATGATTCACTTTTCAAAATGGATGCCAAAATGTGGAACACTTTTTAAAAGGGAATGAGCAGTCTATTAGTCTATGCATATAATATAACTGTATGTTTACCACCACAAATATTAATTGTTTTGCATTAATTATTTTAAAAATGCGGTTTATAAATTGTATTAGGACAAGTTTAAATCACATTTTAATAATTACAAGGTCAAAAGATGATGAAAAGATTGGTACAAAATCACATTTCCTGTATGTATGTATACATCAATAACATATCCCACGTCATGCCAAAGGTCTTCACTTTTTCCTAACTTTTGATAAATCAATTTAATTTAAAATCAAATATCTAATATTTAAAAACATTTTTTGGGCGTCATTTAGGTGAATAAGGTTATTTTGGGAGCTCACGCCCTCCTAGCAAACGGCTACGTCATGGGTCGCGTGGGTGGGTCCATGATTGCCTTATGCGCCAAAAGTTACCACGTCCCAGTGCTATTGTGTTGCGAAACTTACAAATTCGCCGAAAAGATACAAACAGATTCATTCGTCTACAACGAATTAGGTTTGCCGTTATCCTTCATTTCAACGTTATGACTTAGATTTTTTCTAAAAAGTTGGGGGGGGGGGTGCTTAATAAAATTCTTAAAAATTTTGCATACATCATAGACTAATAATACAATAGACTGGCGTATATCTGATTATTTATCGAGTTAGTCAATCCTTTTGGGTGAAGTTTATTCAATATGCTCACTTGTGCAGTATGAATTGCGAATGTTGTGGAAGAAAAAATAACGATAACATTAAAGGCTTAACTTTAGATACGTAAGTTTAGCATTTCATTAGACAACAATATGAGTAGCATTTAGTTCGTTATTATATATTCCTTAAATTTGCTATTTTATCAGCTGTCCTTCAGTAAAACCCACCCCCCTTCTCGAAATTGCGAATTTTTTTGAAAGAAATTATGTTAGATGAAGAGAACGTTGACAGGTAGGTACCTCAAAAAGGTTGAAATGCGTTGGACTGTTATTAATTTGAAGAATATTAAGAGTTTTTTAAAAACATTTTTAAAGGTAGTACTCGGGCAGGAGGACCGAATCGACTTAAAAACTTATAAAAAGTCTCTTTTGTAGCCCTACTGGATGTTGAAAAGATAAGGTTGGGTCAAATTTGTGAAATAAATTTATAAAAACGAGGGGCCTAAATTAGGCACATTGTTTCACTTCAGCCTTTCCGTTGTGAATTGCTCGTAAATTATATGAAAGGGGTAAGAGCTTTGTTATATTTTAAAGTAATGTCTTTGTGAAAATAAGTTATAGACTTTTTAATAATACTATCGGGGTTTATTATAAATAGGGAGACAGTTGTGGCAGTTCTCTCGCCCGATTGTTCAATGTAGTGATGGGAAAAACTCAGGTTTTGTCGACCTAACTTAATAGTTCTTTTCAAAAAACCTTTGAGGTCTTTTAAAAACGCTAACCTCTGCCTCGAAGTTATAGATCAATATCAACCTCAAACCTTGAGATCAATTTGCGTAGACTAACCTAAAGCTTAGGTTATAGCGTAAAATTAACCTAAACGCTATGAGGCAATATTTTTTTTAAATACTGTTAAAGCGGACGGCCAAAAAGTCATATTTTCAATGGTATTAACAAGAACAATATATTAATTAAAAAAAATAAAAAAATTTGCCCTCTCCGGAATTCGAACCCACATCAGTATGTGGGGGGGGGGCACAGGGGCACATGTAGAGGCATAGGCCCTTGTAGGGGGGGGGCATGAGTAATTATCAATGTTAGCCTAATATAGCAATTCGAAAAAAAAATTTAGATTCACACTTTGGCCAATGGTCATTCTTTTCCATTGGTCAGCAGCCAGGACACTGTCTTAATACATAAGAGTCAAAAAGACGAAAAAAAAATTTCGATTCACACTTTGGCCAATGGTCATTCATTTTTTTTCATTGGTCAGTACCAATAGAGGGTAAAAGTGGATATAAAAATATATTAATTAAAAAAATAAAAAATTTTGATTCACACGTTGGCCAATGGTCATTTTATTCATTGGTCAGTAGCCAGCGGACGGCCAAAAAGTCATATTATCAATGCTATTAACAAGAACAATATATTAATTAAAAAAACGAGAAAAAAAATTTCGATTCACACTTTGGCCAATGGTCATTTTATTCATTGGTCATTAGCCAGCGGACGGCCAAAAAGTGGATATAAAAATATTTTAATTAAAAAAAAATTAAGAAAAATTTGATTCACACTTTGGCCAATGGTCATTATTCATTGGTCAGTCAGTAGCTAACGGATGGCCAAAAAGTCATATTATCAATGGTATTAACAAGAACAATATATTAATTTAAAAAAAAATTAAAAAAATTTCGATTCAAACTTTGGCCAATGGTCATTTTCTTCATTGGTCAGTAGCCAACGGACGGCCAAAAAGTCATATTATCAATGGTATTAACAAGAACAATATATTAATTTAAAAAAAAGATAAAAAAAATTTGCCCTCTTTGGGATTCGAACCCACAGACAGCAATCAATTAAAAATAAACAACGTGACACGTTCGGTGCGGACGCGGCGTGACACTCGGTGCGTGACATAAACAAATGGAAAATGAGCCCGTAAATTGTGTAGCAATTAATAGAAGTAGCTAGAATTAAATACACCACTATCAGTCACGCTACATCGCACACAAAAGGAATATGCTGCAAAATGGAGGTAATTTAAAATAAAACAATGTATAGAGATAGGTATATATTGATAAACTTAAATCTCGATTTCTTCCATAAAAATTAAATAATTGAACTAAAATAAATTTTTATCGTTAGTTTGCTTTATTTTTAATCTGAATAAATCTTAAAATTTCTATTTCATATTATATATATAAAATAATTACAAAATGCTAAATATTTACCTTAGGTCAATTAAATTAACATAAAGCTTTAGGTTATATACAGCGTTTTTCCTTATGTTTGAACATCTTGACTCCCCTCGCGCACACTAGTAGGAGAGAAATCGACAAATTTTTGAAAAAAAACCACCAAATTATGAAAAGGGGCAAACACAAATGCAAGAGTAGCGAAAACATATACATGGTAAGGGAGGGAGTAAGTTGCATACGAAGGAAGGAGAGGGAAAGAGCGTTCATTTTTAAAAGCTTTGATTGATCACCCTTCTGTATATTGATCAACCTAATAGCGTTAAGGTTAATTTTACGCTCTAACCTAAGCTTTAGGCTTCTCAATTGACCTCGATGTTTAAGGTTAATTTCTACTTTGCGTTTCTAAAAGACCTTAGAGGTTTTCAAGGAACCTCTCTAACTAGAGTTGTTAGATTGCTCGCGTGAGCAATGCTAACTATGTGCATTGCTCGAGCACACACACTAGCTGTTTAATATGCTAGTTTAGCACAATGAGTGCTAGCAGTTCGGTGCAATAGTTTTAACAGTAGCATGTAAAAATGCTCGAGAGGTTAGTCGAAGCAGCCAAATCTGTTAAAAAATTTAGCAGGAGCTCGAGCAGTAAATTCGAGCAGATAGTAGATTGAATTGCTATTTGTTAAAATTACAATTTTAATCATATTATATATGATAAATAAATTAAGAACTTTGCCCCCCCCCCCTATTTTTTACTCTCTTCCTCACCCGGGGGCCAGGGAAGAAAAAAAGTAAAAATAAGGGGGGGGGGCAAGTTCATAATTTATTTATGATATAGAACATGAGCAAATATTGTAATCATAACAAATAGCAATTAAATCTGCTATCTGCTCAAGTTTACTGCTCGAGCTATCTGCTCAATGCTTTAACAGATTTTGCATCGACTAACCTCTCGAGCATTTTTACATGCTACTGTTAAAACTATTGCACCGAACAGCGAGCACTCATTGTGCCAACTAGCATATTAACCAGCTCAGTGTGTGTGCTCGCGTTTGGAGTTGAAGCTAGTTAGCAATTCAACGCCACTACCTCGAACCCAACCTAAGGTTGACCTGGGGTTGACTCACGCCTAACTTTTCCCACCACTAACGTTAAGTACTAAAATCAGAAAAAACAGTTCCTACGGTTTAAACGACATTGAAGAGTAGGCGATTTTGATTAAAAATTTACGGCGCATAGTATTGGCCTTTCGATCTTCTTCTTCTTTATCAATTATTTGGTCCCACATTCGTGGGGTTTTTCGATAACTCTATCTATTATAGTTTTATAATTTGTAACGTTGTTTGGCAAAAGAACATAGCTAGCTCTTAATTAAAACATAAATTGGGTCGATTTATAACAATATGCCCAGACATTCAGTTTATAAAAAGGAAGCAATAAATTTCAAAAAACGCTAGCTCAGGAAAAACTACAGTCCGTAGTTTTATAACCATCATCTTATTTTTCAGACTGAACTAATTTATACGTACATTATTGATACGTATAAGCCTCTGCAGTTATGTTGTAAAAACGTCTGGGGTTTGTTTGGTCGACCCTTAGTTTTAATCGACTTAACATATGCACACCTACGGTTTTTTGGTCCGTTTATCTTATTCGACTTCTAGGCTTAGTCGAAATGTGAAAAACAGACCTTAGTCGATGGTTAGTCTTAGTTGAACCAAACAAAACCCAGCCGTTTTTACAACATCTTTGAAAAAAGTTATTTTTTTTTGTACATTTTTAGCGGATCCAAACGAGCTTTTAATTGGCACGGGGTCGGAAATTAGTGATTGGTATAAAATGGAATCACTTACCTTGTTAAATATAACGTACGACGTAACTCCACCCGAACTAATAACTATGGTGATAACGGAGTTGGGTATGCTACCATGTACATCCGTTCCCGTCATATTGCGCGTCAAAAATCTGGAATATTCATGAAATTACGCTTGAAAATGCCCGTTTTATTTCGCTTTTTGTGATGTTTTTGAAATATGTCCTGCTTGATCATCTCGTCTTAGTTTGTTATTGTCGTTGATTATGTAATTTACGATAGTTTTGCAATAAATTGGCCAGATTAATGCAATTCTTATAAAAAGTTTGAACTAGTTATTTATGAACACGGCTGTACTTAGCCGTAACCAGGAGGTGGTAGGGAGAATCGGCTGCCCCCCCTCTAAATCCAAAAAATCCCTAAAAATTGATATATTTATAAAACACCAAAAATGTTTGATTTTGCCACTTCTAAATCATTAGTGCCCCCCCCCCCTAATTACAATCCTGGCTATCCCCATATAGCCGTATATTGATAGTTAGCTTATTTATATAAAAATCCAGATTTTAATTTGATTTGTACAGCGCTCAGCAAGCAACCTCGGCGATGTTTCTATTTTTCGTTTCGCGTTTATCTGTTTTATTTTAAAAAGTAAAATATTAATAAGTAAATTAAAACCTCATAAATACTCGGCGACTTAGCTGTCCATAAACACATATGCCCTCCTCACTTTTTACCTTAAACGTTAAACTTCATCGTAGACGATGTTTTGTTATGACTATCCTGGGGCGATAAAAATTTCGTTAAGATTCATCCAAGATCGATTAAAATCAAAAATCTATATGTTTAAATTAGCTGTATTTTGTCGAAATATATTTATTAATTAAGAACTAATTAAAAATTTAAATAAAAAAACTTTTTATAACTTGAAAGATTTTTAATCATAAGGTTTTTTTTATTTATGAAATGTCCCTCATCCGATCCCTTGTTAGAATATGCTCTGACTTAAGAAATGGAAGTTAAATTTTTAAAATATATTACGATTTTACTTAACAAATATAAAGCGGCTTTACGAAGAGCATATATTTTATTATAACCTTTATTATGTGATTGGTCCCATGGAGGGTATATTTCGATAAGTTTCTTCCACCTTGATTGGGTAAGGGCGATGCCCTGAGTTAACTTATTAGTTTTCTTAACTTTGTCCACTCCCGACACAGGACCTAGTGTCACGTGGAAAGAGCAAATGTACATGTTTTTAAAACTAAGAATATAAATCAGATAACAATTAAAATTTGGTCTAAAATTTAACGTGCCCCTTCCTCCTAAAAAAGTCTAAGTTCTCTAGGTAGGCATTACCTACATTATCATAAGATTGAGTATCGATGGGACAAGTCAGTTTTCATTTAAGGGACAACAAATTATTATTTGCTGTGCATTTTATGAATGGGCTTACTTTCGACGTTGGTTTACATATTGTCAAACTACGATTCTGGAAAAACTTGCTTGCCAATAAATTATAAATAATGGCCGCTGTTTAAATTTAATTTTTGCTGACCCTGGCCCGAGGCCAAAGTTTCTTCTATTTTTTGGCCTCAACTGATTATTTTTATAGATTTCAAATAACTATTTTTGATGCATGTTCAACTTGTTGGTTTATTAAAGAAAGACTACATTCTGACTTAATATTTGCCCAAGGGGTAATTAATTTTGAAGCAATATCAAATAAAGCTAGATATATATAATATAAACTAAAAAAGTTATGTGAATTTATTTTTGCGATTTGGTCCGTATAAAAATACATCTGAGCTCGTAAATGTCATGATTATTCCTTTTTACAAAATTTTGAATGTGAAATATTCCTGTCCATGTAAATAAACAAATTTTAAATGAAACTAGTTTATTTATACGTGATAAATAGGCCCACGACTGTGGGACCAAATACATTATAAAGAAGAGATTTTGACATTAAAAACACAATATTTATGAATATTATTCAGAAATTGTATCAAAATACAATTTATATACAAGTTTTCAAAACCCCTTTCAAACAGACAAATTTTAAAAAAAGTATTTATTTGTATTAAGTTTCACGTTTAAAATAACAAATTGCTCAAACACAAATCTCAAAATATAATGTGTTAGATCTGGTATTAAAAGGCGTGTACTATAAAATGCAAAGGAAATCAGAGCAAATGAATTTGTGCAATTTGCATTTTGCAATGAAAGATTTTTTAACTAATATCAAAAATTTGATTAAAAAACTTCCTCATTTAGTAGACATGGGTCTACTTCGTGCTCAGGTGTTTAAAAAGATGTGATATCTTAAAATTACCGAATGAAAATACATGAATTATCGAGCTGTTCTATGGTAGAAGTTGGTAAGATTTTGAGAAATTTGAAAGCTTACATTCATTACTTTTTTCATGAAAGTTTTTGAAATATATTGGGTCGCATTAGACCCTACAATAGAAACAAATGGAGGGGAATAAAGTAATTTAGACAAAATTAGTATAAACAAATTAGCAATCTCAGCTATTTTAGGTATCGTAAGAAACCGTTCTTTATAGAGCTCAAGTCATTTAAATGATCTGAATTATCTTTGGATAAATTAAAAAACTCCTTTTTAATTAAAATAAATCTCATTAAAAGTGGTTAAATAGAAATTTTCATTTTATTTAATTTGAAAAATAAGCGAATAAAATTAAGCAATCATATTAAAAACCCAGCATTTGCCTTATCATATTTGCTATGTTGGATCATCATGGGTCTAGTTAACATTTAATTTAATATGCTGGGTAATTCAGCTTAAAACTTAATAATTTGCGAAGGATTTAAAGAAAAATTTCCCGCTCATAATAATTTGTATTATCATTGTTATTTTAACTTACACTCTCTGCAAGGTCATTTAAACACATCTTTCAATTCAAAATTTAAAATTAATTTAAGTTTAATTGGACGCGACATTTAATTAAATTTTTAACAATAGCAACATTACTCAGCCTTACTACCTCCAGCAAGACATGAAAGCGAGATGCATGCATATGCACAGAGCAGGTGCCATGGTGCGGAGATCTTGCAGAATAAATTGCTTCCACTTTTCCTTTAGAAAATTTTCTGTAAATTTGCTAAGCGCCAGTCTATTTTGAAGAGAGTAAGGGGGAGGAGGGGGTGCGTATTAGTAATTTTTAATAAGTGGAGCTTACAGATTTTCCAAGGAGCAGCTCTGCATAAATGTTAAGGTCAGACAATGTGGGAGAGATAATCTATTTCTGGAAAATTTGGCACAATATTCGGTACTTAAATTGGCATAAAACAGTTTCCACTTATCACAATCCCATTTTATTTATAACTAATAATGTCGACATCATTCAATTCTTATATATTGTTTCTATGTTACTGGAGCATTTGGAGAAGTGAGTCATTTAATAAACTATATGAATTTAAATAAATTTAAGAAACACCACTGCACTGCTTTTTAAATACAAAAGTTAATTTACCATAAATTTATTATAATAGTTCTATTAACAATTTTTTTAATCTCTACCCCCCATTTTTAGGCATTTTAAAAGATGTCTTAAAAGTAAATACAATTTATATCAAGAGAGCAAAATAAAGATCCCGTATAGTTTTAACTAGTGTTGTAAATGAACGCGTTCAAATTTTTTGAAAAATCTGATGAACGGCGTTCCTTTTTTTCGGTGAACTTTGAACGTGAACGCGTTCCTGTTTTTTGATGAACGCGTTCGAATTTAACGTTCGTTCAATTTAAAAAACCTTTTTTATTTTTATTTATTTATAAAATAATGTTAATAAAAATTTTTAACAAAAAAGTCTTATATTTTTTAATCAGCTGTTTTTCCCTTTTCCTGTTACCTATTCCGAAATACTTTTTACATACCATAACGTGCAAAAGAATATAAGATTAGTTTTTTAATTTGATATTACTAATTATATTTTAATTTATAAAATGATACTTGTATCTTTTGTTAAATTATAGAATCTTAAATACAAATAAATTACCATTTTATTACCAATTAAATAGGAAAAGTTTACAAAATAAGAACATGACATTACTATAATAAGAAGGAATAGTTACAATAATTAATAGAATATTAAAGAATAAACTTTTCGTTTTATTGAAAAAGGAATTGAAACCCCTAGAATTACCAATTAAAAAACTGTCGATTCCGAGATATCGTTTTTTGACGAGAAAGTATAGGGCGGTTTGGAGGATGAGATTATCGCAATTTTTTGAAGCGAAGGACAAAACATTATATGTTTTTAATAAATTTCCTGCTTTAAAAGATTTGTTTATTAAGTATAATACTCCAATCCCCTCATCTACCCCTGTGGAGCGGGTTTTTAGTATAGCTAATGCTGTATTAACTGCCAAGCGTGTCTGCTTATCCTACAAAAATTTTGAAAAACAATTATTATTAAAAATTATCAAGAAAAATTTTTTATGAATAAAAAATCTTTATATTCTCTCTATTATATTGTATTTATAATTATATAATCGAAATAAAACTATTATGTGTTAAAAAATATAAGACATTTATTTATATTAAATTAAATTAAAACAAAAAAATTATTATAAAATTTTGAACGAACGTGAACGCGTTCATCTTCCTTTTTTTGAAAACGAACGTGAACGGTTCGATTTTTTTAAAAATGTTTACAACACTAGTTTTAACAAATTTATTGTTATTTATACGCCCCCCCCCCCCTTATGTCAACTTTAGTGTCGTAAAAACGGCTGGGTTTTATTTGGTCCCCTTGGTTTTTGAAGACCAAACATAAATAGATTAAAAGTTTGACCAAAAATCTTTGCTCTGTTTATGCGACTAAGAAAACCCGACCACAAAACCTTTGGCCAAGACTTCTTTTTCGAATGTTAAACAATCAAATTTTTTAAATTTAATTAATCGCAATGAATCAGTAAATTAAAATGAGGAGATTTTTATTTATAGTTCTAATGAAACCATGACGACTTCAACGTATTACTTAGAAATTTTCAATTTGACCGCCAAGTTAATTTTATTACTAACAATTTTGCGATCGATGTTAATTAAATTTTACATTGTACTCATGTTAGGATCCAATTGTGCCGAGAATGCCAAAGGTTTAACCGAAAAATGCTGCTCTCGAGGTACTAATCAAGCTTCGCAACACAACAATTGCTATCTTGAAAGATTTAATAAGGTTGATAATGTTTGCAAAAATTATATTTTATTCAAAAAAGAACAATTTTATTATATCGCGAATCAAACAATTTTTGAGCAAAATCATCATTTATGCTTGTTTTATTAAATGAACATTTAGTTCTTTAACATTCGAAAGTCTTGAATATTTCACTGGAATCTTTAACTTCTAACTTTAAACCTTATACCCTTTAAAATTGAATTCTAGCCAGGTTTATAAAATTTCGTCAAGACAATAAGTGTCATAGCTAAAATTTTACAATATGCGAGTTACTTCTTAATCCAGCCAACAATACATATCCTATATCCTAATTTAATGGTGCAACCGGTTCCCAATTTATTTATTGTTTATAATTTAATATCAAAATAGCCAGCCTCATTATTTAAACTATAATTTATCGAACGGCGATTGTGGAGTTTAAGGATATTACTGAAATAGGTAGGTAATTTTTAAAATTGCTCAATCGTAAACATCAAACAGGGTTTTTTTCAGAAAAAATGCTCCGGGGGGGGGGGGGTATTTTCAACTTCCGGGGGGGGGGGGGGTAAAAATTTTTTTAACATTTTGTATAATATTTACTGATTTTTATTGGTGATATAAGTGATATATAAATAGATACATACACGCATAATCATTAAATAAACACATGTAATATTTTAACGGGCAAGTGTTTTTTAAAGAAATGTTGTAAAGGGAACAGACAGAGCATAAGCCCCACCTAAGGCTTCATCAAAAATTAGCTATCATTTGTATTTAGATGTCCATGAAATCATAAATTTATAGGATGGTTTAAGATTAAATTTTGCCCGTGTTTTTCACTTTCAGAGACTGAGCAATTAGTAGAGCTGCCAATACACTCATCTTTATCAATATATATTAATAAAATAAAAACAACTTGCATAAATTTAATTACAAGCATTTTTATCATAAGAAAAAGAAGAGACAGTTTTCCCCACTCCAGCAGAATTACAATTTTCATCTTGACCTAAAACATGAAAATATATATAATACTTCTATATCAAAACCAAAATCTTTCTTGCCTTTTTCAGAGTTCATGTGAATTTCACTGCTGGAAGCAGTTAAATATCTGCCTTTAACTTATATATATCTAAATCACTAATGCTTAAAAATAATTACCATAATTTCCCGTAGTAAGGGATAAAACAAGAGTTTTTTTTAATTCAGTCCCATCTTTACCTATTACAAACAAACATATTCATGTCTTATTTTATATAAACACAAATACCCATACATAATTAAAATTATTCCAAATCAAATCATATTTACCATCTTTTCTATTAGGCTTTTCCTTTTTACTAAAGTAGTGTAAAAGAGTACTTATATTTACCAGACATCTGCAAATAAGCATATTATATCAATAAAAAACAAACAATAGAATCTATTATTAATAATAATTCTTTTTAAGTTTATAAGTAAGATAGTGATTTGATAATTCTAAAAGCATTTATTTATGTTTATTTACCTATTGATATTTTTCAATTAAAGATAATTTGTAACTTTCAAGATTGTAAATTAGGGTTCACAGATGTTAAAAAATGATGTCTATGAATGATTTCCACCTGATTTGTAAAAAAATTTAATTACGCCAATTTTATATTTTTTTATTGACAAATTAAAATAAATTATTAAATTTCAATTTTAGCCTATTAATATAATTTATGACTTCATGGGAACTTGAGTTCATGCTTCCTTCAATCAAAACTCTCCGGGGGGGGGGGGTATTTGAAATTGCCCGGGGGGGGGGGGGGTAATTCTTCCCCCCCCCGGGCTCCCCCCTGAAAGAAACCCTGACATCAAATGAATACCTTAGATATGTTATAATTTTAAAAGTTTGTAAAAACCTATAAATTATAAATAATAATAAATTTTAATGATATAATATGTTTTTTTCACTTAAATAAAATGCCGTTTATTAGGCTAACATAGGGGAAAACGTTGAAAATAATGAAATATGTCGCATCGCTTATCAAGTCTGCTGCACCCAAAAACTTAATGACATAAGATGTGGGCACGAAAAAAAGCATGTCCTCATGCACGGACAAGATACTAATTGCTTAAACATCTCAAACTCTATCAAGGAGGGAACTACTAAAAATTGCGAAATTGTAATTAAATAAATATTTATATGGTTATAAATTTAATGATGAAAAATTATTTTTCTTGAATTTTGTCTAAAATTTATAATTGTGTGTTTAAACTAAATTTTTAAGAATTGTTGTGAATGCTGCAAATTAGGACTTTTGGCATCTGGACGAGGTGATTCTTGTTTAGATCTAAAGATCGTTCAACCTTGTAAGGCCGTGGCTAAAGAATGTTGCGAAGAGAATTTGCTTATGGTAAATGATGTTAAACAAGGTATGATTGAGAAAAAGAAAAAATTAATTAATTTTGTCTTTAAATATATATTATAACTTATAAGTTAAATATTTTTTAGTTTCATAATGAATTGTAAGAATTTATTATATTATGTGTTTATTTCTGTCTAAATAACAAAATCTCTTATTGCATAAAATACGGACCTAGCCATGTAAAACACGAGAGTGAGTGGTCCCCTCATCTAAATCCGAAAAAATTTATTAAGATCCAATTAGAAATAATTTTTTGCTCTACTTTAAATCATAACTTTACATGTCCCCCATCGTCCCCACTGCATTCATGACATAAATTTTTTACTTAAACTTAGTTGTAAGCTATAAGTGAAAAATGACCTAATTTTAATAAAAATTAAAATTACATCAGTGATACTGTTGTATAAATTAAAAAGTCTGAAATTGGGCTAAAATGTGCTTTAAGTATTCAAATTGATTAAATTTACAAAAAAAAATCCTTTAAAATATCAATAAATTTATAAAACAAAATAATTTACATCTTACTGTTATATTAAATCATAGGATCGTCAGATCAAGATTGCTTTAAAGTTGGAAGTTGTTATCCATCGTGTTACAAAGGTGACCAAGGCTTGAAGACTTGTGATTGTCCTTTTGGATTCATTAAAAAACGTGATAAGTGTATAGGTAAGCCATTTTTCAAAATACATTTGAGCTAAATTAACAATATACGATAAAGGTCTGGTTGGGCTGAAATATTGGGTTGCAGCTTCACCGATGGGCGTAGCCAGGGGGGGGCGGCCCCCACCCCTATATGACGAAAAAAATTTTAGGTTTTGCCCCCCCCCCTAATCCAAAACCTGGCTACGCCCATGGCTTCACCCATACCTTAGTGTTGTAAAAACGGCTGGGTTTTGTGCAGTCGACCTTAGATTTTAGTCGACTAAACATAAATAGATTAGAGGTTTGACGAAAAAACCCATGGTCTGTATGTGCGACTGAAGATAACATAACAAAAATCTTTGGTCTGTTTATGTTTAGTCGACTAAAACTAAAGGTTGACGAAACAAAACCCAACCAAGCCGTTTTTACAACACTACCAATACCATACCCGCCCGCACCCAGCCCCTTAATATAAACATAAAATTGCGCCGCATCAAGCCCGCACTAATTAAAAACAAGCAATATTTTATTTCTATAATAAAAACGTTGTATAGAAAGTCATTAATCGACGCCACATTCGAAATTGTACTTTAATTTTGCTGTTTTTTCTATTTCATCGGGCTTTAATTTGGTACTTTTCTCTTCAATTAGACGACTTACCTACTGAAATTTTTTTTTTGAATTGACATGCTTTATTAAAAAAAAGTATTAAATATAAAGTGGAATTAATACAAAGATAAAGAACGAAAATATTTATAAAAAAATGATTAAAACACATTATCCGTTTCTTCATCCGTAAGAAGGGGCATTGAATCCATCAAAGAATAAAAATTGGATTTAGCAATCGCAATGGCAATTGATTGTCTTAGTAAGAAACTATTCGATGTTTTAGAAGGGGGAAAGCGTTTATTGAGTTCTTTAAAAAAATTTAATGCGCTCTTTCCGAACGTCCCTGAGCACGACGAGACGATAGGAATAAAAACGGAGGTTTCCGATAAAGCTGAGTATTTTAAGGATTTGTGATGCTCTGCCGATCCTAGGGGGTCGTGAGTATCGTTGGAGGGGGCAAACAGGTCAATACAGGTGTAGTCCCATTTTAAGAAAAGGCCTTTGTCCCATGGGATAAGTGACGAACCGTCAGGACGCATCCGCCCTTCGAGAGAGGAATCTGACGGTTCAAGGATGGAAGGAACTTTTGCCCGTTTGAGGGCAGCTTGAAGCAGAGTATTTATTTTTTGGTGCCTACTATACCGGCTTTTGTTAAATTTACAATGCAGAGGGTGACGCGCTTCCTCATCTACAAGTGAATTACAAAGCCGGCAGGGGTATGGGGACGTGTATTTACAGTCCAAGCGAAGGGCTATGTTGAAGGACAGGGTAGGATTCTCTAAAAACATTCCCGAAAAATTACTAGGGTAAGCTTCAAGCCATTCATGACCAGATTGGTCGAAAGCCAATGACCTAAGATTGCAATGCTGTTTGGCGTCGCATGTCGAGAGAAGGTAAGCAACGGACCGCGACACCAAACTTGCATCCAAATCTTTTTGGGCATATGATTGTAGAATGTCAACTCCTAAATTGACATTCTCATTCCATAGAGATAAGGCTTGATTGATAGAGGGGTTGAGTGAGAAAGGGACACGGTCGTTAATAGATTGTTTAAAAGAAAGGGAGGAGGAAATAAAGGCGGCTAAGGAAATCGCGAATGGGGAACGAATACCTAGACCGCCGGATTTTGTGGGAAGAGTGGCTTGAAGCCAAGTATTCGTGTTAAAAGAAATATTAAAAATTAATTCAAGTGTGGATTTAAAAAAGTGTTCATAATTGTGTAAGACATCTTTAAATAAAAAAGCTTGAGTGGAGCGGAAGCAGAATAAAATTTTGCTAATGTTTTAATAATTTTTTATAATGTAAAAGGAATGATGAGAGGGCATAGATTTAAAAATGTTTGGTTTTTAAAGAAGAAAGGTTTTTGTCTAAAAAGTTTTTGAGGCACTCAGGGCCCCCGATAGGTGCGCCTAAAACATACATATTGTTAATTGCTATGCAATTTATGGGCTCGTTTTTTGTTGTCCGTCCGTCCGTCTGTCTGTCCGTCCGTCCGTCCGTCCGTATGTCTGTCCGTCCGTCCATCCCTATCTATTTGCATTGGGTATATTAGGTTATCGATTTTTTAAATTAATGCATGAGAAAGAGGTGCCCCACCCCTCATCTCTATCTCCCTCGCTGTGTTATTTTTGAAATTAATGCATAAGAGGTGCCCCACCCCTCATCTCTATCTCCCTCGGTGTGTTATATATAAGATTTGTTAAATTATCTATTATATAATAAACATAAATAAAAGTTGTTTACTTTTAATGCTATGCAATTTAACTAGTTATATAATAAACATAAATAAAAGTTGTTTACTTTTAATTGCTATGCAATTTAACTAGTTTTTTAGTTAGAATCCCGGAGTTTTTTTTGACTCTTATGATTGTTCTTGTTACTATCATTGATAATAAGAATTTTTGGCCGTCCGCTGGCTCCTGACCGATGGAAAAAATGACCATTGGCCAAAATGTGAATCGAAATTATTTTTTTCGTTTTTTTTACTATTATGATTGTTCCTGTTCCTACCATTGCTATTATGACTTTTTGGCCGTCCGCTGGCTGCTGACCAATGTTATATAATAAACATAAATAAAAGTTGTTTACTTTTAATTGCTATGCAATTTAACTAGTTTTTGGGTTAGAATCCCGGAGTTTTTTTGACTCTTATGATTGTTCTTGTTACTATCATTGATAATAAGACTTTTAGGCCGTCCGTTGGCTGCTGACGAATGAAAAAAATGACCATTGGCCAAAATGTGAATCCGAGTTTATTTTTTCTTTTTTTTTGACTATTATGATTGTTCCTGTTACTACCATTGCTATTATGACTTTTTGGCCGTCCGCTGGCTCCTGACCGATGGAAAAAATGACCATTGGCCAAAATGTGAATCGAAGTTATTTTTTTCGTTTTTTTTTGACTATTATGATTGTTCCTGTTCCTACCATTGCTATTATGACTTTTTGGCCGTCCGCTGGCTGCTGACCAATGGAATAAAATGACCATTGGCCAAAATGTGATTCGAAAACTTTTTTTTCGTTTTTTTTTGATTATTATGAATTTATATCCACTTTTACCGTGTCCTGGCTGCTGACCAATGAAAAAAAATGACCATTGGCCAAAATGTAATTCGAAAATTTTTTTTTCGTTTTTTTTACTCTTATGAATTTATATCCACTTTTACTGTGTGCTGGCTGCTGACCAATGGAAAAAAATGACCATTGGCCAAAGTGAGCATCAAAATTTTTTTTTCCGTTTTTTTGGCTATCATTGACTTATAGAGTATCTGTTGGTACTGACCAATAGAGAAAAAATGACCATTGGCCAAATTTTTGATTTTTTTAATTAAAAATTGTTCAAATTCAACAAAAAATTTCTCTCAACAATTCTGTAAATTCTTAACATTGTGTTGTTTTATAATATAATGTTTGTTAGACCCATAATCACTAAAGGCCATAAAAACTAATGTAATACGCAACTAGATGCAAACACTAAATCTAACCCTAACCCTTGCCTATATTACATTTTGCCTATAAATGGAAAATTTGTATAAATAATTAATTAATCATTAGGCATTTAATACCCCCCTATAGGCATTTTCGCCCCTTCCCACCTTTCTGGCCCATAAATTGCATAGCAAATATGATACATTTATACGAAGTACAGATGAGTCGTCCCCCCTTCCCTTCCCCTCTTCCCTTCCCTTCTCCCTCCCACGAGGGCCGAAGGCCCGAGTTCTTTATTAATTTTGGCAAAGTCAAAAAACTTTGGGTGAATATTATCCAAGTCAGAATATATTTCACTTTTAGAGGCATTTAAACATAAGTTTAAAGTGGGGAAAAAGCATGTATTACATCTAGTGCTTGGACTAGGTTCTCAGGGGTGCCAACAAGAGTGGCGTCATCTAGATACCAAACATTAAGGGTGAGTTTACAATGTTTGTTAATTTCGTTAATTAGGTGATTTATAGCCAAGCAGAATAAAGGGGGGCCTAGGGGGTCACCTTGTTGGATCCCTTCTGCGGATTCAAGGAAGAATTCTCCAAATTTCAAAATCGAAGGACATCCGTAACTTGAAATGATGTAGTTGGTGTATTGGGGAAATAGCTTGATAAAATCGTTAATGAAGGCTGTGCGGCGAATGCTATTGAAAGCATTTTTAAAATCCAGTTTTATAAAGGAGTCACCCAGTGGGAGGTGTTCCAAAGCTAAGCGTGCGGCATGGGTAGCTATCTCGCACCCTCCTTTGACCCCAAAGCCTAGTTGATGCGGAATTAAAGTAGGGGACAATATGGGTTTGATCGCCGAACAAATTAATTTAGAAATAATTCTTCGAAAGACACCGCCGATAGCGATAGGCCTGGCTGAATTGTCGGCCTTTCTTATAGCTAAAAGCTTAGCTCCAAAGACTATGGGTGTTATATCTTTAGGTATACTCCCATTGACTAAAAGGTTACAAAATTTGGTGAGTAAGTCTAGTAAGATGGAGGAGTTATTATTATCAATTGTTATAAGATCTTTTAAAAAAATTGGTTTTATGCCGTCAAGACCACCTGCAGAATCCATAGGAAAAGATAAGATGGCATCTCGAATGTCTAATGACTTAAAAGCAATATCTGAAGGTTGCGAGGGCGATAGGTAAGTTGACGATTGTTGTGAAAGGTGTTTACACTTATTTATCTCTCCCTTCAGTCTTCCTACCCAGTGGCGTAGCTAGCCTTTTTGCCTTGGGGGGGGGGGCTGAGCTGGTCAAGCCATGGGGGGAGGACAAAAAAATTTTAACTACTAAAACCTTAAAAATTAAAAAAATTATGTTTTGCCCCCCCCCCAATCCAAAACCTGGATACGACCATGGGTCAAACGCAAATGAAAATTTTTTCTCTCATAAACGTTGGACAAACTTAAAATTCCGCTACTACTTTGTGTGTTTTTTCTAATAACATCACACTGGTATGTCTTAGACCTTCATGTTTATAGGGCATAAAATAAATAAAATTTATTCATTAATAAAACAAAGTAATATAGTTGATACAATACAGAAAATATCACTTGGTATAATAAGTTTTTGTATAAATGAATTGTAAAGGCACAAAGTGGAACGGGGATATTGACAAGAAATCGTTGACATTTTAAAAAATAATACAAATATTAAAAAAACTATACAACGTTTTTATAAAAATATTTTATTGCCACAATTCCAAAAAATCTGGCCATATATATAACAAATTTTAATTTTACATATTCAATATTGGCAGCATTTATATGAGGAAAACAATGAGAACATGTAATTATAACATAATATAAAAAAAAAATTAATTATGAAATTAAAATTCGTTCGAGAAGAGTATTTAGAAGTTATTACCCCTGATGATATTATAAATATATTTGCACAACCCCCCCCCCCCCCCCCTTTACACCACCTAAAAATTAAAATGAACTAATAAATGAAACGACTAAATGAACTTTAAAAAATTCTGTCATAATTAAATGAATCAAAATTTTACCTAAGAATTTTAGATGAAATTAGAGATGTGAGATGCACAGAACAACTTAGCGTTTGTGCACATTTTGTTGAATCCAATGGTACACCAAAAGAAATTTTTTGGGGTTTTTTATCCCTTGCAAGTTTTGATGCGTTATTGCCTACAAAATTCAGGAATTTGTTATTAATATTAATTTATCAAACTTTTGATGGGATATACTTAATAAAGGGGAAAAAATGGTGTCCAAACTATTTTTTGGAAAATCATTGGCTTTATATGTGCATGTGGTACATAAAAATATGCAAGATATGTTAAACAATAAGCATGTGAGATGGACAATTAAATTGAATCCAGGATGGAATTTTCGTAAATTTAATAATATTTTAATATATTTTCAAAGTGTTAAAAAGTTCAAAACAAGTTTAAAGCCCAGATAATTTTTCATTAAATATTGAAATTAGTCTTTTAATAGTAGTTCATTACGCCTTTTACTCGATGTTGCAAACGAATTTATAATATCATCCGGGGGAATAACATTTATAAAGTCATGTTCTAAGCTCAATAAAGCTAAGGAAGATAACCTATTTTGTCCAATTGTGATAAGATATTTTTAATCCTTAACAATGAGAACGATCCTTCGCATGAGCATGAAGTTGGATAGTTAAATTATTCTATTGAGGGCAAAATTTTAATAAGTGAAAAAATATCATTGCATTTACATAATTTTTTGCCATTATTATTTCGGCATCTTGCAGTTTTAATTCATAATGGTTAATTCCTTCTGATAAAAGAGATTTATCGCAAAAAAGGGGATGAAGGGTTTAAACCTTCCGTGGGCTTAGCTAAGGAGGGGGGGGGGGGGCAAAGGGGCGGCCGCCCTACTCTAAATTTAAAATTTTGTTGAAATTTATTAGAACTATGACTGAAATTTAAAAAAAAACATTTTGCCCCCTCCTAAATCATTTTTGCCTCTCTTTAATTCAAATTCTGGCTCTTCCCATAAAACCTTCAAAGGACCTATATAGATTACAAATAATTTCTAAAAATCATAGGTTTAATTCAGCTATGATTCTATCGATGATAGGATACTATAAATCAATTTCGAAATCCATTAATGAATTGGTAGATTCAAAAGAGTAAAAAGTGTCCTACTTTTTTGATTTTTTAATACGTTTATGAGATACTAAATCAAAAATTGAAGCTAAATCTCTCGCCTTATTATAAAGAATTTGATAGTGATCCTCATTTCTAATATCATTTAAAATTAATGTAAGGCTATTAACCGTTGAAATTGCATTTATTAAACAAATATTTAGGCTTTATATTATAATAAAAAGTTATATTTAAAGATAATTATAATCTTCATATTTTTTCTTGAGATAAAATAAAAAAATGGCTTACGGGGCCCAGCCCAGGGGCCCAAGATTTTTCCCTTGGGGGGCCCATGGGGCCCGGTTTTTGCTCTTGGGTGGGCCCGGGCCCCCTGGGCCCGCCCCCCTAGCTACGCCACTGTTCCTATTCCTTTGTATCTTACACGGTCGTTGTCTCTCTCTCGCTTGTTGTTTAGCGAGCGTTAATTTTATTATTTATCACGCGAGATTATTTTATCGTATATATAAGATTCATTTATCGTATTTATACTCATATATAATTATATCTGAGAATTCATCAATAAAGTAAGATCATCCTGTAAGACCTTTCTTACAATACATCTTTTAAAGTCTTTTATACAATGGTGATAATATTCTTCGTTTAATGAATAATTTAATATTTCTAATTTTTTTGATGCTTTTTGGATATTTTATTCTTACAAATAAATTTTTCAGGCTGTTTATGATAAGAATTTTATTATGCTATTTACTTGATTCAAATTAATTTTAGATCACGCTGATATATATTTTACTTGAAGTGGATTAATAAATATATATATATTTAGTATTTACGTAATTTGATGATAATTTTATCTTGGAATTAGATTAAATATAGCCCACAATTTTGCTGTTAAATTTAAAAGTGCAATATATCTAACTTTGAAAGTTTAGGTAACATTTATTAATTTTGCCATTAGTTTGAATTTTTTTAATATTTCGGCTTCGGTGTAATTGATTTACCATTTGCAGTTTTATTATGCAATTTAATTTGGCATTTTTTTGAACTGCAATTTGTTTTTAGTGATACGTACTATTTTGCTATTTGATTAAGTTGTGCAATATTTTTGGCCTCGAATTAATTTATACGTTACAATTTTTTTCTTGTTGTATATTGATTTTGATGTAATTTGATATTTGTAACAGTATAAGTTTTGATTAGTTAACCAAGTTCTAATAAAGTTATTGTATATTTTACATTATTTTATAGATTACGCGTGCGTTAATTAATTTTCGGAGTAATAGTTTGAGTTAATTGGTTCTTTTATTTTTGGAATCTTGGGGAATAGGAATTTTAGTAAGACGCGTTCACTTAGAGATTATTTTGTATTTGCCATAGTTTTTTTTATTTTGCTCAGGGTTTAATTGGTTGTATTGTGAGATATTGCATTATGCAGGAGATTAAAGGAAGCATCTAACTTTTGTACTAGCATTTAACTAATTAAGCTGTGTAGCAAATATGTTATCTCTTTTTAAAACCACTCAGAAGGTGGACTATATGTGGATATTATTAGAGCGAACTGGTTAGTGCTGGTTTTATTAATCGTTTTACTAACTGCTTTGTGAAAGATATGGTGTTTAAGCTTTAGGGTGAATGTATTACACCAAGCGATAAAATGTTTTCACTGTGGAGGACCACATATGGTTAGGTATTGTAATAAGAAGGCGGGAAAGTTGTTCAAAGGCAGAATTAGGCAAAGTTTTAATAACGGGGATAATGGCAGAGATGGTAATTTTTCTGGGCCACTCCCAGACGGTTTCCGAGACATTTCTAGTGGTTCAAATTTTGTGAATTATTCTAGGCCGCTGCCAGATGGTTATAGGGATAGTTTTAATAGTGCTAGGTTTGATTATAGGAATAATTCGGGTAATAATGTTCCGCATCCCTCTCAGAATGCTTGTTTTAATGGCAATATGAACAGGGATAGTGAAAGGGGAAATAATTTTATTAAGAATGTTTCAACGTCGTGCGGGTGTAGCCTGCCTTCCGCGCAGACTGCTAGCGGAGCGGGGGTGCGCTGACTAGATGTCAACGTACCTAATTCATCCAACTCCATTGTAACATTTAATTTGACAAGCGCTTTGCCCCGTTTATTATTTGGTACACAACTGCCCACATCAAAAGTGTGGGTGGAAGGTACGTTAATTAATTTTATACTCGATTCCGGCGCTTGTGTTAGTTTAATTTCATTAAAGCATTTTAAATTATTTTGGCCTTCTAAAAAGATTTCCCATTCCCTTTTTAATGCGCGCCATTTGGATGGTGCGCCTGTCCAATTAGTAGGGAAGGCCTGCGTGGAAGTGGTGGCTGGCGGAGCGAAGTGTAATTTACCTATTTTTATTACGGCAGCTAATATCGCTCCTTTAATGGGCTGGGATTGGTTGCAGGTAATAGGCCCTCGTTTTAGGTGGTTTGGGTTATGTGACACGTTAGAGGTACCTACCCCGGAGTTAGAGTTAAAGTGTAGTCGTAGATTAAGCCCAGGGGGGAGTGCAATGATATGTAATATTGAGCCTCCGAGTACCAAACAAGCGACTAAGTCGTGTGCGATGATAAACCTCGGGACGCCTGCGGGCTTGACACCTTCGGGTGGAATTAAGTGTTTGGGCGACCTGGGTGAATGGCAATCTAATTTGCGTAATTTAGTGAGGCGCTAGGCCGAAATTTTTTCGGAAGGTTTAGGATGTTTAAAAGGGTATGAGTACGACGTGCTGCTTAAACGAAGTGCCTGTCCTAAGTTTTGCCCGAATAGGCTTATTCCGTTTATTTGGCGGGACGAAGTTAATACCGTGCTTCGGGACTGGGTGGATCAGGGGATAGTTTCGCCCGTTGATTATAGTGAGTGGGCATGTGTAGATTTCCGGGTTACACTTAATCCGTGGTTGGTGGAAATTAAGTACCCAATTCCGCGGGTTGAGGAGATTTTAGCTAACCTGAGTAACGCATGTTATTTTTCAAAACTTGATTTAAGATCGGCTTATTTGCAGATCAGATTAAATGCTCGATCGGCGCGGTTAATGACGATAAATACTCCTTTGGGGTTGTTTACGTTTAATCGTTTGCCGTTTGGCCTGAGTATATCTGCGGCGGTGTTCCAGAAGACTATGACCTCCGTTTTTCAAGGTTTGGACGGTGTGTTCTTTTACCTGGATGATGTGCTGATTGTGGGCGCGTCAATGCGAGAGCATGATTTGCGTCTAGAATCGGTACTGAACCGCGTTCAGGAGAGAGGATTACGTTTAACCAGGAAAAAGTGCATGGTTGGGTTGGGGTTACCGAAGTTACTTTTTTAGGGCATGTTATTGCATGTGGGAGAATTAGACCTCTGGGTAATAAGGTGGCTGCGATTAAGAATATACGGGCTCCAGTTAGTAAAAAAGAGGTTTTGGCTTTGGTCGGTTAATTATTATCGCAAGTTTATACCACATTGTTCGGAGGTAGCGACTCCCTTGCATAGACTGACGCAGAGTAATGTGCGTTTTGTTTGGGCCGAAAAGGAGCAGTTAGCTTTCGATAAGTTAAAAAAACTTGTTAGGAAGCGATCCTATTTTGGTGTGTTTTAATCGATTTCTTATATTTGGTGCAAACAAATATCACCTCATTACAAATTCACCCACACCTATACGTTCAGATGATTCCAGAAACTTCAACCTTCTAATTCTTATGGCAAAAGTTCACATAGTATTATTCTTAGTAAATATTTATTTACAATTACTTTTTCTTTACCTGTACCCATAATTAAAGTAAAACCCATGGGTATATTATTAATCATGTTTATAATAAACAAGGTTCTCTACAGCAACACATACTTTTATCCCTAATTTATATATCTACACACATAATTAAAGAAATTTTACTAATGATATCACTAATTATTCCTTACTACATACCATCTTTCCAACATACTCAATAACTCAGAATCTTACAATAAATCATCAGTGTAGACCTGAACGTATTTTTTTTGTCTGAGATGAAATTCTAATACATATTAAATGGTCCTTTTAAAAGCCCTATGCCCCTTGTGTTCCAGAAATATCTCATTAAACAAAAAGAATTGTTTTTTACAACATGGCCCTGTTAAAAATAAATGCCCCTCCTCAGGGAAGCTCGCTCCCCCAAACACTATATGTCCACCATCTACCTTAATATTGGACGATTATATTAATTTCAGCCCATCTGGTGCAGATATTCCTAATCTAATACCTCATCAATCCTACTATACCACACATGAAAAAAATGACATGACATGGAGCAGAGCCTTTTTATCTCAAGCATTCCCACACACTATATCGAGAATTCCAAGGGGGGCCCGAACATGCATGCAACAATTTTTAATAAACTTACTTAACAATATTATTTCTCTCCCTCAGAACCTATCCTATTGGGAGAAATTATTTAAATTCTCTTTTTACATTTTATCCATTCCTCAAGACAAGGAAGCAAATATCACTCATAATATTAAACAATCAGTTTTAAATTTTGACAGTCAAAACAGCCCTCCAGCATATAACATGGATAGAAAGGAATCCCAAATATTAACCCCCAAACAAAAAGCGAATATAATCTCTAGGAAAATTCACTCATTCAACATCAAGAGTGGAATGAGATACCTTGAAGAAGACAATTCATTTTTGAGTCCTTCACAAAAATCATATGAAGAAATGGTTCTCAAGCATCCCCAGAGTCTGAGCTTAATTATTCAGTGACTGAGAAGGAGGCTCTTGCCGTGGTTTTTGCGTTAATAAAGTGCCGTGAGTATCTTATTGGTCGAGATTTAAAAGTTTTTACGGATCATTAACCGCTAATTCCTCTGTTCGCGAAGTGTAACAGTAGTTTGTTGCTTAGCCCTAAGCTACAGAAGTGGTTGTTGTTTTTGGGCAATTTTAACATAACCTTAGAGTATAAAAAGGGGGCAACAAATTATGTACCTGATACGTTGTCGCGCTTAGGTGAGGATAATGGTACCTTACCTGAGGAGGAATTAGAAGGTGATAATTTTTTGGTCAATATTGTAACGGAAACTTTCCCATTAGTTAACCTAAAGAGGAGGTTAGTAAAGATGAGGAGTTGAGTCGAGTTACAAGATGCCTGGTTGACGGCGAGACGCTCGAGGAGATTCCTGTGGGTTACCGCGGGGTGAGGAACGAACTCTGTATTGAGAACGGTATCATTCTGCGGGGTGAACGCATAGTGATTCCACGAGTGTTACGTCCTCAGGTTCTAAATTTATTGCATGCTGGACATATTGGGACGGCTAAAATGAAGGTTTTGGCGCGTAGATATGTTTGGTGGCCTAAGATGGCAAAAGATATAAGCATGTATGGGCCTAAATGCGTTGCATGTAACAAGAATGCGAGTATGCCCAGGCATGATAGAAAGGCGAGGTGGCCTCAGTCACATAATGTTTGGGATCGGGTGCACCTTGATTTTTTTGATTTTGATTCTAAACAATATCTTTTGTTGGTGGATGCGACATCGAGTTGGGTTGAATTCGAGCGGGTGTCGAAACTATCTGCCAAAAACGTAATTGTTTTTTTGGAAAAATTAATGGGCGCTTTTGGCATAGTGAAGTGCGTGGTGTCAGATAATGGTACCGCGTTTACTAGTGCCGAGTTTAAAGCGTTTTGCGATAGGTGGGGCATACTTTATGTATTAACGCCTACCTATCATCCTAGTTCTAACGGGTTGGCTGAGCGGCATGTGGCAATCGTTAAACGATGGTTAAAAAACGAGATGGTGGAGAAAGAAGGCATTGGGATGTACAGGTTGTTGCACGATGCTTCCCCTCGTTTTCCGTGTCGCGCGCCGGTTAGTAAGGTTTTTTTAAATAGGATACCGCGAAGATTGATGTGTTCGTGGATAGCGAGTTGTCATCTCGTGTATCTGACTTTGGCCGGTTTCGGGTTAATGAGGCAGTTTGGGCCCGGGGTTATGGCGGGTCTGAAAAATGGCTTGAAGCGGTAATTAAATCCTGCGTGGGCTCTAAAGCTTACGACGTGGAGTTTACGGCTGCAAAAAACCATGCTATGAGGCATGAAGAGCAATTGCGGCCGCGTTTTTAATAAAATATTAATCTGGATATGTTATAATGTCTAGTGTCTTTTGTTAGTTATATTAGATGAATATAATTGCTTCGTAGTGCCGAGTGCGAGTGGTGGTTCAGGCGATCGATCCACTGTACGCCCCAAGCAATTTACACGTGTCGTTTGTGGTGGGTGCAGACGGTGTGCCCCACATGGTCAACTTCCAGGAACAAGTCTACCCTCAGGCGAGGAGAGAGATCCGGCCCGGGGGTGAAAGATTTGTGAATATGAGTCGATGTGACGGAGCGGCTCGTAACGTCGCCCCGATAGTGAGGATCCCGATAGCAAGGATCCCAATTGCGAGGATTCAAGAGAATCCGCAACGCGGCGTAGCCGTGGCGCGCCAGGTACGGAGGGGCGCGCAAGCTGTCCCACCGGCGGCGAGTGGCGGCAGGCGACATCGGGTTACCCGGAGGTGGTGCCATGGGTGTCATCGTCGGCATCGTGGGCTGAGATGTAACCCACAGGTACAGCCGGAAGGTGGTAATACCGTAGGCACGGTGGTAGAGCGTTTCATTGAGGCATTGGACGCGGCGAAAATAGTGGCGGGCGCGAATGTTGTTGAGACGGTAGCGCTGCAGGGTGACAGTACCTTGGTACGGTCGTCCGTGGTAACGTCGCAACAGAGTTTGGTAGCGCCAGGTGAGGAAACGATAGTCGGTCAGGTGGAAACGTTGTCGTTACAGGAAGAGGAAACTTTATTGCGTTCTCCTATAATGAGGGCTCCACCGGATTCGGCAGTCGAGTCGAACGTAGTACGCCGGTCTGTGAATCGGGACCAGCGTGGGGAACTGTAGGCAGGGCGGGAGAATGGGTGAAAAACATCGAGCCCAACTACGTCGTCCGAGGAGCTTTCGATTTCTAATTAATCAAGAGGTCGTGCTGCCCGGTTGCTCTATCTCATTGGTCTTTCCCCGGAGGAAGTTATTTTAAAAAGGATGGTGTTGTGAAAGGTGTTTACACTTATTTATCTCTCCCTTCAGTCTTCCTACGCCTTTGTATCTTACACGGTCGTTGTCTCTCTCCCGCTTGTTGTTGCGTTAATTTTATTATTTATCACGCGAGATTATTTTATCGTATATATAAGATTCATTTATCGTATTTACACATATATATAATTATTATATCTGAGAATTCATCAATAAAGTAAGATCATCCTGTAAGACCTTTCTTACAATACATCTTTTAAGTCTTTTATACAATGGTGATAGCTAATTTAATATTCTTCGTTTAATGAATAATTTAATATTTCTAATTTTTTTGATGCTTTTTGGATATTTTATTTTTACAAATAAAATTTTTCAGGCTGTTTATGATAATAGTGTATAAAAGACTTTAAAAGATGTATTGTAAGAAAGGTCTTACAGGATAATCTTACTTTATTGATGAATTCTCAGATATAATTATATATGTGTATAAATACGATTAATAAATCTTATATATACGATAAAATAATCTCGCATGATAAATAATAAACTTAACGCTCGCTAAACAACAAGCGAGAGAGAGACAACGACCGTGTAAGATACAAAGGGGTAGGAAGACTGAAGGGAGAGATAAATAAGTGTAAACACCTTTCACAACACCATCCTTTTTAAAATAACTTCCTCCGGGGAAAGACCAATGAGATAGCGCAACCGGGCAGCACTGCCTCTTGATTGATTAGAAATCGAAAGCTCCTCGGACGACGTAGTTGGGCTCGATGTTTTTCACCCATTCTCCCGCCCTGCCTACAGTTCCCCACGCTGGTCCCGATTCACAGACCGGCGTACTACGTTCGACTCGACTGCCGAATCCGGTGGAGCCCTCATTACAGGAGAACGCAATAACGTTTCCTCTTCCTGTAACGACAACGTTTCCACCTGACCGACAATCGTTGCCTCACCTGGCGCTACCAAACTCTGTTGCGACGTTACCACGGACGACCGTACCAAGGTACTGTCACCCTGCAGTGCTACCGTCTCAACAACGTTCACGCCCGCCACTATTTCCGCCGCGTCCACTGCCTCAATGAAACGCTCTACCACCGTGCCTACGGCATTACCACCTTCCGGCGGTACCTGTGGGTTACATCTCAGCCCACGATGCCGACGATGACACCCATGGCACCACCTCCGGGTAACCCGATGTCGCCTGCCGCCACCCGCCGCCGGTGGGGCAGCTTGCGCGCCCCTCCGTACCTGGCGCGCCACGGCTACGCCGCGTTGCGGATTCTCTTGAATCCTCGCAATTGGGATCCTTGCTATAGGGATCCTCACTATCGGGGCGACGTTACGAGCCGCTCTGTCACGTCGACCCATATTCACAAATCTTTCACCCCCGGGCCGGATCTCTCTCCTCGCCTGAGGGTAGACTTGTTTCTGGAAGTTGACCATGTGGGGCACACCGTCTGCACCCACCACAAACGACACGTGTAAATTGCTTGGGGCGTACAGTGGATCGATCGCCTGAACCACCACTCGCACTCGGCACCACGAAGCAATTATATTCATCTAATATAACTAACAAAAGACACTAGACATTATAACATATCCAGATTAATATTTTATTAAAAACGCGGCCGCAATTGCTCTTCATGCCTCATAGCATGGTTTTTTGCAGCCGTAAACTCCACGTCGTAAGCTTTAGAGCCCACGCAGGATTTAATTACCGCTTCAAGCCATTTTTCAGACCCGCCATAACCCCGGGCCCAAACTGCCTCATTAACCCGAAACCGGCCAAAGTCAGATACACGAGATGACAACTCGCTATCCACGAACACATCAATCTTCGCGGTATCCTATTTAAAAAAACCTTACTAACCGGCGCGCGACACGGAAAACGAGGGGAAGCATTGTGCAACAACCTGTACATCCCAATGCCTTCTTTCTCCACCATCTCGTTTTTTAACCATCGTTTAACGATTGCCACATTCCGCTCAGCCAACCCGTTAGAACTAGGATGATAGGTAGGCGTTAATACATAAAGTATGCCCCACCTATCGCAAAACGCTTTAAACTCGGCACTAGTAAACGCGGTACCATTATCTGACACCACGCACTTCACTATGCCAAAAGCGCCCATTAATTTTTCCAAAAAAACAATTACGTTTTTAGCAGATAGTTTCGACACCCGCTCGAATTCAACCCAACTCGATGTCGCATCCACCAACAAAAGATATTGTTTAGAATCAAAATCAAAAAAATCAAGGTGCACCCGATCCCAAACATTATGTGACTGAGGCCAACTCGCCTTTCTATCATGCCTGGGCATACTCGCATTCTTGTTACATGCAACGCATTTAGGCCCATACATGCTTATATCTTTTGTCATCTTAGGCCACCAAACATATCTACGCGCCAAAACCTTCATTTTAGCCGTCCCAATATGTCCAGCATGCAATAAATTTAGAACCTGAGGACGTAACACTCGTGGAATCACTATGCGTTCACCCCGCAGAATGATACCGTTCTCAATACAGAGTTCGTTCCTCACCCCGCGGTAACCCACAGGAATCTCCTCGAGCGTCTCGCCGTCAACCAGGCATCTTGTAACTCGACTCAACTCCTCATCTTTACTAACCTCCTCTTTAGGTTAACTAGTGGGAAAGTTTCCGTTACAATATTGACCAAAAAATTATCACCTTCTAATTCCTCCTCAGGTAAGGTACCATTATCCTCACCAAAGCGCGACAACGTATCAGGTACATAATTTGTTGCCCCCTTTTTATACTCTAAGGTTATGTTAAAATTGCCCAAAAACAACAACCACTTCTGTAGCTTAGGGCTAAGCAACAAACTACTGTTACACTTCGCGAACAGAGGAATTAGCGGTTAATGATCCGTAAAAACTTTTAAATCTCGACCAATAAGATACTCACGGCACTTTATTAACGCAAAAACCACGGCAAGAGCCTCCTTCTCAGTCACTGAATAATTAAGCTCAGACTCTGGGGATGCTTGAGAACCATTTCTTCATATGATTTTTGTGAAGGACTCAAAAATGAATTGTCTTCTTCAAGGTATCTCATTCCACTCTTGATGTTGAATGAGTGAATTTTCCTAGAGATTATATTCGCTTTTTGTTTGGGGGTTAATATTTGGGATTCCTTTCTATCCATGTTATATGCTGGAGGGCTGTTTTGACTGTCAAAATTTAAAACTGATTGTTTAATATTATGAGTGATATTTGCTTCCTTGTCTTGAGGAATGGATAAAATGTAAAAAGAGAATTTAAATAATTTCTCCCAATAGGATAGGTTCTGAGGGAGAGAAATAATATTGTTAAGTAAGTTTATTAAAAATTGTTGCATGCATGTTCGGGCCCCCCTTGGAATTCTCGATATAGTGTGTGGGAATGCTTGAGATAAAAAGGCTCTGCTCCATGTCATGTCATTTTTTTCATGTGTGGTATAGTAGGATTGATGAGGTATTAGATTAGGAATATCTGCACCAGATGGGCTGAAATTAATATTATCGTCCAATATTAAGGTAGATGGTGGACATATAGTGTTTGGGGGAGCGAGCTTCCCTGAGGAGGGGCATTTATTTTTAACAGGGCCATGTTGTAAAAAACAATTCTTTTCGTTTAATGAGATATTTCTGGAACACAAGGGGCATAGGGCTTTTAAAAGGACCATTTAATATGTATTAGAATTTCATCTCAGACAAAAAAAAATACGTTCAGGTCTACACTGATGATTTATTGTAAGATTCTGAGTTATTGAGTATGTTGGAAAGATGGTATGTAGTAAGGAATAATTAGTCATATCATTAGTAAAATTTCTTTAATTATGTGTGTAGATATATAAATTAGGGATAAAAGTATGTGTTGCTGTAGAGAACCTTTTTTATTATAAACATGATTAATAATATACCCATGGGTTTTACTTTAATTATGGGTACAGGTAAAGAAAAAGTAATTGTAAATAAATATTTATTAAGAATAATACTATGTGAACTTTTGCCATAAGAATTAGAAGGTTGAAGTTTCTGGAATCATCTGAACGTATAGGTGTGGGTGAATTTGTAATGAGGTGATATTTGTATGCACCAAATATAAGAAATATCCACCTTTTGATTTTTGGCCAATTATAAAAAAATTTCTTTCCAAAAGAATAGTTAGGTGTCTTTCTTGGTTATTCCACAAACTTGGTTGAAAAGAAAGCATGAAAACATTATATTAGATTAATCTCTCAGTTTCATGGCTGTGTAAAGTTTTGTAATTGTGAATATGTAAATTGCAAGAGATATAGAAATGTATAATAGTGTTTTAAATTCTCGCATTGCTTCTGTATATGCTTCTATATTAGTCTTGCTAGGGAATAAGGATAAGGGCATAAATGTGATGTAGATCAGTTGGAAAATATTGAAAAGTTTTATTGTTATTTAAGGCATATTATTCTTTAAACTTAGAATAGTGCAAAAATAAAGTAATTTTAGTTGTACGTGGGCTAAGTTGTGCAGAGCTTTCAAGAATATATAATTTTGTATTGGTTATATTGATTTCAATTTGGGAGAACAGCTGTGAAACGTTATGTCTTCAGAATTGGGTTCAAAATGTCACAGTCCGAAATGCCACACTGAATATCACGAAAAATTTAATCTCAAATGAGGAGGGAATTTGATGTGCATCTAAACCTAACCCAAACCTAAAACGCTGACCTAAAACACTACCCAATGGAAATTATGCGCTTGCGCAATGAGTAATAGCGAATCTCACGATTGTTCTCACGATGTGGCTTAGTTGCATTTTGGACTGTGACATTTTGAAATGATACCATGTCTTCACTCGTGGCGGATAGGGGTCAAATTAGCAGAATGATGAAAAAGTAGCAGAAAAATATGATTTTTGGATAATCAATATATTAAAATTAAATCTCAAATTGGGAGGGAATTTGATGTGCATCTAACCCTAACCCTAACCTAAAACGCTGACCTAAAACACTAACCCTACCCTAACTCTCCTGACCAATCGTGATCTTGATGAGTTCTGACCAGTTCTGACCAATTTGGCTGCTTTTTTTTGCTACTTTGACCGGTTCCCCTCGTGGCGTTTAGAGTTAGAATTGACGAACACTCTATCCCTAAGTTAAATAAATAATTTGATATCAACCCTAGAAGCACATCTGACTTAAAATTCTCAGGTTTTCAATTTAATTCAAGATAAAAGTATCAAATTTATTAATCCTACTTCTTTTCAAATTACTGCCTTTTGTTAATATTTTAAATCCTAGACCTATATATTAAAAAATAAAATAATTTTTCCTTAAATATTATAAGAATTCCTTCATTCTTATATTCCTAATTTTAAAATGGAGCATAATAAAGTCCAATAATTATATAGGCCCCATGCAGACTAAGATACAATAGGCATGGGCGTAGCCAGGATTTGAATTAAGGAAGGGGCAAAAATATCTTTTTTTGATTGTAACCATATTTTAAGGAATTTGTGAGATTGTGGCGGGGGGGGGGGGAGCTGCCCGTCCTTGCAACCTCCTGGCTATGCCATTGGCGACAAGCAAATATTGATAAATTTCCTGCGCTCATTTATCAGATATAAATGAATGTCTCAACTCGACCCAGCCTTGCCCTGACAATAGGATGTGCATCAATAACTATGGCTCATTTACTTGCGTTTTAATGAGCGACGTTTCTTACTGCGACGACGGATACGAATGGGATCCTCAATCCCATCAATGCAATGGTTAGACTTTGTACCCTAAATAAACGTTTTACCTGTTTTTTGAAACCCGAATCCGCTTAAAAAACATTTTGGTTCTATGCTCATTTGCTTTAGGTTTTTCACATCGTTTTAATATTAGCTTAGTACCCAAATCTTTTTTGTTTTTTATAGGGTAGGGAGAGATTATAATCGTTAATATCTTTTATCCAAATTTTCTCATAATTTAGATTTAAAAGAGAGCTGACCAATCCATAATATACGCTTGGTTAGATGCATTCTAATTAGGTAGATAATCCTTAAATCCTCTTTTTAAATTCCATATTGACTTTTAAGATTTTAGACAAAAGATTTAATAAACGAACGATTGTAAAAAAAACTTAATTTTGCAAAACGGCACAAGACTGACTTCATTCTTAAAATGTTTAATCTTACTTTTTTAAGTATCGAAAGTTATAAAAATGCAATAAAATATTATACAAATTGATTAATTTGCTTCAACAAATTAATTTTTTAATTCAGATATTGACGAATGTCAATACGACCACTTAAACACATGCGCGGTGGGTATGGCATGCGAAAATACTCCCGGTTCTCATTTTTGCCGTCGAATTTTAAGCTGTGGAACTGGGTACACCCTGGACGAAATATCTCAAAATTGTATAGGTATATCAGCAAAATTTATATGGTATATTTCCCAAAATTTATAATAAAATTAATAAATTAAATAGATTTTTAATATTGTACTATGTAAAGATTAGCAAAATATTCAAAAATTTTTGATTCTGTTTTATATTATATGTAAAATAGATGAAAACGAATGTGAAACTGGTTCGCATGATTGTAAAGATGCTTTTGATTGCGTCAATACCGAAGGCTCATTTAGATGCATTAGAAAAGTATGTCCAACTTATCAAACTTTGGACGTCAAATCGGGTCTCTGCATCAATAAAAAATGTGGGAAAGGTTATACGTTGAATTCCAGTGGAATTTGCCAAGGTATAATTGGCATGGGCGTAATCAAGGGGAGACAGAGGGGGAGGGGCATTTTCCCCTCCCGCCCATCCCCCAATTTAAAACCTCCTTGTTCCTCCCTAATTTAAAATCTTTCAAAAAATATTATGATAAATTTAGTATATTAGATAATAATTAATGTCTAGGTTCGCCTTAAATTGTTTATTAGAAATATTAATATCATACTTGATTATAAGCCTCTATATTACTGAATAGATTTAAAATATTTTAAAGTTGATTAAAAACTTAAATTAACCCGATCCTATTTAATAAAGATATAGACGAATGTTCTGGAGGTAATTATTGTCGTGCCGACGAATTTTGTGTCAATTTATTGGGGACGTTCTTGTGCAAAAACATTAAATGCCACAAAGGATATCACATGGATTCCGAGATGAATTGTGTTGGTAAGGTAAATGTCTAATCTTAATGAATTTAATAACTTGTTATACCAAAAACAATTTAATTGTGATTCTGCACAGTTAATTTGACACCGTTATCTAGTTTAATATTATTAGAAGGGTTAAAATTAAATGGGCCCTGTTCCAATTTTTGCGGCTTAATTGCAAAACTATAAATTCAATTTAGATATGAGACAAGATCCACGGTTGGGCTCGGGTCGGGTCAACTTTGGATAAAAAATAGAGGCGTGTTAGAATTGCAAAAAATTTGCTGGGCTCTGCCATTTTCTTAACTTTTTAATAATAGAGGCGTGTTAGAATTGCAAAAAATTTGCTGGGCTCTGCCATTTTCTTAATAATAAAAAGTAAAGACACACCAAATCATTTCAGGTAAAATCTATTACTTTTTTTCCAGGAAAGGGGATTTGGAAAAATTTATGAGCGGTTTGGATCGGATTAAAAATAATTGGCCGGTCGCTTTAGGGTTAAAATGTAACAAAGGGGTTCGGAATACAGATTTAAATACTTTATTAATATGACCTGAATAGTACATATACGCCTCTGGATTTCGAATCGAATCGAATATGAATTTTTTTTAAAAAAAATATTCGATTCGAGATTCGTCGAATATTAAAATTAAGATTCGAATTCGATTCGAAAAAAATTTAAGGATTCGAATTCGATTCGAATATATATCAACATTTTTTAAATTAAAATTTAAAATCAAAAAAGACTAACTGTGATTTTTATTGCATATTTTATATATTTGAAAAATTTATTCAAAAATCTTTAAGAGTACACACATTGAAAATAAAAAGATAAAAGGCGAGCAAAAGATTAAAGCTATATGAGTAAAACAATCAACAAATGTTTTTTAGCCAATTTTTAAGACAAATTATCTTCCTAACACTTTCTTCCTTAAAGGATTGCTTGTGTTTCGTTAATAAATTTGTACCAGTTGAGAATATTCTTTCGCAGGGGGTAGATGATCCTGGTATGGAAAGAAGATTTTTTGCAATTTTTTGGATGGCTGGAAAACGAAGTTGATTCGATTTCCACCATTGTAAAGGCTCAACATTGGAAGCCACCCGTGGTTCGTTTAAATATGTCTCCAATGGAGACTTCGCGTTCATGTCACTTTTAAATAGACGATCGAGGGCTGATACCTCGCTAGTTGGGACAAAATCAAGCTGATTTCTTCCTATAGCAGCTTCCAAGTCAGCTTTAATTTCGCTATAAGATATGTCGTGTATTGGTGATAAACACTCAAAATATTGAATTTTGAGCCTTGGATCGACGACACTCGCTAATAAGGCTATTTTCTTATTAAATGCGATATATTTTTCAATTTTCTGCTTAGCCATTTTAACAGCATGATCTTCTACGGTGGTCAAAGTTTCTATAAGTTGGTAATATACGGGTAATACTAAATTCATCGTGGTATATTGCTCCCCGGATATTAAATTAGTGGCACTGTAAAAGGGAAAAAGTAGGAATTTAAGCCTTTCAATTTCTTCCCATTCGACGTTGGATAATAATTCCTCTTTGTAGAATTTAAAGGCTAAATCGTCCAATGCCTGCCTCATTAAAATAGCCTTTTCAATCATTATGTAGGTGCTATTCCACCTGACTGCCATGTCGAGTTTCACCTTTATGTAATTGATAGGCGGGTCAAATTCTTTGCAAATAGTCTTTAGTCGTGATATATTTTTGGGTTGTCTGGCTATTTTTATCAAGGTCCTTAATTTAATTAAATTAAGATCTACATTCTCCATAACCTGTTTAGCTGCTAGGTTTATGATGTGTCCCATACAGCGAACACCCACAATATTTAACGAGGGGTATTTACTTGAAAGGACCTCAATAAATGAAACATTATTCCTGGCATTATCTAAGGTGATTGAACAATCGTTCAAGCTGATGCCATTATTGTTTAATATTGTTAGAAAAACATCACATATGTTTTCTCCTGAATGTTTATCAATAAATGGATGGCAATCTACTCAAATATTTTCTAGCTCCCATTTATCATTAATAAAATGACATGTTAATGCTAGGAATGGGACCCCAATGGGAGATGACCATATATCAATGGTGTAATTCAATTGTGAACAAACTTGTGATAATTTTAATTTAATTTGTTTTGATGTTTCTATATAGACTTCGTCTAAATATTTTTTCATTATATCTGATGTATAAATCTGCATAGTTGTACTTCTAGCCAATTGAAATCTTTTGAAATTTAAGCTGTTTAAGGCTTTGAATGATATATTACATTCTACCATCCATTTTAACAAATAATGCTTATCATCATATTTAGGATTTAAATATTTTTGAATATTTTGATTTTCATCTTTAAGGGGCTTTGTATGAAAAATTTTATAGTGCTTATTTAAAGCTGAAGTCGTTCCTGATTTGTTGTATACGAAGACTTTAAAGCAATGGTTGCAAGTTGCTTTATGAAGTATTTTGTCATGGGTGAAATGGTCCCATATTATAGATTTTTTTCTTTTTATCTCTTCAACATCAAAATTATCTAAATGTAACAATATAAATAGGAATTAAAATATATGTTAAAATATTATAGAAAAGTAGGGGAGACTAAAGCTATATCTTTACCGAGGTCATACATGCCCTCATAAATAATTCACCTTTGGCCAAAAGAATCAATGGCCAAAATTCTAATAGTGAGATGATTAAATGTATATTTGGGAATAATAATTTAGATTTTGCTACCAATATTAAAATAATTATTGATTGAAACAAATAAAATTAATTATCAAGAGTTCTATAGAAAGAGGATCCTAAATTTAGCCATTTAGCCCACAATTAATAAAGAAGAAAGTGTGTATACCCTTTATATTATTCAAAAATGAACCATTTAATCTCAAACTTAAAAATTGGAACTTTAAATTTTTATATTAAACTTTTTACAAGAGCATTTTTTTGAAATAATCACTGCAGGCTTGTTTAATTAGTCATGGTCAAAAGAGCCCTTAAGGAATTAACAGAAAACAACTTACCTAATACATTAGAAGTGGAGGTTGAAGATGAGGAGGTCATTATAATATGCATTTTAAATATTTAAAATTCAAATTTCAATTCAAATTATAGCAGGAAAGACAACTAAAATGCGATTAGAGAAAAACAGCTGATTTTTGCATCTCGTTCTCGTCTATTTAAATTAAATTTAATAAATCAAAATTTAATATTTTTTTAAGGATTCGATTCGAATTTTCGAATCTTATCTATGTACATATTCGATTCGAAAATACACATATAGATTCGAATTCGGATCGAATCTCGAATCGAATCTCGAATATTTTCCAGAGGCGTAGTACATATCAAAGCGATTTGATATTTAAAATGCTATTTATTAATTACAATGTGACTTAATACAATTTGACTATATTTCAGGTTTAGCATGACCAACTACTTTACATATTAGTCTTTTACATATTTACCCAAAACGTCCTATTACAGATATTAACGAATGCGCTTTGGACACTCATACGTGTACCCGTGGTCAGATCTGTCTAAACGTCGATGGAGGTTACATGTGTAGATGTCCGGAAAACCACTATATGAGTACACTAACCAATAGGTGTATGCGTAAGTAACTTTTAAGATTGTTTTAAACATATTAGACAAGTATATATTTAAATAGAAAATAACGCAGGTATACAAAAAAACCATCCTGCAATCGGACCAATAATCCTGATAGAGAATTTTGCGCTGATCACAAATATGTTTTTAGTTTTTTTCCAAAACCTCCAGTTTTTTAGATAAATGAGGTTAAAGGTGTAAAAATGGCCTTTTTAGGTATTTTGAAGTTAAATACCAACGCCATTTTAAATTTATATTGAAAAAAATTAGTGTTTTTGTGTAGATGTCTCATCTCCCCTTGTATTAATTTATTATTTTTATTTCACCTCTATATTTAAATTTATACGCGTTTACGTGAACCCCTTCCCCTTATTAAAATTCGTCCCACTATGTCTGGAAAAAGGAGTACATTAGAGTACATACATATATTACACACGCGCTGTTTACTAACACATATCTCTCTCCCTTTCTCCAACTCTTCCACTTCCCCCATACCATATCTATCCAAGCACACATGAAGTGGGCGGGAGTGGAGGAGAAAGAGATGAGAGTAGGTGAAGGGAGAGAGAGATATGTGTTAGTAAACATCGCGTACGCAGTATGAACTCTAATGTACCTACATCGTGGGACGAATTTTGATAAGGAGAGGGGGTTACGCAAACGCGTATAAATTTGAGTAGAGGTTAAATAAAAAAAAATGTATTAATACAAGGGGAGATGAGACTTAAATCTACACAAAAACACTAATTTTTTTCAATATAAATTTAAAATGGCGTTGGTATTTAACTTCAAAATACCTTAAAAACGCCTTTTTATAAACCTTTAACCTAATTTATCTAAAAAACTGGAGGTTTTGGAAAAAAACTAAAAACACATTTGTGACCAGCGCAAAATTCTCTATCAGGATTATTCGTCCGATTGCAGGATGGAATCACAAAGTCAAAATTTGTAGACCTGTGTAATTTTAAACAACTTTTACAAATATATCAGGAATTTTAATAAAGCGTCATATACTGCATTTAGATTATCTCACAATCTTATAAAGAATCCTATTAACCATAGTAAAAAAATTGCATTCTTCAACATTAAACATTAATTATGAGCGGTGTAAAATAATAGTGAATTAGCAAATTTTCCATGCATAAATAAATGACACTTAAACCTGGTGCACACTTTTTATAAGCAAACATTTAAAACTATGAACACTTGAATTTATATGAACCGTTACATAGTAAACCCTAAAGATTTGATCGTTTATATAAAGCCAATCAAAATATGGAATGCGATTTATATGGCCGTTCTTGCCGTTGTCGTTCAGGCTACCAATTGTCATTCGATAGAAAATCGTGCGTAGGTAATAAAAAATTAGAGTAGTGATGGGAAGAAGTTAGGTGGGGGTCACGCCCAGGTCAACCTTAGGTTAGGTTAGAGGTTCCTTGAAAACCTCTAAGGTCTTTTAAAGCGCTAAAATCTGCCTCGAGGTGAGAGGTCAAAATTAACTTAAAAACCTCGGGTCAATTAGAAGCTTATAGCTTAGGTCAGAGCGCAAAATTAACCTAAACGCTTAGGTTAATAAATATTGACCTAGCCTAAAGCATTAAGTTAATTTAATTTTTTTTTAATATTAAAATTTTATTATATCAAATACGTAGATATTGACAATACAGGATATGAAATAAATATATGAAAAAAAATAAAAATCAGTCTACATCGAAATCATTAGCTAAAAGAGGCCACGAGTCGGCCAGCGATTTAAAGTTGTATCTCGCTATAAGGATACCGAGTCTTTGTTTAAGGAGAAAGGGTATAGAATGTTTGGAGGGAGGTGAACGTCTTCCTAGCTCCTTAAAAAAACCTAAAGCTTGTTTACCAAAGGTGCCCGAACATGAGGCAACCAAAGGGATAAAAATGTTAGAGTCCAAAAGAGCTTTGTATTTATTAAATTTTCGCCCCTCAGCGGCCAAAAGAGAATCAATGGTAAGGTTTGAGGGGGCGAAGAGGTCTACGCAGGTAAAATCCCACTCAATTGGCAGGCCATTGCTCCAGGGAACCAAAGAGGATTTGTCTGGTCGCATGCGACCCTCCAAAGAGGGGTCTGATGGTTCTAAAATAGACGGGATGTTGTCTTTTTTTAGGGCAGTTTGAATTAAAATATTGGCTTTTTGATGTCTAACATATTTATATTTGTTGGCTAGGCAATGTAGGGGATGCCTGGCTTGTTCATCCACCCCTACATTACAGTTGCGACACGTAAAAGGTTTTGAAAATTTTATTCCAAGCCGTAGAGCTATGGAATAGGGAATTTCTTGATCTTCTAGCATCGTCCCTAAGAATATGGTGGGATAGGCCTCTAGCCATTCGTGGCCAGAGCCATCTAGCAGCTTAGATTGGCACACTGGGCGGCATCGCAGCTCGAAATTAGGTAATCGACGGAGCGCGACACCAGCCCAGCATCCCAATACTTTTGTCGTGAGGTGATTGGTTGGGGTGAATCAGGGTTGACGTTAAGTTTCCACATAGCTAAAGCTATGGGTATAAGGGGGTCTTCCCTTATTGGGATTAATTTAAAAACAATATCCTCTAAAGATTTGAACGAGAATATGTAGGAGACTAGGGAGATGGCGGCAGGGGAACGAATTCCTAGGCCGCCAGCTTTAGTGGGAAGCGATGATTGCAGCCAGCTGTGAGTATCAAATTTTATATTTAAAATGGATTCTAAAATGATTTTTATATTTTTTTCGTAGAGATTTAAAATATCAGTGTGTAAAAAAGCACCTGAGGATCGAAATTAGCATATGATTTTTTGTGAAATACAACCACTATCAGTCACGCTACATTGCACACAAAAGGAATATGTTACAAAATGGTGGCAATTAAAAATAAAACACTCGATAGAGGTAGGTATGTATTAAAAACCCATATCGCAATTTTTTTCTTAAAAATGAAAGAATTAAAATAAATTAAAATTATATTATATTTTTAGTTGAATTTGCCTTACTTTTAATTGGAACAAATTTTAAAATTTCGATTATATATTATATAAACTCGGGCCTTCGGCCCTCGTGGGAAGGGGGAGAAGGGAAGGGGAGTAGGGGAAGGGAAGGGGGGACCTCATCTATACTCCGTATAAACGTAGCATATTTGTTATGCAATTTATGGGCGAGAAAGGTAGGAAGGGGCGAGAATGCTTATAGGGGGGTATTAAATGCAAAATAATTAGTTATAGACCCTTGTAGGGGACATAGGGTTATTATCAATGTTAACCAATTCAAAAACGAAAAAAAATATCGATTTATTTGGCCAATGGTCATTTTTTCCATTGGTCAGTAGCCTGCGGACGATCAAAAAGTCATATTATCAATGATATTAACAAGAACAAAATTTTAATTTAATTTAAAAAAAAATAAAAATTTTGCCCTCTCCCGAGCTTGAACCCGGGATATCCAGGTCACCCTGTTTACAAGCCGTGCGCTATAACCCGTCATACCATGCTGGTATTAAAATAGTAGAAGTTATTATGTTATTTATATAGTTAATGAAATAATAAAGTTCTGTTTTATGTTTAGAAAATCAATATATTTCATCGGTCAGTAGCCAGCGGACGGTCAAAAAGTCAAATTATCAATGGTATTAACAAGAACATAATATTAATTTAATTTTAATTAAAATAAAATTCCTTTTAGTTTTAAAAAAAAGCTAAATTCTAAAACTACCCACCCGATTCGCTCGAAACTTTACCCGTAGGTGCCCAGGGCGGCCAGGGGTATAGCCTTTTCAGATTCCTAAAATACCTTTTCGTTTTAAAAATATCGGACATTTCCCGGCAACACGTGCGGTGTAATATCTATGACACGTAGAAAATTTTACTAATTATATAAACTTACGCGCGCCATTTAATAAAGTACAATTCGTGTTTTAATAGTTTAATAGTAGATTGAATTTAATTAGAAAGAACGGGCTATGATTATACTTTTGAAGGAGGTTTCGAATTTTGTGTTAGTTTTTATCAATATAATGTATCGTAAATTAGAATCTAATACCCATATTTTTATAACTATTACTTTTTAGCTTTTCTATGAAATCACAATCTAATTAAATGAAATATATTAACCCAATAAAAAAATATATATGCATTTATAAGGTTAAAAATATATATTACATAGTTGGCTGTCTGTTAGACCATCTATAATAAATTTTTAGGTTATATTTAAAATTTGGCCAATGATCATTTTTTTCCATTGGTCAGTACCAACAGATAATCTATAAGTCAATGATAGCCAAAAAAAACGGAAAAAAAATTTTTGATGCTCACTTTAGCCAATGGTCATTTTTTTCCATTGGTCAGCAGCCAGCGGACGGCCAAAAAGTCATATTATCAATGGTATTAACAGGAACAATCATAAGAGTCATAAAAAACGGAAAAAAAATTTCGATTCACAATTTGGCCAATGGTCATTTTTCCATTGGTCAGCAGCCAGGACACGGTAAAAGTGGATATAAATTCATAAGAGTCAAAAAAAACGAAAAAAAATTTTCAAATCACATTTTGGCCAATGGTCATTTTTTTCCATTGGTCAGCAGCCAGGACACGGTAAAAGTGGATATAAATTCATAATAGTCAAAAAAAAACTAAAAAAATTTTCGAATCACATTTTGGCCAATGGTCATTTTTTTCCACTGGTCAGCAGCCAGGACACGGTAAAAGTGGATATAAATTCATAATAGTCAAAAAAAAAAATTTCGAATCACATTTTGGCTAATGGTCATTTTTTTCCATTGGTCAGCAGCCAGCGGACGGCCAAAAAGTCTTATTATCAATGGTAGTAACAAGAACAATCATAGGAGTCAAAAAAAACTCAGGGATTTGAACCTTATAATTAAAAGTAAACAGCGTGAGAAGACATTCGGTGCTTGACAAGACATTCGGTGCAAGACACCGAAGAGCGTGACAATATATAGATAATGAAACATAGACCCTTGTAGGGGAGGGCATAGGGTAATTAATTATCAATGTTAACCAATTCAAAAACGAAAAAAAAATTTCGATTTATACTTTGGCCAATGGTCATTTTTTTCATTGGTCAGTAGCCAGCGGACGGCCAAAAGGTCACATTATCAATGGTATTAACAAGAACAATATATTAATTTAATTTAAAAAATAAATAAAAATTTTGCCCTCTCCGGGATTCGAACCCACATTATTAAAGGCATAGGGTTTGGTAAGGGGCACAGGGACCCATATCACTAAAGGCATAGGCTTTGGTAAGGGGCACAGGGACCCATATCAGTAGAGGCGTAGGCCCTTGTAGGAAAGGGCATAGGGTAATTATCAATGTTAACCTATTCAAAGACGAAAAAATACCATAAATTGCATATAGCAATTAAAAATTTAGCTTTATTTTGCCAATGGTCATTTTTTCATTGGTCAGTAGCCAGCGGACGGTCAAAAATTCATATTATCAATGGTATTAACAAGAACAAAATATTAATTTAAAAAAATTAAAAAAAAATTTGTCCTCTCCCTGGCTTGAACCCGGGATATCCAGGTCACAAAGCTGGCGCCAATAACTTGGTGGACGACGGACGACGACGGACGACGGACAACCAAAAACGAGCCCATAAATTGCATAGCAATTAAATTAAGCAGACAAAGTGCTAAAAGACCGTAGTTGAGTTGAAATTTTACAGTATATAAAACAATATTGACCTTAGGTTATTAAATTAACCTAAAGGTTTAGCTTAGGCTAGGTCAATATTTATTAACCTAAGCGTTTAGGTTAATTTTGCGCTCTAACCTTAGCTATAAGTTTCTAATTGACCTCGAGGTTTTTAAGTTAGTTTTGACCTCTAACCTCGAGGCCAGAGGTTAACTTTTTTAAAACACCTCAATGTTTTTTGAAAAGCCTAACCTAACCTATTAGGTTAGGTCGACAAAACCTGAGGTTTTCCCATCACTAAATTAGAGTAGTATGTTTCATAAACTATAATGATTTAAAATGCCTTGTTAAAAAATATTATTGTGGTTCAAGATATTGACGAATGCATCAATCCATCTGTTTGCGAACAGCGATGCATAAATACCCTAGGTTCGTACCTATGCGGTTGCGAATTGGGTTATCGTTTAAACGCCGATAATACAACCTGCGATGGTAAATTATCATAAGCATTTATATTTCAAAATGCAATTTTATAATATTTTATTAACATTATGCTGGAAAAATCAACCCTCTAGAAATCTTATTATAATATAGCCTTATGTTTAACAGTTATCTCTAATATAAATTGAGCTAGAGTTTAACACATAACACACCTGCAAACAAATTAAATATAAGTATAAATAGATTTCTAAATAAATTTAATAAGATCTTTAATCTTCCTTTTAGATATAAATGAGTGCTTTGAATTGTCGGGTTCACAATCCCCGTGCATGGGAATTTGCATTAACGAGATAGGAACGTTCCGCTGTAGCTGTCCCCCTGGTTATTTATTAACCAACGATGGCGTTTCATGCAAGGGTAAGGACAAATTTTAAATCTACAAAGTTAGGAAAAAATCTAGCCAAATTTGTACATCTTGGTCAATTTTTAATAAAGTGTATGACTAATTTTAATAAATAACTTTTAAATATAAATATCATATTTAAGCTGAATTTTCTAATATATTTGCTCAATATTTTTAACAAGTTTGTTGATTGCTACGTTAAAATTCCCTCTTACTTAAAACTCAATGTGTTTTTTGACATGTGTTTAGACATCGACGAATGCGCCTTATACAGACCGTGTGATCACAAACAAACCTGTCTAAACACGCGAGGCAACTATGTCTGCAAAGATGTCGTATGTCCGCCAAATTACAAATTGAAAAACCTTAATAATAGGTAATTTTTCTTACGCTTAATATATGTAAAGTATCTATGCTATATACATTTTTTTTCTAAATTTGGGATTTTAAATTAGGGTTGTTCAAGATGGAGGTTATATATGCGAAAGAGATTGTTACAGGAGTTCAACATTTTGCCTGACAAATTTTACCCTGACTTATCGATACCAATTTATATCCCTCCCAACGACGACTAGCTTGTACAAGCCAATGCCTATAGCGAGCATTTACCCCCTAACCACTAGCAATTTGATTACCGTTCAGTGCAGTTTCTCCAATAGCAATCACGGTGGCTTTTTCGACATTCTCAGCACACCTGCCAATAATTCTTGTAAGTTTAGCACTAACCTATAATTTAAATCTGTTAAAAAAATTTTAAACTTATTCCATGCCTTTATTAAAATGCGTCTATTAATATCTCGTAATAGTATAAAATAAGTGTTTATTTCATTTTTAATCTTGATATTAGTTTCGACCGGTCTCTCGCTGAAGTTTATAGATAATTCAAAAAGCAAACTTTATTTTTCGAAGTACAAAATCAGGATCTCGGGATTTGCTTCAATGCTGTCCTGTCCGTCAAAGTTGCGAATTTGGTGTAAACCGAAGTTAACTTGGCTGAATTAATAATCGGATATTATGACAAGGCTTTAGTCTATTTCTTAAGAGTATTTACTTTTCACAGAGGCTAGCCTAGTGTCTTCATTAAAGCCACGCTGAAGTTTTTTGTATCTTTTAAACTTCATTTCAGCTTGTTTATCTAAATCTTCTTCTTCTTTATCAATTATTTGGTTCCATAGTCGTGGGGTTTGTTTTGATGAAATTCTTTCATCTTGACCGGGTTTGAGCCATGTCGACCTTGTTTATCTAAATATATTAATTAAAATTATTGCCTTTAGGTTTTGGAAGTGTTTCAAAAGGATATTTTCGAATGAAACAACTTTTTAATTACCGTAACATATCAGGCTATACTTATTAAAAGCTATTAGGCAACTTTTTAGACTATTATTTTACAATACAACAGTATAATAAATTTAAAAAAAGTACGAAAAATATTATAAAGGGCCAGTGTAGAGAACTGCACGGGTGACCCGAGACCAGACCCGGACCCGAGAAAATTTGAAAATGATTTTGGGTCGGGTGAGGTCTGGGTAGAAAATTTGAAAATGCTTTCGGGTCGGGTCAAATTTATAGAGTCGGGTCCAAGGTTTATACATTGTAAAAAACACGCGAGACCTATTTTTTAATTAATGTTAATTGCTAAGCAAAGAGTGTTGTATTGTTTAAATATCGAAATGTACAACTAATTTGGATCATTCATTCATTTAATTCTCTTCCTATTTTTTTAAATTTTAAAACTCCGAACTCTGAAATGCTAGCTAATTCTCATCACTAATTCAAACTACATAAATTACTCCTGTTTTTAATATGACTATTAAAAGGTAAATTATTTCAATAAAGTTATAAATTTTTTTAGTGTTATGTTAACCGTGAAGTTTCAGCTAATCCTCATCGTTAATTTAAATTACATTTAATACATATTCAAAAGCCAACTTAAAAGAAAGTTATAATTTTATAAATGTTTCATTTGCAAATTTATAATTATATAATATTTTTTTTTATAATAACTTATAATTATTTTTAAGTTTCATATAAAATGAATTTATCTTAAATTGCACTTCAAACTTAAAACATTTGAACAGACACTATAAATTTCATCATATTTACTATATTGATTATAATCACAGTCAGCTATATAATAATGGTTTCATAATAACAATAAATGGATGTTAAATAGTTGTCTCAAGTCTATAACATACGAGCAGTTTACTTGATATTAGGAAACTAAATGTAGATAAATAAATATGAGTTTTTTTTCACCATCCTTTAAAGAATACAAATCATCATGGCTTTTTTTTGTCGATTTAATTTTACACACAGCAATTTTCGCGCTCGAAAGTAATTTATTTTAATATTTTTTTGGGTCGGTCGGGTTCGGGTAGAAAATTTGAAAATGATTTCGGGTCGGGTCCGGGTAGAAAATTTGAAAATGATTTCGGGTCGGGTCCGGGTAGAAAATTTAAAAATGATTTTGGGTCTGGTCGGGTTCGGGGTGAAAAAAAGTGACTGTGCAGTTCTCTAGGCCAATGCTAGAAAATGCAAAATTTCCGGTGTTTCTGGATAAATAAATATACATTTACCATCGCATATTTAAGTTAGCGTAATGACTATTCAGATTCGTTAAAATTAAGTAGTTCGGTATATGTATAAAGCATATTTATTTGCTATTTATTTAAACAAATGTTTTACTATTAACCTTAAAATGTTGTGTTGAATTATAGCATTTGAAAAAATCAATAGGTCAATTTAGGCTGGTTCAACCTATTTTTGGAGAATACGATGAAACACTTACAATTGAAATGGACGTTAAAAATAGTTACATGTTTCCACGACATTCTAAACACGTATTTGTATTGTACATTGTAGTGTCAAGATATAGATATTAATGTATAGAAACGAAGAATCAATAATTGCAAACCATCTATTATACGTGTCAGAAATTCTATTAAACTCCAAAATTATAAATTGTTGGGAATATTAAAGATTTAGTTGAACCAACGAATCAGACGAGGTTTAAGCTTAAGCACATAAAAGTTATTTAATGTTAATTTATATGTAAAAACGTGGTTAATAACGATACATTAAAAAAGTAATAGCAAAACTGCCCGGTATTCTGTTATATATCAATAATTCGTATTATCAAACTTGTACAATTAGTTGAGTTACATTTGCTTGTCTCAAAAGGAATGCTATGACTCCCATAAGAGAAGTTTACATAATTTGTTCATAATCTCGAGAATATTGGTATCTAGCCTGGAGATCTGCAGGGCCGTTTTTAGAAGGTCGGCCCGCCCGTACCCGTTTTCAAAACTTCAAGGCCCGCCCGAGCCCGCCCGTAATTTTTTCAACACTTCAGGCCCGTCCGAGCCCGTTCGTAAATTTTTCAGGCCCGCTCGTACCCGTTTAGAAAAACGTCAGGCCCGCCCAAGCCCGTTTAAATTTTTTTAAAAAACTCTGCGCCCGGCCCCAAGAATTTCACAAAATTATATTTTATTTTTTGACATATTATAAAAAACACCAATTTATTAGCATGTAAAAATAATAAATCATTAATTATTTCTGCAGTTAATACACCTAAAATTTCAATTTAGAAACCATTAAATCATTTTAAAAACTACATGAGAATATTTCATTTCCAACAATTTACTTTTATTTGATTAATTTAAGTTAATACTTAAGAAGTTAGAATTCAGTATTACAATTAAATTAAAATACTTTAACAAAATTACATAAGAATATTCAACTTTCAATAAGCAGTTAACTTTGATTTGATTAATATATATCAGTTTACACCTAAGTTTTAGATTAGAACAAAAATATTAATTAAATTTTATGGCCCTAATAATAATTATACAATTAAAATTTGTGATAATTAACACAAAAATTTTGGTGCATTGTAATAAGAAATTGAACTTCCTTATAAAAGAATATACGAAGCTATAACTTAAATTATGTAAACAATAATCTATAGCAAATGTAATAAAAATGTTTTAAAGTCAAATGTAGCGCTTGAAGGAATGAATGCTACAGGATATACAAAAATTTGGAGATTAAAAAATTTAGCAATTAATAATTTGTTAATATAATAAAAATCATATATTTATATAATTTTCTGACTTTTAATGACCTTTGTAATTCCACCACCATTTACATAATCTCTGGCAAGTTCAAGCCCGTTTATAAAACGTCAGGCCCGTTAAAGCCCGTTAAAAAAATATCAGGCCCGCCCGAGCCCGTTCTATTAATTGTTAAGCCCGTCGTCCGGCCCGTTAAAATTTTGATGATACAAAGCCCGTCCGTACCCTCCCGCGAACCGGGCCTGCGCAGATCTCTAATCTAGCCCGTTTCTATTAACAGTGACGAGAAGAATCAAGGTCATCAAAAAAAATTGATAATTTTTCTCCTATCTGCAAATTAATCTTAATTAAAAACAAATGTTGATTTATCTAATTTAATCAAATGGATTGATTTAAAAGTACATATTGGATATAGAATTCAAAACGTATTATTTGACAAAGGAGTATTGAGGCATAAGGTTAGGTATTAATTAAAAGCAAATTTAAACTCTTTTTACATTTTTTTAAACATTATTATATTAAAAATTATAAAGATTTAATGTGTTTTTAGGGGGAAAGCCTTTTTACCTGCTTCCCGATGGGTACGCCCTTTCTTCAACCTTGTTTAAATTATAGCCACCTCAAACTATTAAATCTTCACAAAACCAGATTCCCTCAATGCTTTTGACAAAATAATTTAAAGTGGGAATTGCGTGTTTTTTTAAGATTATTGCCGCCAACATTTAACAAAGGGTAGATGTTAATGTCTAATAACTGTTTAAAAAATTTGAATAATATCTGTTTTTAAATTTATTAGCAAATAACGATTAACTCTGTCGATCTACTTTTTATTATTATATCTCCCAAAGTGAAAAATCCTGGACCCTTTGGCCCCCCTTAAGCAATTATTTAATGGTAATTTAATTAATAAAAATTTTATTAGTTTTTAAATATGTAAATAATTCAAATGAGCTAAATTTATATTTTCGCTTTGTTATTTATTAACAAGCAATGAAAAAACTTATTTATTATGAAAAGCTTCAAATCACAACTATCAATAAAGTATTTGAGGCAACACCAAATTGTTATAAGGACAGTCGCTATTTAATTTTACCAAAGGTATCATTTTAGTGTTTCGATCTCGTCTTGACTCGGTCTCGAAAGCAAATTCTCGTCTCGTCGGGTGCTAACATGTAGAAAAATCTCGGTCTCGTCTCATGCCGACGAGAAATCTCGACATGTCTCGACTTTTATAAAATAAAATTTAAAATATTTTAATTTTTCGCCTAATTTTTCTAAATAATTATATAATTTTTTTTACGAAAATTAAAATGGCGCCCCATTTTTTGATTTAAAAACCTGTGTTAACGTGTCATTTGCATATTTGAACTATCTGAGACCCTTAGTTAGCATGGGCCAAATTATATAATGTTTTTAGATGAAAATAGTTGTAGCCCTCTAAAATAACCTTTGTCATTTTATTCATCTGCATGTTAATCATAATGTTGTAGAAACCTAAAAGGTACGGGTTGCTACTTTTTGTTAATATTTATAACAAAAGTACTTAGCTGCATAAATACAACGTTGTAAGAACAACAAAATTAGCATTGTTACTGGTAGGAATAAGAGTTTTGAGGTTTTCAATAAATTTCACATATATAATTTTATAGCAAACTTTTATATTCAAAAATTAAACGATTCTATTATTGTGTAAGACACCGTCCCAAAATATTTAATTATCCCATTTTTAAAAATAATTCAGCCACCAGTTATTTTATTAATAATATATTTTAGTGTAGTGCAAAATCGCGCAGGAAATTCACTAGATTATAGTTCACTTGCCAATTCTACCTCTGTAATGAGAAAAGTAATTCAAATGGCAAAACAGATAATGTTATGTATAGCCTAACAATTTTAGAGCTTTATCATGACTCCAGCAGTACAAACTCTAGTCTAATGTTTAATTTAATGCTTTGTAGGCTATCGTTCGGTAGGCACATAAGTCGCTGGGGTGCATAAAAATATTTGGCCTATGTGGCAATTAATAATTTTAGTATTATTAATTAACCACCAATTCAAAATCATCACCTTAGATAGGATGATTAATTGTTGCGAAATTTGAAGATGCTTTTGGAATATTTACTACTTCATCATAACTCATTCAAAGTCTGTGTGTCTATACTATATTTTAATGCTAAGGATATAAATATACAATACATTGAAAAATTATTTATGTCTTAAGAGCCACTCAAATTTTATTCAAGGAGTTAAAATTATTAAAATTTGAATTATACGCGGCCACTTGGGTATAAGTATTACAAATATATTAATTTACATTTAACATCCTAAATGTGACTTACAAAATAAGTAATGCACAAATATATATAGTATATTATGATTATGATGATCATTTAAGAAATTTCCGAGATCTCGCCTATAAAATCCGAGGGCGAAATACTCGTCGATAGGAATTTTTCTCGAATTTTCCGCACCACAAATCATTTTACAAAAATTAACATTTTTTTTCAATATACCCGTTTCATTTTAGGCATTAATTGGTATGTAAAAACTCACTATAATCTTAGTTTTATGTAGTCATAATTTTTTAAATACTCGTTATTTAACTAAAAGCTTTTATTATTACAAATAGTATATTTTTATTGCAGGTAATTTCACTTAGAAGCCTGCTAAGCCTGCAAGCTTTTGCATAACAAAGGGCTGGGTACGAGCCGTAATTTAACCTAGTGGGCTCGGGCCATGCATAGCTATAAGTAAGGCCCGGTGAGTTATTTACACAATCATTAAGATTTTTTTGTTTATAAATATAAACAAAAGTGTGTTTCTATAACTTTTAAATTAATTAAATAACTCTTTAATGTTTATTAAATTAACATAAAAATAGAGTTCTATTTTTCACTTTAGTCATTCATTCTTCAATATCTTAACGCTCATTCAGAGACTATATAGACGTGGTCGACTATAATAATACTCTTTAAAAATCTATAAACTTTTGACTAGGCTGAATAATATTCGGATAGGTAAATTTTTTTACATAATTATTATTAGCATCTGCAACATATATATAATGTTTATTCGAATAGGGGTCAAAGTAGCACAGCCTGAAAAAAAGTAGCACAAATGAGCAAAAATTAAAGAAATATTTAGATAAATTTAGATGTATCAGCAATTTAAAATACCATTACACAAAAAATGGGGGAATGAGACTTATATTTAAATGTTAACACCTATTAATTTATATACTGTTAAAATTATAATTAAATTTTATTGTATGTATATCAATGTATGGACAACATAATACAATAAAAACTTTTCATATAGTATATAAAAAACATTAGGATAATCAAAAAACATAATTTCATAGGTATAATCTTACTTTTACTAATCTTACAATATCATAAATAAATATAAAATTTTGATGAATTCTGGTGAATTTTGATGAAATGTGACAAAATTCGACTCTTTTTCTGCGCTACTTTGACCGATTCCCTTTATTCAATAGAAAAAAAATACAATCAAATACTAAAAGATGCAAAACAAAAGTTTTATATACGGTCTAAGGCTCGGACTTTTCAAAAAAATTAGAGGCCGGGTCTATTGTTTATTATTTTGGTGGGCCCAGAGCCTACCCAGGGTTTATATATATGTAACGAGCAGGCTGATTGACCTAAAGTGGCTGATTTCAGGCCTCTAGATTCGCATGCTTATGTTAAAATCAAAAGTAGACGACTAGGAAAGATTTAAGATTTATGGAATCAAAAGTAGACGAACTAGGAAAGATATATGATTTAAGATTTAATTTTAATATTGGATTACATTAAGGCTCTGCGTTAAATGCCGATGATATAGTACTATGCGAGGAAACAAGGGAGAAAGTATTCGATGAAGCCGAAGTGGTCAAAGCGCTTAGCTGGATATGGTTTAAAAGTCAACGATCGAAAAACGGTATAAATGGAAATGAACGGTACAAGCACCCCATCGCTGGATGACCATCTAAAGTACCCAAAAGTAGAGGTTTACATACCTCGGCTCGATGCTACATCAAGAGGGAGGTTGCGCAACAGAAGTTAATGCCCGGATCCAAAAAGGATGGCTTAAATGGCGAATTATATCCGGGGTAATGTGCGACAAAAAAATGCCAATATGAATGAAGAGCAAAGCTTACAAATCCATCGTAAGACCGGTGTTACTCTATGGAAGTGAAACATAGGAATTAAACACCAAGGAAGGAAAGCTATTACAAGCCACAGAGATGAGAATGATGGGGTATACTAAGTTCGACCATATGACACATGACTTTCTCATGACAAATGGGTATTTAACCTATGGCGGACATGATTAACAAAAATCGGCTAAGGTGGTATGGGCATATACTAAGAAGGGACACGGATGACGTAAATCGAAAAGTACTGGACATGGAGATACCGGGGAAGAGAGAAAAAAGGGCAAGTAGTTTTGAAAACTAAGGAGATTAGTCAAGACATGGCACTCACTCGGTCAAGATGGAAGAATTATCAAAACAAACCCCACGAATGTGGGACCAAATAACTGATAAAGAAGAAGAAGAATATTGATAAAGACTTGTACGAGATTGAATTTTGAAAATTATTATGTGTGACAAATTTATATAGAAATTTTTTAAATTTTGATTGATCCCTCCTTACTGGTGTAAAATTTAGGCTCAGCCTCCCGAAGGGATAATGTTAGCTCTGCCACTGGCCTCTAGTGATTATTTAGCTACGTCATCGGCCTTAGAAAGTATTACACGACTCTGAGTTGAGGAATATAATATAATAGCTCTTGGTAAATATTAGTACTTCAAAAAAAGCTTAGACTGTAAAATTGCACTATAGTTTGCGTAAATTTATTTTAACATACATTCACGGGCGTAGCCAACATTGGAAGTAAGGGGCAATAATGATTTAGGGAGGGCGTGTTTAGCATTTTTTGAAATTTTATATATTTAAAAAATTAAACTAATTTGTATTTAAATTTTACATAGGTTGTAAGTATTTAAGAACCTTTTTTCTTACTAAGGCATAGATTAGTAATCCATTATCATTAAAATATAATATTAAATCTATTTAGAAATGCAAAAAATTGTTCCTATCCTATGCTATATTCTATTAGATTTTCACATAGTCTCTAATTGAAATCAGATTTAAAATGTATATCAATTTGAATATTTTGTGCTTACAGAAAATTTTACAACTGATGTACTTCCATCCTAATATTCGCAATAATTTATCGAAATGCATATTGATATTTGATCAAATCAAAACTGATTTTGACACGATATAAAGTTGTATGCTAAGGATTCTCACGAGACTTCTTTTAAGGCGATTTAAATTAAGTGATAAATTTAATATGGGTACATTTCTAGATAAGCCCCTAACTGAAAAATATAATGAACATGGAAATAGTAATAATATTAGATATGGAATCAGTTCAATGCAAGGATGGAGAATTAAAATGGAAGATTCTCATTGTGCTACACTAGGCTTACCATATGGTCTTAATGATTGGGCATTTTTTGGATTATTTGATGGTCATGCAGGAGGATTTGTTTCTTCTTATTTATCAGAAAACTTGCTTAACATAATACTAGATTGCCCTGAACTTAAAACTGCAATCGAAAAGGATCCTAAAAATATAGACCTCTCAATATTGGAAAAAGCTATCAAAGATGCCTTTTTGAAAATTGATGAAAAATTAAAGACATTTCCAAAGCTGGAAAAGGGTGAGGACAAAAGTGGTTCCACTGCTGTTGCTGTTATTATATCTCCAACACACTTTATCTTTATTAATTGTGGTGACTCAAGGGCAGTTCTTTCAAGAAATAAAAGTTGTTTTTATAGTACCGAAGATCATAAACCTTCTAAACCAAATGAAAAAGCAAGAATTATCAAAGCAGGTGGTTCTGTTTTAATACAGAGAGTAAATGGTTCTTTGGCAGTTTCACGAGCTCTGGGTGATTTTGACTACAAAAATGTAGAAGGCAAGCATCCATTTGATCAATTAGTGTCACCAGAACCTGATATCAGGATAGAACCTCGAGAATTGCACAATGATGAATTTATTATTTTAGCTTGTGATGGTATATGGGATGTGATGAGTTCAGAAGATCTATGTCATTTTACCAGAAATCGCCTTGAAATATGTGACAATTTGGAAAATGTTTGCAATCAAGTTATTGATGCTTGCCTACACAAGGTATGAAATAAAATTTAGCTAATCATTTGTTAAACAAGGGTAATATATCAATATAAATGTAGCATTAATCCTAGATACAAATTTATATTTGTAATATTTATGTTTAACATTATTGTTACATAGGGAAGTCGTGATAATATGAGCATAATCTTGGTAGCTTTGGATGCTGCACCCAAAACGAATAGCTCATCAATAGAGAAGGAGGCAAAATTAAATGCATCCATTGAATCTGCAGTTACAGGTACATAGAAACCCTATGTTTAATTCTTTAATTTTCCATATAAAGATATATGCAAGTCAAACCCCAGCTCAAACTTATCATTGGTCATGCAAGAACTTGAACACTTACCCATTGAATTTCCACCTGGGGGTGGCATAGCTTCCAAGTAATATATGTGACTTGTTTAAAAAATGTTTATTGTTTGATTTTAGATATCAAGCCATTCAAAACTCTTTCAATCAACATACCGTCTCAAACAGCCCATCTATAGTAACTCAATAAGATGTTTATATTATACAAAATCATAGGATAAAGAAGAGACAAATATTACATGACAAGTTTCAGAAAACTAACATCTATGAAAACATAATTTGAGAAATGTTAAGTCAAAAATGAGATCCATTTAGATCTCACATGTGCATACTTTTATTTCAAAGTTAGTGCAAATGTACATTATTATGTGTAAATATGTTGATACTAATTATTTGTAGAAAAATTATTTCCAAATTTTTATTAAAATACCCTCACACGCCCATATATTTTCATTTAACATTTAATATTATAGCGTAAAATGACATTTTTTGCCAATTGTTATACACTATTCATATTTAATAAATGTGAGATTTTATTAATGAATGATGTAAGTTAGAATCCAATTTGACAGTTTTGGTGTCAAAAGATTAGTACATTTGCTTTTTAAGATTAGCTTTTTGTTATTTAAATTTTTAATTAAATAAAATTTATTTATTTACAAATGAATTAGATTTTTTCCAGTCTAGGCTAAATTTAATAAGTATTTGCCAAATGTTTATATATATAAGTAACACAACCAAGGTTGTATTTCAAAAATTTAATATGTTATTTAAAAGTTGTTTTTCCATTAATGGGATATGCCTATAGACCTGAACGGCCCATGGATGGGCCTAAAAGCCTAGTCTGGGCTAATGTTTTAAAACACAACCAGCTGGGCGTGGACAGGCGGTAATATAATGAAGCTGGATCGAGCCGGACCTAGATTTAACTAAGGCCCATTTTGTTACAAAACCATTTAGATCTAGTATAAAAGGGTTGTTTTAATAATGTGTTAATTATCTGATGTTTTTAAATTAACAAGGAATACTAAAATATATTCCCCTCTTAGTTTATTCGTTTACTTGCATTTATAAATGTTAAGTAGAGATTGTATATACACGTAATCCCATGGGCTTAACCAGGATTTAAATTAAATGGGGGCAATGATCATTTAGGGGGTGGCTGCCTGTCATTGCCTCCTCATTTATATCATTTAGCAATATCTGAATAAGATAATTTAATAGTTACATTAGCATTATTACAAATTTATAAGGATTATTAATATATACTCAATAAATTAAAAGACAAATTTTAAAAGTTATTTATTCTACCAGTTTCCTTTATAAAATATCATTGCTTTTTCATTTCCTAACAACAACATAAAAGATATGTTGGAAAAGCAAAGAAACCAAGTAACTTTTAGGAAAAACATTGTAACCTTATATAAGATTTTTAAGTTTATTTGGTATGTATGGTTTTCTAGTATTGTAAGAACGGTTGGGTTTTGTTTGGTCGTCCTTTAGTTTTAGTCAACTAAACATAAACAAAAGTTAAATCATTGGCCTGTTTATGTTAAGTCGACTAAAACCAAAGGACGACCAAGCTGCAAGCAGAACCCAGCCATTTTTACAAAACAATTACTAACTACATGTGCCAATTGCCTCTTAAAGGATTGAAGAACTCGGGCTAAAAATTATTGATAACATGATTATTATAAAAAATCTTAACGGTTATAGATTGCTTAATCATTTCTATAAAAATTTCAATCTAAAATAAAAAAGCAAAAAAGAATTTTTACGTGCCCGGGCCGGGCTTTATATAAGCCCCCCTAGCTCGGACTTGTAAATTTTTATAACGGGCGAGCCGACAAACCTAAACAGGCCCGTTCATCCTGCAATCTTTGCAAGCAGATCCATTGCTAATGGGTTAAGTTAAAAGGCGCATCAGCCTCTATATCAATAACGGAGATCCGTTTTGTTTAAATTTATATGTCCGAACCTCGCTTGATCCGATTTTATAACTAAATTGCCAGTCTGGACCCTTCTAGATGGCCAATCGGCAATGCTTGAATTATTATAGTTGCCCGAACCCGGCCCATAATGATGAGACTTGAAATTTTTAACAATAATTTTGTTAGATTTCGAAAAATTAATTATCTTTGATATAAATAATATACGAAAACAAAATGATTCATTACATTAAAAAATCTCAGCCAGAATTTTGTTGCCTGTAAACCTGGCGGGCTGGTCTTTAATCAATACCACACATTTAATTCCTGTTAATAATGTGCGATTATACTCTTCTAAAGTCTGATTAATAGTCGTAAATATATTTTATCGTCTTTTAAATAATAATTTAAATATAGGAAATACCATTAATCCGTCAATATAGTATTTCATGCTAAACACCGTTATAATATTTAAAACAAGTGATTTAATATAGGTTTAAGGCAAGATTATGTTTTTACTTTTCATAAAAAGGTTAATCTTGGCTGCCATATCTGTTAGCATATGCCGTGAAAAAATTATAACACGTTTTTTTCAAGGTAACACAAAGTTTTCGTAACTTCTCATTAAATTGAAGGTCTTCACATCTTAAAATAAGTTAATTTAAATTTTTAGAATTAACGATATAAAAATTGTTTTAAATATTTCCGAAATTTTCCAATAATACTAAAGCGCGTTAAAAAAAACCACTTAATTTCCAATAAAGTTGCCTAAGCATTGAGAGAGCTTGTACGATTTAAACTAATCGCGCGCGACTTATAATAACAACGTATGTATGACAAGCAAAATGCCAATTTTAAACGCGATCTACAATCTATATCTAAAAATTATATACACGGTGCCAAAGAAGTTATGCTTTTGTTATATTCCCTGTAATGTTGTAAATATCCCATAAATAAAACGGGTCAAACTACAAACAGAGATGTATTAGAATTTCTTAAAGAATCACGCAGGCTAAATAAAATTCTAGTTTTGCTTCAATTCTCCGAGTCCAAAGGATAATTTTTATAAATTTCGTCAAACATATCTTTGCAACGAATTTTGGCTTTTAGCTTGGCGCATAACAAAAAAGCGCCCGACATTTTGCGATGTAGAGAAAGGCTTTCTTCGGGTGGTGGAGTTAAACGGTATTTTAGCATGACCGGTATCAGAGCTTGAATCTTTCGCGTCATACTTTGTGTGGAGAAATCGAAGATGCCTTCGGTGGCAAAAGCTTCACCCAATACTTTAACTGCTTCAACGTGAGAATCTTGTAGTAACTGAGGAATTAAATATTTCAAAATATTATATAAATAGTCATGTTTATATTGATGTGAATGTCATATAACAAAAGTAATGAGCAGAAGGCGCCGTGAAGCGAAAGGCTATTTTAACAAGGTTTCGATTATTTATAGCCATAGACTAAAGGGCTCTCGATTAAAGGAGTATACTAATTATTTTGTGGTTCATAAATTTACTGATATGTAATTTTCGCTTGTTTTCAATTGCCATAAATTGCATAGCAATCAAAAGTATGCCTTATTAAATATTTCCGCCTATCTGCTCGTCTAAATATTATAACCGGATTTCATTAAAATTCCACCTATTTTATGAGTTTAGGGCAGGATAATATTTAACGATTTATGTCAATCAATTACAGACTGCCACTTCTTATAGTGGAGTGATTGAATAAATCATAATAAGCTAAAGGTGATTATAAAGAATATAAATGGATAAGGTAATAGAAAAACTATAATTCCCGTGTTTTCAAGAAATATTTTTTCAGTGTCACATTTATAAGCGTTATAGCCCATACAATGTTCCGATCGTTTAATTCAAGATTATTAATTCATCGTCCAGTACTTCCTTGGAGATATCTGGAAAGAAACCGCGCGGGAGGCCGAAATCAACATGGGGGTCTGTTCTCGCTAACGACATGGAAAAAATGGGCCTGACAAAACACGAATCTCATGATCGGATAAAATGGAGGAAATGGATTAGGGGAAAATAGGCCAACCCAGGAGATCCTGGAAAACGGCCTTAAAACGACGAAGAAGAAGAAGAAGTCCCCTCGATGCAGTGGAATTAAATTATGAAAGTGCTTAAGCAACCTTGAACTCGATCATAGTAAGATGTTTTCCACAACTTTCTCCTTAATAGTATAGGGGAAAACAATCACTAAAACAGGCACAATTAGTTTAAATTTTAACCATGGTTTTAACATATTATATTGGAAAAACATAATTTATGGAAAATTTAGGCTTTTAAATGTGCATACCACGTTCCGTTACGTTTCATTCAATTAAATAATCAAATGTAAAACAATCAAAAAAACCTGGCAAATTTTACAATTATAAGATTTTTTCAGAACCCATAATTTAATTAAATCCGTATTTCTTGGACACTGGGAAGTAATAAAAATAATTAGATCCTCAATTAGTTCCATACAAGTATTAGAATGATGATTATGTATAAGCATTACGTTTAATTACAAGTTGTTACATTTTAGTGTGTTTTTTCATTTCTAATTTTAAATCAAAATGGTGTACCGCAGTTTCGTGCCCCGTTAAAAACCCGAGTTTTTTGGAGTATTCAATAATTTGTTTCCGATCGCCGGAGATAGATGCCTTGATCACGCGGATGTAATAATCGGCAAATATTTTGTCAAATTCGCGACAAGCCCCAAAATCGAGCAGACCAATTTTTTTGGTCACCGGGTTGTAGAGGAAGTTAGACCAATTGGGGTCGGTTTGCATGAAACGAAACACGAACAATTCGTGCAAGCACAGGTTCAATATTTTCCTCAAAGGATAATAAAATAAATACAAATTCATGGCGTGAGGTAAATGGGCGTAGTCAATGGAGGGAGGGGGCAGGGAGGGGCGGCTGTTCCCTTCTTCCAAAAATTTGTTAAATTTATTAAAATTTCAAAAAATAAAGCATTTCGCCCCTCCCAAAACCATTATTGTCCCCCTATAATTCCAATGTTAAGCCCATGGTGAGGTATGTTTAAATATTACAATTTCCTGTTTTAAAATCCTGTATTTTTTTATCTATTAAATGATGCATAAAAATTTTAGAATTTTTAATTCCTCACCCCTATATAAACATATTTATAATAAATTATTTTAAATTCCTCAACAGCTAAATTTTAGAGCACAATTTTTGACTAAATAAAACAGTGAGGCAAAAGAAATTTTTATAAAGCAAACTCACCAACAAATATCATTTCTCTCGTCTTGATCCAGTTCTGCGGCTTTATCCATGGGGATACCCTCCAGCAGTTCGCTAGTCAAGACGCGCAGGCTAGAAGCCTGTGGAAACACCTTAGGCACCACGAAATCTGGATTATCTTTAAGCAATTCGCACCTAAATTTTTCCGACGACTTTGCTTCCCTACAATGTTACGAAAAACCGAATTTTTCTCTACACGAATTTATACAGCAAAAATAATTTAGTATTTCTGAATGAATCGGGGTCAAAGTCGCAGAAAAAAGCAGCAGAATTGGTCAGAACTGGTCAGGTCAAGATTTTAGATAATCAATATATTAGAATTAAATCTCAAATGGGGAAGAAATTTGATGTGCATCTAACCCTAACCCGAACCTAAAACGCTGATCTAAAACACTAACCCTAACCCTCCTGACCATCTTGATCTGACCAGTTCTGACCAATTCTGCTGCTTTTTTTCTGCGACTTTGACCGGTTCCCTTTCTGAATAGTGTAGTAAAAAGACCTGGGTTTTGTTTAGGCGACCTTAGGTTCAACTAATAACGGCCCACTTAACAACAGACCATATTGGCCTGTTTTTCAAATTTCGACTCCGCAAAACTCAGGTTTTTTACAACACCAATTGTAATTCAAAGGCCTGTATTAAATGTGTGCATGTATACTTAATTTTACGTCTTTTAAATATCTAGTTTTTAAATATTACTATTCAGCTGTAACTAAGTTTGGTAAAATGTTTAAAGACACTAAAACTATTCTCCAAAAAAGGTCTAAACAAAAATGCGATAGCTACACCACAATTCGCCCCAATGTTAAAGCCAAAGCCTGACCAAAATTGGGAAACCCATACAACCAACCATGTATGCCGTTTATTCAATAAAACAACACTTTTTAAAGTAATAAAGTAATTTATATATAATCATAAAATTAATACATATTCTGTGAAAATATTGCTTAATTTTTCGCTCAGCAATCCCTACTTATAATAATCCACTTCTTGATGCAGCTCTCGCCTAAAAATTTCCAAACTGTAATCGGCGAATAAGCCGGCGGGCAATAAGTTAGTATAATTCAGGAGAGCCAGTAAATTGTCAACATCGCTATCTATGCTCTCCGCTATACCCGGGTACTGAATTTTGACCGCAACCCTAACCTCGCGCCCATGCTCGGGTTCTAACAGAGAAGCTTCGTGCACTTGGCCTATAGAGGCTGCGGCGAATGGCTTGAGATTGAAGCTAGTAAATCTGCAAACATCCACATTACATAAGAATATTTATGCTAAGAATTGTATTATTGCTATGGTATCACTTATTTACTGGGTCATTCCATGTCGAATTGCTAATAAAAATACGATTTTCAACCGACCATTTTAGATTGTGGTAACTTTTGGTGAGGGTACGGGCCTCAAATAATTGAGTAATTTTTAAAAATTTTAGCCATTTTGGACCAATACGTTTTAAGTTATGGACGTCCAAAGGACCAAAATCATGCTCGGGCGCGTTTTATTAATTTTACTATTTTTGTCATTTTTGAAAGTAATGGGGTTATTCACTTAAATTTTGGTGCAGTTTGTTCCTAAACTATCGAAATAAAACCTCAAACTTTTGCGTTTAATTTTTTGTGGTCAAATATGATATATTAAAACTTTGTGTTTAGAATATGTACTTTTTTGCATATTTTTCTCAGTTGTTGCCTTTATTCGACTTATGAATTAGGACATTTTCCTAACGCTTTTTAAATTGTAAATTGTTAGTTGTTCGTTTGTATTTGGCAAAAGTAAAAAACTTAAATTAAGTTAAGATGTCTGCAAGAAAATTTTGTTTGAGTGTCTTATTTATGATACTATTAACTTATCAATTGGTAATCTTTAATTCAGAATGAGAATAAATATTAAAAATATGCATATCAAATCAATCTTTAATTTACGAAAGTGCCTCTTAGGTTGATAAAAATTTTGAATATTTAATATTTAAAATTTGGCAATTATCAAATTTTTTTTTAATTCTGACAAGGTAAAAATACCAAAAGTAACAAATGATCTACAAAGAACACTTGTATGGATGGCTACTACAGTTTTTTGAAAGATATACTGGTGTTTGTCAAGAAATACTTTTTAAGGCCTATTTTTAATGTGCAAAATCAAGCTTGAAAAAAAAATTATTAGTATTTTCATAGAATGTGTTCAAAAAAGTATAAGAATCCTAACAATTATGAAAGTGTCCCTGAGGCAAGCCATCTCACTCATGAAATAAAAAAAGCCATCATCTTCAGTTATGTGTTACTATTTTGCCTTAAATCAATAAAAAATTATTCTACTATGAAATATAAATGCAAATGTAATATCGTTATTTCAAGAAATCACTTATTTTTCCAATCAGGACCAAGTTCCTTAGAAAGAACTTCTATGGTTTGAGAAGAAGGCATAAAATCAGCACCTTGTCTAACCCTCTCAAAAATAGCTTGCAGTTCAGGACTTAGCCAAACATTGTCTTGTATACTCAACATTTGTCCCAACTTCAAAGCTGCACCCCGTATTTTACATAAAGTTGATACAATACGTTCTGCATTAGCCTCATTTAAAAATATGCTCTTATTTGAGTTTTCCACATTGCCATCTGCAAAAATATAAAAGATTTTTTATATATTCATACCATAAGTGAATAATATTATGTAAGGTTTTGTCTTGTATATAAATTCATTACATTAAAAATTAATTAGATTTTTTGAATTAAATGTATCAAATAGAAAAGCTCTACAGCAAATATGAAATATCATACCAATTTGTCTTCTTGCAAATTCAGTAATAGCCCCAAAACTTAATCCTGCAGCTAAACTTCCATAATTAAGAAGGCGACTAATTTTTGTTGAAGGAATTTTATTTTCTCTAGACTTCTTTGATAATGATTGTTTAAGTTTGGCTTGAATTTTAGATTTTTTAAGGTCATCTGGATTTAAGACATTTTCAGGGATAATGGTTTGAGTAGATGAAGCATAATGAATAGATGTATTTTTGAAAATGTTGTATTTGCAAATTTGGCAAGCATAGCTAAATAAAATGTGATCAAAAGAGTGTAAATAATTTTTTAATATAAATATGTGCATTTAAATTTTGACTTACTTATTTGTTTTGATTGGAATATAACGTAAAAATATTTCGCAATTCATCCTTCTACATTGGTCGACTATTTTTTAAAATTGTAACAATGATCAGCTGATTTCAAGCACAAGGTTACTTTTCAACTTTAAGTACGGCGTAGAAGGTGTTGATTGTTAAATGCATTTTAAGCTAAACTTTCCCTCATTACTTCATTTTCGTATTGTCCATAAGTGCAAAAAAATAAATTACCACCATTTGGATATCTAAATAAGGACGTTTGCAACAAGTAAAAGTAAATTGGTTGCTTATTAGCATTTGTCTCACACTCCCCTCTAATCTAATCATCAGGCTTTCTAACATTGTATTACCCAATCCTTCAGCATTTAAAGAGCGTTTAGCCTGGTCGTCCTGGCAGTGACTTAAACGTGACCCTTGCAATATAAATCCCGTTTATTTTTTTTTAAATTCTGTAAAATATAGAATATAGTATATTGCTTCGTTAACATCGCTGTCAGGCTAGATCCTGCGTCATCCCTCATCAAATCTCCAAAGAAGCTAGCTACCAAGTGTGAAATGCAGGTAAAGAAATATTCTATTTATATTTATCTTAGAGTCAAGGTTACTGATAGAAATATTATAAAGTTGTCGATAATAAGAGTAAATAAAGTGACTTTTGAATATCTTTAATAAAAGTGGAAATTAAGTCACAGCTGACGGATTTAAGAAATGATTTAAATGCTGTTACGAAAAGGTAACTCGATTACAATCTGAAATACATTAAAGCCAGGCTACATTATTTAGAGTTCCACATGAGAAAATAAAGTCCATAAACCCGCTTTATTAGCAACAATTTATGCCAAATGAATAATGGAGTAAAGAAGGATGAAACAAAAGATTCCCATTTTAATGGTAAGGCATAAAGTGTTGCATCCATTTTGGAGAGAGATCAACATTAGATGTATTGACAAGTACAAAAAGAATGGAAAAATTAAAAGCAAGATGGACCTTTAAATAATCTTAATTTATTTTATAGAGCGTTTGATAAGTGCTAAAAATAGGTCCGAAATATTTAACGAAATGCAAGTTATTAGCATTATATGTGATGGTCATATATGAATATGATAAACGGAAATATAACCTTTACTATACTACTCTCGGGATATTAAACGGTTTAAATAACGCCGGACTCCTTTACAAACATTTATCCTTCTCATCCATAATATCAAAATTAATTTGGATTTGCAGACAAAATAATCCTGTCTGGTAAAAGTTACATAAAATGCTATTACAACAAGACAAGGTGTAAACCAAATATAAATTTTTAACACGAATTTTTTTATAATTAATGAATGGGAACCTAAAAGCGCATTCTTTTAAGAATGCCGGCATTAATGGGATGATTTACCCGTGCTATATTCAGCCTTTATTGGCGAAATTGAAAATAACAAGTTTTATTCTAACTGTCAGTAGATTTATTTTTAAAAAATATCTGGCTTCCAAGGTCCTTTTTCACTGATGCCCCTCCCTTCTGGTACAATTATGATATATTAAAAGGGCGAGCAATATTAATTCTAAAGCATCGCCACATTTGCCATATTCTAGCTATACGTTTATCTAGCTATACCCAACCTAGCCAGCTATTTCTTATATCAGCAATATAACAAAAATATAACCCAAATGATAATTTTTAGCAGACATTATTTGCAAAATTTATAAATTGATTTTAAGTTTTTTTATTGCTTTTAATAGAGACCTGCATGGGCTGAAATTCACTTTAAACTCAATCCTTACCCTTTATACCCTGATTTGTGTTTTAAGTTTACCAAAGTTTTTATGAGTTAAATGTAATATGTAATTTTTAGTTCATGGGCGTAGCCAGTAAGAGGCAGGAACGAGCGGCCGTCTCTAATTTCATTTTTTTATAAATTTATTAAAATTATGGCTAAAATTTTAAAAATTCTCATTTTGCCCTACCTTCATTATTATTGCCCCCCCCCCTCTCTAATTCCAATGCTCGCTACGCCTATGTTTCAGTTTTAGATATGTGCACAGTTTGTAAAATACTATGGTCAATTCAATAAAATAAATTTCTTTTTAAATGGTGCAATAAGCATGTCCTTCAGTATATTTAGTACTAAAAATATTTCAACGTTTCAATCGGGTGTTAAAATTTGTATTAAACTTTTTAATTTCTTTCGTTTTTTCTTTAAATAAAATCTATGGGGGGGGGGGGGGGGGGTATTGAAAGCTACTTTGGATAATATTTTCATCCTTTATAATTTTAAATTTGTTACTTAGAAACGCGCCCCCCCCCTTAAGGAAAAGCAAATCATTTCCACACCCTGTGTAATAGCATCTAAACCATTGATTTACAGCATCTGCAAGCCAAACTATTTGTGGATTGTTTAAATCGGCAAGCTCTAAAATAAGCCAAATACAACCCAAGATTGTAAAACGTAGTCCCTTAGAAACTTCAAGTGCTGAAATCTAGGATGCACAAACTAGAGGTATGCACGGATCAATCCGATCCGACATCCGATCCGATCCGATCCGTCCGAACTCGGATCGGATCGGATAGGATCAACATTTTAATTTTGGAAGTCGGATCGGATCGGATCAACATCTTATTTAAGTCGGATCGGATTTTCAAATTTAAAATAAACAACAATAAGTTCAATTAATTAAATTAATAATTTTTAGTATACCTTTTCATAATAATCTTTGCATTCTTTTTTTACTTTACCATTTTTGATGCCCAATACCACCTCTTACCTTACCGATGAAATCTCAATTTACCTTTCATTAAAAAATGAAGATTGCTTATATGATTAAAAAAAAATTTGCTGAAATGGTGGTTTTCATATCAAACAGTCCTGCCAAGGCTTTATAAGCTGGCAAATAAAGTTTTAGCACCTGCTACCTCTACCACTTTGGAAAGAAATTTTTCGGTGGCTGGAAGAACATTAGAAGAAAGAAGAACGCGAATTAAACCAGAAAATTTAGATTCTTTATTATTTTTATATGATAATGTGGAATTAGTCAAATAAAATTTTATATTTATTTCAGGTCTATTAAAAATGCTATACCTTATTTTTATGTATTTTGAATTTAATCATCAATAAAAAGTTCTGTTCGTAAAATTTTAATTTAAAAATTTCGGATCGGATCGGATTGGATTTAGATTTTAAAGAAAACTCGGATCGGATCGGATTTAGATTTTAAAAAACTCGGATCGGATCGGACGGATATAAAATTTTACAAAAACCCCTCGGATCGGATCGGATCAAAAAAATTTGATCCGTGCACACCTCTAGCACAAATTACATCACCAAACTACATATGTGCCAACGCACAAAATGTCTCCAGGCTTTTTTAAGGCAGTCGATAGGTTATAAGGCAGTCGATAGGAATAACTGTTATGATAGCGACATTGGCCAATCAATTAATGAAACTTAATTTATCATTCAAATAGATTTATATATATTGTACTACCTTTAGGGATATCTCTAACAAAATTTTTCAAAACAAAACCCAACCCTTCTTAAAGCCTAGCTATGTCTTATAATAATAAATAAAATTTTGGCCGGGCCTGTTCCAGGGCCCGGTTGGGTTTATAAAAATGAACTTTGCAGGTCTATGGAAAGATCTCGCTGGCATCATTTACTATTAGCGACCTTTGCACATATGGGAAACTATACGGAGAATATTATCTCCGCGGGAAGCCATATAGACACAAAAAAACCGCTCGTAACAACAGCAGATCTCTTTTTAACGTTGTAAATACTCAGTCAATTTTAAATTCAAACGGTCACATAAGTCGCATATGCTTTCCAATGACGTAGGCAGTTTTTTACCCTTAAATAGGTCAACTCTAATTAAAGCAGGGAGAGGATGATCTATGGCTTGCAAATTACCCAAACAGAATTTTTACTCACTCTTATCGGATTTGAACTTATGCAAATTTTATTTCATCCCTTTATCAAATCAACAGACTGATTTGTGGAAGCAAAAATACCAATAAACACACCATTGAAAAATGGCAATTAATTATATAACAAACAATTGAAATTTAACATGATGTAAATATAAAACGTTCACGTATGGTCAAAAACTCATTTTGCATGCATCGTTATCCCTTGGATATATATGCCATATGCAATTAAAATTTTTTTAAATTATAACAGGTATTATTCTCAAATACGTTTAAAGCAAAATAAATAAAAATATTACAAATTATACAGAATATTATAAGCTCTGTACGAATCCGCGAATGAATCTAAAATGATAATTAAAACTCTTTATGCTATCTATTAAACAATTATAAACATACCTTGATGATAAATGATATTATCTGCAAATCCATTTTAAAACAAAACAAAAAAATCGTACAAATTCTCCTTGATGCTAGTTATAAGTACTCTATTTAATTGTCGTCTCAAAATTAGAGACCAGTATAATATCATATATATCCAGCTTTTTATTAACTTTAAGTTATATATTTGGGAAATTAATAGCTTAAATTGAAACTGAAAATTTAAATTTAACGGAGCTCCAACAGGATTGACTCTGAAACTAGCGTTTGAGGGATTTAAGGGTGTATGATTTTGTCCTTGGGATAGGGCCAAGGCTCGTCTCGGGCCACTCTGTCAACAACGTTATTACCTTCTCCAAAAGATATTTGTTTTTGTCATTTAAATGAGCTCATTATTTTGATGTCAAAAAACAACTGATTGAAATTTTTTATTTCTGCCGTGGATTATATACGTTTGTCTTTCATCCTCCCCCCTTCTTTGACAATCATTATAACGGTCTCCTCTCCCCTTGCAATAATTATTACACTATATCCTCCTCTGGTAAACATTACTTTCCTTTACCCTTACAATCGTTGTTGTACACCACTTATTTAACATTAAATTGTGTATTTACGAAAGTTAACGAGTTTGATAACATCTAATTACGATAAAACAAAAACCAGATGGGGATTAACTCACATTACGCATTTATCACTCTAGCATTATTTGGAGTAGAGAATCTATCTGTTCCCTCGAGAAAGATACGCATTAGTACTTTAAGGTTTTGCATTTTGCATGCGTTATTTTTCCCTTTTCGCGTTATTGTTTCATTCCGTTACATATAGAAATCAGATTTAGAATGCATGCTTTCGGAATAAAATTATTTTTAAATTCCGTAATAATCGTAAGTAATCTTTGATAACAACAATCAATATACTTGCTTAACACTTAACATAAAATTGTTTATTTTTTTAATAATATATAAGTTTTTATGTTACTTATTTTTGTATGTGTACATCTTTTGGAAGCGTTTCCAAAATTAATGCGGGATCGCATACTGATTGGTCCAAACAATACAGTCAGAACGTCGAATATTATTGGCCAATTTTTAATAGGTGTTAGAAGCTTGAGCCCACAATTTTAATAATATTATTTTTCGACTTACTTTTTTTTTGTAATCGCATTAGTAGCTAACTGGATTTTCTTTTGTTATACCATCTGTTTTTTTGGATCATAAAATGAGTTCAACTTTAAGAAAAACTTTGTTAGAAAAAAAGATTGTTTCTTTGCATATATCACGAGAAACGCTTATTGAATACCTTACAGAAAGTTATTGTCTTATGACACGACATTCTATTACTGACCTTTTAATATGGAAGAAAAAACCTCCTATTGACTTACAAAATTTTATTGATACCTTTTTTAAAGAAAAATTACATGTGGGCCTTTCCAATGATGCTATGTCGATTCTTAAATCACCAAAACCTAAGCCTCCATATATGGAAGGCTCTATCAAGATAAAAAGGGAAGAATTAAAGGAAGAGTTTTATGAGAATTGTAATATTAACTATCAAACTAAAAATTATGAGGAAAATATTGAAAGTCATAATGTTAAGCGACTAAAAACCCATGATGAATTTGTTGCTTATTCTGATCCCATTGATAATTCAAATTTAGAAAATGACCAAGACAATATGGTTGGTATTATATTATTGACATAGGGCATTATTATTTTTAATAGGCTTTTAAAAAGTTTACTTGATAGTTAATTTATTATTTATATGTGTATTTAAACAGCAAGACTGCGATATTTACAATAAAATAAACTCACTGAGGAAATGTGGTATGTGGCCAGCGAGTATGCTACCTAAAGTTATTGAATATCCTCATCCCCTATATATACATGATTATTTTTTGCACGAAATCAAATGGATGTCATATGATTTTAATCAAGAACGTAAATGGAAAACAGCTTTGGCCTTTAAAGTAAGAAAAATATTTATCATGACATGATTTTAAAGTATTAATGAAATCAGAAATTGTTTGTTTGGTGTTTTAAAATTGTGTGTTCAATTTAACTATTTTTAAGAACGATATCATAGGGGTTAATTTTTTAAAACTATATTAAACTATAACACAATTTGGTTTAAATGAAATGTCTACAGATGCTATTTATGATAATTTTATTTTGATTGATTACATACTTTAGATCATAAATCAAACTTCAAAATACAAAAAACTAGCAACATCCTCCTCAGGTATAAATAACAAAGGTGCTATTAAAGTTTCATGCAATATTGCTGATCTTGTTAGAAAATTTTGGAATTCTGTTATTAAAATGGTAACTTCTATCAATGTATTTCTCATTTAAACCGTACACATCAAAATTTGGTTGTTGATATATTTTATATGAGTTTTTTAAAAATTATATCTACCATATATGCTATTTGTTTAATATTGTTCTTATAAAAATTAAATTTATTTTAAATAAAATATTTTACAAAGTATAATTTTATTATTGCATTTTTAATTTTTACCCAATATATAATATATTTTAAATGTGGCTTTCAACATTGATTAAGATATTGTTTTAAGGGAAATTAAAACTTAAATTTTATTAAATATGATTATTACTCAAAAGTATCTTAGGCAAAAAGCATACAAAATCTTATCTACTTTACAAATTACCCAAATTATTTGTATTAAAATTCTCTATGATTATTGATGGTCAAAAACATTTTTGATTAAGGGTTTACTGAATTTGGAACACAATTTTTTTATTTTATCAATAGGTATGTCAAAAAGAGGAAAAAGTGGCCCCTGAAGACAAGATTGTGGCCAAAGTAATTTATTGTATAGTTTATAATTTTATACCTACAGAAACTACCTATAATCAATTACGGGATAAAGTTAATGAAAGAGTTCATAAATTTGGATGATATGGATGACCAGCAGGTTTTCAACATTTCATAATTTGTCAAATTTTATGAAATGCAAAATAAATAATTGCAACTAACAATTTTTTGTGATTTGCTAGATACTACTTGACATAGTTCTTCCAAGCATGACGATCCTTGCGACTCGTGATGAGGTTGAAAAATTGGTAACTTTATATTTACATAATTTTACCTCTTTTGGATTAAATTCAAATACATACTTTTTAAATCTTAAAATGATTAAAATATTCTAAATCAATACAGACGACATGCTTTTTCATATTCATAAAACCAATGAAATGCACTTTCAAATCCACCTGTGTAGATCATAAATTTTATTACAACATCAGAACTTTGTTAAATTTATTCCTTTTTTTTGAAATGTTACTTATGCATAATAGTGATTTTCCGTTTATTAGTAGATAAAATGTAATTTTTTGAGTAAATTTAAGTGTATATGAACTATTGATAAAGATATCTCAAGAGACACCAAAACGCTACCTGCAAGAGGATAAAGATTCAATCAATCAAGTGTATTCCTCGATAATATTATCCGATGAAGATCTACTTGAAGCAGTTAACGCTAACTTAGATGCCCCTAATTTGATCAGCAAACGAGCTCTGCAAAATTGGCATTGCCAGGGTATGTTTAAAGATTACATTTTGGGGGTAGATACTTTAGGAATGGGATCATTAATTAAGGTATGCTTAAATAATATTAACTTCTAGCAGATTTAAAGTTTTATCTGTTTGACTCCTTTTATAGCCAAAATATAATGGCAACAACATTCTATTCTAACCACACTTGAGCTTTGCATTACATTATCGAATAGTTTTATTTCACAGGACTGAATATTTTTTAAACAATCATTAATATAATATTTAACTCATTTAGTGGATATATTATAATGTTGTATAAGTCAATGAAATTTATATAACTCATAGCATTTATTTGTTTACTTTATGTTTTGATTTGTACCTTTATATCTATTTATGATATTAAATATGAAATTTAACTTATAAATTCTCATTCGTACTTGTTTTATGTTGATTTTGTATAAAATTGCAATTGTACTATAAACACTTTGCTATTTAACCCCAAACCAGATGATCTAACTTTTCAAGAAGAGATGGACTACGAAGAATTTAATAACTCTTCGTGTCAGCAGCCCAAATCTCTCTTCGACAAACCATCACCCATTTTGGTTAAGTTGAGGAAAGAAGTTAGCAATTATCTAAGATTCGAAATCGAACGCCAAGGCCCTCTCTACCCTAGTCAAGCTCATTTCCAATCTCAACTCCTGAACAAAGCCAAAAATGCTTTCAAAATAAATCCCCTAGGTTCACCCAAAATTACGGACATTAACTTACCCCACAAATGGATCATTACCGAAGCCTGGGCCCTTATCAAGGTTTTTTTGACTGGTTTATAAACAATTAGAAATCACATGTGCGTAGCCAAGGAAGGGGGGCAGGGAGGGGCGGCTGCCCCCTATAAATCTAAAAATTTGTTAAAATTTATTAAAATTATGGCTAAAATTTCGAAAAATGTTTATTTTGCCCCTCCCTAAATCATTATTGCCCCCCCTCCCCCTCCCTAATTCCAATGCTGGCCACGTCCATTAGAAATGTCCCTGGGTTTTATTAGTCTGGCAGCCAAAATTTGAGGGAGGGTGGGGGGGTTACCCTAATTAAAATCTGTAATTGTTTGTTATTTAAAAGCCAATATTAGTAATGTAAAAACGATTGGGTTATGTTTGGTCGAACTGTGGTTTAAGTCGACTAAACATAAACAGACCAAAAAATCTTTGGTCAGTTCATGTTTAGTCCACTAAAACCAAAGGCCGACCAAACAGAACCTGCCGTTTTTACAACACTAGCCAGTAGGCGGTCTACCTCGTCTATGTCCGGTCCATGTAATCTACCTCGTTGTTGAATTTGTTTTTATACCCGAAGTTTTTGGGCTATCTTGTTTACATTTTCATGACTTCTATTATATAATTATCTTTAAAAAATTGTCAGATGTTTTACGCGGCATATGCTTTAATAAAATATGTACGTCCAGAAACAAATACAGTTTTGCTAAAGAAACGATATGTGAGAGTTTATAATAAGCTACAAAAATTATTTAATATTTTTATATACATCTTTTGCCGAGTTGTCTAACTTTAACCTATCTGCTCTTTGCAAAAAGTATTTAAAGTTTATCCTAGTAATTGCAATTTATTGGATTATTAATCTAAGTTTATTTAAGGGAAAAAGCTTTACTGCAAATTTTTTTGCATCTTAAAGTATATTCGCTTGTTTATTTGCCATGTTGATGCTTTAGTTGGATAAAAGATTTCACTTCAAGGTTTTGTGAGAGCAACTTATAAAAAAGGGACATTCAAACATTATTTATTTTAAATATAAAATTTAATTAATTATGAGTAAAATAATTTTCTTATTGATAAGCACTTCAAGGCACATGCATTATGGTTAATTTTTAAACTTTTTATATATAATCTTAATTTGTTTTTGAAGGATTATCTCTAAAATCATAACTACCCCCCACACTGACCTCTTCTCCTCTCGCCCACTTCACTTGTGTCCTGACTTTGTCCCCTAAGGTTTTTTATAATTGTATATCTTAGGTTTGTTTGTTCCCAATATAAAATTTTAAATTTTCTAGTTCTTTAATTCTAAAGATCCATGACAGACATTTTGAAATAGTATATAATCTCTTGACCCTACAATCATATAAAAATTATCTCTCAAGTTTATAAAAAAACACATTCTTTACGAATTTTATAAAGTATACATTTAAATTTTATGTTTTTTAAAATTTCCATCCCATGATAGTATTGAGTAAAATATTAAAATTGTCCAATAATTTCGTTACTATTAAATTCACGCTCGCTTTAAAGCTTTTTCAAACCAGGGCAACTAATCTTAAAATGCGTTTAATTAATATGCTAAAAATATAATTGACTACGAACAGCTGATAATTATTATGTTAAGGTGTATGTCGCCATGTAAACTAAACGCTATTTATTTGTTGCAAAATTCTATGTTAAACTTAAGTATTAAAGGATAGTCCTTTAAGGTTCTGATTATTTTTCTTGCATAACTATATAAAACTCACTCAAAATGGAGGTTTAAGTTACTTAACAAATTAGTAATGTATATTTATACGTGCTCAACATTTGTTTTATCCTTTAGGCCATCAAATTTTACCAGAGCTTTTACTTCGGTACCATAGTCCTATCACCGGGCCATACTCCCAATTGGGATTTTGCCGCCGAATACACGACATCAGTCGGTTGCACATACAGATCACCGAAGGAGTGCCGAAGTTATTACGAAAATATCATTGTGCCTCGTGAAAAAAATACCCTTTCCCTCCGCGATTACATGAGTAATTGCAAGAAACCCAAGATAAAACATCTCAACAAAGTATATTCCCCTGAAATTTCACCCACTCTCTCTTGTTTTTTTATCGTTAGACTCGTGTAATTTTTCTTATGCTAGTTATCTTTTAAAAATGACTTAATTTTCATTTTTTATATTTTCCAGCACATCATAATTCAAAGCCAATAATAGAAGTGGTTTTTTCCTAAGATTTAGTGTTGCTGACTTTGAAAAATAGTTTTAATTTTGACTGGGTTCGTTGCTTGAATTTTATTTTTGCAATAGGTGATTTAAATAACAATTTCTTATCGTTTTTCTCAAAACCATTAATTTTGCATAAACATCTATATTCGTTGAGCTACTTTAAAGGGATTCGTGATATTTGATTTTTAAAATAGTTTATATGTGAGGGTTTTAGTGTTATTTGACTAGTTATCTTTCTTATTAGGTCAAACAATATTTAAGGCCAAATTTGTTTACAAAACTCTATAACAGATTTTATTAATTCAATTTTTTCTAAACTTAAACAAAATCAGTCTTTAATAACAATTTATAGCATGAAGACAAATTTTCCTTTTAATTTCCTTCATTCCTCTTTTCAAATTTTAACATCACAATTTAACTACGCTTAGCTGGAGACGGGTCCCTTGCTTACGTACAAAATGTACGTCCAAGACAAAAACCACAGCTACAAAAAGTATTTCGGAGAACGGCTCGACAATATCCTGGCTCACAAATGTCCCCTCTCAAAGCACACGTACCAAAGGTTCAGGGCAGGACACAAATCTCCAATCCCCTCCGAAAATTCTCAAACTGCACCAATGGATGGCAGCACTATTAGCGCTGTCCGAGCCCTTGGTAATTACGGAGTTAACTACGCTAACCCCGTCGACCCTTACAGCTTGTTGAAGTGCAAGATAGATAGGCTGGTGCGAGAGAAAAAACATCAACAACTACAGGTACTTTTGCTCGTTTTTGAACTGATCGTTGTGGTTTTGATTCGGATGGACTGGCCCGATGCTATTTAAAAAATGAATGTTAAATTTTCTAAATTTAGGCCAATATGTTTGACTTGTGTATACTTTGTAAAGTGTCTAAGCTAAACTATTTTGTATTTTATTATTAATGCCCCTTAGCTTTTAACAAATATTGGGGTGTTTGTAACAAGACAAATTATTCCTTCGGCTTAAACTTAATGTGGGGTTTAAATTGAATGAATGTAGGGAGAAAGACTTTAAGTGTTGGTTTAAGGCGTTTTAGCTCTTGCTCTCGTTTGATTCAGTCTCGCAATTTTTTGATATTCCCAGTTAATCTAAAAATAATATTATAATCTTGTTTGATACCTATTTCATTTTTAACATCTATTTAGCAGGCAAAAAATTTAGTTCCCGAATTTTCGGCCAGCCTACAAAACGGCAACAAATTGAGCCAGCAACTATACGCCCCTGGCCCTATCGTTCCCGAAGCCACTTATCCATTCGTGCCAAATGTGCAGCAACCAAGCGTACAGCAATTGAGAGGTCAACAAGCGACTAAAACCACCTTTCCCTCCTTTAATAATAATGGGGCAGGGGTCGAAATTGCTTTGGGTAACGGTGGAGCCTTCACTAAAATATGTCCTAAAAATCAGGGCGCCCAGCTAAACGAACATAATAGTAATAGCAACGTAAAGAGGCAATCGATCGTCAACACTCCCTCAAATAACAACCACGCCCAACAACATAGTAATTCCAGTGTAAATTCTTCCTTCATTCGGGCCAATTATTGTCAAGCCACGACGCAACCCCTACTCTCCATTCAACCCAAACCCGTGGTCTCACTCCCATCTAACGCGTCCGGCAACATACTGTACCAGCAAAATTTGCAACAACAGACCCCCTTTTCGGGCTTGAGTTACGTTTTAGGCGCTAATTCTCCCAAAGTGGTAGGGGGCTCGGGCAGTGGTGGGGCTGTTTATTCCCTGCTTTCTAGCATGACTCACGAAGGGGCACCCATTAAAAGGGGATCAGGTCCCCCCGTGTTCAACTCTAACACTGCCTCCTCTACTAACTTTACTAAAATCTCATCCACTCTCAAACAACCCAACAACCCCTCGGGTACTCCCTTCAATCAACTCTCTTACGCGCAACATCACCTAATCAATAACGTCCTTACAGCTTCTGTCGGTGATAGCACAACACTAGAATCTAGTTCCATAGGCAAGGGTATACCCTTACCCATATCCCAAGTTTACCAAAACTTGTACGCGTCTAACGCCATATACAACAAGGTTAACACGCTGAACAAGTGGTTTGAAAAGTTGGACAAGACCACTGTCGCCCCGGTCCTCACTAGCACGGGGACCGCATCGTCTAACGTGGTTACCAATTTCAAAATAGCCGGCCTGGAATTTTTGTTGAACAATCAATCTCAAACCCAGCAGCAGCACCAACAATTGAGTCATCAGGGACAAAACGATACGGGTTTGGGGGGTATTAACTTAACCTCTACCAACATATACAACCTACTGCAACAGCACGCTAATTCTCTCAAAGCCCGAACCCTCCCTAACCCCGTCTTTAACCCGTCCCAACAACAAGGCTCGGGCGATACTAAGGGTGCTAATCTCAATTTAGTGAGCATTTTGCAACAGCAGCAACATGGCAAAGATGCTGGAAACTCGAGTCAAACGTCAGGACCTCCCATTCAATTTTACAATATTTCTCAAATGCCGGTCCCTAACCAACCTAAATTGTCTCATAAAAATACCCTCGCCACTCCCTTTTCGAATGCACCATCACAAGTGGCTTCGCCTCATACGACTAAATAAAACATTTTTTTCCTTTAGGGTAGTAGTGATGTTAATATGGTCTTGTCTAGTGGATGCTAAAAAGCTACAAAACTCAATATATATAAATATGCTATCGAGTTAGGTAGCGGATTGCAGGTCTTAACAAATATGCTAAGGTCGTGGCATGTTGCAGAATAGAAATATGTGAGCTAGTTTTGATTATCAAACAGAATTATTCAAAATATCAAGCAGGGAATTAAGAGAGTCCTTAGAATTTGTTTTAAAACGTGCGGAATCTTAATTAGTGCCTAGCTATTCCTTCCCTTCACATATTGTATAACGTCTAATATGAGAATTGTAGTTTATATCGCTGGCTCGTATATTTATGGTTTCGCTTTGTATATATAATTTGTAAATCAATATTACACATGACTCACTCGAAAATAGTAAATTAGTGAATTAAAATAAAATCATTGATTTCATCATGTTTATGCCTGGCGTTGCTTAAAATTAATCTTGGATTTCATTAATTGTTGCTGCTTGTTACGTTCCACGTGAATTCTAGTTCCTTGCCTTTACTAACTTTTTCTATGTTCATGCATATTTGCTCCACCAAGGATTTATCATTCATGGGTAAATCGTCCATAACAGCCGATAAGAAATTCTGAATTTTTTTATATAATATTTAATCTCAAATATATAACTTAGAATTATTAGTAAAACTTATTAAAACAATCGATCATGGCCTATTATAACTACGGATTTAAATGAAGTTTAACTTATATTAAGAAAATGTTATAGATGAAAAGTTGTTATTAAAAATTGTAAATCACAAACTAATTAATATAATAAATTTGAAATGCCTCTGAAACATTTATTTCAGCTTTTTATTATAATTATTTTTAGATCTTAATATATAGTTTTAATCAACTGTAAACATTTTAAAATTGTAAACAAGCTAGACAAATTTGCAATTGGGTGTTTTGACAATTTCAAATGTTACCCTTACCACTTTTTAGCTAAATAGTTTAAGTATAATTCATTTAAATGTATAATAAATATATTAATTTTTTACGTCACTTGAAGAATAAAACGAAATTTTAAGGTTGTAACAAGTTTATTAATATAAGAAGGATGAAATATAATAAAATTTGTATTTTTTATTTATTTTTTATTTGGCCCATTAATTTTCTACACTTCCCCCACCCTGATCGCTCAACATTCCAAACATTCTATTTGAGTCAATAACGCCCTAAATATCATGTATTCGAAGCGAGCGCCGTTTAAAAAACAATTACTCCTTTAACTTATTGAAATTTTCTTTTAATTACACTTGGGCTAATAATATCAGACCTGTTTGTTAAATAATGTTTATATCTAAACTGTAGTTACAAATATATAGTAGGGTAAGGTAAAATGAGAATGACCAAGCTATGTGATGTGAGGTTGATGTCTTATAGTTTAAAGTTTGCAATGTATTGCAAAATTGTGAAATAGAAAAATATTTGAATTGTAGAAACTGGTGAAAAGACCAGACACAGTAGGGCTTGATGAAATAGTTTTGACCATTAATATGAATTTAATTGCAATAATGCATGTTTTAAATAGGGTAAAAATTATGGAGCCCATCTTTTTATATAGACAATAGTATTATTCGTCCCTCCACAACCTTTTATATTTCCCACGATATAATTAATATGTTCTGGGTGGACTATAATACCAACTCGGGTCAAAATTATGAACATACACCCTTTTTATTATGCAGGTGTAAGATTTTGCATTTAAAAGCGTTTTGCCTAATTAAATAAAAATTGTGAAATGGTGGTCGCCTGATGTTTTGAAATAAAATTAATTCTACTTTTAAAATATTGTAACTAAATTACATCATAAAATTCCATCTTAATATTAATTATCAAAAAGAATACACTGCACGCTTCTTTTTACGTAAAATATGGTCGCTAAATCTATGTGCAAACTGGGTTTAATCCAACTGATAATATACAAAATTTATGTGAATATAAAAACTCCTATGATTTCTAATTATTATATTATGACTTATCTAGTAAGAAGTTTAGAGTATATTTAATTTACCAAAAGGCTTATCATTTTACGCCGTTGCGGTTTTGATAATATACCAGACTTGGCAATAATCAAATCATTGGTGGATAAACGAAAAACTGTATAGTATCATTTAATCTAATTTTTTAATTAATGATGAATTTAAGAAAGCGCTAAAGAGGGGGAATGGCTTTTGAATACTATCGACTAAATAGTCAAGTTTAAATGAACCTTGGTTATTTCCTTCAAAGATAAACCCATTTTAGTAAACGCTATCATTGGAGGACCTTCGGAAATTATAGAAATATGTAAGGGTTCTTTTAAATGTTTATACAAAGAATTGCCACTCTTCTTCAAACTTTCTTCTAGTTGTGCACTTTTCATAGAACCAGCCCCCAAAATCATTATTTTACTTTCAGTTTCTTCCTAATCAAAACAAATTTAACAATATCAATGCACAACTATTTAATTGAACTTGTATCTTTCTCAACGTTTTTCCGCCAGCACCTAAGAGGCAACCTTTAAAGTTTATGTAGGGGAATTCCTTTTGTGGAATCAGTAGTTTTTCCTTAAGTTTAATGAAACCATTTGCTTTAGGATTTCCACATACATAATCCGGTGCAAAGTTGGTGGACAAATTTTCAATTGCTTCACTCAACAATCTTAACGTGTGTTTGGGTGTTTTAAGTAAAGTATTATCTTCGATCATCTGTAACAAATTAGCACCCTCGGCCATTATTTGATTAGTCATCAATTCTACGCTTTCCTTAATTTCAAATATTTGTCTGATATTGAATATATATATATATCTTACTTTACTCGTTTGCATAATTGATTGTACACTTTTTCAAATAGAGCTGAATGTTCTTTCTTATTATATATAATAACACAAATGATAGATTAAAGACTTCTCTTAAATAAATATCAATCGTGTTCTTATTGCAGAAAAAGTATGAGATAACCCATTGATCAATCTGAAATTTTTAAAGCTTATGATTAATAATACGAAGTCGATCTTCTAATTGTAGTCACTTTTTTAAAACATAGATCTCTATATCTAAGGTATATATCAAAAAAACTGTTTATAAATAAACATAATATTAGTCATTTATTTTTAAATGTATAAAAATATAAGACTCTAAAATTTAATATCCTTAAAAAATTTATATTAAGCAAATGAAATTAGTAAATATTATTCAACATCGTTCACGCAAATAAATGCTTAATATTAAATATAAATATATTTAAAGCTCCTTTTGGTATAAAGGAATGCTAATTGACTTGCACTTTTGTTTTAATTTATGAGTTTTAATCAAACAGATATTAATTTTTAAATTTGGCCAACTCTTTTAAATCGGCTACAATTATTAATGTTTAACAACCAATATAACTTAAAATATTTTTATAATCCAATGGTCACATTATAATAGAATAACACAAGTTAATTTATTCTGGGCAAAAACAATGAATAAAATATCGTATGAAGCTAGAAGTTTATATCGCTGAATTAGTATAAATTTTTAAAATTAAAATCATATAAGTTTATTAACATCTTTTACTGGTGTAAATAATTTTTTCTTCAAATATTTAGCAATACATAGTAATATAGTTTGGGTCATTTATTGAGGAAGACAAGATGAAACGTTATTTGGACATCCTTTGCAAGGATACCACATAGGCTTAGTATTGTAATAAGAAGCGAATGATGACAAAACTTTATAAATAGCATACTCAGAATAAGTTGAGAACCATTGCGGAATCCAATTTTGTTGGGGATAATATAGACGTTGATTGTTACTTTGCTTAAGAGCTACGTCAAATCCTAAAGGATTTTGTCGTGCTGATGGACTCGAAAGAGATAATATTTCTCTGTGGGCTCCAACTAAATTACACGTTATATCACAAACTTTCGACTCTGATAGGGAATCCTTAGCATTAGGATGGCGTTCGCAGGTTTGCCAAAGAAACTTGGGTGAAGTATGGTCAAGCGTAGTTGCATAGTTTGAAATTGAGTGATCCAGGATTGTATCCTTTGCATGCAAATCGCGTGATTCGAGCCGTGGAGATTTTTTTAATTTTTTAGAACCAGAATCAATACCATTTTGGTTGTGATCCACCCTTTGTTTGCGTCGCGGTTTATATTTGTAGTCTGGATGCTGTTTCATATGTAAACACCTGAGTCTTTTAGCTTCGTCGATGAAGGGTCTTTTATGATTTTCGGTTAACAACTTCCACTCCAATCCCAATCGTTTACTTATTTCCGAATTGTGCATCTTCGGATTTTCGCAAGCAATTTTTCTCCTCTGACCTTTGGACCAAACCATAAACGCGTTCATGGGCCTTTTAATATGGCTCGTTTTCAAGGAATTTAATGTAGTCATACTGCTATCATTTAATTGTGTTGGCGAGGATGCATTACTTTTATTCATAGCCATAATGGTTTCTTCTCATAGTTGGCATATATAATCTTGAAATGAGTGCTACAATTTTATAGATAATAGACGCATAAACTATGATTATCGGTACTAGAATAACATTATTTTAAGGGAACAATAAATATTAAGCAAAGTTATTAAAGCAATTAAATAAAACTACGGTTTCAAAATTATATTTTAAATTTGTGACACACCGGTCTCCATTATGTCCATTATATTTTGAGTGATAGTTGACAAAAATATGTGGCTTTTGCACATAAGCGGTAAAATATGGCTATTATTTTATCATAACCTTCACGTAACTAGTATCCTCTATTATCATAAAAAATTATTTCGTATTTAAATAAGACTTAAACACAAATGATAACTTTTTCCAATAATCTTAATCTAGAAAATATATAAAACTTACTTTTTTACATTTCGTTGATTTTAATTTTAAAATCCATAACAAATATTTTATCGTTATTATATTAATGAATTTTTAGTAACGTCCTCTAATTAGTAAGCTGTTAATAAATTAAACTATTGGAAAAAAACTTAATACTTTTTAAAAACTAAGTAGCGAGACTTAATTAAATTAGAAATATGGCATCATAAATTGACATATTAATATATAAATCTGGATGTTTCATATCTATATAAGCAGCGAATATCATATATATGTCAATTTAAAATCTTTAGAACAAATTTAAAAATAGGCTGGCTTTATACTATAGGTTATTATATATTTATAATGTTTTACATAAGGAGCGGCAGCAAATTTAATGTTATTATTTAAAAAATTTTAATGAAGGAGGTAATATATGACCTAGACACATAGCACATAATTACGCGTCATTACTATGTTCAAATCAATTGTCCTACTCACTAACACAAATTCCAATTTTGCTTTAATCCCTTAAAATAAACCATGCAAAATATAAATTTAAAATAATATTTCTTAAAGAGTATTTGATTGATCCTTTATTGTTTCGCTAGCACATTACCATTTTTATAATACTTTATGTACCATGTCTAAGACGAAGTCTGCTTATTTTAATAAATAATTTTGATTTAAGAGTTTTTATAATTTTTTGCAAAAAAATCGGTCTGACTTTCAAGTTATATTTACAAATTAAATCCGATTTTATTTAAACACTATTTTTCGCATGATGATTCCTATAATTTTGACAAAATATCACTCTTATTCTGTGGGCTACCAGGATAATTAAATGAATTTGTCAAAGTCTATATATAATTTCAGATAATTGCATAACTAAACACTTCTAATAAAACAAAATAATTTCACTAATTGTTGGTCAATTACTTTATTGCTCACGAGGTAACAATTCATGTAATAAATGCAACTTAGTGGACTTCAGTTTTAAATCGCCTTGTACCATATTGTAATAAAATATTAAGAATAAAATATTTTTACAACACCGATTCGTATATGGTATAACTCCATATGGACCGTAACTTTGTAAACATTACATTACATTACCGTTATTAGTAATATTATTACCTTAGTATATACCTTGATAAAAGGTTTGGGCAGTTATATACTTATTGTTTGTACAACTAACGAGATACCAATTAAATTTTGCTAAATTAATATTGATTAACAACGATATTTGAAATAAATTTGTATTTAATTATTATAAAAATGTACTAGTAAACTAATGCAAGATTGTTTCTTAATATACGAATTTTCTTCAATTAACAATTTTTGATGATGAACGTGACACAAGGTTAAATTGCTTCTTTCACTACTTTCAAATTATTCAAACGGTATGAAGCTTGAAATAAAAGTTTTTTACCACTTCTATTATCATATTAAATCATCGTGGTTTATTCGCTTGAAAAGATATGAGCGATTAAAAAAGAAGATTTCAAACAAGAATAAAACAACCTTACATACTACTATTAAGGATGATAATTGTAGTAGTAAGAGAGATGTGGTGTAAAACTTTTCAAAGACCGACCGTATAATTATATTTATACAAAAATTATTTCATCCAAATTTAATGGACCGTAAAGCGCTGGCAAATTAAATGACGACAGTGATTTTTTTAAATGCCAAAATAATTTGACTTGTTTTTTCCTCAGCTAGTCATTATGAATACGTAATCAGGTTATAAAGCCTATAAGTGTGAATAAGATATAAGCATTTCTGGCAAAACTTTGATTATTATCATGTTTGAATAACGCATGAATTGTTTCAAAGTGTGGTGGCTTCACTTTTCAAAATAATTCGATTTGATTTAGATAAAACGTACTATCCCAAAACATCTCACTTCCATAAAATTAGAAAAATAAAATTAATTATTTTGTTATTGCTTATATTAGTTTTATATATCAACTAATTATAAGTTAAACTTGGTAGCAGATAATAATGAGCCATTTTTCTTTAAATTCAATAACATATATAGTTACTTGTGTATTATTAAGTACAAACAATAGCAGATATTTTATCATTTTTGAACCCCAGCTTAATTTAATTTATTCCTTTCATATAGTCTCGTAAGTAATGTATTAAATGGCATACAAGCAAAGAAAGAATTCATTCACACTCTCACCACCGACTCCTTAATCAATGCTTGAAACAACGACTATTTATCACCCATAAACAATCCTTCTACATCACATCCTAAATTAAAATATCAGCAGTCTCTCAAGGCACCCATACACTTAGCTGCATGGTATCTAGAGAATTCATGGAGTCAAATGAAGCAATTTATCTGCGAGGTTCGGCTTGGCATAGGAGTCACATACAAAATTAATATATTGAAATCTGGTAAAGATATGATTTATATACTATTATAAATAACTCATTGTGGTGCCCTGATTGCTGAGGCGTAAGCAGTAGGGTCAAACTAAATCAATTTTTCAATTTATCAATACATATACACAATAACATTTTGCTAACATGGCCCTAGTTAATAATTCACTAATAAGACCTTAAAATTGTGATAATCTGACGATTTTCCTATTCAGCGCTGCTCACTATAGTCTTATATTTATTAGAGATAATAAATCACGGGGCCTCGTATGTTATTGTCGCGCAGATTTCATCTCATGCAATGATTAGTTTTAACCTACAATAGTCTTCCCTCCCAAATTTTCTATCACAAAGTATTGGTCCATCATAAATTAGGCGGTTTTGTGTGCTGCATATATTTAAATAAAAAACACAGGCGTTGAGGATGAGTGGAAGTGTGAAAGGCAGCGTGAACAATGAGGCAAGAAGGGTAGCAACGCTATGTTGTATCGACTGACGGTAATCTATTAAAAGTGTAATGCGTCCAAAAGGTCGTAATGTTATCTAATCATTTGCCAACATATAATTTATATCATTAATCCCCCCTCGATCCCCTACTTAAATTCACTTTTCTAATACTATGTAAGTGTTTTGAACCTTGTTATAACGTTGACAATTGAATGCTTGCTTACATAGGGAAAGTTTGGCAAAAGCTTCAGAGTTTAAGACATATTTTTGATTAAATTTGATACAAATTTTATTTTATTAATAATGGATTAAATTATATCAACTTAGTAATTTATTTACTATTTCTTATAAAGTTTGAAATTAATTCTGGCACGAAATAAATGGTTACGAACATAGATATATCTTTATCTGGGATTAATAGGTTTAATGTATCAAATTATTAGCAAATAACTAGCATCGTACTCACAAAGTGGAATTTCAATAATCAATGAGGATAAAAAGATAAATTATATGAGCTGTCGTATATAAGAGAGTTCGTTTAATGTTGAGATCACGGTTCAACAAGAAAAATCGACCGGTAAACCAGATTTTAATAGAGTTTTCCGCGGTGAACACCAATATATTTTAATTTTTTCTCTATACGCCAAGTTTTTTAATATTTGCTGTCAAGATTTTAAAAACAGTGATTTTGGCCTTTTTCAAATGTAAATAACTTGCAAATCAATCGGTAAAATTTTAACTTAATAAATTTGATTTCTAAATAAAGGGGAAAGGAATACATAAAATCCTAGTAAATTAATAAACATCAAATAATTATAAATTGGAACATTATAAAATGGAACCTTTGTTTATACTTTTAAAGACACATATCTAATTGATATTGTAACGGGCTTTTGGTGGGTCTTAAGTATATCTAGACCCGGTCCGAGCCCGTTGTTTATATAATGGCCCGCTCGCTGTTTCATTTTAAGGCAGAAACCCGCTTAAGTCCGGCTCGCGGGCCCGGCCGGGCCGTGCAGGTCTCTAGCAACCTTAAGTCTGATGCAATTTGTCAATGTAGAAAGATAGAGATGTTAATTTTAAATATATTTCAAAAAATAATAGAGCTAGGGTAAAAAAAATTTTAACGTATACCTGTCCCCTGTTACAAATCAAACTTATTAAACTAAAAAATTACCAATTAATTTGCAAGTTATTAACGTTTGAAAAACGCCATAATCGCTGTTTTAGCAGTAGCAACTTTGACAGCAAATATTTCAACTTGACGTATCGGAAAAAACTAAAAAATATATTGTCCACCATAAAAACTCTACCAGAATCCAGTGTCCGGTTGATTTTATAAGTCCATTAATTGTCCAGGTTACATTGTTTATAGGTTGTAATGTAATTAATTATTAGTGTACATAAGTAAGCACCTTTATATGTGATTAGTTTAAAAACATATAATATATTCAGCTTACAAAAAACTAAGAATTAGATTAATATGTCCAACATCTTAAAAGATTTAATTGGTAAGTAATTCTATATTTTCCTTTTATTATTTGTACAATTCCATCTACTCATCGAGTTATAATATCTAAAAGATTCCTTTTTCTAGAAGAGCTGAAATAAACATATAAACCTATTAAAATTATATAAATTTGACTTCTTTGGTATACAAAAGTGATCATAACTAATGTGTTGCAAATGTCGTAGCATAAAATTCCATAATTTTTAAAAAATTTCCAAAAATATTCGATAGCGTTTAATATAGCAGTGCAAAAATAAATTTGCAAATTATTAAATTATTAAATTGTTTATTTATATATTATGAGGTTTGTACCAAATACAAGCGGGTTAATTGGTTAGATCAGAGTAAGAATGCTTTTCAAAAATGCTTAGCTGGGAATAAAATTCTATTTCTTATTATAGAGAGATATGTTATTTTCAAAGATGTTTTGAACATTTTTTAACCATTGCATAGAAGCAAAAGAATTTAGATGCCAGTCCCTGACTTGCATTTCTATTTATACCTACCTTTTTGCCTACTTAACTAAAAGGTGTTTCGGGTCCTTCCCATTAAATGTGAATAGCATTTAAAATTTAGGCATCTAACTAAAGGATGGATTACCACCTGATTTATATGTGTATCCATAATAAGGATCGCTTTAAGAATATCATGAAGATATTTTCGTTTAGTGAAATAGAGATCTGCACGGGCAGGCCCTGCCCGCGGGCGGGTACGGACAGGCTTTGTATCATAAAAATTTTAACGAGCTGGGCCCGGACGGGCTAAAAAATTAATGGAACGGGCTCGGGCGGGCCTGAGATTTTTTTAACGGGCTTGAACGGGCCTGACGTTTTTATAAACGGCTATGAAATTAAAAAGGACCTTAAAAGTCAGACAATTATATAAATCTATAATTTTTTTAAATATACAGATTATTCATTGCTTAATTTTTTTAACCTCTAATTTTTGTATATCCTGTAGCATTCATTCCTTTTTTAAGCGCTAAATTTGACTCTAAAACATTACTATTCTGTTTGCCATAGATTTTCGTTTACATAATTTAAGATTATAGCTTCGTATATTCTTTTATAATTAAGTTCAATTACTTAGTTACAAGTTACAATGCACCAAAAATTCTGTGCTTAATTTTATCATAATGGTATAATTTTGATTATTAAAGCTATATAATATTCTCATGTAATTTTATTAAAGTATTTTAATTTAATGGTAATACTGAATTCTAACTTTTTACGTGTATTAACTTAAATTAATCAAATAAAAGTAAACTCGGGCCTTCGGCCCTCGTGGGAAGAGGGGAAGGGAAGGGGGGACGACTCATCTATACTTCGTATAAATGTATCATATTTGCTATGCAATTCATTGGCGAGAAAGGTGGGAAGGGGCGAGAATGCCTATAGGGGGGTATTAAATGCCTAATGATTAATGAATTATTTATACAAATTTTCCATTTATAAGCAAAATGTAATATAGGCAAAATGTAATATAGGCAAGGGTTAGGGTTAGATTTAGTGTTTGCATCTAGTTGCGTATTACATTAGTTTTTATGGCCTTTAGTGTAACAAACATTATATTATAAAACATCACAATGTGAATTTGCAGAATTGTTGGGAGAAATTTTTTGTTGAATTTGAACAATTTTTAATTAAAAAAATCAAAAATTTGGCTAATGGTCATTTTTTCTCCATTGGTCAGTACCAACAGATACTCTATAAGTCAATGATAGCCAAAAAAACGGAAAAAAAGTTTTAATGCTCACTTTGGCCAATGGTCATTTTTTTCCATTGGTCAGCAGCCAGCACACGGTAAAAGTGGATATAAATTCATGAAAGTAAAAAAAAACGAAAAAAAAAATTTCGAATTACATTTTGGCCAATGGTCATTTTTTTCCATTGGTCAGCAGCCAGGACACGGTAAAAGTGGATATATATTCATAATAGTCAAAAAAAACGAAAAAAAAGTTTTCGAATCACATTTTGGCCAATGGTCATTTTATTCCATTGGTCAGCAGCCAGCGGACGGCCAAAAAGTCATAATAGCAATGGTAGGAACAGGAACAATCATAATAGTCAAAAAAACGAAAAAAATAATTTCGATTCACATTTTGGCCAATGGTCATTTTTCCCATCGGTCAGGAGCCAGCGGACGACCAAAAAGTCATAATAGCAATGGTAGTAACAGGAACAATCATAATAGTAAAAAAAAAACGAAAAAATAAACTCGGAATCACATTTTGGCCAATGGTCATTTTTTCATTGGTCAGCAGCCAGCGGACGGCCAAAAAGTCTTATTATCAATGATAGTAATAAGAACAACCATAAGAGTCAAAAAAACTCCGGGATTCTAACCCAAAAACTAGTTAAATTGCATAGCAATTAAAACAACTTTTATTTATGTTTATTATATAATAAAATGAAACAATAATAGAACAAGCGGATGGCCAAAAAGTCATATTATCAATAGTAGTAACAGGAAAATATATTAATTTAATTTAAAAAATAAAAAAAAATTTTGCCCTCTCCGGGAATCGAACCAGCAATTCAGAACGTTCGCCGGGGTTCGAACCCACATTAATAGAGGCATAGGCTTTTGTAGGGGCACAGGGACCCATATCAGTAGAGGCATAGGCCCTTGTAGTGGAGGGCATAGAGTAATTATAGCAATTAGATTAATGTTACCCAATTCAAAAACGAATAGATATACTTATGCATTGATTTAACGTAGCAATTAAAACCCGACCCCGCCCGAAAGCGAGGGAGATAGAGATGAGGGGTGGGGCACCTCTTTCTCATGCATTAATTTAAAAAATCGATAACCTAATATACCCAATGCAAATAGATAGGGAGGGTAGACAACGGACAACGGACGGACAACGGACGGACGACGGACAACCAAAACCCGAGCCCATAAATTGCATAGCAATTAAAATTATTGAAAGTGGAATATTCTCATGTAATTTTTTATAGTAATATTTAAATTTTTTAAGTGTATCCTGCGGAAATAATGTTGATTTATTATGTTTACATGATAATTATTGATGTATTTTATGAATAAGTCAAGAATAAAAATATGAAAATTTTTTGATTAATTGGGCCGGGCGCGGAATTCTTTAAAAAAATGCGGGCCTGACGTTTTTCTAAACGGGTAAGAACGAGCCTGAAAATTTACGGACGCGCTCGGACGGGCCTAAAAAACTTACGAACGGGCTCGGGCGGGCATAAAGTTTTGAAATTACTGGCAGGCTCGGACGGGCCTTGAATTTTTGAAAACGGGTATGGGCGAGCCGACCTTCTAATAACGGCCCGTTGCAGATCTCTAGAATGAAATACCTATGCTATAGCTCAAGTTAAAATTAAGTCTCAATCGAATCTTTTCAGTAACCCTAAAATGTAATGACTTTATATTCACCTTAAATAAGCTTGTTTTATTGTTCATAATATCGGAGAGTATAATATTTTAATAGGAATTTGTAATAGAGCTCTTAGTTATTAAATAAAATTAAAGATGTGTTGTTATTAATTAGAATTACAGTGCATATTAATTTACTTAAACAATTTTCTTATAATGTGTCGTATCGTTTACTTTTTGATGTAAAAGTCTTGCCAAAGCTGAATTCGCTATCTAGACTCCATATAAAATCATATTTTATTATCCTGTCCAAATCATAGCTAATTTATAGCATTTTTAACGTCGCTCCACAAAATTTTTGTAGCGATTCCTATTTAATCATGCAGTAACAACTCTATGAATAAAAGGGACTGAACTGAAAATGGTGAAAACACTCTGATTTTTAAATTAAATACATAATTATAACCAAACCTGAAATTGCATAGCAATTAATAGAATCGCCACTTTTGATATACCTATAAAAATTTCAGAAATTTATTTGCATTTCCTGTTTTTTTTTAATCATTTTTTTGATATTAAAGATTAGCCAAGTGCGCGTTTTAATCTTCCACATATTAATTGTTTAGGTTAAATTTTTATATTGCGACGACGATAACCTTACAATTTATCTTTTATTGTCCTAGGAGCCACCATTTTCATTTAAAAAGCTTTAATAAATTCATCAACGTGAAAATTGATTGATAATAGTGCTCACGATTAGAGATTTGTACGGATGGACCAGCCAACGGGTCTAAGGGCAACGAACTTTGAAATTGAATATATTCAGGACGGACTGGTGGGTAGGAGATATTTTAAACCGAGCTCAGACGGGACTGGAATTCGGTAAATGGCCTTGTCATTATTAAAACATTGGTCTAATCAACCGGGATAAGTTAACAAATTATAGTTCTTTATACTGAATACGAATTTGTTTTTAGTTTTTCTCCTATCAAGTTTCTGAATCATGAGTCAAAAGTTGCTAGCGTTTTTGCCGTAATATAGGTGTACACATCAAAAGTTTTCAGTCGTAAGCAACTACGGAAAATTAATTCAATTGTATTGTCGATTTTTGCCTATGTCTAAAATGCATAAAAAAGAGTTGATGAAGTCTCAAAAGAAGAAAATTTGGTAGTTTAAGAACAAATTCAGCTCCATGTTCCTACTTATTCAAATGGAACGAATTTAGGTTTAATAAAATCATTAAAATTTCTCTATTTGTTTAAATCACTAGTTTTCTATAAATACTTTTTATATAAGAATGTATTCATTGGTTTGAATGTATTGCTTAACATATGCATATTTATATTAAGTTATAAGTAAATTTTTACCATATATCTGCAAATACAAAATTGTTATATCCGATCGACTCTCTCATGCCCTATCACTTTATGTTTAGTGCACATGCTCTTTCAAAGAAATTGAAAGGCGCTGTCGGATTTAAAATAATCTACACCATATTATTGAAACAAAAATTGTATCCTTATCACAAAATTCCAAAACCCTGGACACTATTGCTTCTCGTAAACTATACTTGTCTCGTAATATATATTATATTTCTTGTGGATCCCAACGGGCACACACACAGGCATCTCTCCTCTCTTTCCAATTGATGTCTAGGCGTTTTTATTGCTTACACGTTATTTATTGTATACGCGGTATTTATTTTGAGCTTGCTGTCTTGTTAAGACCACCATGTTAGCACACAAGAACTATAATCATAGTATTTTAAGAAGCAACGTTTTCGCGTGGTAAATATTTTTTTGGGTGCTGTAAGCATATATATTCTGATCGCGTTTATTATATCGATGACGGTAAGAAAAATGTTTTTCTTTATTTTTTATAATCAATGCAACACCCCCTACTATAATACCTGGGAGCCATGAACTTCACGAGAAGTAACCTTGGACTCGCCCGCAATGGTTTTTAATCAGATGTGATGTTTTCTTAAACTAGTGGTAGAAAACATTCTGTCGGACCGTCCTTAGGATAGCCTCAGTTCAGGTTTTGAGTCAATATTTTTTGAAACCTCAGAATTTTAAAAACTTAACTTAAAACTTTGGTTTAGAAAGCCCGGGGTTTTCCTATCACTATCTTAAACAACCAACATTTAAATTAATCAAAGCACAACGAGGAATTATGTGTGGGGAATTTGATTCATCAAACTTATTTTGTAGTATTCGGCGCATAACCATATTAGATCATTACGGGTATTACATCTTCGTACATTAATATATATATTACAACGCGTGTGCCAAAATATTTTATACCATCAGAGCTTGTTATATTTTCACAGCGATATTCATCACATAATCCAAATAGATTCTAATTCTGATTTAGATCATCTGTTTGTTTTAAACAAAATTCTCTTTGAGAGGAAAACATTGGACTCGTTTTTGATAGACTCAAAGCTAGCCTTATTGTAGACTTGATAAAATAATTTCTTTAAGTATTTATACATTTCTACTTTTTTGTTCAATTTTTTTATTTTTTTATATTAAGTTTACTAAGATGTCCGCTCTTCTTCTTCTTTATCAAGTATTTGCTCCCACAGTGGTGTAATTTATTTTGATAAGTTTCTTCCATATTGATCGGGTATGTGCCATGTCTTGATTCTTCTTCTTAATTTCATAACTTTGTCGAATTCCCTTTCCACGTGCCACGAGGTCGTTCTCTTCCTCTCTTCCCCGGTACCTCCATGTCCAGTACTTTTCGAATTAAATCATATGTCTTACTTCTTCGTATATGCCCATACCACCTTAGCCGATTTTTGATAATCATGTCTGCCATAGGTTGAATACCCATTTTTGTCATGAGAAAATCATTCGTCATATGGTTGAGCTTAGTATACCCCAAGCTCCACCGTATTATTCTCATCTCCGTGGCTTGTAAAAGCTTTTCTTCAGTAATGCCCATGTCTCACTTCCATAGAGTAACACCGGTGTTACGATGGATTTGTAAGCTTTGCTCTTCAACCATATTGGCATTTTTGTCGCACATTACACCGGATATACTCTACCATTTAAGCCATCCTTTTTGAAACCGGGCATTGACTTCTGTTATGCAACCTCCCTCTTGAAGTGGCATCGAGCCGAAGTATGTGAACCTGTCTACTTTTGGATACTTTAGAGGTAATTCGGCGATGGGGTGTGCTAACTTTCATCTCTATGTACACCGTCTTCGACCGTTGACCATTAAACCATATCCAGCTAAGCACTTTGAATCTCGTTGAAGTTTCCATAATTATATTAAATAAAAGGAACTTAGAGCAGATCCTTGATGGAATCCAATAGCAACCCGAAAAGGGTAGTCTTTAACTGTCATCCTAACGCATAAATTTTAGGCTTCATAAATATTTTTAAGCCGTAACCCTATATACGCGTCAGGGATATTTTGTTTTCTCAAGCACCACCATATTAAATCGCGAGGGATAGATAACTTTTCTCAAACTTAATAAAGACCATATGTAGTCTCTTCTCTTTTATTTTCATCATATTTATATATCATTTGTCTTAGTGCGAATTGGGTCGTTGTTTGCCGATATTTCCATCTCGTTTTTCAGTGTTACTAAGATCTGTTTCATAAACTTTAAGGAGTGGCAAGTTAGCCTGATACCTCTGTAATTGCCACATTATTTCCTTTGTCTTTGAATAAGAATATAATTGTGGTTGCTTTCCATTGATTAGGATTTCCCTCTACTACCAATATTTTGTAAAGAGGTCGTCAAGGTAATGACTCCATTTTGGCGTCTGAGCAATGCTTCAATAGGTCTTCCATCTGAGCCATTAGCTTTTCCTTCTAGCGTTCATTTCTGTCCTAACTTCATCCTCCTGAAGGAGTTCGCCCATACATATGTTTGGCTTAATATCTGGGAGAGAATCTTTGTCATTTGCATTTTTAATAATTTTCTTAAAATATCTCTTCCGCCTTCTTTGGCTTGAAGAAGGTTAGAACCTTGTCGCTTTTGACTATTTTAAGGACTCCGACATCGATACTTTTCTTCTCGCAAATTTGTACATGAGCTTGTCGCTCCTTTTAAGATCCAGTTTCGGCATTATTAGCCATAGGAACGGCCGTTTTCGTGGCTTATCTCATTTTTTTGAATTATGTCACCGTCTATATTGATTTTTCTTTCTCTAGTGAAATCCCTAGATTGATTCCACCACCATAGTTCCCTATTCATAGCTTTCCTCCTTCTTTCTCTCCTAGAATCCGAATCGCTGTTTCCTTTATACCCTTCGTTAACATGTCCCAATTGTCGTTTACGTCCCGCTGCAACTTCCTTACACCTAAGAGTGAAGAGTCTTTTTGATGATATTTTTCGTTCGTCAAAGTATCCTTTAACGATTCTTTTCGAAATCGAAGTTTATAAATTCTATTCTTTCAGGAAATACTTCTTTCAATATCATCACAAGTAAACGTGTTGCCTGGCGATATCTTTTCCGGTATTACTTTGCAATGTTTGATACTCCATGAGTCTTTTCGCCTTTAGAGCAGATAGTCAATTTGACTAAAATGCTTCCCGCTTCTATAATTAACAATATGATATTCGCGTTTTTGAAAATAGTTGCTAACGATCGTCATGTCGTATGTTTGGGAGGAAGTGTTTTTCCTTCTTTGTTTTTCAGACCATGTCCATAGCCTCCATGATTTCGTTCATACCCGAGGCGATCTTTCCCAGCGTGTTCGTTGAAATCCGCCCCAGTAACACAGGTCTACAAAAAAAATATCCCTCAATCCGACCAATAATTCTGATAATTTTGCGCTGAAAAATAACATGTTTTTAGTTTTTTCTACAATTACCAGTTTTTTAGATATACGAGGTTGAAAGTGCCAAAAATGCCCTTTTTGTGTTTTTTTGAGGCTAATATTGCCCAGCCATTTTTAATATTTATTAAAAAATTAAAGTTTTATCTATAGGTCCATTCTTTTGTTTTTTTTATATCACCCTTATACTCAAATTTATACGCGTTTGCGTAAACCCCTTCTCCTTATCAAAATTTGTCCCACGATGTCTGATAAATGGAGTACATTAAAGTTTATACTGCGTACGCGATGTTTACTGTCACATATCTCTCTTCCTTCATCTACTCTCCTCTCATTCTCCTCCACTCCCGCCCTCTTCATGTGTGCTAGGATAGATATGGGGGCGGGAGTGGAAGAGATGGAGAAAGGGAGAGAGAGATGTGTTAGTAAACAGCGCGTGTGTAGGATGTACTCTAATGTACTCCTTTTTACAGACATAGTGGGACGAATTTTGACAAGGGGAAGGGGTTCACAAAGACGCGAATAAATTTAAATATAGAGGTGTAACAAAAAAAATAAATTAATGAACCTATACATAAAACTTTAATCTACATGAATATATTACTATTTTTCACTAAATATTAAAAATACCGTGGAAATATAGCCCCAAATAGGCTTAAAAAGGGCATTTTTGGCACCTTCAAACTCGTATACCCTAAAAAACTGGTAATTGTTAAAAAAACTAAAAACATATTATTTTTCAGCGCAAAATTCTCTATCCGATTTATTAGTTTGATTGCGGTATGTGATCACAAAGTCAATATTTATCAAGCATATTAAAGAAAGCAGAATCAGCTGCTCGCACTAACTACACACACCCATTACAAAATTCTCAGGAACATCACCGCAAAATTTGCAAATAATCATAACTACAATAAATACAAAGCAAGCATAGCTCTAATGATTCTTTGGTTTTTTTTCGTTCCATATCGCCCTTCTTCAATCCCCTTATCAGACATATTCCTTGACTCCATTAACAACTTTAAAATACCGACCACTTCTTGTGTAAGTGTGGAATCACTTTCAGTTAATTAAAGAAAAAAAATTTTAAGCTGCCGGCCGTGTTCCAAAATCCCTCAAACTCCATAAAGCTCCTCATGCTAACAAAATCATAGCTGAAGCCCTTAAGGCTGATTTCACCTGTCAGCGAACTCTTACATCAACTTTTTTAAAAATCTGGCATCAAGAGATCACCCCTCATCTTTTATCAACTGGACTTCTTCGCAAAATCTAAAAAAAAGAGATCTATCCCTTCCCAATAATTATAGAGGGATCACAATCATAAAAACATTTCCAAGGTTCATATAAAAATATATATAGGAGGGTATATCCGTTCATTGATGGCAATTTAAAAAATAACCAAGCCGGCTTTCGTAAATCTAAACCACAATCGAACGCATCCTTACCCTCAACATTCCCTCCAAAACTAAATCACTTTTGTTCCTAACATTTGTTGACATTCATAAAGCCTTAGACTCCCATCACATTTTTACATATTGGAACCTTTATGCCTAATAGGAATCCCAAAAAACTTATCCGACTTATTTTCTTTCTCTACAAAGACATGAAAAGGGCCATCAAACATTTACGCCACTGCTCTAATCCAATCCAAGTTAATTCACGAGTTAGACAGGGATGTTTACTATTGCCTCTGCTATTTATTACGGCAATGGGTCTTATAATAAAAAGATCCAGTCTCCCTTGCGATGGTATTTACATGAACGGCCTCAAAGTATCTTCACTACTATTTGCTGTCGTATGCATTTATCGAATTCAATCTTAAACACAGAACTTTATCGATAGATTCGTCTTAGAAACCAATAAAGCCGGGTGAATGATTAACCCAAATAAGTTTAATATACTCTCACTCAATTAGCTTACCCTACCAAAACACGACCATTGCTATAATCAACACATTAGCCCCCTTCTCAGAGTGGGTAAACTACTTAAGAGTAAATTCCCACCAAGATGCGGCTGACAAACTATCTAAGGCACCAAAAAATATTATTCTTGCTATTGGATCTGGAAATCCCACGTACTGGCCTTGCCAACCCGCCTACGTCTGTTCAAACTGTTTTCTTCTATGGCTGCGACACATGGTCCCTAAAAGGGCCGAATCTCAAAGCAGCCCAAACCAAACTAAACAAAATGTTGAGAATAATTTGTAAGATATTCTACCCAGATGTAAATAGGAATCCAAACCTTTTGACCCTTTATGAAATACCTCCCATTAAGAATATAATAAAAACATGGAAGCGGAACATCTTAGCTTACCAGACGACGCAACAAACTAACCATTTGCTTGCGATCAATACCATAAAGAACCCCCCCCCCCAACTAAAATGTCGAGGTTACAAAAAACAAAGCTTTTTCTAAATTCTGATCCTATAAACGTGTGGAATTCTATAATCTCCATAATACAAAACAGGTCTGATTGGAATACCTTCCCTACCTCCAAATTCCTCACAAAATTCCTTCCCAGCCGATTTAGCTTCAAGTGGTCTATGGTTACCTATGCAAAACGTAACCTTTCTTTCAAATATTAACGTAACCTTTATTATTTGAATATATAAACTCGATCATTGGTTACCTATTCATACAACTTAACCTTTATTATTGGAGCATTTACAACCCTCACTATTCATATATCTTAACCTTATTATTTCACCACTCACTTCGCTACATGTGTATATAATCACGATGTCTTAACTAAATTTTATTCACTTGAATCATTTTCCTTTTGGGTTATAATAAAAAGTAGATTTAATCTTCTACAAATTGGTGACCCCGCATTTTCGGGGAGCCGAATTTTTTTTTCTCCCTCCCCCTTAAAAATTTATAACCCAGGTCCACATTGACCCCGACTTTCGGGAAAGACATATATTTTTCTTCCCCATAACAGTCCCTTAAGTAATGGCGTTTGGTTTTCTTAGTTAAAATAAAACAATTCAGATATAGGGCATTATCTTTTCAATCCGGCATACAATCAAGCTGCAACAAACAATTTTGACCTTAATGCTAAATTCGAAGTGGCTGTTGTGAAAGATACAAACTACCTACTTATCTGATTGTTAATACGAAGAAAACCATGTTACCATATTACATCTCTACACAAGCAACAACATCAACTACCGAACGTAAAAATGTTCCACTGCCCTGCCAATGGCCCAACTACAAAACATATCTCAAATTAATCAACTTCACATGACCGCTTGCAACGAGCAAGGACGGCGTTCGACAAAGCAATAACACTTACTACCAAAGTTCTAACCAATACTGACCAATTGAACTGAGGGAAGAATGCGTATCCAAAATAGATATGTCTGCTCCGACAAATCTACTATTATATTGGATAACACATCAACTCCCAATCATCACTCACACCTCGGTCACCACACCAGCAAACAATAGTGCACACTAAAACATTGGCCAACTAAGTATTTTAATGTATTTATGTACTATCAATCCATTATAATTTATAAAATTAGTTTCCAATAATGGTAGTTTAGGATTGATAAAATGCGAGGGTGGAAATGGGTTTAGATATTTCGGTCGTCCAGCGACCATTATCAATAAAAAAAAAATAAAAAAAAGGTAACTTACAAGTGATGTGAATTACCAATGAACGAGAAGGTGTCGACAAGTTTTGATTTAAAAACAAAAATAATACCCTCCTATTTTAACTAGTTTTCATTATTTTTGTTTATAAATTAAAACTTGTCGACACCTTCTCGTTCATTGGTAATTCACATCACTTCTAAGTTACCTTTTTTTTTTATTGATAATGGTCGCTGGACGACCGAAATATCTAAACCCATTTCCACCCTCGCATTTTATCAATCCTAAACTACCATTATTGGAAACTAATTTTATAAGTATTTTAACTTTCATTTTTAACACTCCTTGCAAATAGGAGGGGATTTCTATGGTTACCTATGCAAAAACGTAACCTTTCTCTTTCAAATAATAACGTAACCTTTATTATTTGAATATATGAACTCGATCATTGGTTACCTATTCATACAACTTAACCTTTATTATTCGAGCATTTACAACCCTCACTATTCATATATCTTAACCATAATATTTCATCACTCACCTCACTACATGTGTATATAAGCACGATGTTTTAAATAAATTTTATTCACTTGAATCATTTTCCTTTTAGGTTATAATAAAGAGTAGATTTAATCTTCTACAGGTCCAACAACCCAACAGCATCCTTATCTTACCATAGCATCATTTATTCGTGAGCCCGAGTTCGAGTCCGACGCCCCAACTAGTAACCCAAGGAGAGCCTTTTAGTCCTCTTACCAAGGTCTCAAGGGAGAGTCGTATCCTTAGTACTTATATGCTTTTAATAGTAGCATGCATGTATATACTTTCGCTTTTTATACTGCTTCCTGCTATAAACACAATGATAAATTACACTTTTACAAACTAATCACTGGCAGCTAATCACGTAACCCCCACTAGAATCCTGCATGGGCCGGTTTTTGCCGGCCCAGCCCAACCCAACCCATGTTCAGGTAGACCCAGCCCAACCCAGCCCATGCTCACAAACTTTTTTTTAAGCCCAGCCCAACCAAGCCCGTGCCTAACAAAACCCAGCCCAGCCCGGCCCATCTTAAATATTTTTTCTTCCTAGATATAATTCACACTTTACAATGTATAAATATATTTATTTTGATATTAAATATATATTAAAATACAATAAAATGATATAAATTAATCATCCGTGTCAATTCAATCTTTTAAGAATCAATTTCCATTGGTTCACCTTTAAAATAATTAAAAGTATATAACTTATAAAATTTTTAAATACCCCCAGGTTTTAGATTATGATAGATGTATAGTATGGATTCTAGATTTTCCGGGCTCAACCGTGACCTCCTTGATGTTAATTAAAATTTAGAATTGCAAAACTTAATTAGAATTTGGATTAATATATTAATTTTAAAATTAAAATTTTATTATTCAACAATTCCCAGCCCAGCCCATCAAATTTATTTAGGCCCAACCCAGCCCAGCCCATTAAAATATATTATTTACTTAACCCAGCCCAGCCCATTAAAATATTTATTTTCCTCGACCCAGCCAGCCCAACTCATCATGGGCTGGCTGGGCTGGGCGGATTGATGGGTTTACTGGCACATGCAAGACTCTGCCCCTACATCTCCACCCGAGACCAATGGTGTCAGATGGGACTCAATCTAAGCTTGCCGATTTAGCTAAGCTCTTGTTTGTCGACCAATGTTACACGATCCAAATTCTTGTACTGTATAAGCGATCTCATATTACATTTTCATATTCGCTCCAAAAAATAACGAAGCGCCGATTTGTGTTTTTCGGATTCGGAAAAACACGAATCGTAAGAAATAAACAAAATTTCTTACTCACGTTTTCATATTGTGATTTCGATCTCGCAAGGGCAGGTTTTGTAAAGTTAGGATTAGGTCTTTTTAGGTTTAAGATACATAAATACTTTCTTTGGATCGAATAAGAAAATGGAATGTCAGATCACTTATACAGTACATGAATTTGGATCGTGTAACATTAGCCTTGTTTGTCATCGGGGCACTCGGACACTTAGTTGGGAAAATGTTAACTAATACGGCTCATTCTGACCTCAGATTTAAATGTTATCAATGTATTCATTGATATTAGTCTCTTACTTTGATGGGTAAGACATTTATTGATATATGACATAAAAAAATAGATTTTTATCAAACATTGAATAAGCGAATTTATGGGTTTAAATGTAACCTAATACCCAAAGAAGTTGATAAATATTTAAGACAATTGAGCTTGTCGAATGTTTGTATGTTTCATATGTATCACACTACTAAAATTAACTGCATAGATATAGACATGGTAGATGGCCAATAGTGAGTTCACAAATTTGATAATTAAATACATAATAATAGCCTTATTTCCTGTGCAGAATCTGGTGAAATTGGAATTTTTAACATTTCCAATTTTAATATCAGGTTAAATGGGGGAAATCAGGTATTTGTCTATAGCAAATGGGTTATTCCCTTAATTTCAAAAGTTTATGAGTAATAAAATTTAAACCATATCTATTATACACTTTAGTTGCTTCTAGAAAGCATTCCATTAATATTGTACAATGGTACCCTAGTGATACAGGGATATTCACAAGTAGTAGTTATGCACATGGTTTGCATGTCTGGGATACTAATAGACTAAAAAAAGTTGAGAATTTTTCATTTGAGAGTCCTATTCATCATCATCATATGTCACCTCATTCCTTGCAGCCCTTAATTGCTGGTACTTTTTTGAAGACTATTTAATTATACTTCAGTTGCATCTAATAAAATCTATATGGTTGATTTATTGGTGGGCTCACATGTACAAAGTTTACCCAATTCTCTTGGCAAAAATATAGATATTGTAAAATGGTCAAATGTTGAGACTGGCATATTAACAAGTGTTCAAGATTATACTCTTTTGCTCTGGGATGTAAGGCAACTTAAGCATCAGCTTGGTAAAATAGACATTCCAAATCCACAATTCAAATTAAGTATATATTTTTTAACTATAATTATTTATTGAACATCTTTAATTGTTGCCATATGAATGTTTATTTGTTTTGTCTAGTTTAATGCTTTTAAATTTTTTTTATAATGAATTATGTTATTAAACTTTACATTCTAATAACCTATTTTCACTTAAAATTACATCTTAATTACCATACTATGGTGCAGAACTCCCTCTTGCACATTACTTTAAAGCTATAAATGCATTGTATAAACTTATTTTTTTATGGCTATTGGGTAAAAAATCTATTTAATATCAAGCTTGCCATCCAATTCTCAATAAACATTGCATTTACTATTTTATGAAAACAAAGTTAATTATTCTCATTTTTAAGTCTTTGAGTACAGGTAGACTACATTTTTGCTTATTCAATTATTTAAAAGTTTAATTTGTACTTAAACACACTGAACTTGACAAAGTTATTATTAAACACCACTCAAACATGTATTCCTATGAGGATAATAAATTCAAAGTAACATTCTCCCAGAGCTTCATGTGCAAAAGTCTAATTATATAACACTTTATATCAGATAAATCACGGCCCATTGCGATACAAGGCTTGGAATTTTCACCCGACGGTCTACGGGTAGCCTTGTACCTTAACGACTCCAGTATATACATCTACGACATCAGACATTTAACTAAAGATCCTGTCATCTTAAACCCTTATAAAGCTGTAATTTATAGAATTCACGTTTAAAGCCTAATTATAATTGCGTTTTGGGAGATTCAGGTATTAGGTGGATTTAATAGCATTAAAATATTAGCTTTAAGCGGTTATTTATAACGTGGTTATATAAATTACACAGGTCTTCAAGAAACAACATTCCTCAATTAGATTTGATAGTGAATTTTACGCTGAACAATAATATATTATTTAGTTTTTTTTATACTCGAGACCTGCACGGTCCCGCTCGCGGACGGGTCTAAAAGCCCTACCCTGACGGTTTTTCTCTATTAATAAAATAACGGGCAGGGCCTAGATACACCCGAGGGCCCGCTAAAAGCCCGATACAAGACCAATTATTAAAAGTATATATTTATATTGTTCTAGTAATTTATAATTATTTGATTTTTATTATATTAACAAGGAAAATGTAATTATATATCTCTCTAAATTCATTCATCAATACATCAACGCGCATATACACTTAATCTCATGATGGGCTTAACCAGAATTATACATCAGAGGAGGGCAGTGATGTTTTAAGGAAGGGGAAAAAATGTTTTTTAGGCTAATAAATTTTGATATTTAAGCTTTATTACAAGGTTGTTTTAGAGTTTCTATATCTTCTTCTTTATCAGTTGGTTGGTCCCACAGTCGTGGGGTTTGTTTTAATATGTTTCTTCCATCTTGACCTGGTGAGTGCCATGTCTTGACTAATCTCTTTTGTTTTCATAACTTTCTCGACTTGCCCTTTCCACCTGGCAGGGGGTCGTCTTCTTCCCCGGTACCTCCATGTCCAGTACTCTTCGATTTACGTCATTCGTGTCCCTTGTTAGATATGCTTATACCATCTTAGCCGATTTTCGTTAATCATGTCCGCCATAGGTTAAATACCCATTTTTGTCATGAGAAAGTCATTCGTCATATGGTTGAGCTTCGTATACCCCAAGCTCCACCGTATTATTCTCATCTCCGAGGCTTGTAATAGCTTTTCTTCAGTGGTGTTAAATGCCCATGTTTCACTTCCATAGAGTAACACTAGTGTTACGATGGATTTGTAAGCTTTGCTCTTCGATCATATTGGCATATCTTGCTGCACATTACATAAGAATTTAAGCCATCCTTTTCGATCCAGGCATTGACTGTTGCGCAACCTACCTCTTGATGTATCATCGACCCGAGGTATGTAAACCTGTCTACTTTTGGGTACTTTAGATGGTCATCCAGCGATGGGTTGCCTGTAACGTTCATTTCCATGTATACCGTTTTTCGATTTGACCTTTAAACCATATCCACCTAAGGGCTTTTATACCTTTAACAATTTTAAAAATGAATTTTTGAAAGTTATATTAAAATTTCTTTATAAAATATCACTCATTTACATCAAAAAATTATGAGATGATAAATGGTTAAAAGTAAAGAAGCCAAGTAACAGTGTAACCTTAAATATGGGTTTAAAAGTATTTTTGGCATATACAATTTTATATATCTCGTCTCGACTACTAGTGCCACTAGTGAAAAAAATTTTCCTCTTAAAATATAGGAGGACATGTTTGATTGAAAATTATTAATAATTTATTAGTTTTACATCTTATTAACACTTGTAACACTATTATGTTTACACATTTCGATACAAAGAATTTATACGGGCTCGGCCTCCCTGCCGATAATTTAATATTTTGACGGGCTCGGGCTTTCAAATTTTTATATCGGGCCGACCGACCCAAACAGGTCCGTTGCAGGTCTCTAGTACATACTCCGTATGCGATGCTTACTCACACTCACCATCTCTTCCACTCCCGCCCGCTTTTTTGTGTGCTTGTCTGATAGGGGGTTGAGAATGGGAGAGAAGGAGAGAGGGGAGAACTAGAAGAGAGTAAGTGAAGGGGGAGAGTGGTGTGTTAGTAAGCATCGTATATACATATTATTCAAAATAAATTTAAAATGACGTGAGGATATAGTCTTAGAATCGATTAAAAAGCCATTTTTTGCATCTTTATTCTCATAAATCATATAATGTGGACGACCGGGGAAAAGACTAAAACATATGAATGTTCAGCGTAAAATTCTCTAACATAATTATTTGCCAGATCATGGGAAATAATCCCAAGTCAAAATTTGTAGACCTGTGTTATTATTTTTTATTAAGAGCGCTGCAACTTTTTCCAAGCATTTTCACTAACATGACTCGACCATAAAAGTAAAATTTGACCTTATTCGTTAAATATATGCAACTAATATTAGCTTAAATTGATGCCACAATTTTGATAACAAAAATTATTCGAACAAGTGAATAAAGAAGAATGAATTTATGTATTAATTATAAAATATTCTAACGTTATTTTGAAAATAGATGATTTTTATAAACCTTTTTTTTAAATATAATGGTAATAATTTTAACCCTAATTAAAGTTAATAATAAACATTGTTCAATTTCTAAATAAAATATCCAGCAAGCTTTGCAATTTTTTAATTTATTTCGGAGAATATTGCAAAGGGCATAGATTCTGATCTGACACGCGATTTAACCGTACATCTGCTACGGTTGTAATAATTAAAAAATTGTTGCACTAGCCTCTTGTGTCCTTGCCTCAAATACCTCTGGGTGAACGGCAATGGGTCTCCAAGTTTGTATATGGCGCTGACTTAATATCGATTCCTAGTCAAAATCAAATTAAAATACTTGAAGTAGATACTAAAAAGCGCGACGAACCATACACAGTATCGGCCTTGCATTTTGGGAATATTACCAACGTTATTGCTAACCCTAAGAATCCTGGATGCTTGTATACTGCTTCCTGGGATGCCTCAATCGTAGAATGGTCTATCTACAACAAATTTGACGATAACTTTACCTGATTGTTTTTTTTGTATTCACTGTCGTCTTATTTATATGTTATGTTTAATAGACCAATTATGACGTTATGATTTTACACGTGAATTAATTTGATTGTCATTGAACCGATATTTGAATTGGATGATGTGAGGTGGTTAACGTTTCGCATGCTTGCTTAAGACTATTAATAGGTTTCGTTGAATTTTACTGGGTTTTAACAAAATAGGCTGTTTCGGCTTTTTGATGAAACAAATCTTGTACACTGTTTTACCTATATTTTTTGGACGTCTAATAATATAAAGGCTCCATTAAGAGTTGTATGAAATATACTTGATTCCTGGTAAAAGTTGTTGGTTTTATTAATTACTCTCGCGTTGTACTAATTGGAAATGTCAAAAGTGTTGCTTCAATTTTCTCAAAAATTAAAAGTGCTGAGAGCTTAAGCATTTCATCATAATCTGATTCATTTTGTTAAACAAATTAGGACATAAAATAGATCATTATAAAATAACTCGGGCCTTCGGCCCTCGTGGGAAGGGGGAGAAGGGAAGGGAAGAGGGGAAGGGAAGGGGGGACGACTCATCTGTACTTCGTATAAATGTGTCATATTTGCTATGCAATTTATGGGCGAGAAAGGTGGGAAGGGGCGAGAATGCCTATAGGGGGGTATTAAATGCCTAATGATTAATTAATCATTTATACAAATTTTCCATTTATAGGCAAAATGTAATTTAGGCAAGGGTTAGGGTTAGATTTAGTGTTTGCATCTAGTTGCGTATTACATTAGTTTTTATGGCCTTTAGTGATTATGGGTCTAACAAACATTATATTATAAAACATCAAAATGTTAAGAATTTGCAGAATTGTTGGGAGAAATTTTTGTTGAATTTGAACAATTTTTAATTAAAAAAATCAAAAATTTGGCAAATGGTCATTTTTTCTCCATTGGTCAGTACCAACAGATACTCTATAAGTCAATGATAGCCAAAAAAAAACGGAAAAAAAATTTTTGATGCTCACTTTGGCCAATGGTCATTTTTTTCCATTGGTCAGCAGCCAGCACACGGTAAAAGTGGATATAAATTCATAAGAGTAAAAAAAAACGAAAAAAAAATTTTCGAATCACATTTTGGCCAATGGTCATTTTTTTCCATTGGTCAGCAGCCAGGACACGGTAAAAGTGGATATAAATTCATAATAGTCAAAAAAAAACGAAAAAAAAGTTTTCGAATCACATTTTGGCCAATGGTCATTTTATTCCATTGGTCAGCAGCCAGCGGACGGCCAAAAAGTCATAATAGCAATGGTAGGAACAGGAACAATCATAATAGTCAAAAAAAACGAAAAAAATAATTTCGATTCACATTTTGGCCAATGGTCATTTTTTCCATCGGTCAGGAGCCAGCGGACGGCCAAAAAGTCATAATAGCAATGGTAGTAACAGGAACAATCATAATAGTCAAAAATAAACTCGGATTCACATTTTGGCCAATGGTCATTTTTTTCATTGGTCAGCAGCCAGCGGACGGCCAAAAAGTCTTATTATCAATGATAGTAACAAGAACAATCATAAGAGTCAAAAAAACTCCGGGATTCTAACCCAAAAACTAGTTAAATTGCTTAGCAATTAAAAGTAAACAACTTTTATTTATGTTTATTATATAATAAAATGAAACATTAATGGAACAAGCGGACGGCCAAAAAGTCATATTATCAATGGTAGTAACAGGAAAAATATATTAATTTAATTTAAAAAATAAAAAAAAAATTTGCCCTCTCCGGGAATCGAACCAGCAATTCAGAACCTTCGCCGGGGTTGGAACCCACATTAATAGAGGCATAGGCTTTTGTAGGGGCACAGGGACCCATATCAGTAGAGGCATAGGCCCTTGTAGTGGAGGGCATAGGGTAATTATAGCAATTAATATCAATGTTACCCAATTCAAAAACGAATAGATATACTTATGCATTAATTTAACGTAGCAATTAAAACCCGACCCCGCCCGAAAGCGAGGGAGATATAAATGAGGGGTGGGGTACCTCTTATGCATTAATTTAAAAAATAACACAGCGAGGGAGATAGAGATGAGGGGTGGGGCACCTCTTTCTCATGCATTAATTTAAAAAATCGATAACCTAATATACCCAATGCAAATAGATAGGAGGGTAACGGACGGACGGACAACGGACGGACGGACAACAAAAAACGAGCCCATAAATTGCATAGCAATTAATAGAATATGCGAAGCATAAATATCAGACACTTAATAAGTTCAATACGTTTTAACAACGTTTTTACCTCCTATTTGGAACTTTGCGAGGGGAAATCCATTTGTTCTGCATTGAATTTTTTCCGCTGTAAATCCAGAGCTCTATAGTCAGAGTCATATCTCTTACCTCAGGGCCTCGCTTCTGATGATGCTAATTATATGACACATGTGATTATTTCTGAAAATCAACGGTAAAGGGGGGGGGGGAGGATCGTGTAAGAATTAGATGTTCAACGGGAATACTGTTTAACTACCAGCCTTGGGTCTATGCGTCTTTATTGATTTATCAGTTAATGGAATTAAGTTTATATAGAGCCTTTTAATTTTGACATTTTCAAGGACTGACCACCAGCTTAGGTGATAAACAGTCATAGAAAGAAGAATAATTTGCTATATATCATCTAGTGTTGTAAAAACGGCTGGGTTGTGTTTCGTCGACCTTTGGCAAAGGTCGACCAAACAAAACCTAGCCCTTTTACAACACTAATATCATCTAATGATTAAGAAGAGCCGTTATTATGTCTCTAATTTATCTTTTATCTTAAGAGCCTTGTTCGGCTTCTCATTTACCTACAATTCAGGCCTTTTTAAATTAAATATCGACTTTTTCATAAACATTTGCAGTATTTAATCATACTCCACTTATTCTCATGTTTCTCTTCTCAAACTTTGAATATTTAAGCTTTATGTTAAAGTTGAACTTTATGATAAACAGGATTAACTATGGAAATAAGAATAACTGATAGAGCAAAACATTTTTTTAACCAAGATCCGTTGTGCTAGAGATTTCATTATTCCTTGTCAAATAAAGAAATATGTTATTAACATTTATATATACAGTGCTTTTACGTGTTTGTCAATTAAAAGCATATATATTTAAATTCATTATATAATTAAAGCTTTTCTTAGAAAAGAATGTTAATGAATACGCATATTAGGTAGTGTTAAGTGTTTTATATAGTACATCTATGTAATAAAGTGCGAACAAAAAAAGCCCTTATCCAAAAACTTAGTAAGCATTATAACCTGTTAGTGGTGTGAGAAACATTTAAATTAAGATAATAACGAAATTGGCCACTGTTAAAATTAGATTGCATGCTAAAAGTAGGGAGTGGTGCTACGTTACTAATGCTTGGCTTAAAATCAACTATTTTGACAGAAGTATATCTTAGAAGCAATGCCGACAGCGCCTCGATCATGCCCCATGAGACAATTTTCTTTCGTGATTTCTCCTTTCATGATATAAAAATACCTGGGGGCTTCGCCCCCAGACCCCCTTGGGGGCTTCGCCCCCAAACCCCCTGCTGGGGGCTCTGCCCCCAACCCCCCGTTGGGGGCTACGCCCCCAAACCCCCATCTCCTGGGGGCTCCGCCCCCAGACCCCCGGAGAAGGGGGAGAAGGGAAGAGGGGACGACTGATCTATTCTACGTATAAATGTAGCTTATTTGCTATGCAATTTATGGGCGAGAAAGGTGAGAAGGGGCTAGAATCCCTATAGGGGGTTGGATAATTACTAGGGTTTCCCCCTTGGCTAAGACAGCTAACTATGTTATATATTTTTAACCTTATAAAAGTATATATATTTTTTTACTGGGTTAATATATTTCATTTAATTAGATTGTGATTTCATAGAAACCCTAAAAAGAAAGTTAAAAAGAAAAAATATATACCTTAATGTATAAATAATAAATAATTATTAATAAATGAGTTTAAATATTATTTTTACTTTTAAATGTTTTGCCCCCCCCAATCCAAAACCTGGCTTCGCCCATGTATAGAGATAATAAGCCTAATATCTATCGACCTTGAAGGTACAAATAAACATCGGCGTAGCCAGTGGGTGGCAAAGAGGGGCAGTTGCCCCCTTTAAATCCATAATTAATTTGAAATTTATTAAAACTTTGGCTAAAATTTTTAGGAGAAAGCGTTGTGCTAAATAACAATTTTATTTGCATGACGTAAGCAGGATTAGAATTATAAGGGGCTCTACTGTTTCTCCCCTTTCCCCTCCCCTCTCTCCCCTTTATAATAAATTAATCGATAATGTGATGTGATGCACAGATGCGCGACGCCGTCAAGTGAATTTAAAAACTTACTTTTGTTTACTGTCATAGGCGTATCTAGGAAATATGATCAGAAAAAAGCTAATAAAAAATTTAGACCCTAAAATGTACTTGATGTCTTATGAGGTGTATGCCGCATAGCAAATTTGAAAATAAAATTTAAATATATGAAAATGGGTTAGATATTCAAAAATATGACTTTTAAATATAAGATGTAATAATAATTAGATTAATTAATAAGATATCTAAAAATAAAATAGTATAGATATTCAAAAATGGTATATTCAAAAATGATCTATTAGCTTTTTTTTGAGCCCCGAAGCCTATTACAACATCTCGTTGTTGTATAATGCCTTTTTAAATTAGGTTTAGCTGAAATAGATGAACGATTAACTAAGAAAGATATAACAAATACTTAATCTTTCTTTTTATATGGAAATAGATTCTAGAATCTATTTATATTTAGCTTATATTATAACCCTGATCCTGCCTGATCTCTATGTTAATCTCGAGTGATTTATAATAATTTGTAAATTACCCTGGCTACTACTTTTCTACTACTTTTCTCCATTGAAAAGTTATTTTTTTAGGGAAGTAGTTATAAATGGAAGAATATTGTTGGAATTTCATATTAAAATTTCGGAAATGGGATTAGAGCTATTTATCTAAAATTTAAATTTCGAGTAAAATTTATAAATTTTGAACAATAAAAATAGAAAAAGCAACGAAAAACGTAATAAAATCAATTAAAAATTTAGAAACCCAGACAATATAATTAATAAAACTTAATAACAAACATAAAAAGTTACCTAAGGTCATTTTTTTCCATTGGTCAGCACCCAACGGACGGCCAAAAAGTCATAATAGAAATGGTAGTAACAGGAACAATCATAATAGTCAAAAAAACGAAAAAATAAACTTGGATTCACATTTTGGCCAATGGTCATTTTTTTCATTGGTCAGCAGCCAGTACACGTTAAAAGTGGATATAAATTTATAATAGTCAAAACAATAATGAAAAAAAATTTTCGAATCACATTTTGGCCAATGGGCATTTTTTTTGATTGGTCAGTACCAACAGATGGTCTATAAATCAATGTTAGCGAAAAAAAGGAGAAAAAAAATTTTCGAATCACATTTTGGCCAATGGTCATTTTTTTACAGTGGTCAGTAGCCAACGGACGGCCAAAAAGTCATAATAGCATCGGTAGTAACAGGAACAATCATAAGAATCAAAAAAAACGAAAAAAATAATTTCGTTTCACATTTTGGCCAATGGTCATTTTTTTCCATCGGACAGCACCCAACGGACGGCCAAAAAGTCATAATAGCAATGGTAGTAACAGGAACAATCATAATAGTCGAAAAAAAACGAAAAAATAAACTTGGATTCACATTTTGGCCAATGGTCATTTTTTTCCATTGGTCAGCACCCAAAGGACGGCCAAAAAGTCATAATAGCAATGGTAGTAACAGGAACAATCATAATAGTCGAAAAAAAACGAAAAAATAAACTTGGATTCACATTTTGGCCAATGGTCATTTTTTCATTGGTCAGCACCCAACGGACGGCCAAAAAGTCATAATAGCAATGGTAGTAACAGGAACAATCATAATAGTCGAAAAAAAACGAAAAAATAAACTTAGATTCACATTTTGGCCAATGGTCATTTTTTTCCATCGGTCAGCACTCAACGGACGGCCAAAAAGTCATAATAACATTGGTAGTAACAGGAACAATCATAATAGTCAAAAAAAACCCGGGATTCGAACCCAAAAACTGGTTAAATTAACAAAAATTAAAAGTAAACAAAACAAGATACCGAATGCAAACCGAATAAACAAGACAAGACACCGAATAGGGGGACAAACAAAATGGAAAGTGATCCCATAAATTGCATAGCAATTAATAATTCTTAGGCTTAAAAATGTAAGTACCTGTGTAAAGTTTGAACCCGATGTAAGTTGTACACGGCTTTTTTTAATATTGTAACTTAGAGATAACAAAGCGAAAGACGTTGCCCCACATCTGTTCTCCCTACATATTTAATTTGCTATATAATTTATGATTGACCCTTTTTTTAAATTTTAAAATCTTCTTGATTGTTTAAAATGATCTATAGTTACATTAATTAAGTGTTTTGTTTAAATAAATATAATGGTGTTTTTTCATAACTCCCAAAGATTAATTGCCCTCAATCGGTTTTCTTCCGGCCATAGATTGGTTCTTTTACCTTAATAATGCAATCTTTAAACAAAATTGGTTTTATTTAACAAGTTGTTCTAGTGCTAAAATAAATTGTGTTATCAATATATCTCTTATGGATATTTATTTTTCTTAAAGCTTGATCTCGCTTGCTGTGAATTATTAGTTAAAATCCCTGATGAAACTATTTAATTTCTATTACAAATCTTAAATTTTAACGATAATTACATAAAAACACATAGTCGTTTAATAATTTGAAGAAATGCAATATAAACAACTGGCAATTATACAAGTGTTACACGTGCGCGAAGCGGTGCGAACCAAAAAGTTCAAGCATTGAGTTGATAATAGGGAAATATATATTATTTTTAACTTGTTCGATTAAGTCTTTAAAAAGCCAAATGTATTCACTATATCTTACACACTTTATGGTCAAATTTTCGCTTTGCGCACAATAAATGGTGATAAAAATAGAGTTGTTCGTGGGAATATCATTTGTTCATATATTAACAACAAAATTTAGTGTCTTCGATAATATTATAAAATACTCGGGCCTTCGGCCCTCGTGGGAAGGGGGAGAAGGGAAGGGGAGTAGGGGAAGGGAAGAGGGGAAGGGAAGAGGGGAAGGGGGAACTCTTCTATACTCCGTATAAACGTAGCATATTTGCTATGCAATTTATGGGCGAGAAAGGTGGGAAGGGCGAGAATGCCTATAGGGGGTATTAGATGCAAAATAATTAGTTAATTAGTTATAGGCCCTTGTAGGGGAGGACATAGGGTAATTATCAATGTTAACCAATTCAAAAACGAAAAAAAATTTCGATTTATTTGGCTAATGGTCATTTTTTTATTGGTCAGTAGCCAGCGGACGGTCAAAAATTCATATTATCATTGGTATTAACATGAACAAATATTAATTTAATTTAAAAAAATTAAAAAAAAAATTTGTCCCCTCCCTGACTTGAACCCTACACCTCCAGTTCACAAGCCTGCGCTATAACTCACAAGCCTGCGCTATAACCACTATACCATGCTGGCTTTAAAATAGTAGAAGTTATTATGTTATTTATATAGATGATGAAATAATAAAGTTGTGTTTTATGTTTAGAAAATCAATATATTTCGTCGGTCAGTAGCCAGCGGACGGTCAAAAAGTCATATTATCAATGGTATTAACAAAAACAAAATATTAATTTAATGTAAAAAAAAAATTAAAAAAAAAGTTTTTTTTAGTTTTAAAAAAGGGCTAAATTCTTAAACTACCAGCCCGATTCGCTCGAAACTTTACCCGTAGGTGCCCAGGGCGGCCGGGGGTAAAATAACCTTTTCAGATTCCTAAAATACCTTTTCATTTTAAAAATATCGGACATTTCCCTGCCACACGTGCGGTGTAATATCTATGACACGTAGAAAAATTTTACTAATTATATAAACTTACGCGCGCCATCTAATAAAGTACAATTCGTGTTTGAGTTTAATAGTAGATTCAATTTAATTAGAAATAACGGGCTATGCTTATACCTTTGAAGGAGGTTTCGAATTTTGTGTTAGTTTCTATCGATATATTTTATCGTAAATTAGAATCTAATACCTATATTATTTTTTTAAATATTACTTTTTAGGTTTTCTATGAAATCACAATCTAATTAAATGAAATATATTAACCCAATAAAAAAATATATATGCATTTATAAGGTTAAAAATATATATTACATAGTTGGCTGTCTGTTAGACCATCTATAATAAATTTTTAGGTTATATATAAAATTTGGCCAATGGTCATTTTTTTTCATTGGTAAGCAGCCAGGACACGGTAAAAGTGGATATAAATTCATAAGTCAAAAAAAAACGAAAAAAAAAATTTTTGAATCACATTTTGGCCAATGGTCATTTTTTCCATCGGTCAGGAGCCAGCGGACGGCCAAAAAGTCATAATAGCAATGGTAGTAACAGGAACAATCATAATAGTCAAAAAAAACGAAAAAATAAACTCGGATTCACATTTTGGCCAATGGTCATTTTTTTCCATTGGTCAGCAGCCAGCACACGGTAAAAGTGGATATAAATTCACAAGAGTAAAAAAAACGAAAAAAAAAATTTCGAATCACATTTTGGCCAATGGTCATTTTTTTCCATTGGTCAGCAGCCAGGACACAATAAAAGTGGATATAAATTCATAATAGTCAAAAAAAACGAAATAAAAGTTTTCGAATAACATTTTGGCCAATGGTCATTTTATTCCATTGGTCAGCAGCCAGCGGACGGCCAAAAAGTCATAATAGCAATGGTAGGAACAGGAACAATCATAATAGTCAAAAAAAACGAAAAAAATAATTTCGATTCACATTTTGGCCAATGGTCATTTTTTTCCATCGGTCAGGAGCCAGCGGACGGCCAAAAAGTCATAATAGCAATGGTAGTAACAGGAACAATCATAATAGTCAAAAAAAACGAAAAAATAAACTCGGATTCACATTTTGGCCAATGGTCATTTTTTTCATTGGTCAGCAGCCAACGGACGGCCAAAAAGTCTTATTATCAATGATAGTAACAAGAACAATCATAAAAGTCAAAAAAAACTCCGGGATTCTAACCCAAAAACTAGTTAAATTGCATAGCAATTAAAAGTAAACAACTTTTATTTATGTTTATTATATAACATTGGTCAGCAGCCAGCGGACGGCCAAAAAGTCATAATAGCAATGGTAGAAACAGGAACAATCATAATAGTCAAAAAAAACGAAAAAAATAATTTCGATTCACATTTTGGCCAATGGTCATTTTTTTCATTGGTCAGCAGCCAGCGGACGGCCAAAAATTCTTATTATCAATGATAGTAACAAGAACAATCATAAGAGTCAAAAAATACTCCGGGATTCCAACCCCAAAACTAGTTAAATTGCATAGCAATTAAAAAGTAAACAACTTTTATTTATGTTTATTTATAACTAGTTAAATTACATAGCATTAAAAGTAAACAACTTTTATCTATATTTATTATATAACCAAAACTAGTTAAATTGCATAGCAATTAAAAGTAAACAACTTTTATTTATGTTTATTATATAACTAGTTAAATTGCATAGCATTAAAAGTAAACAACTTTTATCTATGTTTATTATATAATAGATAATTTAACAAATCTTATATATAACACACCGAGGGAGATAGAGATGAGGGGTGGGGCACCTCTTTCTCATGCATTAATTTAAAAAAGCGATAACCTAATATACCCAATGCAAATAGATAGGGAGGGTAACGGACGACGGACGACGGACGACGGACACCAAAAAACGATCCCATAAATTGCATAGCAATTAATATGTGAAACGCCTAGATTTATTGCATTTTTTTATATAATTTAAAACTTTTATGCGTGCTAAGGGAGCGTTAAATTTTCGTCAACAACAACAATTAACGAAACCATGGACGGTGTCCTAAAGATTAAATATTTTTAATAAAATGTTGATTATCGATTTTGCCAATCGCTAGTATTCTCTTAAAAAGCTGTATTATCAGTAGGGGAGACCGGGGCTATACGTATCCTCTCAAATAATTTCCAAGCTATTGATTTGTACCCAGTCAAATTTATATATTATTTGTACTTTTTATAGACGCATCCCAGGTATAAAAAAAATTTAAAAAATTTAGTAGAAAAAAAATTATAGTAAAAATAAGATTTTTGGGGGCTAAAAGCTCCTTTTTTATTTTTCTATTTTGCTAATAACTTTAAAAGTATATAATGTTTCAGTTCCAAACTTATTTTAGGTTAAAAAGTGTGAATTTTTCTATAATAATTAAATTAAAATATATAATTTTTTTAAAGATGACTATCTTAAATCAACTCGCAAAATTTTTTTTAACGACGGGGCTATTGAGAGCGGGGCTATAATATCTCTAATTCATTCATTCATTTGAAATGATGCGAAATTACAAGCGCAAAACAAATTTTGTAAAGAATAATGAAATCAAGAAAGACGTTCTTTATGCTATGAATAAGAAGATCAGCTTGAAAGATATAGCTTCCCAAACTAAGTTCAGCTACCATTAAAAAAATATCACCGTAAATTTAAAAGAGGAGAGTCTTTCATCAAGGAACGCAAAACAAGAGCCATATTTAATAAGGAGCAAGAGGAGAAGTTAGCATCCTACCTAATCAAAGGAGCCAAATTATATTCAGGTTTGACCTCTAAACAAGTAATATTACTAATTATATATTCTCATATTGGTTAAGGTTAGGTATTTGGCTTTCCAGATGGCACAACAATATAATTTAACAATGCCAGATTCATGGGCTAAATATAAATCAGCAGGAGCTGATTGGTTTACATCTTTTGTTAAAAGAAATCCTCAGATATTATTAAAGACCCCTGAAGCAACAAGCATATTAAGGGCCACAAGTTTTAATGAGCAAAATATCAATTGTTTTTTTGAAAATTATTCATCACTTTTAGCCTCCTGTGGCTATTTACCTGGTGATATATACAATATGGATGAAACAGGTACTTAAAACATATTATATATTTTGATAAAACCTAATAAGTTTATTGCCCAGAAGGGGGAAAAGCAAGTGGGATCTATCACTTCTGGGGAAAGAGGCACTTTGATGACTTTAGCCTTACCTATTAATGCCTTTGGCAACATGGTCCCACCCATGTTTATATATCCCAGGAAAAAATACTATGATCATTATCTACGGGATGGGTCAGTTGGATCTGTGGGGCTTTCCAATGGCTCCAGATGGATGCTAAAAGATGATTTCATTTTTTATTTGAAACATTTCGTAAAATATACTAAACCAAGTAAACAGAAAAAAGTCTTATTAATCCTTGACAACCATCAATCTCATCAATGCCTTGAAGTGATAGATCTCTGCCATGAACATGGAATAGATCTGTTGACCATACCCCACCCCCCCCCCCCCCCACTGCACACATAAGCTACAACCTTTGGATGTAGCAGTCTTTGGGCCATTAAAGAAATATTATAATTCTTCTGTGGATTCATGGATGCGAATGAATCCTGGTCATTCACTGTTTATGACATCCCAGGAGTCATAAAGGAAGTGCTCCCAAAGGCAGCATCAACTCTAAACATTCAAAAAGGATTTGAATCATGTGGAATGTGGCCTTTTAATCCAAAAGTGTTTAACAATGAAACTACTAATCCATTATTTTTAATGACAACTTCTCAATCAGTTCTAAGTGAAATTATTAATGAGGATCAACTAGTGAGTAGTAATACCTCAGTATTAAGCGAATTTGATCCTGAAATTATCAATCCTCATCCTATAATATCCAGAGTTAGTTCTAAGAGGCAGCAGACCTCCACTTTCTTAAATTCATCACCACATAAAAGAAAAGTTATTGAAAGAATACAAAACAAATCAATTACAAAAGTTAAGAAAGGGATTACTTTGTTTAAAGAAATCTGCATAATCTGTGCCAAAGACTATAAGAATAATCATCAGAATGAATAATGATTTACCTGCAGAAGTTGCTCCATGTGGGCACATGGATCTTGTTGCAATAATGATATTTTTTTAAATGTCAAAATTGTAAACAATATAAAAAGCATTTAAAACAATGTGTGTGGTTATAATTTTTTTAATTTAGGAGTTTAATATCTTTCAATCAAAGGTTTATTAAGTTTAAATACAAAACATTACAAAAGCACATGGATCTTGTTGCAATAACGATATTTTTTATATGTCAAAATTGTAAACAATAGAAAAAGCATTTTAAACAATGTGTGTGGTTATAATTTTGTTAATTTAGGAGTTTAATATCTTTCAATCAAAGGTTTATTAAGTTTAAATACAAAACATTACAAAAGCACATGGATCTTGTTGCAATAATGATATTTTTCAAAATTATAAACAATAGAAAAAGCATTTTAAACAATGTGTGTGGTCATAATTTTGTTAATTTAGGAGTTTAATTTCTTTTAATCAAAGGTTTATTAAGTTTTAATACAAAGGATAATATAGCCCCGCTTAGGGATAGGAATAGCCCCGGGCATTTTTCGAATTTATACAAGTTGTCTTTTTTTTAAACCTTATTACTAAAAATCTATTAACTGTGTTGCTATAATTTTTTTCCCCTTTATAAACACTGCTGACAAGAACATTTTTCTGAAAAAAGTATATAAAAATAGGTTAATATGTTTTGTCCAGGCCTCTTTGAAATTTTATGGACACGATAGCCCCGGTCTCCCCTATTTTGGCGATTATTACATTTAAACAGATTTTTAGATGTGGACATGTTATACTTGACAGAAATATGTATCTATTTTAATAAAGAGATTATTTACTTACCGCTTGGTTTCAATGTCATTAGACTAAAATACTAAGCTTGTACATTTGGGAAGACTCATCAACCACCAGAGGTCTGGTAGGACCCTGACTGCTTCAAGTTCGGGTTGACTACAAAATATTAAAGCAACCGGTATTGCTAAATAACTTGTCAGCGCATCTTCTTTCATTTAAACCTTATTTTTATGACCTTTTATTAGTCTCGCTGTGATTGGGAGGAAATGCTATAATGATTGTAAATTTTTCCTGGAGCATGATACATTTAGAAACCAGCATCACGAGTCTGAAAACATATGAAGATTTTTTCATTGTTAATTGTTTCGAGCCAACTCGAGAGTCTGTTAAAAAAAGGTTCTCGGTTGTTCCTATGACTGACTTACTCATTTTAAAATCTTTTATTAAATGTGATTTATAAATTATGATTATAAAAAATCGACAATTTTGTTAGATCCTTATATATCGCGCATTTTTTTATTTGGCAAGCTGGGCCAGACACTATATAAAATGATAAAACCTTTGGACAAGTCGGGATAAACGAAGGGCGGGTCAAGTTCGATAAAAATAAAACACTTTTGGGTTAGGGTTGGGCCTGATTTTTTGGTATTCCCAGGTCTGCGGTCTTCATCCGTAATCAATTATTTTTAACCAATAATTATTTTCTTTAAGTAAAAAAGAGAAAATGGAAATTGTATTTTCTTTTATTAGTCGCAAATTTTGCCAATATCCGATAAAATTGACACGTCTACTTAGACAGAAAGGACACGATTTAATTCAATTTATATGCAATTTGTGTTCAACAGATTAAAAAGGGAGCCAACTGCAATTTAAAATAATAGATAAAAGCTGCATTTTGCGTTTTTTAGTGTGCGTATTAATAAAACATATACTATATATTTTATGAAATTTATTTTTGAATTTGTACTTTCAGTCATTTCTGGAAAATAGTTTAATAAACTTGCTGTAATTTAAATTTGCTAATCTTAGAGCACCACCGATCATTTGTGATAATCAAATACTTTGAAATCATATGTATTATATAGTGGTTACTAAGCAAAGCGTTTATAAGTAGTTTATCACACATTATCATATAAGAAATATAAACCTCGAATATATTAAAAATAGGATATTTTTTCACAACTACTTTTTCAATGTTTAAAAAAAAATTGTGCAATTTTTTGTTAACCATTGCTTTTTTATATTTGTCTAGATTTCATGTAGAATATTATTGGATAAATATCCCATGGTCCCGGGTTCAAATACTGTGATTTTCAACCCACTTACTTCCCCTCCCTTTAACCTCATATACTTTGCAAACTGTTGTTATAGTTACTTGTATAAAAACTTTGAAAGCCAGTGACACCAATGTATCCTAAATTTATAAAGTATGAAAATAACATTAATAAACTTACGAGGTTGTGAGATTATTAATTTTCGATCTGTTTATAAATGAAAAAAATGGTATTTTTGTGACCCCGCACAAAATTATTTAGAGAAAATTATAATTATGTCTATTTAAATATTTTTTTATTGGTATGTTAAAAAGCTGTTAATATATTGTTTTCTTGATATTTTGCTGGAGGTTAGGACATAAAAATTTATCTGACTTCTGTATTAGGTATTAACTTGATATTTCTATTAAACAAAAGTTTATTTTCAGTATATATTATTGTATCATTTTTTATAAACAAAAACAATGTAATACAATATCTCTTTAAAATAACACTTATAAATAGTCTTCAATACAATAACACGTGTCGAAAATTTTTTAATTTTCACTCCTTGCTATTATATTCACGTAAAATTACAAAATTTAACTATTTCACATAACTATACACTTTCCACTTTTTTTATACTTATTCGTAACGTCTCGTTTTTTCGTTAGGGTAGTTTTGTAGCGTTTGTCTTCCGAAGACGATTGTTTGGACTGTTGTACTTGTAAAGTTACGTTTCGCCTTTTCTCCATTTGAAAGAGGCTCGTGAACACTTCTTGTACATTATGATTTGTTTTTGCGCTAGTTTCCATAAAAGCACAACCCCAAGATTTGGCTTGTGCAGCTCCCGCTTCCGAACTCACTCTTCTCTCACCAGGTTCGGCATCAACTTTGTTACCCACCAACATAATAGGAACGTGTTCCATGGCATCGGCACCTTGAATAACACACATTTGCTAATATAATAATGGGAGTGGGGTCATAAACAATTAAAACGAATAAAATGTAATATCCTGATAGAGGATGTTAGAACACTAATAATAATAATAATATATTCGGCAATTTACCCTTAATTTCATTTATGGAGGAGTAAATATGGGCTAGTTCGTCCAGGGACTCGGGTCGAGTGACGCTATAAACCAGAACAAAAGCGTGTCCCTTCGATATACTTAAGCGTTGCATAGCTGGGAATTGGTGACTCCCCGTGGTATCTGTGATTTGAAGCGTACATACGTTTTTGTTGCACGTGATGACTTGGCGATAAGTGTCTTCTACCGTAGGGACGTACGATTCCCTAAAGGTTCCTCTCACGAATCTCAGGACTAGTGATGATTTTCCCACTCCGGCCGCCCCGAATACAACAACACGATAATCATTACTTCCTTGCTCCGGCATCAAGTAGGAATAGTAGTAACCGGTACTGGTAGAGTTAAGCCTAGGACTAGCGCCATCAGACGTTATAATTGCGACTGCCAGTTCCCCTTTACCTGTAGCATCGCTATTTTTCTCCGCTTTGCCCACATCGCGTGCATCATCGCTATTATCCTCTCGATCTAAGCTATGCCCTTTTTGCACTTCACTTCGATTTGGTGCGGCTTGGGTTGGTCGTTCAGACTTGTCCTCCAAATCCGTAAAACTAATTTTGTAAGGGTCTTCTCTTTTTCGAGTCGACGACGCCTTACGGCCCGCGGGACTAGGGTTGGATAAGGTATGAATCGTGAGGGAAGATTTGTTGGGTGATGATGGTAACAGGAAGGTTAAGTAAGGAAAAACGGGACCACAACCGCTACTTCCTAGTTGACGCAGCTATGATATGTAAAACTTTATTAAAATATAAACATTTAAATGTGACATATTTTACCATTCAACCACTGCCACCTTATTAATAGCTAATTTAATCCAATATTAAATGTTGTTGTTTACGTTATCTCGATTAAAAGGGAATTTAAGGGTCAAAATAAATAGATGTAAATGATTTGCAGACTAGAAATTTGTTATGCGGGTAAAAATATATTTGCATATACAATTTATATCAAAAATGACCAAATCCTATGTACACTATGTTTTCAAACCTATAATTTACAACGATGTCTACCTTATCTCGAGTTAAAGAAAATCCTTTGAAAAAAACTAATAGCGGGCCATTTATTATAAACGGACCCCATAAGCTGCCTAAGGATAAATATGATAATGCCATCAGGATTATGCAGTATACCTTATTCCACATGAATGATTTTATTTATTACGTGGTATTAATTCATTTACAAAGCCATTAGAAATCGTAATTTATGGACTAAGCTTGACATCGAGATACTTAATCTAAGACCAGCCACTTTTTCCCAAACTCCATAAATACATCTTAATGTTGGTGGCCGACATGCACGTTAACATATTTTAATGTAAGGAGGGTTTTGACCTTAGGTATACTAGGTACTTTAGAAAATGGAAATTCAACTAAGAGCTGCATTGAACATATTATATTATGTCACGCTAATGTGTCAGTTAGAAATTGAGAGGTTTATTCAAAGGTCATTAAATTATTTATGCTGACCATTTTTATATTAAACTAAGATTTACTTTAATTTTATGTAAAATTGGATGGGAAAGAATTGTAAAAAAATATTTTTAAGTATATATTAAATATTTAAATACTTGTGTACTTTGTCAGTGAATTTAATTAAAAATTTAATTATGGTCAAACTATCTTCTATTTTATGGTATACTTGGTCCCAGAGTCATGGGGTTTGCAGATACTAGTTAAACTTTTATAATAAGTAAAAGCTTAAGTCATAAGGCAAAGATAGACTTCCAAAATATATATATTGTCCTATTCGAAATGTTTAATAATAATACTAAATAACTAATCTTAAAAGTTATTTTAATATTTTATATGTAGGGTGCATAGCAATTAATACAAAAGTTGAAATTTATATTTTATGCAAGCAATATAATAAATTATTTTTATATATATTTGAATTTATTTTTAAAGTTCATAAATTAACTTTAAAACCTCTAAAATATTTGCCAGGCTATATTACCAAATAACTACAACTTGAGGTGACTGGTCTGCGCCTGATAATTCTATTAAATCTAACCCTTGCGCTTCCTAATAATTAATCATCGAATCATGTTTGGTATGTGTTTTTTCACACCCTGTAACATTGATTTAATGGGAGTGTGGATTTTGAATATTAAACATTACATCCGCCAATTCGATAGTTTAATCGAGATAGATATCTAAAGTTGACATGTAGGAATTCAACAAATTAATCAAACGCCTATCCTCTCCTCATCCCAAACCATGAGCACGCGGTTAACAAAATAAAAATATATGGCTTTGTGTCGTGCCATTAAAAAATATTTATTGATTTTTAAAACAAAAGCGATTTACACATTTCAGGCCCTCTCCGTTTCCCCTTTTACGATTGCATTATTTAATAATTATGTGTGTTCGGCCTTATGTTATTTAGGTTTGCAGCGGGGTCACGTCTGAGAACAGGTTGAAAACGCTAACTTTAGGGATTTAAAATTAATATAAGTAGGGTTAAAACAAAACATTTTACTATAAAATATAATTATATTGGCAAAATTAGCTTAACTTGGAACGGAATTTGAGTAAAGTTTAATTAATTTAATCAACTTAGAATTATTGGAAGCACATTTTTCATCTTATGTTTGACTTAATTGACAAACTATTATAAAACTTTATTATGCCTATGTTAGACTCATCAGTCAAGTTATATTTTCAAATCATCTCCTCCCAAATAAAGTTAAACTGATGTCATTATAATCACTTTACTACCTATGAGTTAAGCACCAAGTAAACTCATTAATTTAATGTCATGCTTTAAAGGGTAAATCAAATTTGCTTGCCAGAACGCAAGAGGACAATTAAATTCGCATTCCTTTAATATTTAGCATTATGCTCGCACTTAAGTCTATGTGATTTTTATATGAAAACTCGACAGTATTTTTTAAATGTTATAATAATTTTTAGATAGGATGACTTATCGATAATCGATACACATATAAATGCGTAATAATACATTGGTCAAAGTTCAAATTGAAAGGGCAATGCCTAAGTAGGCAATCGAATCCATCAATGCGTGTTTTGATAGATAACTGACCTACTAACACTTCTAATGCTATTTGAGAGGTAGCCTTGAGATTAGGCAGATTATCGTATATATTCGGATAAATTGGAATTCATATAAAGTTGATAAGTAATAAAACACTCTGCGGTTGAAATTTTTCCACAATATAGTGTTGGGAAAAACTTTTGTTACTCAATTTTGTAGTGTATTAATATTATGAATTCTTGTGATTAAATAAATACGATTATTGATACAAACTATATAGAGTGAAACATGGATATTATGTTATCAATTCATGCTTATTATAGATAATAATATCAATAATCTAGATACGACCTTTAGTCCAAAATATAACATCATGGCGGTGCTTATATTGTAACCCTTAAGTTTGGAAGCTTAGAATACATTATTAATTCCAATTGTTTCGCCATCTAGGTGAATAACATCCTTCAGTTACAATTGAACATGGAAGAACAATAATATAAAGACTTTTTATACAATTAATATGCAAACAAAGAAAATGTATTTGAATTGAGTAAAAGTTGATTTGAAATTTATGAAAGGTGGATGGTTATGCTAAAAAATGCAGAGCCATTTTTACGGAACTATTGTTATAATCAATTTACATTCAATGTCTGAAGGTTGCGCCAAACTGTTTTCTGTTTAAAATCAAAGCCAAACTCAAATGACACAGTATTAATGAAATCACTTACTTTTATTTCTGTAAATTAATAGAATGGAATTTTGTGGCGTATGCTTTAAAAATAATTAGAATTAAAACTAATTTAAATAAGAGATCAGAGCGATTGGTATTGTCGATAATCATGTTCATAAATAGTATAATATATTTTACTAAGAATACTCTGACGTGTTTACACTATTCTCAATCTTATAAATAATTTTAATCAAATAGTATATTTTAATGAGGCAAAACTTGACCCTTGCAATGTTATTATATATTACTTCTTTAATTATTAATGATATTGCCAATTTATATAAACCTATTAATTTATATACCTAACATTTAACGTAGGTGTGATTATTGACTGACGTGGGAGAACTTAAAGGCATTAAAGGGCTTCTTACCTATTAAAGGAGATAATTAAAAACAATGCAACAAATTGTCCGAATGTCAAACGATGACAAGTATGATTTAGGCTTAAGATACAAGAAGACTGTATTAAAAATGTGTGTTGGCAATTAATTTAAAATATATTCCTTCTAACTCAGTAGGTGGCTTTAATTTTTTCCCTCTGACTAGTTTTATTATTTGTTAATATATTCCTCCTAAACATCATAGGATTCTGTGGTAACTTGTTATGCACGTATAGCAGCGTTAAATTTATTTATTTATATTATCTAGTAACGCAGGAAATGAGTGAACGTAGCAGTCCAAACATTCGTGGGCGTAGCCACGGGAACAGACATGGGCGTAGCCACCGGTAATCAGGCATGGGCGTCGCCAAGAAGGCCCTGTCCCCCTCTAAATCCAGAAATTTATTAAAATTATGTCCAAAATTTCAAAAAAAATGTTTATTTTGCCCCTTCCTTAATCATTCCCCTCTAATTCCAATGCTGCCTGCGCCCATGGAAGCAGGAACGGGCAGCTACCCCCCCTCTAATTTAAAATATTTTCCAAAGAGTAATGAAACTACAGTAAAAAATTCGAAAATTTTAATCCTTTTTAAATTTCTTGCCGCCCGTTGATTCACATCCCCAGCTAGCTCTTGTGTATAACTTCCAACCACTACTTAGTATTATTTGTAATAGCGTCTATAAGTTTTAAGTATATAAGGTGTAACTTTTACCAAAAAGCAACATTTAAATTATTTAAAAACATCACTAGTGTAGGTTAATGCTACCATATATGCCTTTAGTTATATATAAATTTGCCCAGCATTAGAAATGCAAATACCTAGCGTAGTTTGATTAATTAATATTATTTATTCTAATTAACACATATTTCTGACCTTTTTTCAGCGTTCACTGATTTTAGTCTAAGTCTAGCTTAAGCCTTCAATAATTTTATCAAAAATGTGGAAGAATTGGGCCTACTTGACTTATGTTTGTAATTGTTTATCCTTTTGACTTTTATATATAAAAAATACAATTGCTATATAATATTTATGCGTACTAATACAAAACAAAGTTGTTTGATTCTCTTAATATTCTCTATATTACATATATTATTAAAATATTAATTTATGAATCCATCATCGTAAAGATTGATGCGTGCAATGTTGGATAATCGATTTAGTGTAAGGTTAATCAGTTTATAATATTGTTGTGGATGCAAATGTTATATTCAAAATTCTTACACCGCCTGAATTTTTAATAAATTTACAAACATGTTTCGGGGTTGTGTGACTACACTGTTTTACCATTCAATGATGAATAAGATAGCGTAAAGACATACATATTTTAGCCCCTATATAGGCCCTTGGGTAATGTATCATTAAAAATAAAGATATTATTTAGCAAAAAGGGGATATGATCATTAATAAATGAAAGCAATCTTGTATTTTATGAGTTATTTTAATGATTATATTACTATGAATTATTCATGAGAAGCAAGGTTTATACAATACATTAGCTTAATGAGTAAGTCATGTTCTAATATAATGACAAAAATAACATTGTTTGGACGCAATAATTAGTGGTCCCATATGTCACTAATTAACATTTAAAATATCTAGCATAAGGTCAGTCCTATCAACTCTTTAATGACTAAATAACTTGTTGTAAAAAATGTATTATATTTTTTCTAATTAATAAGGCCCTTGTTAGTGCTTAATAATTTGACTTTTTGGCAGCATGTATATCCTTATAGTTATATCTAAAAGCTGCAATAAGTTTTGTAACAAATTTATCGTCACAGTAAAAATTTGCATTAAAGGCGTTATAAAAGATATTACAAATGACGCTTAAAAATTGTTTAAATTTTATAAGGACAAATAAAAATATTATTGGTATATACATCAAAAAGAAATATTGGAATATCGATCTTGAACAATTTATGCCTTGTAAAATTCTTTTCTAGCTTGCCTTAATCCATTCAAAAAGCTGAACAATAGTTAGGGGTTACTCCACTTGTGCCAAAGACTTATTACAAAAAATGATTGGCAAAAATTAGAGTAACTTGCATTCAAACATTTTACTGTTCGAGTAAATGCAAACCAATACTGTATGGTTTTAGCTCTCATATTTAGTTTTATCATATAAATAAGATACGATGATAGATAAATTGAGATTAAATGACCAATTTATTCAATTTCATATTAAATAGTATAATTTTAAATTCAAGCAGGATTAGGTTAAGAATATTTAATTAAAGTACACTTAAACTATTTTAATATCAATACACTTTAAATTAACTAATGGGCAATGTGTAAAGAAAGTATAATTGTTTTTTGATTAAATAAATATTTACCTTGTAGAGAAGTAACTATTATATTATGAATACCAGGTATGTGTTGCTATGTTAAGATATATAATCACTATGCCGTTTTAAGAATCGAGTATAAGTTTTTTTGGATGGTGCAAGGTGATGCAAAGGATCCTAAAATATTATGTAGGTGGAATATTAGGCAATAAGAAGGTTTTCCACTTCTCAATTATATATCGACCAAATATATAGATTACTTTTATGGAGGCTGGAAGGTATGGACGAACATGCAAGTAAATGGTATCTATGATAAGGAAAAACGGCGAGTTCGGGATATTTGAATATCATGCTGTTAAAATGTCCCATTTATTTGAAAATATAAAACCTAACAACATCCTAACTTCGTCATAGAATTTATTTGAAATACAATTTAGCTAAAAGCTTTCCCTAAACCCGTCGTTGTATAAAGGTGTCGTGGAGAAGTCAAAAATAGTCCTCATACATGATGTTATCATAGGTGTTTGCGTCATTTAAGAAGTCTGCCAATATATGCGAGCGATATTTTCCATTCTATTATATGCTCGTGCTGGTCGTCATGTAGTTCGCAATTTTCGCTATAGGAAAGGATGTTGGAGATTAAGGATTTATAAATTATTAGTTAGGGACTTCGATCCCCTAAGCTTATATTGTGCGATAATCGTAATAGATTACTGGTTGTATTGCTTTGTGGTTTGTTTAGGAATAGCTGTAGTCATGTTGTACACCCAATATATTTAAATTCAAGCATTCCAAAGGGGGGAAAGGGCTTATATCTAAAAAAAATTTAAAGTTTGCCGCAACTAAAATACAACATTTAGGGGATCAAAATGAGTATGTGGTTATATTCATACAAGAGCACTGTGTATCCTTAATTAATCGATAATGGGTCAGTGCCTCTTTTTGTCCTCTTTCATTTCCTCCAAACACACACACAATTAGGCTTTTCTATCTAATATGGTACAATACCGTTAGAACATTTTTAATCCTCTTTAAACTAAAATTAAGCTTTTAAATATTACCTAACCTTTTTAAACTTAATTACTTCTTTTTAAGACTAAATTGTACAAGGTTGTTATCATAAATATAATCTATGTAATAAGGGTTAGTAGAGTTCAGATGTTAGGATCAACAGCATAATTTAATTTACCGTTACCTAAGAATATTAAATTTGATAGCAAAATAATTGCTAGGGGTGGCAGTGAGGGGCGGCTGCCTCCCACTAAATCCGTAAATTCTTAAAATTTTATTATAATTATGGCTTAAATTCTAAAAAAATTTGCCCCTCCCTAAAGCACTATTAACTCCTCAACAACCCTGGCTACGCCAAGCCAAATAACCATTTAATATAGTTAAATAATTCTGAACCCACAATTTTGCAACAATTAATTTATAGCTTTTAGTTGACGCTAAAGCAACCAAATTATAGGAAAAATTAGTTAAACTAAAAAATTTAGTCTATTTTAGACATAGCGACTATATATAATACCATAAATTAAGTGACATAACTACTAATGTAAAAAACGTGCTCATGAAATATAGAACGCAGTTGATATATTAAAAACTCTCTACTCTGTTATAATCCGAAGGAAAGTTCATATATTTGTACATTTTTAGCTCTGTAAAATAATATCCATTAATTTATATAAATACATTTTAAAATTTGAGGCACTTTAGAATATGTCAGTAGGTCATCACATATGTCATAGCATACCACAATATGACAATTTTCCATTAAGAAAATTAGAAAATTCAGTAATCTATCGATCGTGATTAAAATATTAAAAGAGTAATTAATTAAATGTAATGTAGTTATCTATGTATGCACAATAATCTTATACGCCTTAACAAGCCTGGCTTAGTTGAGGATGCGTAAAAATGTGCCTTTTATTAACGATCGTGGCTAGCTTTTAAAACTATTGAACGTTTCGCAATTATTTTAATGAAATGGTTAGCAGGACGTTATATATATTTTGTAAATTGTTATATTGCATGAGTGTTATTTGCTATAAATGGAAAATGATACTTTGCATCTAAAATACCCTAAGGGATAGTAATTTCGTTCTTTTTAAATATTTACAAATGGTGCCTGAACTTTTAATATTTTTTGTCTTGTTGGTATGGAAAAAATAATGTAATATGCATTATTTATTTACCAAATTAGGTGTAAAATTCATTAAATAATTTAAAATCTTATTTAATAACAAGGTCAAAGGCTTTGCCATCACCTATTAAACAAACCATTTGCTTTAAAGTGTTACGACAAGGTTATACACACTTTTAGTAAATATTTTGTTGAGCATGTATAAGCTATAAAATTAATTAGTTAAATTATTAATACCTTAATTGATATTGACATGGTCCATTTTTATTTTATACTCAATAAAATCGAGTACTTTTTAGATTAGATTGAAAAATTATAATTTTCCATTTGCCCACCCCAAATTTACAATTTATTTGAATTTAAGTAACTCTATATATCATGTTAAGCTAGTCAACTTGATTTAGCTGAAAATTTGATTACAGGGCTTTGAAAATATTAAGCTGCATAGTTCTTACACATTTCCTGCCTGGACAATACAAAAATAATTTAAACTTTAGATTTGAAATACATAATAGACTATGCTTAAATTGTGACAAAGACCGGCCTACCTCTCGTAATATATGTCAATCTAGATCACGTTTACACTAACAGAAAACTCTCAACAATGTAGTTTTACAGTTATTAAAACTTTGATGTACTAATTTGTTCAAATTTATTGTATATTAATTAAATTTGTACAACTTTAGGGGTGGGAAGACTTCAAACTTGATTCCGCAACTCACCCACCTGGAACCACCCAAAAGGAATGGGACTTACCACTGATAGCACGTTCCGTAGCTTATCTCACTTCGAACAACCTATCTTTGGGAAATCTCCACTTCAATTGGGCATCCTCCGGGGGTTACGGATGGCTCGAGGCCCTACCAGGCCAAAACCTAGGGTTACACCTGTCGGGCGAAGAACTCCGAATAGCTGTAGGCCTACGCCTCGGCTGCGACATTATGTCCCCATTCAACTGCGACCTTTGTCGCCAACCCGTTCTAGCAAACGGCCATCATCCTCTACACTGCCAATACAGCAAGGGGCGGCATCCCCGTCATGACACAATAAATAAAATAATCGGTCAATCTTTGAAGAAAGCCGGCTTTCCCAATACAATAGAACCCACTGGCCTAAGCTCAACTGACGGGAAAAGACCAGATGGAGTAACAATCATCCCGTGGGCTCGTGGCCTAAACGCCTGCTGGGACTTCACTACAGTGGACGTATTCGCCAAATCTAACGCCTCTCCCGACCTCATCTCTTCTACTGAGAGAAAGAAAGAGGATAAATACAAATACCTAAGCAATATTATTTACGTACCAGTAGTAGCTACGACCCTCGGTAACTTAGGTCCCGGGCAGCCAATTCCTATAACAAATTTCAAAATATATAACCTCGATTACTCACGATCCCAATGAATACTTTTTTATCAGGCAAAAGATCACAATGGAAATCGTTAAATCCAACACGATTTCCATACACCGATCAATGCCATCCGTTAAGTTATAGCGCGTTTTTATATTTTTTAGTCGTGTATGTAATTTTTTTTATACCATACATATTAATTTAATTTAAATTATATTATTTACTAAATTCCAATTAGTTGTGATAAATTTTGCGCTCTATATATTAGTGCTTGTTTTACAAATTCCTCTAATGATTCATCACTAACTATTTGTTCAATTTATTATACAATTGAAAAGTAACCAACTCTATACATGCTTTTTCTATTATATCACGAGTTATAAGTGAATGTGATAACCAATTTTTAGTAATTAAATTGCAAAGTGGTTTCACCCCCACTCGCAATCAATTTATGATTTATGTCACCTAAAGCTGTCATATTTCCAGGATTAAACTGAGGAGCCATAATTTTGTATGTTAGAAAAAAAATTGTTATCGCTCTGCATCGCATGGCGTGCCTGAAAGTATTACTTATTATTAGAGTTTAAAACCAATCTATTATTTCCATAATAAAATAGAAAGCTAATAGAAACCAGCTAAACGTGTACGAACCTTTTATTGATCACAAATTGGTAACACACTTTTAACGGTAAAGCGATAAATTACAGATTTTATGGCGTAATTGTTTTTATCCTCAACATAACCAATGCTTTCAAAAAGTATCGCCACCCCTAAAACTAATATTAAAAACACCCCCTTTAAGAGAAAAAAAACAATGGCAGACATTCTTTGATCTTTACATTTGCAGGGACACATATATCATTAGCAAGACTTTCTTTAAAATGGGTACAATAAAAAAAGGGAAAGGAATAAATTTAAGCTTTGAACTTTTCTTTTTTAGGTCTAGTGTAAGAATTAGACAAATTGTTTAGTACCTTATGAAAGGTATTTTACCCTTTTTTAAACAGTAAAATAGGATATTAACTTCCATATCTTTTTAATAAACTGTGCAAGTGAGGTGTAATTTCCTTTTTAACATGCTTTCCATTCTAATGAATTAATTAACACTTCGTAGGTCGGGTGGGGTCACAATGACCCCAAGCAGTTTAAAAATGTTGTACAAAATAAATTAGTGAATTTACAATTTCATTTTTTCAGTAGCTTTGCAAAATTTACTTTAGAATATCTCTTCAAAATTTGGCTAGTTTTTATTAAATAGTTTTTAAGATAGAGAGTGTTTTATATGCCCGAGGTCTTCCACGACCCCAAATTCCATAAAATGAAAGAAAAAAAAACTTAACATTTTTTTTGAAAGGTATTATTAAAACCCATTATTGTAAACCCATTTGTGAAGAAATTTTTTGTATATATTGCTTTTTATTGAAAATATTCAAATTTTAAACTCTGATTTTAACGTGATAATTTTTCCTCGTGGTATTTTTTCCCACATTTTTTGATTTTTTAGTATGTCTTATCTTAAAAAGTGCAGTATTTTTGATAGTTTTTCGTCTAAAGATGGTATGTAATAACAGTTATAACATTTTATCAAGTATTCTTGATAATTCTATGATTATATCTACATGAGTAGTCATAAATCTGAGAGTAGTTAACAGTAGATTAAGATGAAGAAGAGTTAATTGATATGCCTAACAAAAATAATTACTTTTATAGGAAACTAGCTGACCCGGCAAACGTTGTTTTGCTAAATGTACATTCGTTAGTTATATATTTTATAACATCTTCTAATTTCGAGTCAGAATCTTATAATTTTAAATAAAAAATGGAATGCTGGCCAGCAATTTAAAAAATATAAATTTAAAATTATTATATTGATAACAACATAATTAAATAATGTGTTAATATAATTACCTAAAACAAATCCCTGATCCGTTTATAACCCGCCATCCCTCCTCTCCACCCCACCGTCCTTTTAATTGATCTAAAATAATATACAATAATCAACATAATATTTCCAATATTTAAAGTTTTAACATAATTAAATCATCTATATTGTATTGGGATACTTACCTAAAACAAATCCCTGATCCGTTACGCCATTCCTCCTCTTCACGCAACCGTCCTATAAATGGATGCGATTATTGTATAACATAATCGATACAATATTTTAAATATTTAAAGTTTATCTTAATTAAATCATCTATAATGTATTGATATACTTACCGAAACGATAAAAAAAATCCCTGATCCGTTTTACTTCAGAATTAATCTCTAAGTGCTATGGAGTTTACAATATTTTTGGTTAGACCGTCTTTAGCCAACACAAACAAACTGGATGGTTTACCCACGCGAGAACATGCCACATATAGTTGTCCGTGGGAAAAGCATAGTGTGCTCAAATCTAAGCCACAAATAGACATTGTTTGGCCCTGGGCTTTATTAATTGTCATTGCGAAAGCTAATCTAATCGGAACTTGAATGCGTTTGAATTGAATGGGTACATCTAAGGGAAAAATAGGAATTCGTGGCAGCAATATATTTTCACCGCGAAATTTACCATTCAATATAGTGACTTCTATAGAGTTTTGTAATAAATTTTTGAATACTAATCGTGTGCCATTGCAAAGCCGTGGTGGGTTTAGGTTAAGAAGTAAAATTACAGGAGATCCGACCTTTAGCTGTAAATCGTGCGGTGGCATGCCTGGCAAACCCAAAGAATTCAAAAACTCAATCGAATAATTTACAACTTCGTTGGCATCACATACTGTATCGACAGATTTGTATGATATTAAGTCACCTGGCAACAACTGTTGTATCTTGGAATTTAAATCATTGACGTCCACATTTTCGGCTGCTAATATTGCTCTTTCTGCCAGCCAATCAAGATTGTTGTATTCTGTGTTAAGATTTGGAAATACATGATCAATGAGAGCAGTTTGCGTCTCTACAATTGTGCAAAAATCCGATGGTAATTTCATGCATTCAGTATCTTCTTGTAAAGCACATTTTCCATCACCAATATTCAACAGTTGTCTTGAAAAATTATCAGCGGATGCATCTTTAAGCATTTGAACGCGCATGTTTACTTTCAGCTGTAGTTTCACAACATAACACCAAAGTGAGGATGACTTTAAGCAGGCGTTGATCTCATCAGCGTACGTTGAACGCGGAATAACGGGAAGTGTTTGCCGAAAATCACCTGAAAGCAGTAAAAGATTACCGGCAAAAGGTCTGTCGTTGTTCTTTAGTCCTTCAATGTCCTGTTCTATGCCTCAAGCGAATGTTTGTGTGCCATAGTGCGTTCATCCCAGATGATAACTTTACATTGTTTGAGCACTCTGGCCATGGACGATTGTTTTTTTGATGTTGCACATCGCTTCAGGGTTATTTTGAATATTAAGTGGCAGCTTAAATGCTGAATGAGCTGTTCTGCCTCCATCTAATAAAGTAGCTGAAATGCCAGATGAAGCAACGGCCAAGGCGATGCCATTTTTTGATCGTATCTCAGCAAGAATTAGCGAAATTAGAAATGTTTTGCCAGTCCCTCCCGGTGCATCCAAAGAAAAGAAACCTTTTTGTCCTTCAGAAATTGCAAGCAAAATGCGGTCGTAAATTATTTTTTGTTCATTTGTGAGTAGCGGGACATTGCGAGTAACGAATGCAGCCAATTCTATAGTATTGTATTGTAGTTCACGATTCATATCAGTATTGAGTAAATCAGATGCATTTCGATTTGGTGACCGCATACCGAAATGGCTGATGTTTCAATTAGCGATGACAATGGAAAGATCCTCAATAGCTATCAATGCTTCATTGTACATGGAGTCGGTGAATGGTATCGTTAGATCGTTGCTCATATGCAATATATCATCAGTCATAGAATCTTTGTGATTATCCCACAACGTTTGTGCTCGGACAGGCAAACACGTAGTCAACACTATGGCGAAAAGTAGACGAATTTGCGCTCCTGTACAGTTTAATGATGCTTCAGTAAGCATACTGTCCCAATGATTGTCGTCTTCTAGCAATCCTAATGCAAGGCATGCATCTTTATAGGTTGGATACTGTTGTCCATTTACTTTACGGATATATTTACTTTACGGATATCATGAAAAGACAAAGGGCCGGTGACATTAACCAACAACAGGCGCAGATAAAAGCACTCAGTCTGTCTTGGATTGACTGTATATACACGACCTAAATTGTTTGATTTAAATAAACCGGGGCATGCATCAACTTGTGTGCCTTGCTTGCGCGGCATCCATTTTCTCGATTGCGTCCACGTAAAATAGCGCGGTACTTCTGAATAAAGTAGTGTTCGTGCGAAGGCACCAAAAGCATCGGAGGAATTACACAAAGCAAAAAAAGCTGTTAGTGTGGTGTTTGGTGGATTTATTAAACGATCAAAAGCCGTCTCGTTTGTGAAAAAAACGCGTTGGCCGTTTTCAAGATGAACAGCTAAATGGATAACTGCTGGATGACGTTCATGAATTGGAACCCCGAAGATTCGCCAAATAGCTTCATTGAAGCTGATAAATCGTCCAATTTGGTAGTTGGTGATTTCATCACTGTCATTCAATGGCGTAGCATTCACATTGGTATTTCCAACTCTAAATACAGCCATATCACTTTCTTTATTAATATATTTGTAAATGTATTTTATGCTTTTGACCGAATTGCAGAACTCAACATTAATATGAGCATTGAATGTATTACAGAGGAGAGGTAAGTGTGGTACGACCCAACAATTGTCGATGTTAATGTCTGCGTTACTGATAGTTTTACTAAATGATTGTCCGCCATCATCGGTACTTCTTCGACGATATATAGGATATCCGTCCCCATGTGTGATCGTATCGTTGGTGAAATCTTTAGGAAAACGTTTTGTACACTTTCCATCTAACATGCAAGGCGATGAAGGATTTAAAGCACCGCATGGGCCATTAATCATATTTTTGGTGACAATATCAAACAATAATTGATCAGTAGAAGGATTTGGTATTTCTGCGGATACTAAACTATCTATGTCTTCTGGGCGTATTTTGTCAATGAACCAAATCAAAATATGTGCATGAGGTAATCCACGCTTTTGCCACTCAACCGAATACATCCAACAACGTGCGGGGCCAAATATGTGTAATTTTGTAATAAAGTTAACGAAAGACCTTAATTTTTGTTTAAACACACGGGTTATTATGTCATGACGATGTATTGCATTTTGTCCTGGTAAGAGTAACGATGTAATTTCCTGCCATTTTGGGTTACATGTAAGGGTGATAAATAAACATGGTCGTCCGTATTCGCGTACCTAAGCCATGGCATCCTGTATGTATTCTTGCATGTGACGCGGACTACCTACGTACGATGATGGTAGAAAAATGAAGCTACCAATTTCGGCAGCGTCAGCGTTGGTAGCGATAGCGTCTCGCAGGTGGATGTATAGTTCAGCACGCAGCTTTTTCTGGTTATAACGTAAGAAGCGTAAGCGCTCGTTCTCAATCTTCACATACATATCCACAATGAACTGCTGGCAAAGCTCTCGACAGCGTAGAATGATGTTGTCTTAACCGTTTCTAATCATCAAACGATAGGCATAATAATCCATCGAGCTCATTTTTTTGCTTGTTTCAGCTCCTGTGATATGATACATACAAAAAAATTAAAAATGAGTAGTCATGTTTTATGTTGTATAAAATACCATTTCGGGGATCCCGTTGATTAATGTTTATAAAATAACCGTCTTGCCCCTTCCAAAAAATGAGCGGATATTGGAGAGCGTCATAGGAACGGTGGGTATCAGGAATGAACTGAAGATTATCATCTCTTTTTCGAATCACGATTTGGCGCGAAGCTGTACTGTCGCCAATCATGATTTCAACAACATCGTCAACAACAGGTGCATTAAATCTACGTATATGCTGTCCCGCAGGTGTTTTATCAATATAGATGACAATAGCGTGTTTGTCACTTATTAATTTGGGCATTTGTGCTTTAAATTTTAACAATTCATTGTGCTCAGTCAACAGAACGTCCAGATCGCTGACGATGCGCCTTGCAAAAGGTGAATTAATGTGATTGTAGCCGCAACGTGTATCTACGCGATTGGCTAGTGCGCGTTCAGAGTCCTCACCACCCATAAAGTAAATTTGTAAAAATTTATAGGAATCGTTTGGCATTGGCAGCAGTGAGCCAACTTTGTGAAAAACTTGGCCTTTAATTTTGAACGTTGAATTAAATAGCTGACGGTTTCCAGCATCAGTTTTAACTATTTCTATTGCTCCGAACGATGTCATTTGGAAGCATGAATTAAATGTGCGAATTGACTTTAGGAATAGGCTAGAATCAGGATCCGTGCCAATTAGTAAGCCGTGCAATGGTTCAGGTGGTGCATCAATTGCCGTTAGTTGTACTTTTCCTGATGCGCAACACATCCCTGGTGGCTCATTATTAAATTTAAGTGCATGGCAATGTGGACATTCCTTGTCCATAGTACCAATTACCACTTTGGAATGAGCGTAATATTCAACGTCAGGCTAATAATGGAATGCTAGTCGGAGGAATGAAGCTGATGTAAATGCTCGATGTACTTGTTGGATTTGTTGGTTAATAGCTCTACGTGTGTTAAACACGAAGCGGCGATCTTGTCTTTGGTCTAATCTTCTTTGTAGATTTAGTTCATCTCAAGTCTCTTGCGATTGTGATTCACGGAATAAAGCCATACTAACACGCACATCTGCATTATTTTGTAAAAGTGGTTCATCTGTTCTCTGTGCTCGTTTATTGCGCAAGACTGCATTATGTTTTGTTCAACGATCTAAATTGGCTCCTTTGCGTTTTGCAGGCATTGATAACTGTAAATAATTAAAATAGTGGCAATTTAATGATAACACCTACACTTCTTATGAAGGTTAGAGACTCCCAATTGTTGCTCATCAATGTTATTTATAATCAAAGTTAATCTTAATAATACATTGTCACTTCAAGAATTTAAATCAGTAAGGGTCAAAACATTTGAAACTAATTTAGGGAGGGGCAAAAGGCAGAAACTATATGATTATAATTTATTCGTATTAATTTTTTATATTTTTTTCTCATTTAGGGGAAGGATTATAATTTATTCTTATTGATTTTTTATATTTTTTTCTCATTTCCCTTGGCTACACCCATGAAAAATCGAGAGCTTCAAAAAAAATATAAAAATTTGACATTGAAAAACTTTCTAGTGTATGACAGAAGAAGCCAAAGGAATGTTAGGGTTTCTAAATGTTGGGGTATTTAAAATATGATTAGTTTTTAATTTGATGCTGTTTAAAAAATAAAAATGTATTAAAAGATATTTTATCAAAAAAAGTTAAATTACTCAATAGTACACTTTTCCAGTAAATGACAGAAGAAGATAAAGGAATGTACACTTTTCCAGTAAATGACAGAAGAAGTCAAAGGAATGTTAGGGTTTCTAAATGTTGGGGTATTTCAAATATGATTAGTTTTTAATTTGATGTAGTTTAAAAATTAAAAACGTATTAAAAGATATTTTATTAAAAAAAGTTAAATGATTACTCAATAGTACACTTTTCCAGTAAATGACAGAGGAAGCCAAAGGAATGTTAGGGTTTCTAAATGTTGGGGTATTTCAAATATGCAGGCGCGTAGCCAGGATTTTCTCTCGGGGGGGGGGAATTTCCAAAAAATTTTTGTAACATTATTATTTCAACATCAAAAAAAAATATAAACATTAGATATTTCCCCCCCCCGCTGGCTACGCCACTGCAAATATGATTAGTTTTTAATTTGATGCTGTTTAAAAAATAAAAATGAATTAAAAGATATTTTATCAAAAAAAGTTAAATGATTACTCAATAGTACACTTTTCCAGTAAATGACAGAAGAAGATAAAGGAATGTACACTTTTCCAGTAAATGACAAAAGAAGCCAAAAAATGTTAGTGTTTCTAAATGTTGGGGTATTTCAAATATAATTAGTTTTTAATTTGAGGCTGTTTAAAAATTAAAAATGTATTAAAAGATATTTTATTAAAAAAAGTTAAATGATTACTCAATAGTACACTTTTCCAGTAAATTACAGAGGAAGCCAAAGGAATGTTAGGGTTTCTAAATGTTGGGGTATTTAAAATATGATTAGTTTTTAATCTGATGCTGTTTAAAAAATAAAAATGTATTAAAAGATATTTTATCAAAAAAAAGTTAAATGATTACCCAATAGCACACTTTTCCAGTATATGAAGGCTTCACAGTTATTATTCAAGTTGATGCTCAAATTTGGGATACCATTTGAATTGCTGACGTCATAAGGCCTTTGGTGATTGACATATAGGGTGATTGACAATACATACAAATCAATATTATTGGACCGATTTATTATTTGGGAGGTTAAAAAATAGATAACAACCGATTCTCATACCTACCGAATATGCATGCAAAGTTTCATGAGAATCGGTTAAGCCGTTTAAGAGGAGTTCAGGTTATCTAATATATAAAAATCACGTGTCATAGTGTTTGTGCCTGAACTCCTCTTAAACGGCTTAACCGATTCTCATGAAACTTTGCATGCATATTCGGTAGGTATGAGAATCGGTTGTTATCTATTTTTTAACCTCCCAAATAATAAATCGGTCCAATAATATTGATTTATATGTATTGTCAATCACCCTATAGGTCAATCACCAAAGGCCTTATGACGTCAGCAATTCAAATGGTATCCCAAATTTGAGCATCAACTTGAATAATAACTGTGAAGCCTTCATATACTGGAAAAGTGTGCTATTGGGTAATCATTTAACTTTTTTTTGATAAAATATCTTTTAATACATTTTTATTTTTTAAACAGCATCAAATTAAAAACTAATCATATTTTAAATACCCCAACATTTAGAAACCTTAACATTCCTTTGGCTTCCTCTGTAATTTACTGGAAATGTGTACTATTGAGTAATCATTTAACTTTTTTTAATAAAATATCTTTTAATACATTATTTTTAAACAGCCTCAAATTAAAAACTAATCATATTTGAAATATCCCAACATTTAGAAACACTAACATTCCTTTGGCTTCCTCTGTCATTTACTGGAAAAGTGTACTATTGAGTAATCATTTAACTTTTTTTAATAAAATATCTTTTAATACATTTTTAATTTTTAAACTACATCAAATTAAAAACTAATCATATTTGAAATACCCCAAAATTTAGAAACCCTAACATTCCTTTGACTTCTTCTGTCATTTACCGGAAAAGTGTACATTCCTTTATCTTCTTCTGTCATTTACTGGAAAAGTGTACTATTGAGTAATTTAACTTTTTTTGATAAAAAATCTTTTAATACATTTTTATTTTTTAAACAGCATCAAATTAAAAACTAATCGTATTTTAAATACCCCAACATTTAGAAACCCTAACATTTTTTTAGTCGCCTTGCTCCGATCCCGCTCCACCCCGGACCCATGCCTGTTCCATTCGGCGCAACCCCGTTCCAATTCACACCACCTAAATATTATTTTGTTGGGGGAAGCGCTTCTATGCTATTCTTATGCAATAGTTAAGAGAGGGAGGGGTAGGATGATGATTTTAATATATATGGTGGACACACACACACAGTAACTAGCAAATAAAGCGTAATGCGAAATTTCAGAGATATAATGTGTTCATATAAATGAAAATCTTTAATAGTTGGCGCTAATCTAATATAACATTTGCATTTATAATAGTGGTAAGAGAGATTATTGATTTAAAATTAAACTTTTTATATATATATTTTAAAATACTATATTCTTTAAATTTTTTTTAAATTTGAATAATTGATATTTAATAATCTAATAAAACTTGCTTAGCGACTTTATTTCTTTCATAATATTTTGATATAAAATACTATACCGTATTTATGCAAACCCCAAGGTGACCCGACACCAACCTAAAGGTTGGGGCTTGGGATTCCTTCCAACCTAAGGTTTTGGGCTAGAATTAAAATATAGCCCAAAGTTTTAGGTTGAGGTTTAAAAACACCTTAGGTTTTTAAAAAGCCTTGACATAAACCTCACCTTAGCATAGCCTAAAATCAGATCAACCTAAGGTTTTTACCACCACTATAGCAGATGTTAGTATGCAATGCATTGATTCATTCATTTAATTTGTTTTGTATTTAAATACCAATAAAAAAAGTTCTTCTCCACATCTTTTATACAATCTATGTTTAGAAGCATAATAAATCCACCTAGTAATTGGAAGCTCGCATCCTTCCATAATTCGTCCGCCCTCTAGCAAACATTTACCTCCAGTAACAACCCCCATTACCCCTTTACCCCCCCCCCCCGCAAAACATTAAATATATACCCAGCCAAAATTTAAATTCTATTAGTTTCGCTCTCAATATAATATGAATGGCCCATAGGGCCATCAAACTTTTTATATATTTATCACCTCGTATCAATACCAAACTATTTAAAGCAGATATAAATATTTAGATTTAAAATGAGTTCTGATGTAAATATAACTAAATCATTTTCAAATTTTGCAAGAATTACATCATCCTCTATGTAATGATAATTTAAATCGGTGGTTAATTAATCAAAATTATATACAAATTTGGCTACTGTGGCTAAGGATTTTTTGAACAACCTAGCGACTTAGCCTGTCGAACAATTGTTTTTATTTCTACTAGAAAATATCTTTATAGAATAAATCATAAGTCTGCAAAGATTTTGCGAGAACTCATGGTACACCTTTTAAATTTTAAAACTTTAAAACATGAATTATATTCTTTTACCATTTACATTATTATAATCCATTAAATTTCCCATACATGTAGCAATTTTTCAATACCTTAATGAACATATAATAGTAAATAATTATTTTGTGGCAAAACTAGTTTAAAAAATGGATCAAGTTCCTTTGCTATATATAATATGGGGTCTTATTTTAGAAAGGTTTACTTTATAATGTAAAATTATTTGTTACAAAACCATACATGTTCAATTTTTTAAAAACCTCAAAACTCTTATGTTCCTATTTTACTAACACATTTTATTGGTATTTTTACAGCGTTTAATGTGGAAAACTTTATGATATGAACAATAATTTGAATTATCCATTCGTACCTTATAAAATAAACATGGAAAAAATTCCTTAGAAACTAATAATGGTTATAACAGGGGGCTAAAACTCGTTTTATGAATGTTTTTTAAAGCACTTCATTTTGTCAATGTTACTTCCCAAAAATACTATAACACAGATAGCCCAAAAAATTAAATTTTTAATATAAATTTTTATTTATTTATATTGGCGGGTGATGTAATCTATAAGCCATAATAATAAAATGTTGCACACTTAGATTGTATTATAAAGGTATTCAAATAAAAAATGGTTTGCCCTATAAAATTTTAAACTTCTTTATGATTATTTAATTAAGTCAGGGGGAGAAGTTGAGTTATATAAAAAAATATTAAAGTCGAGATAGGTCGATTTTTTCTTGTCGAGACTGAGAGGAGACGAGAGCGAAACACAAGTTTTATAAAAAATTCGGAAAACCTTAAGTGGAGCTCGTTCTTCATTTTTTCTTGCGAAACTTAATTTATGAACGAAGTTGGAGAACAGTTGCCCTAGTCATGGGCGTAGCCAGATTTTGGATAAGATGGGGGGGGGGGCAAAACGTTTAAAAGTTCAATAGGGGGGCACAAAACATTAATTTTTTTAATATTTAAAGGTTTTTGCATTGAAATTTTTTTTCCCGTCATTTAAGGGGAGGGCGCTTCCCCCCTGCACCCCTTGGCTACGCCCATGGCCATAGTGTCCTACAAAGTTAAGATTTTACAACTAGACCTCCACCACCTTAAAATCAAAACTTAATTTTTTTATAATTTTAACTCACCTGTGCATGACTTTATTATGACCTACCCTCACCCCCCCCCCCCTCCCTAATCTAAATAAAGTTTAAGTAGCGTTCGGTACCACGTGTTGGTTTAATTCTTTTTTAACAATATGCAGTATAGTACCATTTAAAATCTAGATATTATCATGACGCTAGAGGTGTTTTACTAAATACATCGGTCCTTTATTGACATATGAAAATTAATTAATAAAATGTAAAATTTACTATAAATATTAAAATAATAAAAAGCTCAATATAGAGTTAGTATAACAGATTCAGATTTAACAGTACAAATTACTGCAAGGCTCGATAATGTCATTCTCTTCGAAACAATTAGTGCAACCATCGAATTTACCAGGGACGGGGCAATATCCGTGGCTTATCTTATTCTAAAAAAAGTAATTAAATTTATATTTATTTAATTAAATAGCCAAATTATGAGTTTAACAAAAAAAATTAAATTGTAGTTTTAATTGAAACTAGTTCTAATCCTAACTAAGAGGAGATATAAATCAAAAGGTATATAAATTAGTTCCCTGCTAAATTATAATAAAGGTGCTTATATGCGGAAATTACATTTTTTTTCTCAATTTCAATATTAAACGGAAAACCCCAATCTTTTTCCACATTATTTTTCTATATTCCTCAATGTATATTACCTTTAAATCATTGTTTAAATCAACAAAAGCAATTTAATAGATTGCGGCCCATTAAAAATTATTATTGGTAGCTTACACATTTACAAATGGGTACTATAAGATCTAATTCGCACAATTGTCCCATAGGGGAGGCAAATAGGACTTTTGGAACTGTATAAGAATCCATGCCACAATTACCGGTCACACCAGTGTTATCGCCACAACAAAAACTATCGGACGTTCTGAACAAGCGAAAAAAATTAAATTTTAAATATAAGATTAAAGATAGATTATAAACAAATTTTTATTAAAAATTATTTATATAAAATTGTATTTGGACTATAATAAAAAAATAAATACGCCAGTTTTATTATTAAATGTATATCTAAAATAGTCATTTTTGAATGTGAATTACCTGCAAGTAGGAATTTCTATATACTGTTGAATACTCTTGGAATTTACTAAAACGTATGGAACATTGTTGAACATGATCTTATGCAATGGTTTTACTCCCATAGTGCAGTACGAGTTTTTTCTATAAATATTATCGTGTCAATGTAGAATTACTAAGGCAAAAAAAGCAATATTGTAAATAAATGTTTATGTTTGTATTTTTAAAAATTTACTCGAATGCAGTTGCAGTGTGACGTGTTTTTTTTGTACTCCTATATTATAATAACATAAAAAAATTAATTTCTAAATGTTTAATAAAATATTTTGAAATTTTTATTCTGGAATAAGTTTGCGATAAAATAAAATATTTGAAGTTTTGATTTTGGATAAATAAGAAAAAATAGAGATATTTACCACGAACAATAAGAAGTTTCATAACTGTGTCGATCACAATATCTCTCATACTTTTCGACAATTCTATGTTAAACATTAATCAACATCATTAATAAAGTATGTGACAAATCGTTTATATTTAAATATAGGAAATATTATAAAATAATAAATAAAATGAATTTACTCATAATATTCTCGGCGAGAATATCTCCTCGCAGAAGATCTAAAACTGGGTAGTTCACTATTGATGGTCAAATTTTTGACGTCTTGAACAACTATGGGTGGCTTTTCATCAGAATCAGCATTGTTAACTTTATTCTTTTTGACATTTCTCTTGCCTCCTTTTCCAAAAACAACTGCAATAACAACCAAAGTCAATGACAATATTAAAACGATGCTTTTCATTTTATTTTTATATATTAAGTGGGAATATTTAATAAATTATAACAAAATCTGGGATTTAAATTGGGGGATTTATTATAAGAAAAAATCTTGGGAGTAATTTATGCTTATGCTCTCCTTTATAAATACTCTTTCCTTACTACCTTGTATTTTCGAGGGAGGGGGGCAGGGTACAAGCTGGTTCACTTCCCCGAAAGCTAGATATTTAACACGGATGCTTTTTCCTAATGCGTAATACAGAAACGCCAAAAAAAAACTCGTTCATTTAGTAAGACGGATTTTCGTGTAATAGCCCGAGGAATTAACAACGTATAAGTCATAACATACTTCGAACAACAGACACATCCTAGCTAAATTAAAATTACACATCGCGATGCCCCTTGGCAATTTTTTCGCATCTTCGTGAATCTTGCCATAAATATAAGAAATTATAAATGTAAATGATTGAGGTAAACTTGAGCGAAACGCCAAAGGTTCGTGGAATTTAAATGAGGCGAAGGCTTTTAAAAAGCAGTCTGTCGTCGCCCTCCACTAGATCCGTTTAAAATTCTTCGAAATGTAAACATAAGTCTGGATGAAAATTTGATTTCTCATTTAGTTTCAGTTACGTTTCGAACGGGTTGGAAGTTACATGAGAAACATTTTAGGATTTTTGCTTATAACAAATTAATTGATTGGAATACGCGTTTTAAATATGTTTTTTCTTTTATAAAAATAGGACACAAGTTTGAGCTTTTATCAAATGAGATTTAAACAATTCTGCTTTCATACTCAGACTTGCTCCCACTAGATTTTTCCTTATTTTCGGAGCCATATCACGCTTTTAAAACTTACATAAAATTAACAGTTAAGAGGCCTAGGGTAATATAAACCAATGTTCGACTATTTATTTATAATCTATGTTGAGAATGTTTTTTTTCGAAATATAATCTGTCTTATTTATTTTTGAAATTATTCACCTTTTTATCCTGTTTTTTTCCCCTAAAATTATTGAATATATATATTTAATTATAATATATAAATAATGTTTTAAACTAAGTAGTGAACGTATTTAAGTACTCGGTTAAGTATTTTAATATTTAGAAATTGTTTAAATCCATTTCAAAATAATTGTTATTTTTACTTTATGAGTTTACCATTTCATGCAGTAATTGATTATATCTGAGACTCTACCTCATTCCTTTTTTAGATACGCCGCATTATCTTTTATGCCGTTATTTTTAAAAATGTTCCATGGCTTTTACATTTTATTGTTCCTTTATAGAATTCGACTTTTGAGGACAATTTATGATATTCTCCCAGCATTGTTATATTAAAAAAATAACTAATGTGTCCCTGCAAAATAGGCTTATTTATACTTATTTATCATTATCATTTAACAAAACTAAAAAAAAATTTTAAATAAATTTATAATTAACTATAACAGAATATATGCAGGTCTTTTTATATAAAATCAATATAAATTTGCAGCTTATATATACATCATTTAAGATCTTAATATATATTTTTCAAACAAGTGCAAGCAATGTTTAATTGTAGAAGCGCTTCTTTAACATTAAAAAATGATAATTGAATTTTCTTAAATGTATATCTTCAATTTAAAAAGGTGAAATTATATTATTTGAAATCTTAATATATGTGGAAGCAATGACTCAAAAAATAGCTTATCTTTATCATATATATTAAATTCCATAGTCGAATTTTGTTAGTCAAGATCAATATTAATATATTAAAAATTGTACAAATCACAGTGTTATATACAATTGTCAGACAGGCATTCATTCATGCATTGGGGTTATATTGGAATCAACAATCTCCATCGTAATCTTTTAGTTAAGGTTATTTGGGCTTGTGAATCATAATGTTGTTTGATTTATATTAGCTACCCTGGTGTCTTAAGTCTGCGAGGGTGTGGTTGTAAAGAGAATTCTATTTTTGCCTTCTCTTAGCTGAAGAAATAAGGTCAGAGCACATGGGCGTAGCCAGCTTTGAAATTAGAGGGGGCAAAAATGATTTAGGGATGTTTAGGGAGGGGCAAAATGAACATTTTTGAAATTTTAGCCATAATTTAAATAAATTTTAACAATTTTTTGGATTTAGAGGGTGGCAGCCGCCCCTCCCTGCCCCCTCCCCCCCCCCTTGGCTACGCCCATGTCAGAGCAGCTATTTGATTTCAACCGAAAACCCAGTGCTGTAAGTCCCAACAAGCCTTAAGGTCCAGGCTAATGGCATGTTAAACTCCACAAATTTCTTTACAGTTTATGGAGATTAAGCGATGGTTTTGAGGACGAGATTACTTAAAAACTGTCTATTGATTGCATGAATTATGGAGTGACGGGGTGCCGTTCTTTAATGAATTGGAGTGAAATGGTGGCTGTTTCCTATAGCCGGATGTTGACAGAGGTCGCTAAGTAAAGGAGATTCAATGTCACCAAGCCACAAGTCAACAGCAAAAGCTTCTTGCCTGACAATTGTAAACTCTGGTTTTGAAAAATTTTCATAGATAGGTTATTAGAATAGAGTAACTATGGAACCTCCTACCAGAAGTAGATCACATTTTTGGGAACGGTAAGCCTTGCTGGACGAGTTAAGACGTCAAGTTTAAGGTCCTAGTGCAGATCTTATTCAAATTTTTAAAATAACTTTATTAAATGAAGCCTGTTAGGGAGGGACCGGATTCCGATGCAACCACTCTTAAAGGGTTTAAAACCGAGACAGGGCTAAATTTAATATTTAGGACCTTTCAAATAACATGTACTTTTATTCGATACAGCTTGGAAATACGAAGGATGAGGCTAATGCATCAATAATGCGCCAAAAAAGTGTGAGGAGGAGGGGCTCGGATGGGCCTTGAAGTTTTCAAAACGGGGACTGACGGGCCTGAAGTACCTAAAAGAATACAGACAGGCTCAAATGGGCCTAGCAGTTTGTAAGATGGGTACAGAAAGGTCCGTTGCAGATCTTTAATCCAGGGTTGCGTCAATGGAAGAATTAAGAGGCAAACAAAAGACGAATAACACTTATGGGCTAAACGCCACTACGAAATATTTTTCTAAGATACACGGGGCGACGAATATTAATTCCGGCTAAATTATGAGGAGCCATTCTCCAAAGACTACATAGGGGCCTGGGTATCAAGCGAATGCAAAAGTGGCTTGACAGTATATATGGTCGCTGACTCTTGGCGATGTCTTATTGAGCGTACCAAAAGGGTGCCGAAGTTGCAATTACACCGCCGTGGCAACCAAAAAGGCACCGGCGATAGAGTGTCAACCTAGCCATAGACCTTGGGATATATATATAAATTATAGGCCCTCTCAAGGGTTAATCACACCTGGTTATGGTAGACAATAGTTGAAAATGGGCTGAAGTGTTTAAGAGAAGATATCACATCGATGGCCATAATAAAACAACTTGCCAAAACCATTGCAAGATTGGAAGCCATTTTTTTAATATCAAATAACGAGCCAAAATTCAACAGTCAGGAGTTACAGCATCTTTGCAGGAAAAGAAAAATTAATCAGTGATGGACAGCCCTTTAACACTTTGCTTCCAACGGGCTGGCAGAAAGGTACGTGATCAAAGAGGCCATTATAAGAAACGAGTCGGAAGTAGATCTAAGTAAATTTTTGGAAAACTACAGAGCTACAAAACAACCCAAAAAAATTAAAGCTCAGCGGAGGTGATGCTTAAAAGGCGAATATGGATCGATTGGAAGGTTTTAAGGGAAACAGTACCACAACAATAGATAGAGACCTGGAATTGCGTATGTTCGACGTAGGAAACAAGGTTTAGGGAAGGCATGTTCTTGGGACCAAGCAAATAGGTTGAAGAAACTAGAAAAGCCAAGAACTGTAGTCGCCCCTAGGATGTGTGGGCCCAGACAGGAGAACGGGTGGTCTCAAAGGTTGACATTAGAAGGGGAATCAAGAAACGAGAAGGGAACAAGTGCCCCAACAGAACAAATTTAAAATCATATTGGAACGTCTAAAAAGTAACCTATATTCCCACAACATAGTCGAAAATCGTTATATCTCCTAAAGGCTTTTGATAAAAGGGGGGCTGTAGAAAGGTATAGAGCGTAATGCCTCTGATGATAAAATCTGAACTGTAGAGAATTAGCGGTAATGCCTCAAGTGACAATTAAATTACTGTTAATTTGTTTTGACGTATATACTCGTAAGTGTGTATACACGATTATTATTCTTTGGGTTTTAAATATCTCTATACCGCTTCTTTTAATATTATACCTTAACAGCATGTGTCATGCTTTCCGTGTTTTTAAACCTTTAGAGAGGGGAAGACTCATCGCAAACAGTTGATAGTGGCCCTTGTGCACATGTAAATATATATCTAGAATTAAAATTTTAGTCATTAACACAACGTGTCCGGTCGTGAGCAATGGTTGTTAAGTTCAAATATGTATGTATGTATGTTTGCCGCGAAGACGCCCAAAAGCTTAGTTAGTGCAATCTAAGGTTGAGCCCCTTCTAACGCCAAATGGCGCATCAGGCCACGTTAATATAACGTGTGTAAGTATGCTGTAACAAAATGGTTAATATGCAATGTAATTATGACATGTAAATATGTAATACCTGACTTGAGCGTAATTTAAAGCCTTTAATGATAATGTCGTAAATGAATAATGCGTATGAAGATCCTTAATGAGAGAGCCGCAATAAATAGTTCTTTGAGAAGTCTTTCCAAAGTTTCCTGTCTTGCATGATGGTCAGCAATGAATTCCAACCATGGCCTAGTGTTTGGACATCGCGGAGCCAGCTGCCATTGCATTTGCGCTTTTTAGCTGGGGTGGACACCAGAACAGGGAAGATAGACAAGAGTTGGTTCCCTTTTTTCGTACTTGATGAGCCACAAAACCCCATTTCCTGGCAAGTAGAATGTTTTTAATTGGGTCGATTTTGCATAGTGTTGCGATCTCGTCTCGTCTCGGTCTCGAAAACAAATTCTCGTCTCGTCTCGGGAGCGATTATGAAAATCTCGATCTCGTCTCGGTCTAGAAAAATCTCGATCTCGTCTCGTCTCGACGAGAATTCTCGGCTCGTCTCGACTTTTTAAAAAAAAAATATTACGGGATAAAAATCTCTCTTGTTTTATTAAAATGTTCAAAAATCCAAATGGCAAACTTTTATGTTTTTCAAAAAACTTTAATACACAAACTTTTTAAAGAATTAGCGGGACACGACATCTCATTGACAATATATAGATATTAATTAATTCATAAAGAAAATATTATGGAAAGCGCAAACTAAAAATAAATTAGAAGTATAGAAAATTAAATTTTATTGTTCTAGCAAACTATTACATTTGTATCACATTTACTGTGTTTGTCAACTCTAAATAGACTGAGAAAATTATAAGTTAGCTTATAGTTAACTTAGTTGCACAATTGAGCAAAATGAGACACGTTATTAAACCTGACTAAAGCTTCAAAGTAGACCTTAACATATTTAAGGCAACGTTTAAGTCCATTGATATTACCATCATTAATTATAGCCCATAGTGTTTATTGCATGTTCACTATAGCGTTATGAACCACAAAGTGCGAGTGATCAACTAGTTTTACATTTTAATACGTTATAAAAACAACAATAAAAGCAGCATTATATAGGATTAAGAAAAGGTTTTAAACTTTAAATTAAAGTGCACGCATTTAAATTTTAAACAAAAATCATTATAATCAAATTTATATTCCAAATTACCTTGCAATCCTAACTAACTTTGCCATGTAATAGTTATTTATCGAATACAATATAGGTTCGTGTATTTATTTTATATTGCCCAATTATATAAATTATAGTAAATTTGAATGCACCTGCCAACCCAGCTTGTATTGTGAAAAGTAACGCATGTGACAAAACTATGTATTTACATAATGTCTTATTAAGGTTCAAATTTATTATTACCGCATCGTGCTAAATGAGTAACTGCGAAATTCAAATATGCTTTAGTAATATATACCATTCTATCAGAACTCATTCTAGGCCTAAACTTTTGTAATATTTAATAATGCTATGGATATAAGTATGTGATAAATATATTATACAATTATTCACATACCCTAAAAGTCAACCATACTTAGGTAACCATTGCCAAATTTTAAATTGTTTGCAAAAATATATAATGTTTACAACACTTTGGAATTTTTTTAATATCAAATATATTTCATTATATATTGATTTACACTTAATACCTTAAATGTAAATCATGTAAATCAAAAGACACAATAATTTACTAATATCTAACGATAAATAAAAAGTCGAGATCTCGCCGAAAAAATCTCGTATCGTCTCGTCTCGACATCAAAATTCTCGTCTCGATCTCGACTCCATTTTTCAAATTCTCGTCTCGTCTCGTCTCGGTTTTTCGAGACGAGACGAGACGAGACCGAGATTTTTCTCGGTTTTTCCGCATCACTAATTTTGCAGCGCACCCATAGATCCTCGTTGGCTATTCTCGTCGGATAAAATATCCGGCAAACGATACGTAGCATTTTATTGAGACTGGCTTGCAGTTTTTTTTTAAGCTAGGAGCCTTTGACCAGGATTCGCAACCGTATAAAGAATTGGTAGGATAGTGACTTTGAAAATCCTCAGACGCGTATGGAGCGTCAGTTGACGTGAGCGTCAAAGCGCTGAGCATGAGTAGAATTTGACCATGGTCCGACGGAGCTTCGATAGGACATCCGCTTCAGCGTAGGTATCTGGAATAAGGTCCACTCCCAAATAACGGACTTTTTGAGATGCATTTATTACGTTGTTGTAGATTACCAGAGTAGAGTTCGAAGAATCGTTTATACGAATCATTGAGCATTTGTCGGGGTTTATAAACAGTCCTGCTTGCTTGGCTTGGATGCTGCACCTGTCTAACATAAGTTGTGCTTTGGAAATAGAAAGGGCCACTAGACATATGTCGTCTGCGAACAGCAGGGATAATAGAGTAGTGCCGTTTTGTTTGATACCATCGGTCGGAAGTGTGGATCTCTTCATTATTAGATCCATCGCAATTATAAAGAGGAGAGGGGACAGCGGGCAACCTGGCCTGACACCCGATGTTACTGGTATGGGCTCCGATTTATGGTGGAGGTGGGAGATAACTAGTTTCATGTTTTCGTAGAGTAGAAAGATCATGAGAGTTATTTTCTTAGGCAAGCCTAATAGGCATAGCGCTTCCCAAATGTATAGATGGCACAGCGAGTCAAAAGCTTTAGCGATGTCTAAAAATACAAGAACCAGGCGGGCACCGCTTGTCCGTGAGATATCCATTATGTTCCTTAATGTTATTATGTGCTCTGTCGTCGTACGGCACTTCCTAAACCCTGTTTGATTGTTTTTAATTATTTCATCCACCTCGCTGTAAGTTCGATTGTATATAACCTTGATGAATATTTTTGATTCCAGGTTAATGATAGTCACGCCCCGGTAGTTGTTGGGGTTGGATGGATCTCCTTTTTTGAAAAGTTTGATCAAGTGACCTATTGTCCAGGAGTCCGGTATAACCTCTTTCGTCCAAACTTTCCGAAACAAGTGGTGCAAAAGAGAGCTAGAGATATGGGAGTCAGCTTTGGCTTCTGAGGTTAGACCTGACTGGTCGGCCGCTTTGTGGGATTTGAGTGACTTGATAGCTCTGTCAATTTCGGATAAAGAGGGGGGGGGGTCCGTATCAATGAGGAGGGGTGGTGGGCCTTTGAAGTTAACGATAAATCCTCTGTTTATATCCACTACAGGAAATAAGGGCTGGGGTGATAAGATTAATCGAAAATAGTCTTCCCAAGCTTTGGTTTGGGCCAAGGAGTCGTTGGAGCCGCTAACTGTGTTTATGCTGTTGTAGGCTCGTTTGGAGATGTGTTATAGTTAAGGCTGTCTAGAATGGTAAATAGCTGGTGATTGTTATTAGAGCGCGCTGCCGCTTCGGCCTCTGTGGTTTTTGCGTTAATAAACGCAATTTTTAGTGATGCGGAAAACCGAGAAAAATCTCCGTCTCGTCTCGTCTCGAAAAACCGAGACGAGAATTGGAAAAATGGATTCGAGATCGAGACGAGACGATACGAGATTTTTTCGGCGAGATCTCGACTTTTTATTGATCGTTAGATTTTAGTAAATTATTGTGTATTTTAATTTGAATTATTTACATTTAAGGTTCTAAATGTAAATCAAAATGTATGGAATATATTTGATATCAAAAAAATTTCTAAGTGTAGTAAATATTATATATTTTTGCTAAAAATTTAAAATTTGGCAATCATTTACCTAAGTATGGTTGACCCTTAGGGTATGTGAATAATTTTATAATATATTTATCACATATTTGTATCTATAGCATTATTAAATACTACAAAATTTTAGGCTTAGAATGAGTTCTGATGGAATAGTAAATATTACCAAAGCATATTTGAATTTCGCAGTTACTCATCCTGCATGATGCGGTAATTATAAATTGGTGGTCAATCAGTTTGAATAAATAAACAAGTTAAGCCAAGCTGGCTGGAGATTTTTAAGCACCAGCCTAACGATTTCAAAAGTACAGTAGAGTTTTTAATGACATCTTAATAGATTAAGTCTTAAATCATGAGTTTTCTAGAAGTTTTTATGCTTCAACTAATAGTATACCTCCCAAGTTTTTGAACCTTAATAAGGCAATATGTGAATACATAGTTTTGTCATATGCATTACTTTTCATTATATAAGCTGGGTTGGCAGGTGCATTCAAGTTTACTATAATTTCTATAATTGTGCAATATAAACTTAATACACGAACCTATACTGTATTCGATAACTATTTAATGACAAAGTTAATTAAAATTGGGAGGTAATTATTTGGAATACATAAATTAAAATACGTGCACCTTAATCCTATAATATTGCTACTTTTATTGTTATTTTTATTACGTTTTAATCAGTGGCGTAGCTAAAGGGGGGCCGTCTCAATTTGCTCAATTATGCAACTAAGTGAGCTATAAGCGAACTTATACGTTTCTAAGTCTATTTATAGTTGACAGACACAGTTAATTTAATACAAATGTTACAATGTGCTAGAACAATAAAATTTAATTTTTTATACTTCAAATTTATTTATAGTTTTTTTAGTCTACACTTTCCATAGAAAATGTTATCTTTATGATTTAACTCATATCGTCACATTGTCAATAAGATATCCTGTCTCGCTAAATCTTTCAAAAATTTGTGTATTAAAGTCTTTTAAAAAAAATTTGCCATTTGGAATTTTTAACATTATTTAATATTTTTAATAAAATAGGAGAAATTTTTGTTCCGTAAATTTTTTTTAAAAAAAGTCGAGACGAGACCGAGATTTTTTTAGACCGAGACGAAACGAGATTTTCATAATTGCTCCCGAGACGAGACAAGAATTCGTTTTCGAGACCGAGACGAGATAGAAACACTAGCAATTTTATCTTGTCTGATGCTGGATTTAATACGCTTACTGAGAGCGGATAAGCATGCATTTTTGAAAGGAAACTCATTTCTATCAAAGTAGATGTTAGATTTTGTCTTAAGGAGCCCAAGTGTTTTTTCTGAAAACCATGTCTTTGTTCTAATTCGACTCTGGTCCTTCAAGGGAATTGTAAAAATTTCTGATATTTTCATGCTGTGATCGTTTATCGACAGGTCGGAAAGTTTGTTGTTTTGGATTTTTAGGTGTAGGCGGTCCCTAAATTCAGTGGTTTGGGACAGACCTTGGGGCCTTATTTTATGGGATTTGCGTGTCGAAGGACCCCATAGGGTAGCTGCTTTCAACACTAGTTCAGCGGCTATTGCACAATGGTCAGCGTCATCAGTGAGGGGGTCCAAAATTACATGAAAGTTTTTGACGATTTTTAGATGCCTTGACCTACAGATCAGATGGTCTATTTGGCTTGATTGCAAGTTTTTTTCCGGGTGGGCAGTCGATTATAGGGAAGATCTGAGAATGTTGAAATAATTCGCCAATTTCCCGTATTACACCATTTTTTTAGAAAAATACCGTTTCTGTTGTTGGAGCATAAGGTGTTAGGGCCTATTAAATTAGGGTTGTCACGGTCAGTGCGCCCGACGGATGAATTCAAGTCACCAATTAAATTATAATTGGCACCGACTTGCGGCTTAATTTTTTGATTTTGTCAGAGAGAAGACTGAAAAATTCGTTAATAACCTTAGTTTTGTAGGAAGATGTAGGGGCATAAATGTTTATCACCGACACCACACGTATCCCTATTGTTAGATTAATTATAAGAATTCTTTCATTTACCCAGTCGATACTCAGAACGGAAAGACGTTTACTTATAAATGTTGAAACCCTTGTGGCTGAATTGTCTGTAAAACCCACGTGGTAAAGGGTGTACTCGTAATTGCTGTCGATTCTAGAATGAGGAATCCGCGTCTGTTTTAGGCATAAGATGTCGAGTTTATGATATCTTGCGAATGTTAACATCATCTGTTGTTTGCCTTGTATCATAAGGGAATTGATATTTATCGAGGCTATTTTGATCTTCAATAGCGGTTAAGATAGTGGACGAGGTTGAGGAATAGATTATGGACGGATGAGTTAAACCCTTTCTTAAGTGTTATATATTTTGAATTATTGAGTTGTAGACTACAAGCCCTAGCACTGTTAAATTAGATAATGTGGGTAGTATTTAGAAGGTCTGAGGATAGGGCCCTAACGTTACCAGTACATACAGCAACGCTTACCAAAAGTATGACGAAGTGTTAAGTAACAGTTTTCAGATCACTTCTAAGAGCAAGGCTAGCAGCAAACGCATGGATTAACGTACTTAGTAGCGATGCATCTGGTCTTAACCATAGCTCATATAAGTAAAGATGTCGAGATGAAGTATTCCAAAGACATATGTGGGGAGTGAGTAATTAAAGAGAAATTTTTGTTATTTCAAATGTTGTTGAAACATCTTTGTCCAAACACATATAATGATTATGTCGAGGGAAAGAAATTACCAGGGTATCATGGATGTCGCTGTGTCGTGAGAGTTATTTAGGGGGGGGGAAGCTTAAATACCTTGATTATGTTGATTGCAAAGTAAAATTCTCAGTAAGGTTATTTTAAGTGCCTTGATTAAGTATTAGTATGATGACGATGATTAATTAAAGTATCATGCACATGCAGATAACTTACATGACGCCTAAAGCCCCTGGGAGCGACGTGGCTTGCTGTGTGGGAGGGGTGTGAGCCGAGATAATAGTACCAATAGGCGTATACCAATAATGTCTAAAGAAGTTTAAGTAAGGGCTGTGGGGAGGGGGGCTGACTAGTACGAACAATTTAAGTATAGTCCGACTCGCGAGATCAAAGTTTAGGCGGGATAGTATGATTACTAGAATTTAAGCCCACAGTGCTTTCGGTCTAAAGGATGTCGAGGGAGCTCTAGAGTATTTCCTTCTATATTGAAGTTTCTCATTACTTAACAGTTTCTTTACTTTATAAATAAGTTATTGAGTGTAATGTTATGATTATGGTATAGATATATGCATATGGGGCTCAAAATTCAACGCTGCTTTTAATAAATTCGTAAAGAACTCTAAAGAGGCTAGGATAAATTTAAAAAAAGAAAAACCCTAAACCTTAGAGGTGTGTTATGCTTGGTAAACAGTTATTTGTCTTTTATGAGACTAGCAACCAGATGCGAGGGATCCTTAAAATAAACTGTAATATATGTCATATATATGAGTTTTGGGGAAAGGGTCTTTGAAGACTAGTAACCATATGCGAGGGATAATTACCAGATGCTGGACGATAGTAAACGGTGGACAAAGAAATTATAAGAAAGAAGAGTAACGTAAAGGACGCAAGGGTGAATAACAACTGGCGCAAGGCACACAAAACAATACATTATCAGAGACAAAAGGCCTGATAGCAATTCATTTTTTAATTTTCCACAAGAAACCCCTTACTATTCCATTTGTATCCTAATTCCTAACATCGTCTGTATAATAATTTGTAGTTGATATACTATAAAGAGCGTATCCAAAGGGGATAGTCAACTTGTAGTAAATTAGATACACAAAACAAACCCCACCAATGTGGGACCAAATAACTGATAAAGAAGAAGAAGGATATATTGAAGCCATACCTTAGACGCAAGCTTTAAGTTCTATAAGACAGTTCGCATTAACTGCACTCTTTAGAGGGGAGGGGCAGGGCGAGGGAAATATAGAGTTATATAACTACAATTCGTAAAATCCATATTAAGATTCAAACAATAAATAGTAAAGTGGGGGAGGGGGGGGGAGAGAAATAGAAGGTGGAAACACTTAACTAGTCTCAAGGCTAAATTTAGCTTGTGCTAAATCAGTTTATTTGATTCTTGGCGGGTCCTTGTCAAGAAAGGCGCCGGCCATTCATGGTAGTTGGAGTAGGGGTCTGCTTCCGGAGCAGATTAGAAATACCTAGTTGCACTATTTCTAGATACTGGATATCAATTTTTGTGTTACAAGGGATCGGGGCTGGGTGTGAGGTCTCACAACATAACGTGGAGGGAGAGAATTGGTGGCATGTTGATATTAAAATAATTCTAACTACTAAAATAATTGAAAAAGGGTAATGGAACAGAAATAAAAACACACAAATAATGTATATAAATTTTTATAGTTCAATAATAAAAACTCATATTCCAAGATATAACAAATAAACATTGGTTGTATTTTGATAAAATAAAGGAAATTAGTGATGCCAGCATTTGCTTATTATATATTTTATAGGATTTTTGGGGGGTTAACTTTATGGTCAAATAAAAATGAATCTTAAAATTTAATATGTTTTAATTTATATCATTTCCACTATCAAAGTTTACCAATGCAAATGTTTATATTTGGGAAGTTATTAATTAGAGTATAAAATAAATCTTACTCCTTAAATTCATGGCAAAGCCATATTTAAATTTTGGTCATGGAACTTAGGAATATCAAACTTTTAATGAGCTATATCAGTGGTCTAGAGGCTTAAGGGTAAAAATAGTAAAACTATATTTACATTTTTTTATTATGTGATTATTCTGATTTTATTAATAAGCTAGAAAGTAGTTGATAAAGGATTATTCATAAGGGTATGGCCAATTTAATATTATATCCTTATCTCAAAATCTATTATCAAGAACCTAGAGAGTCCTTTATTAGCTATATTCCGATTCAAGGATTAAAATGTGTCCTGTTATAATAAAGCCAAATAATTTCATTTAGTGATTTAGACTTATAAGGCTTAAAAATAGTAGAGATGTGTTTGAAATATAATAAATTGAGTAATTATTTTATATGAAAGCATGAGAAATGAAAAATATTAGGTTATTGAGCAATGATTGAAATTTAATCAAATGCTTAGATTAAGACTTTAAGAATTGTCATAGGCCAAATATGATAGATCAACAAAGCATACATATTATTTAGGTTCATTCGTTGTGTTTATGTTTGGTAAATAACATGTAATATCCAGCAATATAAATGCAAAACGAAACTACATTTGAAACTAGGCAAAGACCTTTTATCATTATGAAAACATTCAATATAGAGAAATAAATATCATAGCCTAAATAAACAATTCAAGCATTAATTATATTAAATGGAGCAAATAAGTCAAAACATAAGAGATTAATATACCTTGGTCTAATTGATATGAGCAACTTTTTAAGCTTACTTTCCATTCCATTTACCTAATTCCCATCGATTCTAATTCGTTTAAAGTCATCCGTAAAAACTAAACTGGGGGCTTCGCCCCCAGACCCCCTTGGGGGCTCCGCCCCCAGTCCCCCGGAGAAGGGGGGGGGGGGGAAGGGAAGGGGGGGGGGGAAGGGAAGAGGGGACGACTCATCTATTCTACGTATAAATGTAGCATATTTGCTATGCAATTTATGGGCGAGAAAGGTGTGAAGGGGCGAGAATGCCTATAGGGGGTAGGATAATTGCTAGGGTTTCCCCCTTGGCTACTCTTATGCTAGTTACACAACATAAAAATCTACTTTTTTGTCCAAAAAAAAAAAATTCATTTAAATTCAAAACCTCAATTTTACTCGCCGTTTTATAACGTATGTTTTGCATGTGATAAAAATTTGAAGAAGAAAAAGATAGTATTTCTTTAATTTGGCAGAAGCTGGCTATGTAACAAGGGATTGGCAATCAAAAAATTAAACGTCGTTTAAGGATAAATTGCATAGCAAGTAATATATAATAAATTATTTTTTTTTTACATAATTTTTTATTAATTTTTCTTATGCTTTTAGCTTGTAGATTTACAGTAGTTAGAAGAAAATCGTCCTGATATACATGCTTCTTAGGTTTAAGCAATAGATATGTACCCCTCCCCATTGGGAACGCTTCACGATTTTGCGTGTCATCCTTGCGCAGGGTCTAATATTGATTATCTAGTTGTAGATACATGTGTCGTTTTCAATCTCTCCTCTCGCGACTACAAAATTCTTAAATTGCTTTCTCTCCGCAAATTTCCTGCCAGTCGCTCGCTTGGGAACTAAGAAGGGGTAAGTATGGAGCAAAATTTCAATTAGAAATTGCTAAACCACAATTTTATCGACTATAATTAAGGTTATAAGAAGTTAAGTCACATTTCCCCAGGAGAATTATGGATGGAAATTAGGTTAATTTTAAGTGTTAGAAAATAGTTTCAATTAAAATAACAACAGGCGGAAATTAGAAATAATAAATAAACCACAATTTTATCGACTGTAATTAAGGTTAAAAGAAGTTAAGTCACATTTCGGCAGGAGAATTATGGATGGAAATTAGGTTAATTTTAAGTGTTAGAAAATAGTTTCAATTAAAATAACAACAGGCGAAAATTAGAAATAATAAAATTAATTAATCAACTTTTTAAGAATAATAGAGAATTGGAAATAAAGATTTTAAAAAAATCACTTTGCCCCTCCCAGGTATTGACCTACGCTCAATCACGGCTTGAAAATTTTTTTCTTATTTTAATTGTTATGTTTAATTTTATCTTTAGAAAAAATTTTAATTGCAAAAATTAAATGGCTGTTGAAGTAGGACCTGGCATTTTCCAACAGCATAGCAATTAAAATGCTTACGACGAAACTATCAGCGACATGCAATAGCTCCGCTATTGCCTGTTACGACCGCGCATCTAAAAATGGCACAATTAGCAGCGATATGCAATAGCTCCGCTATTGCCTGTTACGAACGCACATCTAAAAATGATAAAATCTAAAAACTTACTTTTGGTTAATGTAAAATGTTATTAAATTGGGATAATTCCTATTGTGGCTTATAATAAAAAATTGCATAGCAATTAAGTAAAAATTTTTACATAGAAATTAATGGGAAATAAAATAAAACTTATTAACAAACATAAAAAGTTACAAATATACATAATGGAGAATAATGAAATTTAATTGAATAATAATAATGGACTTGCGACGTAACAAGCAGCGACATGCAATAGCTCCGCTATTGCCTGTTACGACCGTACACCTAAAAATGACACAGGTATTGTAAGGATATCAAAACTTTTTCAACCACATTTTGGCCAATGGTCATTTTATTGGTCAGCAGCCAGGGCACGGTAAAAGTGGATATAAATTCATATGAGTCAAAAAAAACGAAAAAAATAATTTCGATTCACATTTTGGCCAATGGTCATTTTTCCATCGGTCAGCAGCCAGTACACGTTAAAAGTCGATATAAATACATAAGAGTCAAAACAATAATGAAAAAAAAATTTCGATTCACACTTTGGCCAATGGTCATTTTTTTGCATTGGTCAGCAGCCAGGACACGGTAAAAGTGGATATAAATTCATAAGAGTCAAAAAAAAACGAAAAAAAAATTTTCGAATCACATTTTGGCCAATGGTCATTTTTTTCCATTGGTCAGCACCCAACGGACGGCCAAAAAGTCATAATAGCATTGGTAGTAACAGGAACAATCATAATAATCAAAAAAAACGAAAAAAATAATTCCGATTCACATTTTGGCCAATGGTCATTTTTTTCCATTGGTCAGCAATCAACGGACGGCCAAAAAGTAATAATAGCAATGGTAGTAACAGGAACAATCATAATAGTCGAAAAAAACGAAAAAATAAACTTGGATTCACATTTTGGCCAATGGTCATTTTTTTCATTGGTCAGCACCCAACGGACGGCCAAAAAGTCATAATAGCAATGGTAGTAACAGGAACAATCATAATAGTCGAAAAAAAACGAAAAAATAAACTTGGATTCACATTTTGGCCAATGGTCATTTTTTTCCATCGGTCAGCACCCAACGGACGGCCAAAAAGTCATAATAACATTGGTAGTAACAGGAACAATCATAACAGTCAAAAAAAAAACCCGGGATTCGAACCCAAAAACTGGTTAAATTAACAAAAATTAAAAGTAAACAAAACAAGACATTCGGTGCGTGACATTCGGTGCGCACGCCGAATAGCGGACGCCGAATAGCGGACGCCGAATAGGCGGACAAACAAAATGGAAAGTGATCCCATAAATTGCATAGCAATTAATATTCCCATGTGTTTAATCATATCGGAAAAATCTTCATCTTGCCTAATACAAAACCACAAATTGCCAATTTATCAAGTTGTCGTTAGTCTCTTTTTTAACAATATATTGTTCCATTAACAGATGATTTTAATTTTTATTTCGACCATTGCCTTATAAAGGAATTTCAAAAAATGTTTTATTTCATTGGTCTTGGCTTGAGTAGTTTAAATGATGTCACCTTAAAGGGGCTTGAAATCATAAAATTAAGCGATAAAATTTATATGGACAATTATACATCAATTTTAATAGGAACAAAGCAACAGGATTTGGTTTGTTATTTCTCAGTTGTATAAATTATTAATAGGAAAATTTTTATGGCAAACCCATTTTATTATTAAATAGAGAGCTTATTGAAGAAACGAATGGTAAATATTTGATATTTAAAAAAATTATTTTATCAGAGTTAACAAATGAAGCTCATAACAAGAACATTAGTTTTTTGGTTGTAGGAGACCCTTTAGTGTAACTTATAAAAATTTAATTTTATATCTCTTAGGGCCACCACACATTCAGAATTAATTTTAAGGCTTATAGATCTTAAAATTCCATATAAAATTATACATAATGCATCAATATTGACCTCAATTGGAAGTTGTGGTTTACAAGTAAAAATAATTAATTTTTTGAAGTTTTGATTATATCTATAAAAAAATTTTTCAAACATAATATATAATATCTTTGACATAATTAAACTGATGCAATTATCAGTTGTTATTATATGTTATGCCATTATTAATCTTGCTAATTAATCAGCATATATTAAAAGTTATTACACAAATTAATAACCATTATTTCACATCTTAATAAGTTGAATTAAATACATATTTCATTTGTCCAAAAAAGAATCGATATGAATAATGCAAAATATATGTATCATGTTCAGCTCTATAGGTTTGGAGAGATAGTGTCTATAGTTGCTTGGATTGACAACTTTAAACCAACTAGCTTTTACGATAAAATTATAAGCAACCTACAGCGTGGCTTGCACACATTATGCCTTTTGGGTGAATTATTGCTTGAAATATTTAGAAACACATTTTTAAACAAATTTTATTATATTTTGGAATTAAATGTTTGTCTAAACACTAACCCTATTGAAATGATGTTTAATATTTAGGAAAATTTGTTAACTATTTCAACTACCTAATTTTACATCAATTAGAACCGAGTTTTTAATAATTGTCTTTAATAATAAAATAAATTTTACCAAATGGGGGTAAAATAATGCTTGTAAATTTTTCTAATAAAAAATGTAAATATATAAAACATTTAATATTAAGGACAGATATTCAAGGACCTCAGACTAAAAATATAAAATTACATACTCAAGCAAATCGGGGTCAAAGTCGCTGAAAAAAAAGCAGCAGAATTGGTCAGATCAAGATTTTAGATAATCAATATATTATAATTAAATCTCAAATGGGGAAGGAATTTGATGTGCATCTAACCCTAACCTAAACCTAAAACACTAGCCCTAACCCTCCTGACCAATCTTGATCTGACCAGTTCTGACCAATTCTGCGACTTTGACTGGTTCCCACTCAAGCTACCTATATAAAATTATCTTATCTGAATTTTAATCTTTTTTTTCCAATAATACTTATCTGAATTTTAATCTTTTTTTCCAATAATATGTGCATGAGTAGAGAAGGCAGCTTTTAAAAAATGATTTTGCATTACTTTGGCCAGTTCTTTAAATATAATAATCTTAATAGTTAAGAACAAAGCCTCTGTATTTAAAAGGATTAATTAGAATAGAATTAAATTTCCTTCAAGTTTTACTTACTTTGTTAAATTTGCAAAAAAAAATACAATATTTAAAAAAATTTCAAATTTTAGCTATAAAGATTATGGATAAATCTAAAATATTAATGTTTTAATAACAAGAACATTTAAATACACTTATTTTCTATAAGTTACTTTGCTTGTGGCCAACTAAATTAATTTCTTTGTTCTTAACTTAGCATAATTATGATTCAAATTGTACAATTAAGAATGTATTACAAAAATAATCACATGTCTTTTGTCACAGATATAAAAATGCAAGAAAAAACAGTAGAAAATATTATAAAGTAAGATAAAAGACCAATACAATGATTACAAAGTAGATAGAAATTGTCCTATATATGAACCACCAAATTTTTTAATGATCAGTCAAGCCATTTGTCAATTATTAGAGATTACAGAAATGGACAAAACTGAATCAAGTAAAATTATTTAAATTTTATGTGCTAATATATTGTAGCAAGTAAATTACTAAACAAAGACACAAAATGTTTTGGTGTTGCCAGAATGGGTTCAGATACCGAAGTTATTGCATCAGGAACAATGGCTGAGCTTAAAGATTATAACTTTGGACCAGAAATGCACTCTCTAATTGTTGCAGGAAATTTGCATGATATAGAATTGCAATTTTATAAACATTTTCACTGCAAAAATTAAATAACAAATTATAAATAACATTATGATCAATACCTTAATAATTGTATTTGATAAAGGGCTATTGCTTAAAAATAATCTTTAATATTGAGTTTTAACATTTTTATTGATTATAAACATAAGGGCAAATTTTGTAATTTATAATATATGCTATAATACATCAAAGTTTTTCATGTATAGATTTATATAATACCACCTTCCAAAAATCCCAAAATCAATTATATGATTTAATAAATCTTTGAAAGATGGCCTATTATATTTTGAAATGTTTTTGTATACACAACATTCAACAGTCATAGGTGATTGCCAGATTATGGAAAAAATGCCTAAATCATAATAGGAAAGGCAATTTTGATTAACTGATTGATATAAATTTAAGATTTTTTCTTGACATTTTTTATTTCTTATGGATTTAGGAAGTAAAGCTATTTCATTGCTTGATTCTATAATATCATTTAAATAAATCTGTTTATTAGGTTTAGCCTTCCATGATGATATAAACAGTGAGGCAGTAGATAAACATAAGAGCGATTTAAAAGGGTGTTTTAGGATATCTTCACCTAATTCTTTAAATGCAAGTTGATAATCATTTCCGACGATTTCTTAAAAGATTACTATGTTGTTATCATGTTTATTACTTATTTTTGTGTATATTTTAACACCGAACCTTTTGAAAATACTTCCCATTTGAGTTTGAAATTGTTAAGCGCCTTGTGATTACATATGTTGTTTAAGGTGCCCTATCAACTCGCCGGAAACAATCTAACCGACTCTGGGACATTAACGAACATCTTCCCATAATCATAAAGAAGGCCCTAAATTGAGTACCTTTTATAATAATTATCAACTTGATTATAAAAAATACCTAAATTATAACTTTATCCAAAATTGAATGATTAATATGCTTTTTTGTTGGGGGACATTTTATAACATTGGGACATTCAATTCTGCAAGATGGATTTCGGCAAGTTGACGGGCCACCGTTGTTTTGATCCTTTTTATCAAAATGTGATGTAATCATAGGATGTAATTATTATTTAGCACATAATTTTTTAATTCAATTTGTAATCAATTGTGCTTTTTAATTTATCTGATTTATTGTTAAGATATTTAAATTTGCAAATGATCGTAATAGCGTTTTTCATAATTAAATATGCAATATCTATAATGACAAAAATTTTATTACAGTAGTCCCCAGTTTTTCAATATCGTCTCCACGAGAATTCTAGTGTCTCGACTTAAAAAATCTGTTATAGTAGATATATTTTGTTATTAATGTATAATTAAAGAAAAACTAAAATTGAACTATTTTTATTATGAACATGTTATTAATATCGGTTGTACACACTGTACTATATATTATCCGTTTTTAAATTAAATATAAAACAACATGTTATTATTATCCACACTGCGTTACTAAGTGTATGAAATTATTTACTAATTATTAAAATAACAGTCATGGGCATAGCTTTGGTTTTTGCAGCTTTTAGAATGACACCAGATTTTGAATGAATGATATATGTTAAATCTTTATTTAATAAAAACATCAAACATTAGTGCGATATAATTTGGAGATAAATGAACAAAACCCGAAATTAAAAGAGATTAGACATATGCAGTGAAAATGTATTAATTAAGGGATAGATATATGACGAGAGTAAATGGGGTGGAGTAAGGTAATCCTGTAGTTAAATCGTGGAATGGGGTGAGGATGAGATGAATGATTTATCTGGTATAGACGTTTCCATTTTATAGTTTAGCTACTAGAACATTCTTGCAATAGCGAAGACGAAGAATAATCTAGAACAAAATATATGTTTTTGACCAATTGGCTACTAAATGTCGCCAATGTTTAAACACTACATAGCCAAGGGGGATACAAAGGGGCGGCTACCCCCTCAATCCAAAATTTTATTAAAATTATGGCTAAAATTTCAAAAAATGATTATTTTTCCCCTCCTTAAAGCATTATTCCCCTCTAATTCCAAAGCTGGCTACACTCGTGGTAATAGTTTCATTAATATTGCCAGACTTTTGAATATCAGTCTAGCAAAAAATTTTACTTAATAAAAGTAGTTTAAAATTAAGATACACTAAATTGTGGGTTTACTTTTATTTAACTAAATTGCATCTTTAAACTGGCTGGGACTCTTAGTTAGTATTGACAAAATAAGTAATACATTCGGATCAATGTTTTCATAATATTTTTATTATCAGTTCGTCCTAAAAAAATTTGCATTTTTATTATTTTTTATAAAGTCATAAAAACCAAAAATGTGCATGTGGATACTTCTTATTTATACATAACATAAGAAATTTTGCACACTGCAAAATAATAAAACCAATAAAAGTAGTTAGTGTTTCCATCTCATCTCGGTCTCGAAAGCAAAATATCGTCTCGAGTGCAATTATGAGAGTCTCGTCTCGGTCTCGAAAAATCTAGGACTTGATGAGAATTCTCGACTTGTCTCGACTTTTTAAAAAGAAAATTTCCTTTTCAAAAAAGATTTCCCCTGATTTATTAAAATCATTAAATAAGTGATATAATATTTAAAAAATCAAAATGGGTAACCTTTTTATTTGTTAAAAACTTCAATACACGAATTTAGTACAGATTTAGTGCGATATATAATACCAAAAAAGATGTTAACAATTAGTAAATATAACATTTTCGTTAGAGAGTGCAATTAACTATAAATAAGCTTGTAGTGTAGATAATAAAATTTTTTAATTCTAGAAATTTATTACATTTGTATCAAATTTACTGGGTCTGTTAAATATAAATAGAATTAGAAACTTATATGTTTACCCATATTGGACTTCGTTACATATGTGACCTAATTAAGTCCTTTATTGAAACTGACTAAAGCCTTAAAGTAGACCCTTTGTTTAACTAATTTAGGGCAAACGCTATTTTTCATTGATATTGCCATAATATTTTAACCGCAATCCTTTATTTTTGTATAATAAATAAATATGTACAATTGGCGAAGTAAATAAATAAATATAATATTAAAGGTCGAAGCTGAACGATGGCCGGGGGTTAAATATCCGTGCAACCAATAGGCTAGAACGAACGGGTAAAATGAAATGTCTTGGATTAAGGGACGTTTGGTTCTTGTTAGATATTTGCAGCTGGACCAATGTGTTCTAAAGATGAAATAAACATCTCCCCCCCCCCCGCAAGACTAACCTGTCCTGAACGAAAAATAAATATATCCTCCAGCAGGACTAACGTGTTCTAAAGAACAAATTAAATAACTGATCATTTCTTGGTCAAGTTCTCGCTATTTAGAACTTTGTCGATGCACTTCTCAATTTGCATGAGGGATGCCGACAATTTGATGTACTACACATCTCCACTAATACGAGGCATGCCTTTTACATATTCGTCTGCTTATAATTGATGCACATTTATTCACATAACTAATTTTAGTTGGCAAGATACAACACGCTATCCTTCTTAGCTCATCTGCGTAAGCGCATCCGGGTAAGCTCGTCTGCGTAAACGTTAAGTGATTTAATTACTTAACCACAACTACAACAGTTAGAACCCTGCACGGGCCGTCCGAAGCCAGGTCCGACCCGAGGTCGAACCGAGCTCGGCTCGGGCCAAAATTTAAAATTTAATCGGGGCTCGGGTCTGACCTGAATAAGAGAAAAAATGTGCGACCGCTAAACGAGAGTCAATAATTTGTGCCATTTCCGCAACCCGAAAGGCGTTTTTAAACTTGTACAAGGCGAAAGGCTAGTTGCGACTGTTTTATAGCCATCCTCCAGAACAGCCTTCAACAAATTATGGCAGTCGGTATTTTGATGCCCGGCAATTCATTAAGTAACCTGTAAAATCCCGCCCTAGACTCGTTGTAATTTTTCTTTTCAAAGCCCGCTCTTATTCGCAAGCCCTTATTTCTCTTGTGAACGCTAGGGGGGAAGGGCCCCTTATAAGAGAAAAAATCTAACTCACTCCAAAAGAATATTGCTACGCCCTTTAGCGCTCAGAGAAAAAAATTATGGTCCCTTAGAGCTCTCCCATCGAAATTTTTCAGCTTAACATAAGTTATTTCGCACAAATTAAAATTAATTATCAACAACTTTTTTATATTCCAATGAACATTTTTTATGGCGAGATAAAAGGGATGAATGTGGTAATATGAATATTGCAAATGATATTATTATATAAAAATGCATATACCCGATAGAAAATCATTATATAAAACTCGGGCCTTCGGCCCTAGTGGGAAGAGGGAGGGGGGAAGTGGAGGAAGGGAAGGGGGACCGAAACTCATCTATACTCCGTATAAAAGTAGCATATTTGCTATGCGAGAATAGGGGGGTATAAAATGCAAAATGATTAGTTAATTATTTAAACAAATTTTCCATCACTTTGGCAAGTGGTGATCTTTTCTAATGGTTAGCAGACAGCCATATAACTAGCCTATAATTATAATCAAGAAAAAAAAATTGGTTTTAATCTCACTTTGGCCAATGGTCATTTGTTTCATTGGTCAGTAGCCAGCGTACAGCCAAAAAGTCATATTATCAGTGGAACAAGAACAATATATTAATTAAATACACTGGTCTACAAAAAAATTAACCGGGAAACGGTCAATATATTCTGATAGAGTTTTTTGTGGTGAACACAAATATGTTTTTCGTTTTTTTCCTATAGGTCAAGTTTTTTAGATATTTCAATTCTAAGTTGCGAAAATGACCTTTTTGACCCTTTTTGACGCTCAATAGAGCGATATTGAATAGCTAAAAAAAAAATTTAAACCTCTGAGTCGTAGAACCAACTTAGGGGAAAACATTGAAAAATGATTTTTTCTCCTATTGTTTTTACTTTTTCCAATATATCAAAAATGCAATTAGTCCCTATGCGAAATCGCGGCTTCCTTTGAGCCTCCCTCCCTCTCTATCTAATTGGCTTATATGCTTATATAACACTATACCCTTAGTGCATGTAAGTGATTGATGAGTGTGGTGGGTGCCTACTAGAGGTCTGCATGGGCCGAAATTTTAGGTTCAGGCCCGGCCCATACCCGCACAAATATTATTTTTTTGGCCCGCACCCGGCCAAATAAATCCCAAAAATTACGCCGCATCAGGCCCGCACGAGTAAAACCAAGTCTACGTTGTTTCAAAATTATTTATTCGGTTTTAACTAAATTTCAATTAAAACTAAATGACTCATAATTGCTATGCAATTTAAAGGTCTATTCTATCAGGCAATAATTTCGTTTTTCTCTGTTCTATAAGGCAACTTGCCTTACTGAATGTGCGTTCACTCGTAAAACTGTTGGCTGGAATTGACAAAAACTGACTAGCTAATTTTGTTAAGTCTGGTAGCTTAGGTTGGGTTCTTTCCACCATGAAGTTATATCTAGCTGAGCATCTTTAGGTTAGATTATTTAAGATTTATCAACTTCGTTGAAATCCTCAATCTTTTCCATTTCATCATCGTCAAAAATAAAAAATAGATAATCGCTTAGTGTTGCACACCTGAGTTGGATTACTCATAGTTGAACGACTTATGCAAGAGCCAGGATCTTCTTGCATAAATTTCTTTAAAAACTTTGTTACCGTAGTTTTTTAGAAGCTTCTTTCATATTCGGGTAGCATTTTTAACGTGCGAAACTAAGAAACAAGAAAGGTTGTATTTTATGATAAATATCGTTATCAAACTTTGAAATTAGGATAGTTTAGGCTCTTAACTTCAATTTGTAGATCTTTAAGTCAACAGGATCATCATTACACGAGATGGAAACAAATTTGGAGTGCTATTTAATGATGAATCCCATGGGCGTAGCCAGGTTTTGGACTAGGGGGGGGGGGGGCAAAACGTTCAAAAGTTCAATTAGGGTGGGGCAAAACATATTTTTTTGAATTAAGGGTTTTTGCAATTAGTTTTTTTTTCATTTAGGGGAGGGGGGGGCCTTGCCCCCTCCCCTGCCTACGCCCATGGATGTATCAAAGGGTAATATTTTTTAGTGTTTGTGTCTTATCCGCTTCTAACTCGATGCTTGCCTTTTCATAAGGTGAAAGCTTATTAATTAATAGCATGATATATTTTATGGAAATGCCTTCACTCCATTAAATCTTTGCCAGATAAAAAATGACTATTTTATTTCATCATACATCTCATGCAACCTTTTTAACATAATGATTTTTTAGTTCCACCAGATTGTTGTTTGGAAAAATTAATTTTTTTATCATTAAGCTAATAAGTGCATTTTTTTGTATCTATATTATAATTAGAGTGGAAAGTTAAATAAATTCAAATTTTTTCACTTTTCAAAGCCCCAGCCTGCCCCGCACTTTTTTTATTCCTCTATTTTAGGCCCGGCCCGGCCCGTGGGCCAGGCTTGGGCCTGCGGGCCGCGGGCTGGCCCGGCCCATGCAGACCTCTAATTCCTACTACTACGCCTGTCATCCTCCCGAAAAATAGCTCGTATTAGAGACCTGCAACGGGCCTGTTTAGGTCAGTCGGCCCGCCCGTAATAAAAATTTATAAGCCCGGCCCGGCCCGTCAATTTATTAAATATAAGCCCTAGCCCGGCCTGCTAATTTTATACAAAGCCCGAGCACGGCCCGGGCCCGTAAAATTTTTTTATATTTGTTTTTTTTGTTTAATTTTTTTTATCGATATGGCAAACAATATGTTTGTGTTAAAAGTGTTAATAAAAATAGTTTAAAAAGAAAAAACTGGTAATTCCCGGTCACTCGTCCTTCTATCTTTTAAGAAAGACCTACATGGAAAAAAAATTTATAAGTGGTACTTCAGGACACATAATACCATGTATAAGCCAAATAAATGTTTAAAACCCTTATTTAAGGTTATAATATTTTAATAAAACTACTTAGCTTCTTTGCTTTGCCATCATTTTAAATAATTAAGTTATTGATATAAAATGAGAAAACAGTGATAAATGTAACTTGCGGAAAAAAATTTTATTACGCCACTACTTTTACACACCCACACACCCACATCATCCATCAATCACTCACATGCACCAAGAGTATAGAGTTATAAGCCCAATTAGATAGAGAGGGAGGGAGGGAGGGAGATGCCGCTTCGCACAGGGACTAATTGAAATTCGATATATTGGAAAAAGTAAAAACAATAGGGAAAAAAATCATTTTTCAATGTTTTACTCTAAGTTGGTTCTACCACTTAGAGGTTTAAAATTTTTTTTAGGTATTCACTATCGCTCTATTGAGCGAAAGGGTCAAAAACGGTCATTTTCGCAACTTTGAATCGAAATATCTAAAAAACTTGACGTATAGGAAAACAACGAAAACATATTTGTGTTTACCACAAAAAACTCTATGAATATGTTGACCGTTTCCCGGTTGATTACACTAGACCTTTATTTGTAGACCAATGATATTAAAGAATAATAAGATTTGAACCGACATCATTAGAGGCATAACAATTTGTAGGGGCACAGGGACCCATATCAGTAGAGCATAGGCCCTTCTACGAGAGGGCAAAGGGTAATTATCAATGTTAACCTAAAATACCAATTCAAAAACGAAAAAAAAATTTCGAATCACAATTTGGCTAATGATTATTTTTTTCATTGGTCAGTAGCCAGCGGACGGCCAAAAAATCATATTATTAATGATATTAACAAGATATTAATTTAATTTAAAGAAAAAATTTTGTCGTCAGAACGTTGTAAGGACGGATAAAATTGAGTAAATTAAAAAATCGATAAATGGGTTAGATTAAAATAAACCCCCCCCCCTATCTAGACAAGGATATATTACCCCGTGCGTGGAAAAAACTACTGATTTATAGGGAGGGGGAGAGGGGAGAGAGGTTATCTAATTTTATTGAAGTTCTTCCTATAAATATAAAATTTTGAATAAGTTAATATAGAACATTCATCTATGATTTTTACGTCATATTTTGATTAACACTCTATAATGTAGCAAAAAATAAGATTATTCCCTTTTATACGGTTAGATTATTGTCCAATAATTTTTCCATTGATTTATATTAGTTGCAAGAACCTTCCGATTTAATCCTTATGCTTTCTCATTGTCATCAAAATTATCATTAAATATCAAAATAACAGGCCACGTAAGGGAGTAGCCAGCCATTGGAATTAGAGAGGGGCAATATTGATTTGGGGGGGGGGGTTGCAAAATGATCAGTTTGTGAATTTTAGCCATGATTTTAATATATAACAAAATTTTGAATTTAGGGGGAGGGCAGCCGCCCCTTACTGCTCCTCATTCTCTACGCCCATGAATTTTAGAGGCATATTTTTTTGATAAATTACAAAATTTCTGCTCATAAATTTCTTCTATGACTCATTAGATGCCGCCCTAATCAACGAAATATATACAATATGGCCAATGGTCCTTTTTTCATTGTCAGCATCTAGGACACGGTCAAAAAGAATATAAATACATAAAAGACGAAAAAAAACGAAAAATAAATCTCAAATCACAATTTGGCCAATGGTCATTTTTTTCCATTGGTCAGTACCAAAAGACAGTCTATAAATACCGAGTCAAAAAGAACAACAACAAAAAAATCGATTCACACTTTGGCCAATGGTCATTTTTTCTATTCGTCAGCAGCCAGCGGACGGCCAAAAAGCCATATTATCAATGGTATTAACAAAAACAATAAATTAATTTGAAAAAAAACGAAAAAAAAAAAAATTCGAATCACAATTTGGTCAATGGTCATTTTTTTCATAGGTCAGTAGCCAGAACACGGTTAAAAAGTCATATTATCAATGGTATTAACAAGAACAATATATTAATTTAATTTAAAAAATAAATAAAAATTTTGCCCTCTCCGGGATTCGAACCAGCAATTAAGAATTTGCCCTCGCCGGGATTCGATCCCACATCAGTAAAGGCATAGGCTTTTGTAGGAGGGGGGGGGCACAGGGACCCATATCAGTAGAGGCAGAGACCCTTCTAGGGGAGGGCACAGGGTATTATCAATGTTAACCTAATATACCAATTCAAAAACGAAAAAGAAATTTCGATTTATACTTTGGCCAATGGTCATTTTTTTCATTGGTCAGTAGCCAGCGGACAGCCAAAAAGTCATATTATCAATGATATTAACAAGAACAATATATTAATTTAATTTAAAAAAAAATAAAAATTTTGCCCTCTCCGGGATTCGAGCCAGCAATTAAGAATTTGCCCTCGTCGGGATTCGAACCCACATCAGTAGAGGCATAGGCTTTTGTAGGAGGGGGGGGGGCACAGGGACCCATATCAGTAGAGGCATAGAGGCCCTTGTAGGGGAGGGCATAGGGTAATTATCAATGTTAACCTAACATACCAATTCAAAAACAAAAAAAAATTTCGAATCACAATTTGGCTAATGGTCCATTGGCCAAAAAGTCATATTATCAATGATATTAACGAGAACAAACTATTAATTTAATTTAAAAAAAAATTTGTTTTCTCCGGGGATTGAACCTACAAGTCAGAAAGTTGAAAGACGGTGTAAGAACGCTGGAGGACGGACAACGGACGGACAACAAAAAGCGAGCCCATAAATTGCATAGCAATTGTTATGCAATTTATGGGCTCGTTTTTTGTTGTCCGTCGTCCGTTGTCCGTCCGTTGTCCGTCCAATGTATATATTTAATTAAATTAATATTTTGTTCTTGTTAACACCATTGATAATATGACTTTTTGACCGTCCGCAGGCTACTGACCATTGAAAAAAATGACCATTGGCCAAATAAATCGAAATTTTTTTTTCGTTTTTGAATAGGTTAACATTGATAATTACCCTATGCCCGCCACTACAAGGGCCTATGCCTCTTTTGATATGGGTCCCTGTGCCCCTACAAAAGTTTATTAATTGCTATGCACTTTATGGGCTCACTTTCCATTTTCCGAATATCTTGTCACGCACCGAATGTCTTGCACCGAATGTCTTGTCACGCTTTTTTTAACAGTATAGATATTGCTATTATTAATTTGACTAGTTTTTGGGTTCTAATCCCGGATAATTTATTAATTGCTTTGCAATTTATGGGCTCGTGTTGTCCGTCCGTTGTCCGTCCGTTACCCTTTACTATTTTTTATCGATTTTTTAAAAAATTAATGCAAAAGAGGTGGCCCACCCCTCATATCTATCTCCCTCGCTGTGTTAGAATAGTAATACATACGCGTATCTCCTCCTTACATCATCTCTCTCTCGCTATCGATTTTTCGGGCGGGGTCGGGTTTTAATATTATTAATTGCTATGCAATTTATGGGCTCACTTTCCATTTTGTTTTGTCCCGCTATTCGGTGTCTTGCACCGAATGTCTTGTCTTGCACCGAATGTCTTGTCACGTTGTTTATTTTAATTTTTGTTAATTTAACTAGTTTTTGGGTTCGAATCCCGGGTTTTTTTTTGAATGATTGTTCTTGTTACTACCATTGATAATAAGACTTTTTGGCCGTCCGTTGGGTGCTGACCAATGAAAATGACCATTGACCAAAATGTGAATCCAGTTTTTTTTTCGTTTTTTTTTGACTATTATGATTGTTCCTGTTACTACCATTGCTATTATGACATTCTGGCCGTCCGCTGGCGCCTGACCGATGGGAAAAAATGACCATTGGCCAAATTGTAAATCAATTTTTTTTTTCCGTTTTTTTGGCTAACATTGACAATTACCCTATGCCCTCCCCTAGCAGAGCCTATGCCTCTACTGATATGGGCCCCTTGCCCCCCCCCTACAAAAGCCTATGTCTCTTCTGATGTGGGTTCGAATCCCGGAGAGGCCAAATTTTTTTTTATTTTTTTTTGTTTAAATTAATATATTGTTCTTGTTAATACCATTGATAATAAGACTTTTTGGCCGTCCGTTGGCTGCTGACCAATGGAATGAAATGACCATTGGCCAAAATGTGAATCAAAAATTTTTTTTTGACGATTATGATTGTTCTTGTTAATACCATTGATAATTTGGCTTTTTGGCAGTCCGTTGGCTGCTGACCAATGGAAAAAAATGGCCATTAGCCAAAATGTGAATCGAAATTTTTTTTTCTCGTTTTTTTTGACTCTTATGAATTTATCCACTTTTACCGTGTTCTGGCTGCTGACCAATAAGAAAAATGACCATTGGCCCAAATGTGAATCGAAAATTATTTTTTTTTTTGTTTTTTTTTGACTCTTAAGAATTTATATCCACTTTTACCGTATCCTGGCTGCTGACCAATAAAAAAATGACCATTGGCTAAACTGTGAAACGAAGTTTTTTTTCGTTTTTTTGACTCTTTTTGTATAAATAATTAACTAATCATTTTGCATTTAATACCCCCCTATGGGCATTTTCGCCCCTTCCCACCTTTCTCGCCCATAAATTGCATAGCAAATATGCTACATTACAGAGTATAGAAGAGTTCGCCCTTCCCCTCCCCTCTTCCCTTCCCCTCTTCCCTTCCCCCCTTTTCTTCCCCCCTTCCCTTCCCCCCTTCCCTTCCCCCCTCCCCCTTCCCACGAGGGCCGACTTGGCATTCAAATTCTCGTAGACCTCTGTTTTAGCCTTGGCTATACAACGTTTTGCCTCATTTTTAGCTTTCACATATGCCAATCGTGTTTCTTCATTTCTGTTGCCTGACCATAATTCTTCATTTCTGTTGCCTGACCATATTTGTAAAGCTTTCTTTTCAACTTGACCAGGCGTTGCACGTCTTCGGCAATAAGACGTCATCTCGATTACAAAAAAGGTTTAGAAGGGTAGCAATAAAATTTTTTTTATTTAGGGGAGGGCATAGGGTAATTATCAATGTTAACCTAATATACCAATTCAAAAACAAAAACAATACGAATCACAATTTGGCTAATGGTCATTTTTTTATTGGTCAGTAGCCAGGACGGCCAAAAAGTCATATTATCAATGATATTAACAAGAACAAACTATTAATTTAATTAAAAAAAATTTGTCCTCTCCGGGGATTCAACCTGCAAGTCAGAAAGTTGAAAGACAGTGTAAGAACGTTGGAGGACGGACAACGGGCGGACAACAAAAAGCGAGCCCATAAATTGCATAGCAATTAAAACCAAATACATATATACACTATATCCTGATAGAATGCATAATAAAAGCGACAATATACCACACTATTTTTTACAAACGATTTTTTTATTCTGCGCAAAAAACATAATAAAGCAAAAATAAAACTAATGTATACTAGTTATACATAACTTTTATCGCTGTTATACTGGCGCGTAGCCAGAATTTTCTCAAGGGGGAAGAAAAATTCAAAAAAAATTTCGACACTTTTATTTATAATGTAACAAAAATAAACTTCGCGTACAATATATGCGAAACTTCAAGGCGCTATATAACCAGCTTTGGAAAAATCTCTTCTCTTTATTAATCAGAGCATTTACTATCGCTTTTATACCTTAAAAAAGGACATGGACCTTATGCAAGTTATTCAACTGGCAGAAAATATTATCATTTAGGTAAAATTAAATAATGACTGAAACCAAAGCAAAATTATATGAGTTTGACCTGAAAAAATTCTCAAGTTGCTAATAGCAAAATTATACAGTCACTCAATCTGTTTCCTTTACATTTTTTAGTACAGCTAAATGAACGGTGTTAAAAAAAACAAGTTTTGCATAATTTACAATCAATGGTAAGCTTTTAGTCGAAAATTAAATTCGAAAAATTGAATGTATATTATGTTTCCAGGCTTTTATAAGTGTCTCAAAATCTTTTATGCAACTAAACTATAATATTTTAACCCATTTAATCTAATTATTAATCAAAAAAATTTCAAATTTTGGTCAAGAAGGTAGAAAAGTCCCGCTTTCCGCCCCCTTGGCTACGCGCTTGCTGCTATATAATTGCATCGAATCCCGAAGCAATATTTAATTTACATAAATACTTAAATAGTTAAGTTGCGTTCTTAGAATTCACTATCATCATTTATCAAGTTATAGTTTTTTAAGTTATTATGAATACCATCAATAATAAAAGATTTAAATCTTTTGCTCGGAAAATTATATTTTATAATAGAATGCTAAAATACCTTAGTATGTTATATAATGGAAAGGTAGAACAGGTGGAACACCTTAAACAAGTCCGCATTACAAGAGGTGTTTTATACGATAAATTTCATATATATCATGATAAAAAAGTTAAGAAGTCCAAACCAGTAAATAATATGGCACACCAATCATTATCATCCACGTCTCATATCATCATCGCAAGGCAAAGTGACCTGAATGAGAGTGAAATCATAAACACGGTCTCGCCATTTAACCACAAAATAGCACCCTGTAAACGAAGGAACAAATGGGGAATAAAAATAGATAGGAGCGCTTCTATAGAAAAAAGATTATCAAGACAAGCCCTTAGGCAAGATATGGATTACAGTAATGTGTCGTTGTCAAATTATAAATTACCTATAGTAGTCCGAATATTATCCTGGTTAAAAGCCGCTATCGTCAAACCCTTAGATACGAGAGATAAAGGAGCTAGGAGCGCAACTCCTGCTCGTTATGGAGTCAGTCCAACTTCCTCACCCCATATAAAAGCATCTTCAACCCTTCAGTCCGCCCTTGGGTACAATTTTGACGCCTTAGATATCGCTAAAACGAAAGGCGATCGCATATCAATGAAATCGCCTACAGCGCATCTCAAGTACATGGACATAAATGACTACGTGCCCCGTGATGAATACCGAGTGGAGGAATGGCTGCAAAATAAAGTGATCGGTCCATTAATAAATAGCCGAGGATTTAAGCGGATCACGTTGATGGCTATAATCGTTAATACCTTGATTGTTGCGCTGCAAACCAACGAAGAGATAGCTAAGCGTTATCACGTGCCTTTTTTAGTGGTGGATAATTTGCTCGTGGCATTTTTTGTGTGGGAGATAGGTCTCAAATGGTACTACGACTTTACGCTCTTTTGGAGAGTTCCCTGGAATGTTTTTGATTTCGTGGTTGTTCTATCGATGGTTGTTAAACCTGTCGTCAACGAAGATCCGGGTAGTCAAGTTTTTCTAATTTTAAGAGTTTTTAAAGCGGTCCGCATATTAAGAATCATCGGCATGATTCAAGGACTTAAATTGATAGTAGGTGTCATAATGCAATCGATCCCTGACATAGTTAGCGTCATCTTGTTGGTAGTTTACTTGGTTCTAATACTTTCGATCTGTGGAGTCAAATTATTTTCTGAAGCCTTTCCAACGGATTTTGGAGACTTGTCAAAAGCATCGTTTTCTGTTTTCACCGCCGTCACTCAAAATGGATGGATCGACCTATTACACAAATTCAAGGTAGCTGGAGACTCGGCCACTACCCAAGCCACTGTTTATTACATTATAGCTAAGATTTATTTTGCCATAGCAGTTATCCTTGGAGGATTTGTGCTTACAAATTTACTTGTTGCAGTTGTAATTACTAATTTAGAAGTTGCTATGAGGGAAAATGAAATCGAAGTAGAGGGAAAGGTAGTAATTACCGAAAATCAAATTTCAACGGATAGAAATGCAAAGTCGACGGCGAAGGTAGAGAAAGAAAAGATGAAGACGCTTAATATCATCCCATTTGCGTCTATGCAAACTGCGCAAAATAGTGCCCATTGGAATAACAGTAAATCCTTGCACACCTATCCCCGGTTTGGAAAGGTTGATCCCCAACTTATTAAGATTCTAGAGATCAGCATGAATGCATTGGAAGAGAACAAGAAAGAATATTACAATATCATGCATGATTTTAAGCGCATTCAAGAGGTTGTCAAAAAGTTGAATGTCATGAAAAATTTGCAAGCTGCCCAAGCCATAAATTTACAAGAAGGCCCCCATTCTCCTCTTCTTTCTCCATCTTCTTCAAAAACCCGCGTTCCTACCATTAATGTAACCCAAACTCCTGGACTTAGTAGTGGTGGCGATATTTTATCTAATCTCATACGAATTGAAAACCGTAAAGCTAGCAAGGATAGCAACCATCCCAATGATAATTTACTAAGCTATAATGTGCCTCGGGGTAGCTTATCATCTGCCTCAGTTATAGATTTGAGACTTCCTACAAGTCCAAGCAAACATGACAGTGTTTCAAAATAAATGTATGAAGGATATACTGTTTAATAAAGGCAATATAAGTGTTTTAAATAAATAATGGTTAATAATATTAAGAACGCATACACATTTGTAAGGTATAAAAAACTTAAGTTTAACCAATTTAAATGGGCTTGAGCAGCATTCCTTCGAATAGATGCTATGAATTTTATTTTAACAGCATAAAATATGAGCTTCCTTTTATAATCTCAAAAAACCGTTAATGCTATGATATTTATAGATTATGAAGTATTCAATTGCTAATATTATTATGGTTCTTGTATAATGCTTTTTAAAATTATCTTAAGAATGTTAGCTAGAATATTCAAAGTTTATTTTAGATGGGAAAACATTTAGCACAACGTGGAAAATCCTATTATGCAATTTGTTTGGTATATTACTTGCCACACTATATCGTTTGAAAAATATAAGTTTAGTGCTTTGAAGCTGTATACGTACATGTGTGCATTGTCATCACTTAACTTAAAATTTTAATGTATGCTTTTTAATAAATATTTTAAACTTGCCACAGAGATAAAAACCAGTTGCTTAATTGGTCCATCCATAGCGAATAATGGCTTAACTACAAAAACTTTACACATACGATTAAGTTATACAAAATAAGGTAAAGGTATATATTAAAAATAAAAACAAAATTTAGAGAATGCCTTTTGGTTCATTGTATTACAACTTTTAAAAGTGATTAAATTATATTTTAGACGTTTTTATAATTTTTAGATAGATATTGATTGATTTAATGTAAAAATTGCAAATTTTCTTTGCCCAAAGTCATTTGTCAAACTTAATAGTCATTTTTTGTGTAATTTCTCTTTTAAAGTTCGCTAGAACTCGGACCTTTTTAAGTTCATACCAATATTATGTTCCTAAATCTTAAAGAGACCTGCAACGAACCTAAGAGTCCGGGCCCTATCCGAGCCCATTATAATAATAAATTACACCGGGTTGCTGTCCGCTACTTTTTTACAAACCCGAAATCCTGTCCGAGCTCTCATACAAAAATTTTATTGTGTTTCTTTTTATATTCGGCCATTTTTTTATTAAAATATTTGGCCAATATATATATGTTACAAATGCAAAAACATGTAAACATTGTTCTCCACTAACGGGGGAAGTATTCTATGACCGGGGCTTGGGGACTGTTAGGTTCAGGGTCGGGGGATTTGCCATTTCTTTTGTGAGCAGGAGAATTGAATATTGCGAACTACTAAGATAACTCTGCTTCAAGTCGGGGAAACGGATTTACTCGATATGATACTAACTTCGGATTAAACGTTTATTATTATATCCATACAAATAATAGCGTAGATTTTCTTGAACAATAATTATATGTCGTGAGGTTCAATTTTAAAGCTAGTAAGTTATTTTAACGAAAATTGGTGGGTTTGGGTGTCATAAAATCATTACTAACTTAAAATTTAAGTTTGTCACCTTAGCTTGGTGTCAATTGTCATAATTGTCATTTTTAGAGCTAGATAAATTATTTTAACGAAAATTGGTGGTTTAGGGTGTCATAAAATCATTTTAAACTTAAAATTTAAGATTGTCACCCTAGCTTGGTGACAATTGTCATAATTGTCATTTTTAGAACTAGATAAATTATTTTAACGAAAATTGGTGGGTTTGGGTGTCATAAAATCATCACAAACTTAAATTTTTTTAATATTTTTAGATTCTCTGTGTCTTAATAAGTGACAAAATATAAGTTATAAATAAAATTTAAGAGCAGTTGGCTCACTCATTTAAATTTTATAATGATGCTTATCTATATTGAAATTTGTTCCACATTTTTCTAAATAATTAATAATTTTTTTGTAGATCTTCTTTATTTGAGTTTGTTTATTATAACTTTTTAATAATACGAATAAGTTTATTCAAGTTAAATCCATATGATAATGTACAACATATACACAAGGTATATAGAACTAAAAGATATTATAAATAACGTATATAAACACCGATTATATATCATTACATTTCTTCCCACTTTCAAAAACTAAAACTCATCATGATAACGTAACTGAGGATTTCGCTTTCTGGTCGATCGCCTTAACGGAACCTCTTCAATAATTTGTCTTCTTAACGGAACTTCTTCAATAATTAGCCTTTCCGGCTCCATATTTTGTTTGATAGGAAAATCGGACGTTGGTAGAATTGTTGACATGTATCGCGTTCTTAACTGATCTCCATGTTTTCTTCGAATTCCTTTGTTGGTACGCTATAGGAGTGTTCGCCATTTCGTTCCATAATCACTCCTTTATACCAACCTGGAGTTTCGTTTTTAATCCACACTAAATCTCCTTCCCCCAGTCGCCTAACTACCGACTTCCTATCATGGTAAAATTTTTGTTTTGCCAATATTTGATTTATCTTGTCCTTTGGATCAGCACGAATTAAATTAAATGCTGTCCTTAACCTTTTTCTGAATAAAAGTTCTGACGGTGCTTCACCTGTTGTCGCCTGTGGAGTGTTCCTATAAGCCATAAGGATTTGCAAAAGACAAAGTTCCTTATCACTCCCACCTTTTCTTCCAGCCCAATACTTTGACTTTAAAGTTCTTATCTCTCTACTAATCCATTTGTTTTTGGGTGGTAGGGGGGTGATGTTATATGTTTTATGTTGTTTGCGAAACAAAAATTTCTAAATTCACCGCCAACCTTTAACAAGTATTATGGTGCAATTATTCTATTTAGCCAAGGTCACTATAATAAATTGACAAATTATTTTTAAAAATGCTTTGTGGAACATTTTTATGACACCATAACCCACCAATTTTTGTTAAAAAATTTATCTAGCTTTAAAAATGACAATTATGACAGTTGTCACGAAGATCAGGTGACAAATTTAAATTTTAAGTTTGTAATGATTTTATGACACCCTAACATGGGCGTAGCCAAGGGGGGGGGGTGCCCCCCTCTAAATCCAAAAAATTGTTGAAATTCATTAAAATTCTGTCCAAAATTTCAAAAAATGTTCATTTTGCCCCTCCCTAAACATCCTTAAATCATTATTGCCCCCCTATTCCAAAGCTGGCTACGCCCATGCACCCTAACCCACCAATTTTCGTTAAAATAATTTGTCTAGCTTCAAAAATGACAATTATGACAATTGACACCAAGCTAAGGTGACAAAATTAAATTTTAAGATAGTAATGATTTTATGACACCCAAACCCAACAATTTTCGTTAAAATAACTTATCTAGCTTTAAAATTGACAATTATGACAATTGTCACCAAGCTAAGGTGACAAACTTAAATTTTAAGTTTGTAATGATTTTATGACACCCAAACCCACCAATTTTGGTTAAAAGTATTTAGCTAGCTTTAAAAATGACAATTATGACAATTGTCACTAAGCTAAGGTGACAAATTTAAATTTTAAGTTTGCAACAATTTTATGACACCCTAACTCACCAATTTTCGTTAAAAGTATTTATCTAGCTTTAAAAATGACAATTATGAAAATTGTCACCAAGCTAAGGTGACAAGCCTAAATTTTAGATATGCAACAATTTTATGACATTCTAATAACCCACCAATTTCCGTTAAATATTTTGCTTCATAAACGACATTATGACATTGTCACCAAATTAGGCTGACAAATGATTGATTCCTAAAATTATATTTTACAACTAGGTATCAATATTAAAGATCACACTCAACCATTGTTATAATCAAATCAGTACAATTAAAAGGCTACCATTAATTGTATTGCTGAATTTTAAAGTCACTTATATATGTTATTTTTCCCCCACCCCAAAACCTAAGCCAAACCAAAGGTCGACTAATAATAACAAGTAAAAAACTTTGGTTTATTAACAAAATTATGACTAAACCCAGAGCTGTTAATCGCACCTAGAAAACCGGTGCGGCACTCGCACCCGCTGTTTGATAAAATTCGGTGCGCGCACTCGCACCCGCACCAATTTTAACAAAGGTGCGCGCACTCGCACCGCAAACCCGGTGCGCGCACTCGCACTTATAATTTTTTACACTCTATCGAAATTCTAAATATATTACAATGTTCAATTAAAAACTTTTATTATGCCGATTTATTATAATTATAAAAATAATAAAGATACAGAAAAAAACAATTAAAATAGCATTTTATTGACATTCATCAATAAAAGCATTTCGAGGTGACTATCTGTCAGGCTACCCCTTCTGTCGCTTTTTAAAAAACACTGAATAGAAATATTACAATATTGTTAGTTATTTATCCTAACTGTCTGTTTTTGTTTCTCTAATTATACTTCAACTTCTATTGCAATATTAATTATGATACCCCAAAACGTTTTAAGCAATAATTGATAACGTAAATAGGCGAATGATATAAATATGGCTGATATATTAATTAATTATATTGTCTATCGATGTTAATTAAATTTCCCGCTTTGTTATCTCTCCACCAGGAACATAAATGTATCTTTGATGTTGTTTCACTACAATGTTAATTTGTGAGATATGCTATGCTATATATAAGATAATGTCAAATATATTAATTGTAAAATTCTTAATGTGCGCAAAATAGGAGCGCAATTTCGCACGCGCACCGAGTGAATAAGGTGCGCGCACCCGCACTCGCTCTTGGTTTTAAAAAAGTGCGCGTACCAGCACGTCGCACCGCAAAACCGGTGCGCGCACTTTGGTGCGCGCACCTTAACAGCTCTGACTAAACCTAAAGGTTGGCTAAACAAAATAGACTAACAACCTTTACCAACCTTTAGGTCTTTTCTCCAAATATCGGCTAAACCTAAAGGTCGACTAAAAAAACAGACCAAAAGACCTTGAGTCTTTTTGAAAAATAGACCAAACCTTAGCCATAACCTGGTCGAAAAACCTTGGGTTTTTTTAAAACACTACATTGTACTACTTTCTTATTCTTCCTTGGCCTTTTTTTGCCTTTTTTATTACCCTTTCCCTCTGTATCTACACTAGAACATTTCCCGGCTCTTAAACAAGAATGTCCATAAAACTCTTTGCATCTCATTTTAAACCAACCCTTCTAGATCTCTGAGAACGATTTTAGGTATTTAATGTTAACAGTTTTTAAACGTCAGTTATAATTATAACTATAACTCAAAACACAAACCAAAAAGGGGCTACCTACCAGGGCGGGGATACCCGGTGGTGTGGGATAGCGAGGGCATGTTTCGTCCCGTGGATACGACAAAAATAATACTTATCTATATAATGAATCTATTCTAATGTTAAAGGATTTTTAAATGGCTATATTAAATCTCTGGCTAAAAAAATTACTTTCAAATGCGCGTGATGTAGAAATGAGTAACGAGGGAAATGTAATTTTAGTTTCATTTTTAAAACCTTAAATAATTATAAATCAAAATAAAACAGTATAAGAAAACATACATTTGTTATGCTTTAAAATACACAAAAAAAATCTAAATGCTTTTAACAGACAGCTTATAGCTAGACCCTGCCCAAACCTGATGAGTTATATTATTCATGCTAGGCCGGTTGTTTTCTGAAACAAAAGCCCCTCAAGTTTCCAAGCGAAATTACACGCAATAAATTTTTATTATTTATAATAAACTAGATGAACCCGGCAAACGTTGTTTTGCCATTTACCCGGGTGTATTAAATTATGTTGGAATTTTAGGGCATATATGATGATAAAGCGGTTATTGAAGTAAAAATCAAGTTTGATGTCTATATGTTCTACTTCTATTGTTCTATTTCCGTATACAGTGCAACGCGTACGAATACTCGAAAACTACTGGACCGATTTGACTCGAACAAATTTTAAAACATGCTCTGGAGTGTCAGGAATAAATTGTATTTTGAGCCAAATCGGTCTGGTAGTTTTCCAAAATTGGTGGCGGCATATATACACACATACACATATTTCATTTTTATATATAAGATAAGGCATATAGTTATAACACCAAATTAATATGTAATTGAAAAGACTAATAAAACTCTATGGCGTAGAGTGAGTTTCCACAAATTCATTGTAGCCCGAAAGGGAATTGGCATTCTGCCAAGAAAAACTTCAATTTTTTAAATGATACCAATGATATAACTCTATATAAAGACGGTCTTCTTAACAATTTATTGCCCCAATCACAAAGAATATACCATACATATTTTATTTAAGTTTGGAGTTCAAAGCTATAAAAATAAGTAAAGTTTATGTTGCCTGCTATTTTTCATTCCGTGTTAATAAATAACATGGCAAAAATTTAATATAAAAAAATCGCATTAAAAGAATGACTTATTTAAAACCGATAATTATAATTATTATGTTGTTATTTATTAAATGAAGATAAATTAAATAATTGCCAGGGGGGCCAATGAGGCCCATTTTTCACTTGGGGAGAGGACGAAGTGACCGTGATTTTGTTCTAGAAGGGGGATTGGCCCCCTTAGCCATCCCCTAACTATGCCAATGGTTTTGACGCTTTTGACAAGTCCTTAAACGTTTTACTACAATACTTTTTTAGGAATTTAGATTATTAGCTCACTCTTTACCTATGCGCCTAATAGCTTAATGTAATTAGCAATCGAATGCAAAAGCTTAATTGTCGAGTTGCAACAATTAAAAAAACGGAAGGATGTGTTAATCTTATAGCTTATGGTAATTTGCTATAATTAGATATTGATTGGACATCAACATGATTACACTAGGGATAGGTAAATGGAATAGCAAGCTAAACATGTTATCGTCCACCCCTAGATATGGCTCGCCTTGAGAAATTTTGTAGTTGATAGCTAAAATCTAAAGCGAACGGCGTGTATAGTAAAAACGCGTTTGGATGATCCCTAAAAAATAATAAGGTATAGGTAAAGAAGCCGAAAGATTTGAAACGTATAAAAGCGATTAAAAGAGTTAAATAGAAGTTACATAAAGCAAAATATTTTTTATACATTTGCGATATTATTAGCATTAACAAAGTTGAACATTTTAAAATTGTTAGTATTAGGAAGTTATATCAACATCGCAATAAGGTATCATCGGTGAAAACATGGGCGTAGGCAAGGGGGTAGGGAGGGGTGGCTGCTCCCCTCTAAATCCAAAAAATTGTTGAAATTTATTAAAACTAAGGCTAAAATTTCAAAAAACGTTCATTTGCCCCTCCTTAAATCATTATTGCCCCCCTTCTAATTCTAATGCTGGCTCCATCCATGGGTGTTGAAAAAAGGGATAGGGAGGGGAAATAGGAAAGGGTATAGGAAGTTGGGACCTGCACTGCCTGGCCCTCGGGCCGTACTTGGACGGGCTTCTCCTTAGAAATAACAACAGACCGGGCTGGACGGGCCGTAATATAACTTAACGGGATCGGGCCGGGCCTAAATATATTTAAGGCCCGTTAAAAGCCCGTTACAAAATGAAATTAAATTTAGTATAAAAGAAGGTTTTTTATAATGTTTTAATTTATAATTATTTTATGTATATAAAATTAATAAAGAAAGTTAAATCTTATTTCCATCCTAGTTCATTATTCATCAATATTTCACTCAACGCGCATTATAAATGTTAAAGATAATTTATACGCATGGTCACATGGGCGGAGCCAATTTAAATTAGATTGGGGCAGTTGAGAATTGAGATAGGGCAAAAAATGTTTTTTACATCACGAATTTTTGGTTTTGGAGGACGGCAGCTGCCCATCCTTGCCTCCCCATTTATACCCTCTAGCAATATTAAGTGAATTTGTTGAATATTATGTAAGATTATTTATATATATACTCATTAACAAATTTAATAAAAAAATTTAAAACTTTAAATTACTTTTGTTAAATATCACTGTTTTTTTAATTTTATATCAATAACCTATAAATTTAAATTAGTGAAAAAGAAAAGAACCCAAGTAGATTTATTAAAAACATTATAACTTTAAATAAGTTTTAAAGGTTTATTTAGCTTATATGGTTTTATGTATCCCGAAGTGTCACTTGTAAAAGAAATTTTTTCCTGTAGGTCGCCTCTTAAAAATAGATGAACTCGTCTGACCGCGAATTATTAATTCATTATTTACAAAAATTGTTATTACCATTTTTAACACATACATATTGTTTAGCATATCAATAAAAAAATTTAACAAAAAAATTTTTTTACCGGCCCGGGCTCGGACTTATAATTTAATATTTTGACGGGCCCGGGCCTGGCCCGGGCTTTTAAATTTTTCTTACAGGCGGGCTGACTGACCTAAACAGGCCCGTAGCAGGTCTCCAATAGGAAGATGCAAAAAATTATTTGTTCGGATTTTTAATTTTAAATATATAAATATTTGAGGGAGGGGGTAGGTTGTGGCCCATGACTCCATGTTAAAAAACTGTATGAACGGTGATTATGGTAATGCTTACCTGGGGATTATAATAGTTAGTTATTTCTTCCAAGCTTTTGCCGACTCTCTTTTTAGATAATAATTTAGATGATTGTTTTTAATTAATACATGTATTTTTGCAGTCGTTTTGCGTTTATATTTTAAACCTCGGCTCCTTCTTACCTATACGTTTTTTAACAAAAATATTATCCATCTTTAAAAACTTCATTTATTTTTAAATAAATTTAAAGAAAGGGTTAACATCTTTATCTTTCATTAAATACCAACTTTAAGATTTTTTAGCTCCTAAAACCTTTTCATTGTACAAGTTTTAAATTTTTCAACATAAAATGTCACCTCCTAATTTAGGCAAGTTGCTGTGAACAAATTGAAATTGAGAACGTTTTTACCCCATAAATTTTTGATAGTTCTACCCATAGACTACATAGACTGCTCATCACGGTATAAAATGTGTGTGTTTTTTTCCGCCATTTTGAATAACACATAATATACCTCAATACCCTCACAAACAAGGTCAATTATGAATTATAAAAATACAATAAAAATTAAAAATGTAAAAACTGTAATGATATTAAAATTAATCTAATAAATTATATATCAGAATACATAAATATTGTATTAATGCTCAATTTGTTAGTTGGGAATTAATGATAAAGTAAAGAAGTATATATTTTAAAAAAGTGAATGAAACATATTGAACTTGTTAGATATCAACAACATTATATTGACACATTTCATAAAAATTAAAAATGTAAAAACTGTAATAATATTAAAATTAATCTAATAAATTATATATCAGAATACATAAATATTGTATTAATGCTCAATTTGTTAGTTGGGAATTAATGATAAAGTAAAGAAGTATAAATTTAAAAAGGTGAATGAAACATATTAAACTTGTTAGATATCAACAACATTATATTGACACATTTCATAAAAATTACAAACTGTAATAATATTAAAATTAATCTAATAAATTATATTTCAGAATACATAAATATTGTATTAATGCTCAATTTGTAAGTTGGGAATTAATGATAAAGTAAAGAAGTATATATTTTAAAAAGGTGAATGAAACATATTGAACTTGTTAGATATCAACAACATTATATTGACACATTTCATAAAAATTAAAAATGTTAAAACTGTAATGATATTAAAATTAATCTAATAAATTATATATCAGAATACATAAATATTGTATTAATACTCAATTTGTTACTTGGGAATTTATGATAAAGTAAAGAAGTATATAATGTACCCTCTCAAATAAGGTCAATTATGAATTAACACCTAATTTTTTTTAAAAATATCGTATATCTTGTAATATCTTACTTATTTATGGTATCAAATCCTTTTTTCTTTAACTCTCCTGTTCGAAGAAAACGACATAGCGCAAAACCACATTATATGATATAGGACGGTAGTGTTATTCAAAATGGAGGCAAATTTCACACACAATTTGCCATATGGAACATATGATATGGGCAGTCTATGTAGTCTATGGTTCTACCTGGTGCAATTATTTTACAAGGGGATGCAATTATCGAGGGTAGCGATATATATATAATTTAAAAGCCACCCTGCAATTATTCTACAATAACACAGTTAACAATACGCATGAGTTATACCCAAGCCCCTTATAAATATGAATTATTTATCCAGTGGTAAAAATAGCATAAAATCATAACTAATTAGGAATGATTTTTGTTTTTCTCTACTTCTCATTATTGTATGAGTTTTAAAATAATATAAAATTTAGCTCCAACCCAACCTAATAAATTTTCAATTTCGAAGCCCAAAATTTTACAAATAACCACTAGATGCTTACACAAATTTAAAAGAAATACAATAAAATTTAAAATAAATGTTATGGCTCCACTTCCACCATAGAATAGCTATGGGCATAGACAAGGGGTGGCAGGAAGGGGCGGTTGCCCTTCAAATCCAAAAAATCCTTTAAAACTTAATATATATATGGCTAAAATTTCAAAAAATTATTATTTTGCCCCTCCCTAAATCATTATTGCCCCCCCCCCTCTAAATCGAATCCCACCCAGGTACGCCAATGGACTAGCCCAATTGCATACCTCTTATAATTCGTCATCTAGGAATTAGCAATTTCTGAGGATGCGATAAATTTTTTAAAAAACTCATAAATAATAAATATTCCAATTAATTAATAAATAATTACTCTGTCATAAATTAATGATCAAATATAAATGTTATGAACTGTTGAGATTAAGAAAGATAATTTTGTTGTTTGAACGAAATTTAACATTGGCGCCCGAATAATTATGCTTGCTTTTAATAATTTCAGAACAATAATGTCATTCTTTATAATAATTACAAAAATTATAAAAAACGAAGCAATTACAATATATGAAATATTTGTATAATATTTGCTAATAAAATGCATTGTATCAATGAAGTAACATGTTAGTAACATAAAGATGTTTAAATTATGTATTAAATACAATTGCACATAAATTAAGCAATCAAAAATAACAAAAAAAATTACCGGTGTGCAAGTGTTCAACTAAGGAGTGCAATAAAGTGACTTATTTAAAATTTAATAATATATTAAAAAAAATTGTGGATGGTAAATAAATCCAAACATATTAAATTTGCTTTTTGATTTTCAGATTTCTTTCATTATTCAAAGCAATGCAGTCATCCATTATAAATCTAGCATATTAAATAAATATATAATTAAACTCATTAAAAAGGGATAAATTTTGTGTAATTAAATCATTTAATTTACTTGAACCATAATATTGGGAGAGGAATGGAAAATAAATGCCAAATTGAATGTGCATCAAAAATATCCCAAACGGGAGGAAAGTCACCAAGTTCAAGTGGAAGTATGGCTTTAGCTATTATAACTGCCAAAATACACCTCCAAACATAGTTACGTTTACTCCACGTATGCATACCCCAAATCAACCAGCCAAAGGTTTCACATAAACCTTAAGTCACAAGCTTGTTGAAATTTTTTCAATATAACTTACCCAATACAACATTGACTTTCATATTATAGGCATAATCAAATTTTATGTAGAGCATATAATAGATGTGGTAAATATATAAAGACAGCAAGGATATAGAGAATATGAAGGGTTTATATTTAGGATAAAATCCAAAAGCCCTTTATAATTATGAATTATATAAAAGAATGTGAAGGTACCTGAGTAAAAAGGTCAATAGAAAGTAGCAATTTAAGAATAAAACAGAAAAATAGTCCATACACTAACAGAAAATAAATAATTTGAATATATATCATACCTCAGTTATGCGATTATCACGAGAATGGAAAACACATGAACATATCCAGGTTATTAAAGATAACTTAAAAAATTGCACAAAGTATAATAATTATAATTACTATTCCATAAACTGTCCATATATAATAATAGGGTGCAGAAGGTGGAGTTTGTTTTAAAAATTTTCTTAGCATTATGGCATTTGATAAAAGATTCATAATTGAAAATATAAATGATGCAGGCTCTTGAACACCATAAATTCGTTTAAAAGGCCACTATAGATTGTATAAGATTAGTCATTAAATTTGTACTTTGCCATAAAATTGAGGTATGTGTTGTTTTTTTATTTCAAGCCTTTTCTTAATAATATGCATACATTTGTACTCGCACTCACTCTTACAATCCCAGCCAAAAAATCTAAGATACCATGGTCTTTGGGCCTCAAACAGTATAAGTTCTGATTAATAAAATTGACACAGCTGTAAAACATTCTTTACTTTGAGGAATACATGATTTTCTGTAAAACTTCAGAACACAGTTCTGGAATTTAAAAGATTCATCACCACTTGAAAAATCACCATTAGGAATTATTTTCACGCCAATAAATATGATAAAAAGTACATTAACAAGTTTCATTTAAAAAGGCAATCATTTATGCTACAAAAAAGGGCTTTCCAATAACAGCTGTTAAATCATATTAAAGCGTCTCAAGATATAGCGAATTTTACATTTCTTTGGTAAAAAATAAGATTTAAAACTTAATAATAGCAATTTTATGACTAGAAAACAAAATTGCTCTATAGTTTAATTTGGTCTCTTCAAATCTGAGTTGAGAGGAGTAATTTTGAGAATATTTTATCCATTCAAAAAAAGTTGCAATAACACTATACTATACTAATTAAATATTAATAATAACCAACCTATTCTAATGCTTAATAATATTTTATTCGGTTAGATATCTAGAGTGAAATTTTTAAATGATAAATTAACCATGACCAAAAAGTCAATGATAGCAATATTGACCAATTTTTTATCAAATTGTTAAGGTTTATTTTATCTAGATTAAGGAGGATTTCTGTGAACACTCATCATGGCCTTTGCGGCATATAGAAAACAATAAAATTATTTAGAATTTATTTATATGCAGTAGCAGACAGGATAGCTTTATAAATTTATTGATAGTTTTTAAAAATCTACCTTTATTATAGAAACTTAATTGGTAAATAACCTTATACTAAGTGTAAGGAACAAGCGTAATAATATTTTTTATTTTTTTATTTTATTTGAAGTGATCTCCGTTATAAAAACAAATATAAAGGATAATATATTAAAATAGTGCACAAGCGATAAAATAACATGTTCACAAAGATTTCGAATTAGAAAATGGTTTGCCATTTTGATTTTCTTGATTTGCATTATAGTTAAAAAAGAATAAGTAAGAAAGTTTACATAGTGTAAATAAATATTTCAAAATCGAGACATGCCCAGAATTCTTGTTAGACGAGACCGAGATTTCTCTAACCCAATAAGAGATCGATATTCTCATAACGGCACCCGAAACGAGATTTTGCTTTCCTTATCGAGACGATATCAAAACACTATACAGTCCACTGTTTATTTTTTAATGACAGCCAATCCTTAATATAATTAAAAACACTCTATCCATACATGACTAGATTCGATAAAATTTAAATTCTAGTCTCTATTTTTAACTCTAAAGTTTTTAAAAGTTCAAAACATGTCCCATAATTTTTAAATTAACAAAAAGGTATCTCAATATATCAAGCATTTTCTGCAACAATCCAAGCTTCGAAAATTGTTGTAATAAATAAAATCTTTTTATAATAAACAAACATTTTAAACATACTATATAGTGTTACCCAGCTCAATATCTTCTTCTTTATCGTGTTGAAAATCCCACAGACGTGGGGTAAGTTTTCAGCAGCTTCCATCTGAGTCGCGTAAATGCCATGCCAATTTCCATCTGTTTGACGTCCATATCCTTTTCGACCAGTCGTTTCCAGGTGGCACGTGGTCTGCCCCTTCCTCTTCTTCCAGGCACGTCCATCTCCAGCGTTCGCCGTGTGACATCGTCCTCGTCTCTTTGTAATACATGGCCGTACCACCGAAGTCGATTTTCTCTTAATAAGTCCTTCGTCGCTTGTATACCCATCTTTGTCATCAAGGATTCGTTCGTCCTGCGATCCAGCTTGGTGTAGCCTAAGCTCCATCGCACCATTCTCATTTCCGTGACTTGCAAGAGTTTCTCCTCCGCGGTGGTTACAGCCCATGTTTCGCTCCCGTAAAGCAAGACCGGTTGCACGATGGTTTTGTACGCCTTGCTTTTCAACCAAATTGGTATCTTTTTGTCACACATGACCCCGGAGATGCAGCGTTACTTGAGCCATGCTTTCTTGATCCGAGAATGGACTTCGGCGGTACATCCTCCCTCTTGATGTAATAGCGAGCCAAGATATGTGAACTTATCAACCTCCGTGTACATTGGACAGTCTTTGCGGACTACCGCCCATCGTTTGCATGTAAACCGTTTTCTTCTCGCTGACCTTTAAACCGAATTCCGAAAAACGTTCTGACCATATTTTCGCCTTATGAAAAACCCCTTCACTTGTTTCATCGCATAGGACAATATCATCGGCATATAGCATAGTCCAAGGGGCTGGCTTGTGCAAGTCCTTTGTTATTGTATCCATAATTAGATTAAACAAGAATGGGCTTAACGCTGACCCTTGATGTAGTCCAATCATTATTCGGAAGGGTTTCGTTTCTCCTACGGTAGTCTTAACAGATGCAACCGCGCCATTATACATTTCCTTCATAAGTCGAACATATCCTTCGGGTATATTTCTGGCTCTAAGTGACCCCAATCTTAAGTCTCTCGGAACCGTATCGTAGGCCTTTTCTAAATCGATGAAGACCATGTGTAAGTTCTTTCTTAGGTCGCCATATTTTTCCATCGTCTGCTTCAACGCAAAGATTGGATCCATCATTGATTTACCGGCCACGAATCCAAAGAGACATACTTCGTCATTGAGCCTTTTCACTAGCACCCTTTCTAGTAGTTTTAGTGAGTGGCAGGTCAACTTGATACCTCTAAAGTTGCCACATTCCTGCGCGTCTCCTTTTCCTTTGTATATGGGTATGATCGTACTTTCCCTCCATTGGTCAGGGATACGACTCATTCAGCATAGCGTTAAATAGGCCTGTCAATATGTCGATTCCTTCTCCTTTGCACCCAAGCCAAGCTTCGATCGGTAGATCATCGGGACCTAGCGCTTTCCCTTTCCGCATCTTCGTTAGTTGCGCTCCTACTTCATAAGCCTGCAATGGTAAAACCAAGTTCGAGTTCGGTTCCACCCTCTCCAGCGGTCTTCTATCATTCGTTTTGTTCATCATATTTTGGAAATAATCTTTCCATCTTTTGATGACTTCCTTCGGTTTGCACAACGTTAGTCCCTCTTCACTTTTAATGACTTTCAGTGTCCCGACATCTCGACTTTTTTTCTCCCTAATCTTTGCGAGTTTATACACGACTATGTCGCCGCCCTTGGTATCGAGCTTGTTTGCCATCTCGGTGTAAGCCTCGTTCTTCGCTATCGCAACCGCTATCTTAGCTTTGCGTTTCGCTTCACGATATGCCACGTAGTCTTCTCCTTTCTTCGTTTTGTACCATCGTAGGTACAACGCCTTCTTTTCTTCTATAACCTCTTTGACCGAGTCATTCCACCACCATGGTTCACGCTTGTGAGCTCTGCCGCCCTTTGTTCGTCCCAAGATTTGAAAGGCCGTTTCCTTTAGAACATTTGCAACGGTGTCCCACCTTTTGTTAATGTCGCCCCCCAAGCCTGCAATTTTCAAGAGCGGAGTTGCTCGGGCGTGAAACATTTCATTTGCACGATCATCCTTAAGCTTTTCGTACTTTGTCCTTGGTGTGTAGACTTTTCTCCTTTCGGGAAAAATCTTTCTTGCTATATCGAGGACAACTGGCCGATGTTGTTTGGCGATTTCTTCCCCCGGTATAACCTTGCAATCTTTAACTTACCACAAATTTTTGCGCTTCACTAGGATGTAGTCGACCTGTGTAAGGTGATCCCCACTGCTGTCGCTAAATGTTCGGTACGCTTCTGAAAGAAGGTATTCACAATGACCATATCGTAAGCTTGCGCCATCTGTAGTAACTTCTCTCCCTCTTTATTCTTCACCCCATAGCCATGCCCGCCGTGATTTCGTTCGTACACGCCCCTTTCTTTCCCAACGTGCCCATTAAAGTCTGCTCCGATGATGAGATTCTCGTCAGGCTTCACGTAGCGTATTTCTTTTTCGAGCTCTCATAGAATTCGTCCTTCTCATTTTCGGAACATCCAACCTGGGGTGAATACGCACAAATAACATTGACAAGGCCGCCTTGATCCGCCAGCTTTATGCACATCAATCTATCCGAGCATCGTTTGACTTCGACTACCTTGTCCTTAAAGGAATCGCTAAGCACTATACCGACCCCGTTCTTCCGTGATGGGGAACCCGAGTAGTATAGCTTGTAACCATATCCTAGCTCCCTGGCTTTTGTTCCATGGCACCGCGTTTCTTGTAGACACGCTATATGTATCCTTCGCCTTTTTAGCATCTGCGCAACCTCGATGCTCTTCCCCGTCAGCGTGTCCACATTCCAGCAGGCCACTCTTGTCCGTTCGACAACTAGATTCCTTATCCACCTTCGTTGTGAGTGAGGCGGTAACCCTTGTATACTTTTCACATTGCACGGGCGGATGATGCAATGCGCGTCGTTTGGGGAGGACGCCCTAGCATTCTGGTATAAGTTCGTATTTGAAGCTGCCATGTTGTTTGGAGTTGCTTTTTTACAGCCGGCTTCCGACCTGACGCCAACCCTCCACTTTTTTTACACGGACTTGGGACCGTCGTTGGTAGTGTTGTTACCCAGCTCAATATATTTTAAATAAATTTGACACTGACCTGTTAAATAAAACGGTTCAAAAAGAAATATCGACCGGTAAACTGCTTGCAGATTGTAGTAGTATTTCGCGTTGAACACGAAAACTTTTTAATTTTTCTTTAAGCCTAAGGGTTTTGAAATATTTGCTGTCAAAGTAGCTATCAATGATTTTGATATTTTCAAACGCCAATAACTGTTATGTTTGGTAGGTGCACCACAGTAAATGTTATGTTTTATTTATTCTAAGAGACGTATATGACTTTATTTATTCAACTTTACACAGAAATAAATTTAAAGAATTTATAATATCTTTTTCTGATAATGTTCTCTGTTGTCCTTTATTTTCTGAGCACAGTTGTTATCCCTCGCTGACGCCCTCTATGTAAATGTTCTTTCTTAGATTCCCTTTGTCAATCGCCTGTCATCGTCTAGCTATCTGGTTATTACATTTCACATCTGGTGGCTAGTTGTAATGGTCCCCCTCTCCCGAAACTACTCATCCACATATACGACAATAACTTGCATAGGTAATATTTTAATTTATTAAATATAATTACAATATAAATGTATTCCAATCATATTAATATACATTTAACACTCAAAATGTGATTCACACAAAAAGATGATAATGATGTTTAATAAAAAAAAATTAAACCAAGATCTCGCTGATAAAATCTCTTATCGTCTTGTTTCGATGTTGAAATTCTCGTCTAAATCTCGACCAAATTTTTCATATTCCACCAATTTTCTCGGATTTTAGGCATCACTTAAGGCAACAAATTGAATATTAATAATGTTTTTTTGATAATATAATGATGGCATTAATTAATTAATCTAAGGCAGCGAAAAAACTTATTTTTTAACAATATTTTTCTAGTGATATCTTTCTATAACACAGCTTTAAAAAAATTATTCTGCAATCAGACCTATGAACAATAATATGTTTTTTTCAAAACCTCCAGGTTTTATATAAACGAGGTTAAAGGTGCCAAAAAATGCCCATCTTAATCTTTTTTATGGTTATATTCCCCCGGCATTTTTTAATTGATATATGCCTTATCTTTGAGCCTGGAGCCTGCGGGCTCAATCAGGCTTATGGCACCTATTTAAATACAAACAGATATCTCAGATCGCCAACACGGCTATCAGGCCTGGATAGCCGAGCGTCACCCCTCATCCAAGTCCTCTGTGAAGTTCAGAATAATGAAAGCGCTAGGGCGTCCTCCGTAAACGACGCGCATGGTAGGCGCCCGTATCATGTGAAAAGTCAACGAGGGTCACTACAACTTCTTAAACGGATGTAGTTAAATAAACTAGTTTGCTAAGGACAAGATTAAGAGTGGGCTCGCTGAATGTTGAAACGATGACTGCAAAATGCCGAGAAGTTGCTGACACCCTTAGTAAGCGACAGATTGATATAGCATGCATACAAGAAACGAGATTGAAAGCGCAAAAGCAGGATGATAGGTGAAGGCTATAAACTTTGCTTTAATAGCCAAGAAACAGATAAAATGGCGTGGCAATCATATTAGCCTCAAATATGCAAGATAAAGTCATTGTGGTACAAGGAAAAGGTGGCCGACTCATGATGTTGAAACTTTGCATAGAAGGTTAAATGATTAATGTAGTGTTAGGTTATACTCCGCAAACGGGATGCACAGATAACGAAAAGGATGACTTTTGAGAAGAATTAGACGAAACGCTCGCATGATACCTAGAGCCAAGATAGTTATAATTAAAGCGGATATGAACGGTCACATATGCAAAACAAGAGAAGGATTTGAACGGTACCATGGTGGAAATGGATAGGGATCAAGAAACGAGGCGACTAAATATTGAAAATAGCTGTGGCATTTGATTTGGTCATCACAGATAATTGCAGCCCAGCAGAGACTTGTTGTGATGGACTGTGTCATCTCCAAGGCGATAACACCCGAAGATCTTAAGGATCAAATGGTTTCGGCTACCAAATTTGAAAGATGTTTACATTGATCAAATTTTGAACGGCTGCAGATATATCATACATGATCAGCAGAATGCTAACGATATGTGGAATTACAGAGCTAACACGGTACGATCAGTAGCGAAATAAGTTCTAGGATGCAAAAAAATAAATAAAGAGACATGGTGGTGGAACGAAGACGTGCAACGCCTTGTCAAGTTGAATAGAAAGCTTTAAAAATTATGGTCAGGCAACAGAAATCAAGAAACAAGATTGGCATATGTGATAGCTAAATATGAGGCCAAACGTTGGGTGGCCAAGGCTAAGCAGATGTCTATGAGAATTTAAACGACAAGTTAACGAGAAAAGGAGGGGAAAGAATGATCTACAAAATCGGAAGGACCAGGGTAAAGAATTCAAATGATGTGGTAAACCTAAAAACGATAAAGAGCAAGGAAGGCATCACTCTAACTCTGGAAGTCTAGACAGTCAAATAATAGATCGTTGGGAATAGTGTTTCGATCGTCTCGTCTCGGTCTCGAAAACAAAATCTAGTTTTGGGAGCGATTATGAAAATCTCGATCTCGTCTCCGTCAAGAAAATCTCGATCTTGTCTCGTCTTGACTTTAAAAAAATATATACGGAATAAAAATTTCTCCTGTTTTTATTAAAAATATTAGATAAGTGTTAAAAAATATGGCAAACTTTTATATTTCTTAAAAAACTTTAATACACAAACTTTTTAAAAATTTAGAGGGACATGGCATCTCATTGACAATATATAAATATGAATTAATTCATAAAGATAACATTTTTTATGAAAAGTGCATACTAAAAAAACTCTATATAAATTTTAAATATTAAAAATTTAAGTTTATGTTCTAGCATATTATAACATTTGTATCAAATTCATTGTGTTTGTCAACTATAAATAGACTTAGAAAATCATAAGTTCGCTTATAGTCGACTTTTGCATAATTGAGCGAATTGAGACCCTTTATTAACCCTAGCTAAAGCTTCAAAGTAGACCTTAACATATTTAAGGCAAACGTTTAAGTCCATTGATATTGCAATCATAAATTATAGCCCATAGTGTTTATTGCATGTTTACTATAGCGTTATAAACCACAAAGTGCGAGTGACTTTTAATAATAATATTTATTTACCGAATTGATAACTAGTTGCACATATTAAAACGTTGTAAAAACAACAATAAAAGCAGCATTATTATAGGATTAAGAACATAAGGTTTTGAATTTAAATTGATGCAAATATTAAAATTTAAGATAAAAATCATTATCATCAAATTTATATTCCAAACAATTACCTTCCAATTCTAACTGACTTTGCCATTAAATACTTATCTATCGAATACAGTATAGGTTCGTGTATTTATGTTAGATTGCACAGTTAAAATTATAGTAAAATGCACCTGCCAACCCAGCTTATAATGTGAAAAGTAATGCATATGACAAAACTTTGGTAGGTGTACTCATAGACTAAATAGACTGCTCACCAACGCACAAATTGTGTATCCTTTTTTTCACCATTTTGATGTGAACATGGTAAAGTGGTGATCATATAGAAATACGTAATTTTCGCAAATTAAATAATCTTAAAAAGGTAAATGAAAAAATATTGAATTGGATAGATATCAAAAACAGCATTTTAAAATAAATATCATTTACACAATACATAAAAATTAAAAACTGCGATAAAAGTTTGTTTAATAATATAGCGCCATCAATATTTAGTATAATATTAATTTATTGACGTTCGTTTAATTTATAAACTAGTGGGGAATGTAAATTGACTGTTATAGGGCAAAATTACATGGTTAAACTACACCAGTTGCTCTCTTCGAAATGGAGGAAAATTTGACACACAATTAACCATATGCAACATATGACATGAGCAGTCTATCTAGTCTATGGGTGTACTATTAGTTGAAGTATATAAAATTCTAGAAAACTCGATTTAATCTATTACGGTGTCATAAAATACTCTAATGTACTTTTGAAATCGTTAGGCGGGTGCTTAAAAATCTCGAGGCACCTTACCTTAACTTGTTACTGATTGATCACCAATTTATAATAGCTGCATCATGCAGGATTAGTGTTGCGATCATCTCGTCTCGGTCTCGAAAACAAAATCTCGTCTCGTCTCGGGAGCGATTAAAAAATCTCGATCTCGGTCTAGAAAAATCTCGGTCTCGTCTCGACGAGAATTCTCGTCTCGTATCGACTTTAAAAAAAAATTAAGACGTAAAAATCTCTCTTGTTTTATTAAAAATATTAAATAAGGGATAAAAATCCAAATGGCAAACATTTATATTTTTTAAAAAACTTTTATACACAAACTTTTTAAAGATTTAGCGGGACACGACATCTCATTGACAATATAAAGATATTGATTAATTCATAAAGAAAATATTTCTATGGAAAGTGCAAACTGAAAATAAATTTGAAGTATAGAAGATTAAATTTTATTGTTCTAGCAAACTATAACATTTGTATCAAATTCACTGTGTTTGTCAACTCTAAATAGACTGAGAAAATCATAAGTTCGCTTATAGTTGACTTAGTTGCACAATTGAGCAAATTGAGACCCGTTATTAACCCTACTTAAAGCTTCAAAGTAGACCTTAAAATATATTTAAGGCAACGTTTGAGTCCATTGATATCACCATCATCAATTATAGCCCATAGTGCTTATTACATGTTCACTATAGCGTTATAAACCACAAAGTGCGAGTGATCAACTAGTTGTACCTATTAATTATATATAAAAATGAAACTATGTATGTGTGTTTGTATGTATGTTTGTGTTTATTGTGTGTATGCCACCACCAAATTTGGAAAACTACCAGACCGATTTGGCTCAAAATTTCACATTCCCCATACTCCGGAGCATGTTTTAAGATTTGTTCGAGCCAAATCGGTCCAGTAGTTTTCGAGGGGTCACGTTTTTTTGTTTTATACGTTGCTTTATACGTTTCAGCACTTTAATGACGTCATATGACGTATAGTATATGAAGCATAAATGTTTTATTGCTGCATAAAAATTTTCTTTCATATTAAATCAGGTAAGACCCGTTACCATATGAATGAACCAGAGGAATATAAACATTAGATTCTACAAAGTATTTTTTGTCATGGTTATGCTATGCGTTTATTTTGTAGAAGAAACTTAAATTACATTTAAAACTCAGTCACATTTCTTTAAGGCTTATGCTAAACTTTACCATAAATAAATTGCATAGCAATTAATAAGTATTAATATGCTCTTCCCCAATATCTTATTTATAAGAATGAAACTATGTATGTTTGTGTGTATGCCGCCACCAATTTTGGACCAGACCGATTTGGCTCAAAATTTCACACTTTATTCCTGACACTCCGGAGCATGTTTTAAAATTTGTTCGAGCCAATTGGTCCAGTAGTTTTCGAGATATTTTGTTTTATACGTTTAATAAAATGTCAATCAAACGCAACCTCATGACGTACTGCGTATCTAAATGAAACTAGGTGTGTGCATGTGCAGCATGCGTGTAGGTAGGGTTGTGATAAATGTAGTCATATGCTGCGGAAAATGGAAACTTTTTACTATTTAAAACATTAAATTACATGGGCGTACGCAGGGGGGCTGCCCCCCCTAATTTAAAATAAAAAATTTTTTCAATACAAATAACCTTAAAAATTAAAAAAAAATTATGTTTTGCCCCCCCCCCCCCCATTAGTCACTGCCCTTTCCTAATTAGCCACTGCCAAAATTTTGGATAGTCGATGACCTTTTTTTGCTCTCACGAAAATTTTTGGCAAGGACAATTTTTGGATGTCGAGACCTTTTTTTTGCTCGCTGAAAAATTTTTAAATTATTTTTTTTGGTGTCAGGAAATTTTTTTTTAATCCGCCTCACCCTAATTCAGAACCTGCGTACGCCGATGTTAAATCAAAGTCATTTTTTTGCTTATTTTTTACGTCAATTATTATTATTATAGGACGGTCGTGTCCCCTCCTGCGTGGCTAAATAAATTAAAGTGGGCCTAGCCTTGTACCCTCTTTAACTATTTGTTTAAAATTTTTGCATAATAAACACTTACCAATTATATTTGATAGATTCTTAATCTATTGAAATTTATCTATAAGATGATATATATTCTGCTAATATACCCGGGTAAATGGCAAAACAACGTTTGCCGGGTTCATCTAGTACGTTATAAAAACAACAATAAAAGCAGCATTATATAGGATTAAGAACATAAGGTTTTAAACTTTAAATTAAAGTGCACATATTTAAATTTGTGACAAAAATCATTGTAATTAAATTTATATTCCAAATAATTACCTTCTAATCCTAACTAACTTTGCCATTAAATAGTTATTTATCGAATACAATATAGGTTCGTGTATTTATTTTATATTGAACAAGTATAGATATTATAGTAAATTTGAATGCACCTTCCCACCCAGATTGTAATGTGAAAAGTAATGCATATGACAAAACTATGTAATCACATAATGTCTTACAAAGGTTCAAATATATAATTACCGCATCATGCAAGATGAGTAATTGCGAGATTCAAATATGCTTTAGTAATATATACAATTCTACCAGAACTCATTCTAAGCCTAAACTTTTGTAATATTTAATAATGCTATGGATATAAATATGTGATAAATATATTATACAATTATTCACATATCCTAAAAGTCAACCATACTTAGGTAATGATTGCCAAATTTAAAATTGTTTGCACAAATATATAATATTTACAACACTTCGGAATTTTTTTAATATATATTCTATTATATATTGATTTATACTTAATACCTTAAATGTAAATCATGCAAATAAAAAGACACAATAATTTACTAAAATCTAACGCTAAAAAGTCGAGATCTCGTCGAAAAAATCTCGTATCATCTCGTCTCGACATCAAAATTCTAGTCTCGATCTCGACTCCATTTTTCGAATTCTCGTCTAGTCTCGGTTTTTCGAGACGAGACCGAGATTTTTCTCGGTTTTTCCGCATCACTATGCAGGATGTGTAACTGCGAAATTCAAATATGCTTTAGAAATATTTACTATTCCATCAAAAATCATTCTAAGCCTAAAATTTTGTAATATTTAATAATGCCATGGATACAAATATGTGATAAATATATTATAAAATTATTCACATACTCTAAGGGTCAACCATACTAGGTAAATGATTGCCAAATTTTAAATTTTTTGCAAAAATATATAATATTTACTACACTTAGGAATTTTTTTAATATCAAATATCATGCAAATTAAAATACACAATAATTTACTAAAATCTAACAATCAATAAAAGTCAAGATCTCGCCGATAGTCTCGTCTCGACATCAAAATTCTCGTCTCGATCTCGACCCCATTTTTCAGATTCTCGAGATTTCGGCACCACTGGCTGGGAAAAATAATATAAAAGATTGTTAAACAGTGAAAATAGGTTTACGGACCATTGCGAAAGCAAGAACTAGAAGAAGAGGCTGTCCAGGTGTTTGAAAAGACGACCATGGGTAGAGCGGTGAGACGATAATATACCTAGGTCTCAAAACGTTAAGCCCTTAGGTGTACATTCACTTGCAAGACTGTAAAATACCAGTGAGTTGTATGATGCCTAATGAGTGGCACGTAAAGAAGATGTGGGAAAAAGTTATAGAAGCTAAATTTCGAAAAATGATCTTAATAAATGAACGACAATTTGGGATCATGCTTGAAAGTCAACTTCAGATGCAATACATGGTCTCAGGCAACTTATGCAATTATATAGGGAAAAACAAAAGAATTTTCATATATCGATCCTGAGAAATCTTTCGATAAAGTGCCAAGGCAGTTGAAATGGGATAGCCTGATTTCCAATGGTGTCCCGACGCTTATGTGATGTTACTAAAGGGTATGTATAGAAACGTAAAAACAAAGTAAGGGCATCAAGTGGTACATCAATGGAATTCATTTCAAATGTCGGTGTGCATCAAGGATCGGCATCAAGTCTATTGATTTTCATAACGATGGATTGGATAACTAAGGACCTTAAACGCGAATCACCTTAGGCACTGCTTTTTGCGGACGATATAGTGCTGTGCGCAGGTTCAAATGTGGAATCAAAGCAGGTAAAAGTATGGATGGATCGAATTGAAGGCAATGGCTTTAGGGTCAACCGGAATAAAACTGTGAATACATTTACTGAGTCGGAAAATGTATACAAAGAAACATAACCGCACGATGACTAATGTTTAAGCAGTTAAAGGGAATTTAAATATATCGAGTCTAGGATACAGTGTGATGGGTGCGTGGAAAGCGAAATTAAGGCAAGAATAAACGCAGGCTGGCTAAAATTGAGAGAGTTGGGTGGTCTACTAAAGAAGTCAGATTAAAATTTTCTGCCCGACCCGGCCCGATTTTTTAATTCATCTGCCCACCCGAACCCTTCTGTTTCCGCCCCGTCATGCCCGAATTATTAAAGCTGGCCGAACTCTCCGGCCCGAATTGATGTGTTTTAAAATTTTTAGCACTAATATCATTTTCATTTTACTTTTTGAGAAATTTTATCTAAATTTTTGATATTTTTAGGATAAAAACGAGGATTAACAAACATTATAAAATTAAATCAAAAAGTGACAAATTATACACAAAAACAATATAATATATCATTTTAAAAATAACATTGAGCCCGAATCTTGGGGGCCCGCCCAAAAGTCAAAATTTACGACAATTGCCCGGCCCGGCCCGTGGGCCAGGCGGGCTAGGCATTTCTGGTCTCTGGTTTATTATGTGACCAACAAATACCACTCAAATTGAAAGGACGATTATATAACACAGTTATTATACCCAGAATATTTTATAAAGCTGAAACATAGGCGATTGATTAAGGCAAAGAGAAAAGCTTGGATATATTGGAGATGCGAATGTTAAGATGGTTTTTTGGAAAGCAAGAAGGATCATATAATAAATCAAAAATAAACTAAGATATTATTCAGAGAAAGTTGGGTGTAAGAAGATTGAGATAGTATGGCCATTTGGAGAGGCGGGAGGAAAGTCACCAAGCAAAGCGTATTAAGTAGGTGCAAGTCGAAGGTAAGATAAAAAAGGGAGGCCTAAGCTAACATGGAAACATAAAATAGATATGGAGGAAAAGGTACGAGCTAAAACATAGCTGTAAGTTCAGGAATACATAGAAAAATCACTTGAAGGGTTGACCACTAAGTGTGACAAACAGCTATAGGGGGAAAAAATGAGAAATATTAATATTTTAGACTAAAGTGTTTTCTATAAGTCCATTTTATTTTTTGTTAAAACCTCTATTTGTTCTGATTGCGGGATGGAATCACAAAGTCAATTTTGTAGACCTGTATAATTTTCAACAGTTTTTAATTATTTTCCACTGGGGCAAAAAATTGAATTTGTATTATAATTAAAAATGTTGGCCACTATAATTTCATCGTCTCCTTTTTAGCGCTATTTTAAAATAATACAAATGAGCAAATTTTATTATTAAAATTATTGTGGTAAGGATAACAAGCCTCTTAAGAGTGAAATTAAATATTTGCAAAATCTTAATTTCTAAATTTATAAAACATGTTCTAAAAAAATATTGATAATCATTTTTACAATCTACCCCGATGATTCTTATATTTAGTAGGAAACATGGGCATAGCCAGCATTGGAAGAGGGGGGCGATAATAATATAGGGAGGGTCAAAATGATCATTTTTTGAAATTTTAGCCCTAATTTTAATAAACAAATTTTAGGATTTAGAGGGGGGCTTGGAAAAGTCAAAAAAGCACAAATTAAAATTGAAAATTGTAAAATTTGGTGTTTAAACAATCCTAATTTTAAAACGAGCTTATAACATTATTTTTTCCAAACAATTTTAGAATAGTGCTCTCTAAAAGCCTGCTGGTTACTGGGTCAATATGATCTAAGCCTTCGCAAATGCTCTAAATCTCGTAAACAAAATGCACAAAAATTTATACAGATATGCTACATTTTATTCTCTACACCTAGAAACTTTATTTTATGATACTTTGAAATGTGTAATAGATTGGGTCATATTGATGCGTCAAACTAAAAAAGGTGCAGAGTGATAGGCAATTATACTCAAATTTTACTCTAAAAACTAATCAAAATTAAATTTTTGGGTGATAAATATAAGCATCCCCATCCATTGCCATAGATAAGCCAAAAAATGGTTCAGTTTTAAATTGTATTACAATAGATTAATATGATGGTTTACATAAAAAGCCATATAAAAAAATGTTTGAGACTATTATTCAAAAATACAAATAACTATTTAACATATGTTTATAGACATTTATAATAAAACATATAAAAGATATTTAGATTAACAAGACATGCAATAGAGAATGCAAGTTTGTGCCAAGTAACAATTTTAATATCACAATAATAATTTATGTACAAATAAGATATAAAATAACTACTTATTTAGGCTTTTTTATACCATTACTTCTCCTTTTTCTTGCCGAGGAAACACCTTAAAACAATGGTATACTCATATATTATATTATACCATTATCCTCTGATGTTGATAAAGATGATTTTCTTAAAGGCTTTTGAATATTTATTAAGGAAGCATATTTCTGCATTAGAGAACCATACTCATTAGATGGTAGTACAAAATCCTTAGATTCAAGAGAGATTGGCATTTTTGCTCTTTCATCCTAGAACTATGATTTAACAAAATATCAACTAAATTTTACACAAGCTTCAACGTCATAAAATTGTTGGAGTTTGATCCAAATTTGTTGGGACAATATTGGCCTTTGAACCTTCGCATAAAATTTATCGACAATTTCAACCATGTTGAAATGTTTATTAATACCTAACTTCTATTAATTATACAAGGTAAATTATTACCAGCGGGTTTGTTATCCTTTAAGATATCAAATAAGGCTAATTCTGTATTTAAATCCCACTCAAAATTTTTATCTGCCATTAAAAAGCGAATCCGAGTCAACTGAGAAAAGTCCAACTGAAGCCATGGCTACACCTACCATTTATTTTAGTAAGCGCAACCTTTTGAAAAATACGTTTCTTATAATTACCATCACGAACACGTTCGGTAATTTGTTTGTTTACGTGTAAAGAATAGCCATTTATAAAGCAACATGGATGACAAATGTAAAAAGCATACAGTAAGTGTGTAATTACTTATAAATAGTTGTTTTAATCTAAAATTTAGGTAATGTAATTATCTAAATATTGGAATTCAAATCAAAGTTTTATGTAATTAATTTTGCAAAATAATTTATGCAATTTTTTTAAGTTTCAAGTTAAATGAATATCAAAACAATTAAATTTAAATGTCTTGCACTATATAATATATAAATGAGAATTGCATATATGTCTAGGTTCTTATTTAATTTTATTAATAAAGCTAACCTTATTAAAAATGTATAGATCATTTTATTAAATTTTAACACAGATGGAAGAGTTTTTGCACTATATAATATAAAAATGAGAATTGTATATATGTCTAGGTTCTTATTTAACTTTATTGATAAAGCTGACCTTATTAAAAATGTATAGATCATTTTAGTAAATTTTAACACAGATGGAAAATGTAGTATTTATTTACGATATGGAGTTATAACAACCGGACAATAGTAATGTATTTAGAACAAGGAAAACATATGTAACATAAAATATATACACAAGGAACGCTTAACAATATATTACAATAGTCCCCCCTAAGTTAATAATATTCTTCATCGTATCTTCTTGGAGGTTGGCGTCGTCGCTGCGGTCGTGGACTAATTGCCGTGGTTACTTGTTCTCGTACTTCCCTCTCGTCATCACCCCCTATCCAGTTCGTTACATTCCCCAATGCTCTTCTTAACTGGTCTGCATGCTTCCGCTTTACTCGCCCTTCTGCCCAAACATCGTAGGACCAATCATTCTTTTTGTGATTCACTACTCCAGCGTGCCAACCCTTTTGCATTTCATTTTTTACCCATACTTTATCTCCTTCCTCAAAGGTACGGTAAAAAGCCTTCCTATCGTGATAATATTTCTGCTTCCACATATTATCTATTGTTATCTCTCTACCTGATCGACGTAGCTGGTCCAAGGAGGACCTTATTCTTCTTTTGAACATTAATTCACTAGGAGACACGCTGGTAGTATTATGGGGAGTCAGTCTATAAGTCATCAAGACTTGAGCAATCGACTTTTCTTCATATCGATTTGTCTTAAAAGTAGAGTAAAACCGCATTTTCAAAGTCTTAATAAATCTTTCACATAAGCCATTAGATTTTGGGTGATATGGGGATGTCCGAACGTGTTTAATTCCGTTTGCTCTTGTGAAAATTGCGAATTCTTGTCCCGTAAATTGTCCCCCATTGTCCGTGACTATGACCCTAGGCACTCCTAACCGTGCAAACCATTCCCGCAACGCCTTGATAATTCCATCTGAATGTAGCGAATTTAAAATCCTTACTTCTGGCCATTTTGAATACGCATCTACTAATACTAGCCAATATTTGTGGTTAACTGGACCAGCCAAATCGATATGTACACGGTCCATTGGCTCCTCCGTAGTAGGCCATAAATATAAAGGAGATTCGGCCATATTCGGTCGAGTTTGTTGGCAGCTTTGACACCTGTGAACAAAGTTTTCAATATCATCGTTAATATTTGGCCACCAACAATAAAATTTTGCTAGGTCAATCATGCCCGATATCCCCGGATGTCCGGTGTGCAGATTCTCGAGCACAGCTTGCTTTAAATTTTCTGGAATCACTAACCGATTTTGCCAGTAAAGTAAATTATTTTCAACGGATAATTCATTTTTCTTTGGGTAAAATAACTTACGAATAGTTGCATCGTTGGCAGGTTTGCTCCAATTGCAACGGATCATATCAATAACAGAATTTAATCTTGCATCCCTCCTTGTTCCTTCCACCAACGTCTTCCTATCAAATTCTAAATCTTCAATCATGTGTATGTGAATGTCTTCACTAACATCTACAAGGGTAGGTAACCGCGATAATGAATCTGCTATTTGGTTCCTATCACCAGATATATACTCAACTTTAAAATCGTATGCCATTAATTTTGTACTCCATCTTTGTAATCGCAAGTTACAATTGTGATGATGTCCCTGGCGACCAAATATATATTGTAAAGGTCGATGATCTGTTCTCAATACGAATGTTCTCCCATATAGGTATTGATGGAATTTATTAACAGCATATATGATACCTAAAGCTTCTTTATCAATAGTGGAATATTCTTTTTCTGCCGGGGTTAAAACTCTTGATGCATACGCTATGGGCTTTTCTTTCCCATCAGGCTCCACGTGCATAAGTACCGCCCCCAGTCCTGTATCACATGCATCTGTGTATAAAACTATTGGTTTATTTAATGAATAAGGAACCACACTATCTTCTTTTGATATTAGGGTCTTTAATTTATCAAAACATTTTTCTTCCTCTATTCCCCATTCCCATTTAGAGTCCTTTTTTAGAAGGTTGTGTAATGTGACGCATTGTGGTTGAAGCATCGGTATAAATCTTCCTACATAATTCAATAACCCTAAAAATCCTTTGAGTTCAGACTTGTTTGTTGGTCTTTTGCAGTCCCTTAAGGTCAAAATTTTCTCTTCCGTAGGTTGAATGCCTTTAGAACTAATTTTATGACCTAAGTAGACAACGGAATCTTGAAGGAACTTTATTTTACTCGGGGTTGTAGTTATCCCTACTTCTTCAAAACGTTTTAATTCATCTTTAATATTTGACACATGTTGTTCGTCATTTTTCCCGTTATTATAATGACATCTATAAACACTGCCGTGTTGGGAATTCCATATAAAAGGTTGCTTATATACCTCTGAAATATTAAAGGGGCAACCTTGATTCCAAATGGTAGTCTGCGATAACGATATAATCCCAAGTGTGTTGCAATTGTAAGTAACCTTGCACTCCGTTCAGACATTTTCAACTGCAAGAATGCGTCTTTTAAATCGATGACGGTAAATTTATTGCCTCCAATCAGTTTTGCTGTAACATCTTCAAAAGATGGCAACGTATCCCCAACATCGTACAAATAATCATTTAATGTGACTTTGAAGTCTCCACATATCCTGATTGATTTATCTTTCTTATAACGGTTTACGGTAGGTGTGCACCATTGAATTGCAGTGTTTAAAATCAACCTTTTCGATTACATCTTCTTCCAATAATCTTTTAATCTCTTTTTCAATGGCCTCCCTCATTGGAAAAGGTACCCTACGCGGGGGCAAACTTATAGGCCTATAAGGGGTTTTTAAATGTAAATCTACCAAAAAATTGTTTACTACGCCCAATTTCTCTGAAAATACTTTGGGAAATTGATCAATCAAATTTTCTAACTTAATTTGTCGAATATAAATATTTTTTGCCAGTTCAAATCCAAATTTTAAAATTTCAGGCAACCCTAATATTAAATCACCTTCATTGACTACTATCACATAGATGTCAAAACATTTATCATTAATTTGCCCTTTAACTAAACACCTACCTAAAGTTTTGATATTATAATTTCCATAACCTAATATGCTAGGACATTCTGTTAACCCGGGCTGACCTATCTCTATCCAAGTCTGCTTATCTATTACAGTAGCCTGAGCAGCTGTATCAAACTCAAAATTATAAGGTTTCCCATTTAACATTGCTCTAACCAAAGCTCTATTGATTTTATAAGTTTTAATACATCTAATGTAATTGTTATCATTTCCTCTATTTAAATAATTCCCATTCATTTCCTTATTGAAATTCTTAAATTTATAATAAGAATTATTTTTATTTAAATGACAAAACCTAGCTATGTGACCTTGTTTCTTACAATTAAAACATATCAGCTCACTATAGTTATTATTTTGACCTTTTACAATTTTATTAATATCATTATGTATGACCTTATCCTCTACTTCATCCCTTGCTCTTTCATAACTTATAGCTAATTCATATACAGTTTTGAATTTTAGCTTTTCATCTCCATCTTTACCTTCTGGAAACCTGATCCTGATTTCATTTTCTACTCTGCTATTGTCTAAATTCAATAAGAACCCATCCCTTAACATTTCATCTTCATCATCATAATTGCATTTTGTTATTAACCCCTTAAGTTTTTGAGCATACTCCTCAATTGAATCTGTACCTCTTCTACATCTTAAAAAACTTAGTCTCGAAAAAAAAATAGAATTTTTACTCTTAAATCTTCTTCTTCTTTATCAGTTATTTGGTCCCACATTGGTGGGGTTTGTTTTGATGAGTCTCTTCCATCTTGACCGGGTGAGTGCCATGTCTTGACTAATCTCTTTAGTTTTCATAACTTTATCGACTTGCCCTTTCCACGTGACACGGGGTCGTCCTCTTCCTCTCTTCCCCGGTATTTCCATGTCTAGCACTTTTCGATTTACGTCATCCGTGTCCCTTCTTAGTATATGCCCATACCACCTTAGCCGATTTTCGTTAATCATGTCCGCCATAGGTTGAATACCCATTTTTGTCATGAGAAAGTCATTCGTCATATGATCGAGCTTAGTATATCCCAAGCTCCACCGTATCATTCTCATCTCTGTGGCTTGTAATAGCTTTCCTTCCGTGGTGTTTAATGCCCATGTTTCACTTCCATACAGTAACACCGGTCTTACGATGGATTTGTAAGCTTTGCTTTTCAACCATATTGGCATTTTCTTGTCGCACATTACACCGGATATACTTCGCCATTTAAGCCATCCTTTTTGAATCCGGGCATTGACTTCCGTTGCGCAACCTCCCTCTTGATGTAGCATCGAGCCGAGGTATGTAAACCTGTCTACTTTTGGGTACTTTAGATGGTCATCCAGGGATGGGGTGTCTGTACCGTTCATTTCCATGTATACCGTTTTTCGATCGTTGACCTTTAAACCATATCCAGCTAAGCGCTTTGACCACTTTTCGGCTTCTTCGAATACTTTCTCCCTTGTTTCCTCGCATAGTACTATATCATCGGCATATAGCATACACCATGGCGATGGCTTTTGAATGTCCCTCGTTATCGTGTCTATAATTATATTAAATAAAAAGGGACTTAAAGCAGAGCCTTGATGTAATCCAATATTAACCCGAAAAGGTTTAGAGTCTCCAACTGTCGTCCTAACGCAAGAGTTTGAGGCTTCATAGATATTTTTCATAAGCCGTATATATACGTCAGGGATATTTTGTTTCCTCAGGCACCACCATATTAAATCGCGGGGGACCGTGTCATAAGCTTTCTCCAAGTCGATAAAAACCATATGTAGGTCTTTCCTCTTTTCACCATACTTATCCATCATTTGTCTTAGAGCGAAGATTGGGTCGATTGTGGATTTGCCGGCTACGAATCCGAATTGATTAGCCGATATTTCCACCTCGTTTTTCAGCCTTGTTACTAAGATCCTTTCCATAAGCTTCAAGGAGTGGCAAGTTAGCTTGATACCTCTGTAATTGCCGCAGTCCTGAGGGTCTCCTTTGCCTTTAAATAAGGGTATAATCGTGCTTGCTCTCCATTGATTAGGGATTCGCTCTTCTACCAATATCTTGTTAAGGAGGTTCGTCATGGTGGTGACTCCTTCTTCACGACATCCGAGCAATGCTTCCATAGGTATTCCATCTGGGCCATTTGCTTTTCCTTTTTGCATCTTCTTCATTTGTGTCCTAACTTCATCCTGCTGAAAGAGTTCGACCATACTTATATTTGGCTCAATTTCGGGAAGAGAATCCTTGTCATTTGCAATATTCATAAGTTTCTTAAAATATCCTTTCCACCTTTCCATCACTTCCTTCGGCTTGAATACGGTTTGACCCATCTCGCTTTTGACTATTTTAAGAACTCCGACATCGCGACTTTTCTTCTCCCTTATCTTGGCCAATTTGTACATAAGCCTATCGCCCCCTTTATGATCCAGTTTGTTTGCCATCTCGGTGTACGCGGCATTCTTCGCTTTTGCAACGGCCTTTTTTGCGGCCTTCTTTGCGTCCCTGTACTCTTGATAATCCTCCGACTTTTTTGATTTATGCCACCGTCTATATAGATTTTTCTTTATTTCGATGAAATCTTTAACCGATTGATCCCACCACCATAGTTCCCTATTCATAGCTTTGCCTCCTTTGGTCCGTCCTAGAACACGAATCGCTGTTTCCTTAATGTCCTTAGATAGCGCCTCCCAATCGTCGTCTACGTCCCTTTGCAACTTCCTTGCACCCAAGAGTGAGGAGGCTTTTTGATGGTATGCTTCGTTCGTTGACGTATCCTTTAACCTTTCGTATCGAATTCGAGGTTCATATACCTTTCTTCTTTCGGGAAATACTCTTCTGTCAAGATCCATAACAAGGGGACGATGTTGCCTGGCGATCTCTTCTCCCGGTATTACTTTGCAATCCTTGATGCTCCATAAGTCCTTTCGCCGTATAAGCAAATAGTCGATTTGACTAAAATGCTTCCCACTTCTATAGGTCACAATATGATCTTCGCGCTTTTGAAAATAGGTGTTAACGATCGCCATGTCATATGCTTGGGATACCTGGAGAAGTTTTTCCCCTTCTTTGTTCTTCAGACCATGCCCATAGCCTCCATGATTGCGTTCATACCCGAGGCGATCTTTCCCTACGTGAGCGTTGAAATCGGCCCCAATAATTAGCCTTTCTTCCTGTCGGATTCCTTGTATTTCCTTTTCCAATGAATCGAAGAATATGTCTTTCTCTGATTCCGAACACCCGATTTGGGGGGCATACGCGCACATAACGGTTAGGAGGCCACCTTGATCCGCAATCTTCACCCACATTAGCCTGTCGGAACAACGCTTGACTTCCACCACCTTGTCCTTGAACGATTCGTTTAGAACGATACCGACTCCGTTTCTACGATTTGGTGACCCACTGTAGAAAAGCTTGTATCCTTCTCCTAATTCCCGAGCTTTCGTTCCGTTCCACCTCGTCTCTTGTAGGCAGGCGATGTGTACCTTTCTTCTTTTTAGCATCTGTGCGACCTCGATGCTCTTCCCCGTCAACGTTCCCACATTCCAGCACGTAATTCGCATTCTTTCCACAACTAGTTTCCTTAACCGCCTTCGTTGTGAGTTAGGCAGTAACCCTAGTGTATTTTTCACATTGCACGGGCGGGGTATGCAGTGCGCGTCGTTTGTGGAGGACGCCCTAGCCTCTTCTTGTAAAATCTCGTTTGAAACTATCATAAATTTTGGAGTTGATTTTTATAGCCGGTTTCCGACCTGACGCCAACCCTCCACTTTTTGCACACGGACTTGGGACCGTCGTAGGTAGTGTTAATTTTTACTCTTAAATAATAATTTTAAATTAATTACTAATTCATCAAAAGTGCAATTATTTATAAGTTTCGGATATACCTTAAGCTTTAACTTTTTCAGGGTAGGGAGGCCAATGAATGTTATGAGATATTTCTTCTTGTTCTCCGGCGCGACTTCTTTAATTTCCATGGCGTTCTCCAACACTAACAGCCAATCTTCTATGTCTACTTGATCTGTGAATTCTTCTATTTTGACCAGCGCCATTTGTAGTATTTATTTACGATATGGAATTATAACAACCGGACAATAGTAATGTATTTAGAACAAGGAAAACATATGTAACATAAAATATATACACAAGGAACGCTTAACAATATATTACAAAAAAGTTTTTGCACTATATAATATAAAAATGAGAATTGTATATATGTCTAGGTTCTTATTTAACTTTATTGATAAAGCTGACCTTATTAAAAATGTATAGATCATTTTAGTAAATTTTAACACAGATGGAAGAGTTTTTGCACTATCTTATATATAAAAATGAAACTATGTGTGTATGTATGTGTGTATGCCGCCACCAATTTTGGAAAACTACCAGACCGATTTGGCTCAAAATTTTACAGTTTATTCCTGCTACTCCGGAGCGTGTTTTAAGATATGTTCCAGCCAGATCGGTCCAGTAGTTTTCAAGATATTTTGTTTTATGCCTTTTGACGTTGTATCGAACGTCAATCAAACGCCCTCATCACGTACTGCTGCGTATCTTATGTATAAAATCCCCCCTCATACTACACTTTTGTCCACTACTCCTCCATTGTCCGACTAACTATTATATCCAGAATTTCTACTTACTATTAATTTTTATCCTCCCCATCAAATATACTCAAAAAAAACCCAGAATTCAGAGCCGCCTTCCCCCCTCCCCCTCAGAGACGCGTACAGATTATTTAAAAAGTGCAGCCATTTTAGATATTCAGGAGTAAAAGTGATTTATTTAGCATTCGTATCACCCATTATATATAAAAATAAAACTGTGTGTATGTATGTGTGTATGCCGCCACCAATTTTGGAAAATTACCAGACCGATTTGGCTCAAAATTTCACAGTTTATCCCTGCCACTCCGGAGCGTGTTTTAAGATATGTTCCAGCCAAATCGGTCCAGTAGTTTTTACGATATTTTGTTTTATGCGTTTTGACGTTGTATCGAACGTCAATCAAACGCCCTCATCACGTACTGCTGCGTATCTTATGTATAAAATCCCCCTCATACTACAATTTGTCCACTACTCCACCATTGTCTGACTAACTATTATATCCAGAATTTCTACTTACTATTAATTTTTATCCTCCCCATCAAATATACTCAAAAAAAACCAGAATTCAGAGCCGCCTTCCCCCCTCCCCCTCAGAGACGCGTACAGATTATTTAAAAAGTGCAGCCATTTTAAATATTCAGGAGTAAAAGTGATTTATTTAGCATTCGTATCACCCATAAAGCCATTCAAATTTTGATATTCTTGAAATTAAATTAAGGTAATGGCTTTATTTACAATATAAATAAACACATTTTAAAATAAGAGTTGTTGATATATGGCAATTATATTAAGTCTCTATCACATTATCCTTAAACGAAAATTTAATTTTTATTTTTTCCCTAATATCAGTTTTAATGATAGATATAAGGTAAGATAGCAATTGAATGTTTGATCATCATTTCAAGATTGATTTAAATGTGTGAATTAAATTATCAGATTTGAAAATTTTGTGGAATATTGAATTTTAGGATTAGTTTGAAATAAATTTTATCAATAAAAATAAATATGATATTCTAAGTTATTCTTAATTTTTCATTATAATCTTTCTTTCATCTTCACGCTGAAGGCAGCCTGGCCAGCAACTCAGCAAAGCGCACATGTAATATACAAAAATAAAAATAAGGGGAATTTTTAATTATAATCTTTCTTTCATCTTCACGCTGAAGGCAGCCTGGCCAGCAACTCAGCAAAGCGCACATGTAATATACAAAAATAAAAATAAGGGGGGGGGGGGGGGTGCTTATCATAAAGTAAACGTAAAACAAGAGGGGGGGTTGTATGGTATGGATGGATGGCATGTATGTTTAAAATCCCCCCTCATATTACACTTTTGTCCACTACTCCATCATTGTCCGACTAACTATTATATCCAGAATTTCTACTTATTATTAATTTTTATCTTGAAATTAAATTAAGGTAATGGCTTTATCTAATATATATAAATGAAACTATGTGTGTATATATGTGTGTATGCCGTTACCAATTTTGGAAAACTACCAGACCGATTTGGCTCAAAATTTCACAGTTTATTCCTGACACTCCGGAGCGTGTTTTATGATTTGTTCCAGCCAAATCAGTCCAGTAGTTTTCGAGGGGTCAAGTTTTATACGTTTTGACGTTTAATCGAATGGCAATCAAACGAACCCTACGTATCTATCGTTTCGTTGTAGAGTGATAAATGTAGGCATGTGCTGTTTTTACGATTTGAAACATTGAGTATCAAAGTCATTTTTTTTCTTATTTTTCATGTCAATTATTATTATTATAGGACGGCGTGTCCCCTCCTGCGTGGCTAAATTAATTAAAAAATCTAATTTTGTCATTTTTTGCGCGTTAAATAAAGAGAAAAATTAAAATACTTTTAACAAAGTGCCAATAAATGTTGATGTATCTCAGTTCTTCGGACATTATTAAGTTCAGAATTAAAAGTTTTATTCAGAAACAAATAATTATAATTATGATATTGTTTCTTAATTACAAAAAATTAAAAAAAATTGCTTGAAGGGCCAGGGGGCCAAAGATTTTTCCCTTGGGGGGGGGGGGCTTGGGCCAGACTATGATTTCAAAAAATACCATTTTGTAGGTCTCTAGCGATAGCTTTAAAAAAATGTATCCAAAATTTAATGATTAATTTTTGATTATTTTGACTTAAAAAATTTGCTTAAATTTGCTTGGGGAGGGGGCAAAGGTGCAGAATTTTGCACAACGCCACACCTTATCTTAAAAATATCAATTATTTGTTATTTTTCGTTAAATAAACTATATGCGTATCCGTATCCGCCTTTTGTTTATATTTTATCATAAAGGCAGGCGCTATATTTTTATTTGATTAACGAGCATGAAAATTTATAACTGATCCACTATTTTGCAACACTCTTTTAAAATCTTTTTATAAATTGAGGCCCCCTTTGCCCATGCCCTTTAAAAAATATTTAAAATTAAGGTTTATTTTTCACGTCAATTATTATTATTATAGGACGTGTCCCCGCCTGTGTGGCTAAATAAATTAAAAAATCTCATTTTATCATTTTTTGCGCGTTAAATAAGGAGAAAATGAAAATACTTTTAACAAAGTGCCAATAAATGTTGATATATCTCAGTTCTTCGGACATTATTAAGTTCAGAATTAAAAGTTTTATTCAGAAACAAATAATTTAATTATGATATTGTTTCTTAATTACAAAAAATTAAAAAAAATTGCTTGAAGGGCTAGGGGGCCAAAGATTTTTCTCTTGGGGGGGGGGCATGGGACCAGGTTTTTTCTCTTGGGTGGGCCTGCGCCTTGGACACTCTTTAACTATTTGTTTAAAAATCTTTGCATAATAAACACTTACCAATTATATTTGATATATTCTTAATCTATTAAAATTTATCTATAAGTTGATATATATTCTGCTAATACACCCGGGTAAGTGGCAAAACAACGTTTGCCGGGTCAGCTAGTATAATATAAAAATGAGAATTGTATATATGTCTAGGTTCTTATTTAACTTTATTGATAAATCTGACCTTTAATAAATACATAAATTGACTGTAATAAATAATTTAGTATAAAATGCATCTTTTATTAACCATAAATTATAATATCAAAATGTATACATCATTTTAATAAATTTGGGAATTTTAACACAGGTGGAAGAGTTTTTTGCACTTCAATAGGGTTGCTTTTCTGCCTAAAGATTAAACCTAAAAAAAATGTATAATATAATTAATATATATTAATTTACTAGTGTTCTTTTTCAATCTACCATTGTCTTTCCTAAACTTTGGAGGCAATTTAATAGACTCAAATCTATTTTCAATACCTAAAAAGTTTACAACAGTTTAATTTTAATTACTTTTTAGAAAAGGCTGTTGAGAATCATTAACATCATAATTAGTAACTATGTTGGATTGCCTACATCTTAATTATGAAATTAACAATAAAACTTAAGTTACTTGCAGCCATTCTGAAAATGTCAGGGACTCTAGTTCTAACATATTAGCTTTGAAATGTTCAATATCGATGAAATACATATCAAACAACTTATCATCCATCTCACATGCTATGGAATTTAATTCTGAAGTTATGGTCTGGAATTTTTTGTATTTTTGGACAATGATCTTTTAATTGGAGGCACATTGTCAATTTGAATGATAACCTCATTTTCAGAATCCACATTAATTGGCCCAGATTTTACCCATCTCTCTGGGCATAATTTAGTGTCAAAGTATTCAATGTTGTTAAATTTCCTTGCCTTAAAGAGGTGGCAACAAGGCAACAATATGCTGCTTTGAAAGCCACATGAGCATGTGGTATCTGTGATATTAAATTGCTCCCCATTAACTAGAAAACTATTATCTGATATGTGTGAGAAATCCAAACATTTTGATAAGTTGATTTGTTCCAAAACAATTTTAAAAGCATATTTGGTTAGCTTTTCCCTAAATTTGTATTCACATGAGTTTACAGAAAATAAGACAGCCTCTTGAATTACGCTATTTAATTGTAAACAACGACATCATAATGCCGATCATTTGTTGATCGGAAAATGGTAATTATAAGAAACGCATTTTTCAAAAGGTTGCACTAAAATAAATGGTAGGTGTAGCCATCGCCCCAACTGAACAAAACTGACCTGTTAGGCGACAACCAATTAGGTTACAGATTTATGTGCGATTCGAATGAGCGGGCGATGGCGAATCGGTTCAATTGACAAAAGTTCATTTGTAAAAATCTCTAAATATCTAAATCTAACCCTAACCCTATATCTAAATCTAACCCTTGCCTATATTACATTTTGCCTATATACATTTTGCACAGAAGTGAAATTTACAAAATAAATGATAATAATATTGGAAAACTTACCAAACGCAGAGGGTTTTAAGTCACACTTATAACTGCGCATGCGCATAAGCAATTATTGCCTGTATTAGATTTTGTGGAGTTAAAAACATAAAAAAGTTATTAAACTAGCATGCGCATAAGCAATTATTGTCTATATTAGATTTTGACTATGTTAGAATTTGCACAGAAGCGATTTTTTTAAAGAACGGGAGTTTAGAGATTTAGAGATTTTTACAAATGAACTTTTGTCAATTGAAACGATACCGCGATGGCTACACTTACCATTAATTTTAGTATGCGCAGCCATATTTAAAAAAGCGTTTCTTATAATTACCATTTTCCGATCAATAAATGTTCGTATTATGATATCGTTGTTTACAAATAAATTGCGCAGTTTTTTGTTTGTTTGATTTCAATCGCCCAGGGTCATTCAATTGTATAAAGATGGTAAGTGCAATTTGTTTAAAAGTTATAAATCGCTATAGAAAGAAACTTTTGGACATTATTTAATAGCTAAGGCAGAATATGAAAACAAAATGTTCACCAACAGCAACATTTTTTATGCTCAAGATATAATACAAGGTTTAAATATAGATCAATAAAATATTGCAATGTTAAAGGGGGGGGAAGTAAAGATTTGCACAAACCAAAGAACAGCAAAAAATATTTTCAAAATTTCTAAATGGTGATTTTTAAACTATTTTTTATAGGTGGTATTTATTGATATGTATTTCATTGGTATTGAACATTTCAAAGCTAATATGCTAGAGCGTATAGTCCCTGAAATCTTCAGAATGGCAAGTAACATACATTTTATTGACTTAAATTCATAATTAAGGTGTATGGAATCCTCAACAATCCAACATAGATACTAATAATTCAGATGTTAGTGATTCTCAACATCCCTTTCTAAAAAGTAATTACATTTAAATTTTTGTAAACTTTTTAGGTATAAAAAATAGATTAGAGTCTATTAAAATGCCTCCAAAGCTTAGGAAAGGCAATAGTAGATTGAAAAAGGTTACAAGTAAATTAATATATATTAATTATATTTTACAATTTTTTTAGGTTTAACCTTTAAGCAAAAAGAAAACCTATTGAAATGCAAATCTCTCCCACCTGTGTTTATTTTCAAAATATGTTAATCCTATACATTATTAATATTATAATTTATGGCTAATAAAGATGCATTTTATACCAGTCTTTTATTGATTTTTATTGACACAGCTTTATCAAAAAAAAATAAACAAGTTCTTAGACAAATATATGACATCAAACTAAATTATAAAAAGTCATTTAAATTTAATTGTTTTGATATTCACTTAACTTGAAACAAAAAAATTGCATAAATTATTTTACAAAGATTAATTACATAAATTTTGATTTGAACTTCAATATTAAGATGATTACTCTACCTAAAATTTGACATCAAACTAAATTATATAAATGTCATTTAAATTTGATTGTTGATGCTTCATAATAATTGATATTTACTTAGCCTGAATTTAAAAAAATTGCATAAATTATTTAGCAAAAATTAATTACCTAAAACTTTGATTTGAATTCTAATATTAAGATGATTACTCTACCTATATTTGATTAAAACAACGATTTATAAGTAATTTGACACTTAGTGTTTGATTTTTACATTTGTCATCCATGTTGTTTTACAAATAATATTCTTGCACGTAAACAAACAAATTACCGAACGTGTTCGTAATGGTAATTATAAGAAACGCATTTTTCAAAATGGTTGCACTTACTAAAATAAATGGTAGGTGTAGCCATGGCCAATGAGCGCAACTGAAAAAAAATACAGTGATAACCAAGTGATGGCAACCAATAAGGTTATATAACACATTTGCACATCTACGTTCATGTTATAGTTATGCCTTTTTAAAATTAATAACCTTGCAGAGTTAAGACGAACAAATCTACTTGTTTTGTTACCAAAAAGCTTTTTGATGCACCACATGTAAGATTTTTGGGCCTAAGTGAATTTATATGTATCTTAGCTGGTTTAACGGGGTTTGAACCCGCCCAAAATAAAATCGGGTTCGTGATCGGGTTTGGCATAAATTCTAAAATCGGGTTCGGGTTAGTGTGCACGTTTAAGGAATCGGGTACAGGTTCGGGTTCAAGAAATTATATTATACTAATAATACATTTTTACCTACAAAAAATTATTAAATAGTTAACTTAATTTTTAAATAGCACCTAATTAAATTCACATGCCAATTATTTCATCTCATTGTGCATATGTATTTATTGAATTTTTAATGTTCTAATTTATTTTTGGATTTAAAAGCAATTAAAATATAATTAATAAAAGCCACCCATATTATAAATTACACAAAAAAATTTTTATTCAACGTATACTTCACTTCACATCATGAAATATAAATAGTTATTATTTTTAAAAACTGTTATTATAATTAAAAACCATACCATAACTAATGTATATCAATTATATATATAAAACTTACAAATAATTCTTGAGATAATTATTATCGATTAATGAATGAAAAATGCCGGAAAAATAAAAATATTGAAAATACAATCGTATGGTTTTTGTTACATTGTCATGATAGAGAAAACTGAGATATTCAATTCACTTTCACAATATATTTTTGAATTAAAAACCCGAACCCGAAAGGGTATTTTTAAAAATGGGTTCGGGTTTGGGTTCGGGTTGTGTAAAACATCGGGTTTTACCCGGTGTAATGATCTGAAACGTCGAATCGGGGTCAAAATAGCAGAATTATGAAAAAATAGCAGAAAAAGTCGGGGGGATGGAAAATGCGAAGCGCATAGACATTTTAGAATTATACGACAAAACAGCGTATATTTAATTGTTATTTTCATGTCTTATTTTAAAGAATTTGTCTCATTTTTGAGCAAGAAGAGAATAAGTATACAAAATATAGATTTTAATGCATATTTGGTTAGAATTTAAAAAATCTTCAAGAAGTGGGCAGGTACTGACCCTTGGTCAATGTTCTTACATCAAAGCTAATATGGGTAAAAATCATCAGACCCAATATTTCTCAATTAATTGATTATCTCAAAAAGATACAGAAAGAAACTAACTCAAATACCTATAAAATAAACCAAGGAAAAACAATAAACCCAAAATCTAAGAAAGAAATCAACAAAGAATCTTGTATCAATAATTTAAAAGAACATTATACTAACAGTGAAATAGACCCATCTCAATTTCTAAAAACAATATCTTGTTATCTAAAATATAAAGAAAGAGATGCAATGTTAAATATTATTACCACTTGATTATTTGTCTGTTATAATTTAGTAAATATTAATAAAATTGGTCTGTTATAATCTAGTAAATATTTATAAAAAAAACTTAAATGAGTGTAAAGGCAAAACATTTTAAAGGGTCAAAGTAGCAGGATTAAAAAGTAGCAGAATAATATGACTTTTAGATAATCAATATAACCCTAACCCTGACCTAAAACACTAACCCTAACCTAAAACACTAACCCCGACCTAGAACACTAACCCCGACCTAAAACACTAACCCTCCTCACCAATCTAAGATGGAAGTATTAGTATTCAACATCTATAATATAAACTATGAATAAAAGACAGATTAAAACTTAAATTCTATTTCCTTTATTTCCAAAATTGTAAAAATAATATCATATCCATGGAAGTATTAGTATTCAACATCTATAATATAAATTATGAATAAAAGATAGGTTAAAACTTAAATTCTATTTCCTTTATTTCCAAAATTATAAATATAATATCATATCCATGGAAGTATTAGTATTCAACATCTTTAATATAAATTATGAATATAATTTTAGGTTAAAACTTTTAATTCTATTTCCTTTATTTCCAAAATTGTAAATATAATATGATATCCATGGAAGTATTAGTATACAACATCTATAATATAAATTATGAATAAAAGATAGGTTAAAACTTACATTTTAATTCATCATATCAATAAACAGATGTTCAATCTTGACCAGTTCTGACCAGTCTTGATCAGTTCTGACCAATTCTGCTGTTTTTTTTCTGCGGTTTTGACCCGGTCCCGAAACGTCGACATTTAAAAAACGACGACGCTCAGTTGAACATTCCTATTGGTTAATATGGCATAATAACGAGTTATATGCTATATCACGTGATCTTCCTAAAAGCTCAATAGGTTAGTTTTGGCACAAAAACATGTATTTTTTTTGAAGACACTAAAATGACGACACAAGACTTTCAATATATTTCAAATAATTACTGTACATAATTATCTAAATTATAAATTAAAATTTAGAGAATCACTAACAAACTATCAATTTAGCCATTTAAGTATATTATCAAATCTTTTTTTTCACATGTATTTTATTTAGGTTAAATCAAGAAAATTATGAATAATCAAGAAAATTATGAATATCAGTATAGTCAAGCTCAAGCATTTGTATTTTCATCTCTAGTTTTGTATAAAAATGCACATAATCATTTGAAGCTTATTAAAAAATCTTTTACTTTATTAGTCTAAGTTATAAACTTTACCTTAGTTTTAAGCTTATAGACAATAAAAATAATTAATAGGATAGGCTTATAAACACAGATTAGATATAATGATCACTAGCTCAAGCTCAATGTATTCAAGTACTAACTCAGCTATTCCTTAGGTTATTATAAATGTACCAAATACAAAATTGAGTTCATCAATTAGCCCTACCAAAATTACAATTAAAAGGATAGGCTTATAAACATAGATCAGATATAATGATCATTAGCTCAAGCTCAACAGATATCCCTTAGGTTATTATAAATATACCAAATACAAAATTGAGTTCATCAATTAGCCCTACCAAAATTACAATTAAAAGGATAGGCTTATAAACATAGATCAGATATAATGATCATTAGCTCAAGCTCAACCATTGAGTTCATCAATTAGCTTTACAATTAAAAGGATAGGCTTATAAACATAGATCAGATATAATGATCATTAGCTCAAGCTCAACAGATATCCCTTAGGTTATAAATGTACCAAATACAATATTGAGTTCATCAATTAGCTTTACAATTAAAAGGATAGGCTTATAAACATAGATCAGATATAATCATTAGCTAATGTATTTAAATACTCACTCAAATATCCCTTAGGTTAAATGTACCAAATACAATATTGACTTTATAAATTATATCAGCCATTTAAAAGGAATTATAAACATAGATCAATGATCATCAGCTCAAGCTCAAAAAAACATATCAAAAGAAGTAAATGCAGAATGCTAAATATGAAAAATTTTAATTACAAATATGATAAATTTTAATTAATCTTGTAAACCATGGTTGAATTATAATCAATATTTTTTGTGAATTTTATAGGTTAGTAACTAAAAACATCTGTTGATTGACGTTTGTCTTAGCCCATAGAAATTTAATTTCAAATTTTAAGAAAAATTTTTGATTGGCATGTCGATTTTTTTGAGCGTCGTGGAAATGGATATTACACCGGTTCGGTTTAACACAACTTGTTTTCATCAAGTAAATTTATGTGCTGTTTTCTAATCTTTATCATAGTTATTGTTGTAATCTCAATTGATTGATCTTTCAACTCAAGCTGTCGTTCAAAGTATTTTATGTGTATATTTTTTAAATCTTTAGATTAGTAAATGTTAAAACAATGAATTTTAAAAAGAATTGCCGTTAAAGCTCACCATAAAATGTTACCTATTCATTGTATTAAATATGTACCATTTTTTAACATTATATCAAACACTAAATAAACTTATCTTTCATCTATTATATTATAAATTTCTGTGCTAGCTTATTATCAACTTTTTCTATAGATAGAGGATTTGCTAATACATTAACTTAATATATATTTTAACTTAATCTATATTTTGCATATTATAAACTCATCCCTGCTTTTACTGAACTAAACAAATTATTATCTATAAATCTACATAACAGGCTCAATATATAATATTTAAATTAAAATTTTATAACATATATCATTTACATATATAATTGTTTATGAAAAATAAAAAAATACTATATTAAATACTGCTTTGCCTTAATACTTTATGGCTTATTTACTAACTAATTATTAAGTGTCAAAATTATTACTAATTTTAAATAAGTAAAATATTTTTTTGCTTTTCTCAAATTGTTAGACTAAGATTAACACACCCATTTGTATTCCAACCATAGATAATTTTTAAGGCATAGTATTTTAACTCTTATCAGTAAATTAATATATTACTTTGGGTATTCAAATAAGTAATTTTAATTTTGTATCCTAAATTAGGACAATTTTCAAAATTTTCCCCTCTGTGATTAATTTGGCTCATAAAATTTTTTCTATTTTAATTTCATAATTTTATTATTAATATTATATAAAATAAGGTTAGAACTATAAATACAGACAATTTGGCATAAAAAAACCTTAAAAATAGAGATGCCAGAACTTAAGGAATTTTGACCCTATGTTTTTAAAGTTAAAAAGTTAATACTGTTCTTAACCATTATTTTCTGTTGTTGGACTTCAATTAAATTTTTTTGAATATAAATACATCATAGAAGGTTAGAATTAAGAATATGAAAAAAATCTAAATGTAAATTCTTAAAACAAAAATTTTATCAGGTTCAATAATTTTGTGTAAAAAATGAGATTTCCTCCGTAAAATTATTTTAGATTGAAAGGGTAAAGTTTAAAATAATCAGTTTATAAATAGATATTAGTATAAGTTCATGATTTTTTAAATTTGGCATAAAAAACATCATAAAAAATAGGGTTGTCCAAACAAAGTCTTTTTTTTGAGATAGAAAAGTTTCAATTGTTCTAGATCCATTTTTTTATAATTTTTCAACTTAGTTTTAAATTTAAATGACATAATCCTTTTATTCAATTCAATACAAAAACCCTTAAAAAAATAATTGTGTTTGCCCCTCCCTACTTAAACAACTTTCGTCCCCCCCCCCCCCTATTCTAAAACCTGACTACGCCCATGTTTCCAACACCTCCTTGGGCTGGTATACGGTGTGACCTTCTATGTTTTTGACTACTATATAATACAATATATGGTATTATACTTATTATTATTATTATATTTAATGTATTATATTATTGTATTTGATAATTCTAGTGTTATAATTAATGCATTGTATTATTATAATTGTATCGTATTTATTGTATTATATAATATTTATTCATTTATTGCAATGCATTATATAAATTATATAATAATATATGTATATTGTTTGGTATTATACTATATTTATTGCATTTTATTATATTTGATATAATATAATTAATGTAATATATTTTATTTAGCGTATATATTATGTTTGTTTTATTAAATAATAATTATAAATTTTTTATTATATTTATTGTATTGTATTATATTATATACATTGTATTTTTTATGACTGTCATAGAACGATTTCTGTAATTCCCTTGTCAAAGGTTCAACGACTAAATAACTTATTTCTTTAGGTTCCGCGATAATATATTTCAGAATAATATTTCGATATGATTTATTTAAACAACATTTAACCCTTCCACGCCGCGCGCGAGCGCGCGTGCGATAAAAATGAAAGTGATTTGATATAATAATAAAACGATAATTATATGTGTTGGTAATTAAACTTTTATAACGATCAAAAATGGTAGCGAAGCGATATCAACAATCTATATTTAGCGTAGTTATTAATCATGACTCATCAGTCATTCTAACTACGCGTAAAGTAAATTGACACGATTAAACGATAAAGATAAGTAATAATAATCGTAGGTTGAACACAATAAAGATGCATATAATAAAAATCGTAGCATGTGTGGGAGGGGGGAATTAGAATATGGGTGAACACCACAGTATTATTATGTATATTGTTTTGTACTATATTATGTATTATATTATATTTATTGTATATATTATATTTATTGTATTATATAATATTTATTGTATTATATAATATTTATTGCATTATATTTATTATAAAACTTATATTTTATTATTGTTTTGTGTTACCTTATATTTATTGTATTATGTACATTTAGTCTATTATATTATAAATCTATTTTATTATATAATATTTATTATAATGTATTGTGTTATATTTATTGTATTATATCATATTTAAGCTATTTATTATTTTAATTTTTAATTTTCATTATGATTTAGAGTCTATTATGTTGCAGTCACGTGTTTAAGAATCGCGTAATCTAATGGGTTGTCGCCTAGCAGGTCAGTCGTCTACTGTCCCAGATTTGAACAAAAACCTCCGAACCCAACCCATCTGGCGAAATTCACAGCTGGCGAAAAGCCATAAAAGTTGCAAAAAAGTGTGCTTATTTATTATATATATATAGAATATATGATTTATATATACAATATATATTATTTTTGTTATAATTGCAATATATAGTAACCCTAACCTATACAAAATTTAACCTAAGTGTATGTATGTATGTTCCAATGATATATAACTTGTAAAAGATAATTGCAAAGCAGAATTATTTATATTCCCGACAGAAAATAATCAAAAATTAGTATTAATTATATGTTGCTTAACTTTAGATTATTATTAGATTATTATTATTTGCCTAATATTAGCAAATTATTAGAAAATTCGCCACATCGGGATTTCGCCAGATGGGCAGGAGCGAAACCACCAAACTATATCACTTCATAGTTTAAATTGACTTTAAAAGCTTACATAATAAAAAGCTATAAATAACACAATATTAAACTACGTAAAGATAATGCATGAATGTGATAGATTATTTTATATTGGAGTATAAATGGATAATATTGTATTTTCATTGTAAGGTAAGAATGGCACAATATATATTAATCTACGATATAAAAATTTAATAGAATAGTATATTAGATTGTAAATTGTATAATATGTTAGCTTTTAAAGTCAATTTAAACGATGAAGTGATATAGTTTGGTGAGATTAGGAGGATTTTGTTCAGTTGGACGTTTCTCAGTTGACTTGAAAGGTTAAAAGCTACTGATTTTAGGACTAATGTCAAACGGTATAAAATGTTTTTAAACGCCGTATTAACTATGGTCATTATGATTTTATATAAAAATGTTAGATTCCGTTACAATTCGCCGACAATATGTTGGGATTTTGACAATATCTACTTTGATAGTATGATGATTTTAATGAAAGGTCGTATTTATCGGGTTTGAGTACACGAACAAGCATAAAACACTAGCCCCCCCCACCCCCCTTTTACATTCTTCATCGCTTATATTATTAATTTTACCTCATAATTTTAATCTCTTCTCCTGCAATGGCTAACCTCAACACCTGCATCTTCCATGCCGGGGCGGAGCCAGCCACAAGTATAAAAACGGCTGGGTTTTGTTTGATTGACATTTGGTTTTCAAGGTTTATTGGTATGTTTATATTAGTCGACCTCTAGACTCAGTCGAAAAACAGACCAGAGTAGACCCTTAGTCTTAGTCAAACAAAATTTCGACCAAACAGAACCCAGCCGTTTTTACAACCCTAATATCAACACAGACAAAAGGAAAAAAAGAATCTGGTGCAAAATGTACGAGTGCCAAAATGCCAGAAGTAAATACATATTATCAAATAAATCACTAAATCTAACCCTAACCCTTGCCTTTATTACATTTTGCCTATATTACATGAAATTTACAAATTAAACAATAATAATCTTTACAAAATGAACGATAATAACATTGGAAAACTTACCAAACGCGGAGGTTTATAAATGCGCATGCGCATAAGCGATTCTTGCCTGTATTACATTTTAGCACTCGTACATTTTGCACAGAAGTAGAAAAAAATTTTAAATAATTGATTTAAAATTTTCGCCAATCTACAGCAAAAAAAAATTCTTTACCATGGCATTTAAGTTTGGATAGATTATTAAGAAAATATACCTTTTAGAGATATAATATTAATTATCTGACTTCACGGAAAATATTAAGCTATACATAACGTTTCACTTACTTTTATTAATTCAAATTAGCAATTTATATAGAATCACTTTATTTTACAATAAAGTACAAAACTTTGAAACAAGGATTAACACATTATAATGGAATACTCAAACACGCATTTCGAGAAAGGCTGATTGGTTTGTTTATTAAACCCTTGACTCACATTTTAAAACGAAATCGGTTCTTTAAACTTTAAAGGGCCCGCAAATCTTCCAATATTGTGAAAGTATTATAAAAGGCTAAAAATAGATAAAACAGTGCATTGAATGAACAAATTTTGGAGAGACCTGCCGCGCCAAAAATCCTTAAATCTTTAATTGCATCATGTTGATCAATGGTTGATACCGCATTCATTTTAGGCCAAATAACCGCCATAAAATAATTTATATGTTATATTTAACCAAAAATTATTAGAAATCGATTAAACTTCTTTGTCATATGTTAAGCTTCCCAGATTTTATGTATAATTTAAAAAAATATACCATTGCTTACATGCGAAGTCATGCTATGTAAAAATTGGAGCTTAGCTTTTTGTAAGAAGTTGCGAAGGCGTTTTCTGCCGTTGTCATTCTTATTCCATATAGATTTTAAATCTTTTACGAATTCTTGAGCATTTTCGGTGTAATCAAATATTATAGACAAAAAATACATTCCCTTATCTACTCCCCCCACCCACAATATTTTCTAAATAAAGGTTCTCAATTGACTTTAAAATTTTAACGGAGTTAATACGACACATTAAACAAAATTAAAGAATTTTGGTCAGAAATAAGTGGTTTTTTTTTCAAATTTTGACACTAACATCACGTAAGATTGTTCTATTATATTATAACCTATAAATTTTCACCTTAATGCACGATGCATAAACAAACTCTGATATTTTACACATTTTTCTTCACTTTTCACAAATAATTTAAGGTTAAACAACGATAAACAAATGGTCACACACATTTAAAGTACAATCAAACGCGTTATCTTGATGAAACCAATTTCATTAATCATTGTCCCGATGAGTTTGGTATAATGCATAGGGGAAGACGGAATTACATGTTTGTCGTTTTTTGCTCAAAAATAATCAAAATCTCGCGCACAAATTTGAAATAATTACAAATGAAGTTTGTGTTCTGTTCCGTCGGCAAATAGGATGAGTAAAACTTTGAGGTTGATCCAAACTATTTTACCAATCTTAAATTCCTGTTCACCGCCCAGCGATATGCGGGGCACGTTATCTAATTTACGCGATTTCACGTATTTAGCCTGTGAAGTTCCTATCCCAAACAGGGATGAAGTCATCTAAACACACATATATTCTTTGTTTTAGATATAATAACATCAATCATTAAAATGAAAGTTAACTGTTACGGAAATTTATATAGTTTAAAAACTTATATTGCATGTTATATTAAACCAGCTAATTTAAAATCGACGAAAATTATTATTATTCTTCTTCTTCTTAAAATTGTAAGCTTCAAGTTATTTAAAAGTTTGCCTATTTAGATTTTTAATATGATTAAAGATTTGGGCGGGTAAATTAGATTAAGAGAAAGTTGCCAAGTTGAAGCTTATATTTTAATATTTTCTTGATATATTTAAAACTTATTACAGGTTAATTTAAATAATTACAGGAATATTTTGTATAACTCATCATGTTTTAAGGTGTTTCTTAAAACTGCCAATATTTTGAAAAAGCAAACAGCTTAGAAAACATTTTACGAATGAAAAAATAATTAAACATTCCATATATATTACCAAATTAAATCAAACCCTTATTAAAAAATTATTTTTTTTCGTATTAAATCAAAACTGCTAATGTAACTACATAAAACTCGGGCCTTCGGCCCTCGTGGGAAGGGGGAGAAGGGAAGGGAAGAGGGGAAGGGAAGGGGGGACGACTCATCTGTACTTCGTATAAATGTATCATATTTGCTATGCAATTTATGGGCGAGAAAGGTGGGAAGGGGCGAGAATGCCTATAGGGGGGTATTAAATGCCTAATGATTAATTAATTATTTATACAAAGTTTCCATTATAGGCAAAATGATATAGGCAAAATGTAATATAGGCAAGGGTTAGGGTTAGATTTAGTGTTTGCATCTAGTTGCGTATTACATTAGTTTTTATTGATTATGGGTCTAACAAACATTATATTATAAAACAACACAATGTTAAGAATTTGCAGAATTGTTGGGAGAAATGTTTTGTTGAATTTGAACAATTTTTAATTAAAAAAATCAAAAATTTGGCCAATGGTCACTTTTTCTCTATTGGTCAGTACCAACAGATACTCTATAAGTCAATGATAGCCAAAAAAATGGGAAAAAAAATTTTGATGCTCACTTTGGCCAATGGTCATTTTTTTCCATTGGTCAGCAGCCAGGACACGGTAAAAGTGGATATAAATTCATAAGAAAAAAAAACGAAAAAAAAATTTTCAAATCACATTTTGGCCAATGGTCATTTTTTTCCATTGGTCAGCAGCCAGGACACGGTAAAAGTGGATACAAATTCATAATAGTCAAAAAAAACGAAAAAAAGTTTTCGAATCACATTTTGGCCAATGGTCATTTTATTCCATTGGTCAGCAGCCAGCGGAGGGCCAAAAAGTGATAATAGCAATGGTAGGAACAGGAACAATCATAATAGTCAAAAAAAACGAAAAAAATATTTTCGATTCACATTTTGGCCAATGGTCATTTTTTCCATCGGTCAGGAGCCAGCAAACGGCCAAAAAGTCATAATAGCAATGGTAGTAACAGGAACAATCATAATAGTCAAAAAAAAACGAAAAAATAAACTCGGATTCACATTTTGGCCAATGGTCATTTTTTTCAGTGGTCAGCAGCCAACGGACGGCCAAAAAGTCTTATTATTAATGATAGTAACAAGAACAATCATAAGAGTCAAAAAAACTCCGGGATTCTAACCCAAAAACTAGTTAAATTGCATAGCAATTAAAAGTAAACAACTTTTATTTATGTTTATTATATAACATTGGTCAGCAACCAGCGGACGGCCAAAAAGTCATAATAGCAATGGTAGGAACAGGAACAATCATAATAGTCAAAAAAAACGAAAAAAATAATTTCGATTCACATTTTGGCCAATGGTCATTTTTTTCATTGGTCAGCAGCCAGCGGACGGCCAAAAATTCTTATTATCAATGTTAGTAACAAGAACAATCATAAGAGTCAAAAAAAACTCCGGGATTCTAACTAAAAAACTAGTTAAATTGCATAGCAATTAAAAGTAAACAACTTTTATTTATGTTTATTATATAACTAGTTAAATTGCATAGCAATTAAAAGTAAACAACTTTTATTTATGTTTATTATATAATAGATAATTTAACAAATCTTATATATAACACACCGAGGGAGATAGAGATGAGGGGTGGGGCACCTCTTATGCATTAATTTTAAAAATAACACAGCGAGGGAGATAGAGATGAGGGGTGGGGCACCTCTTTCTCATGCATTAATTTAAAAAATCGATAACCTAATATACCCAATGCAAATAGATAGGGAGGGTAACGGACAGACAGACAGACGGACGGACAACGGACGGACAACAAAAAACGAGCCCATAAATTGCATAGCAATTAATAAAAGTCTTATTAAGATATAGATATCAAGTTACTAGTTATATATGTCATATCTAATATTTCTATATCAGAGGTCAGATTTGTTAAATTTTTCTGCCCGAACCCGGCCCGATTTTATAATTACCCTGCCCGCCCCGAAATGGTGCGTTTTAAAATTTTTAGCACTAATATCGTTATATTTTTTAAAAATTTTATCTTAATTTTTGATTTTTTTTCTAAATGAGAACTTGGATTAACAAACATTATGAAATCAATTAAAAAAGTGGCAAAATATACACAAAAACAATATAATACATTATTTTAAAAACAAAATTAAGCCCGAATCTTGTTATGGTGCCCGCCCCAAAGTTAAAATTGAGGACACCGGCCCAGGTTCGGGCAGCGGGCCGGGCAAATCTGGTCTCTTTATATATACCATAAAATCTGTCAAATGGTATAATACTAGTCTAATGAATGATAGTTTTTGTTACTAAAATATAAGACAGCACTAATTCGCTAGATATAAAACAATGATTTAATAACTTCGCATAAGTGGTAATACCTGCCATAAAACTAAAACTCCTTCAGGGTACGAAAAAGTTGCTAGGTACTTAGAGTCCGGAGAAAAGGATACAGCGACTATAGCGTCTTTATGGCACGTAGCATACACCTTTTAGTAAAAAAGATTTTAATAAAACTAACAATTTCAAACACAAATCCTTTAATTCATTAATAAAAATATTTTTTTTATTATAGATTTATTCTGATTTTAGCATTAACAAAAATTATGGAAAAAATTAAAAGATCAGAATTTCTAGGCATTTTATCAGTAAAAAACGAAAACAAGTTACTTCGGGTTTTATCGTTTTGAAATCGTAGACCAACAATTGACCTTTTTGCGTGCCAACCGCTACCAACTTATGCTCGGCATTAAAGGCGATTTGAGGAAATCTAGCATATAAAAATCAAACACCTCTTTAAAATATATATTTAACTACATATTTTATAGGAATAAAATTCTCTAAAAAACTATTTCATACCTTTTCTAAAAACAAAAAATATTAAATTGTAGCAACAATTTTTAAAATTTTTTAATTAAGAATCGAATAAAATCAAGTACTGATAGTCAAACATCATTGTAAAAACAATTTTTACCAAATACAGATATGATTTTAAAACCATAAATATATTTAAAAACGATATAAACGGGAATATATTTTAAAATTCACATTGTTCAAAAATTTTATATAATGTATTATTAAAAATAAATGCCAACCTGATAAAAGGAGCCAACAATTTTTCCCAATCTTTAACCTTGCCAAATGCTCCTCCGCAATACACGTATATGTCTAAAGCCTAAACAAACATTTTTTTGTTTTCCTATAAAATCCCAAAATAAGACTAAATAGTACCTCGGAGAGTAAATTTAAAATTTCTAGCGGTTTGTGTGTTATCAAGGATTCGATAATGTTGTATATAATTTCTCGGGCATTTATTATCACGGAAGATGATTGATTCATTAGCCCGGATGAAAGGGCATTGATTTGGTTGGCTATGTTCAAATTTTGCAAAGGCGCTATATTACTAGCCTGCATCATTTGCCTTAGGTAAAAAAAGGTAAAATTATAATAATTTGTAATTGTATTTTTACACATAGTTTTAATAAAATGTTATAATTCCAAATTTCCTATCTTAACAAAAAATAATATATAAATGTATTTAAACGTGAGCAATTTACTTATTTTTTGCCAATTATCAAAGAAACACGAGCTTAAAAACTTAGGATGTCAAAAACTTTAAAAAATATACACAAATTACTTGTTAATTTCCTTGTTGAGTATGGTTATAAAAACGGCTGGTCGTAGAAAGGCGATTTTAGTGAGGCAGTTCTTAGCAATTTCGGCCAATGATTCTTCGCTATAGTAAAAGTACAATTTCTAAATATGCCTTTGCAGATAAGGATCAAAATAGGTGGGTGACAAATGCTAAATATTAATGACCCAAAGAATCTATTAAGCTAGCATGAGAAGTTATATTTCCCAAATCATAGATATGCAAAAAATCCAGAATTTAAACCACTGCTTTGTAAAATAGCTCGTAAAAGAAAAAACACTTTCCTACCTTACCTTACTTAGTTTTGCACAAAACTGTGTACAATTATAAAGCTGTATAACTAATCACTTCCCTGCACGGTTACATTAAAGATTTTAAACGCTGTTTTTTCACATTTAATTATCGGTATTTCATTCCCTAATCCCTTAAATTTCATCTTTAGTCGATACTTAAGAGCTGCAATGTAATGAGGAATACCTTAGAAAACTGGAAATTTAAAACTGACTTTACTACTCAGCCCATTAAAAGAGTAATGCCTTAGAAACACTTTTATCACCGCTTCTACCTTAAAACCGTAAAAATTAAAAATCCGTAAAAAACGTAAGCAAAAATCCTTATTTTTACCATTCTTCACCGAGCGCTACTTGATTAGCTAGGTAACATATGTCTAAAAGTCGCATAAGAATGGAGGATAGATCGAGGAAGGGCTCAAAAATTTGAAATGCGTCTGATAGGACTCGCATAGCAATAACTCGGGCTACGTTATTATTTTCGTAGTGAAGCAAAATTTCCGATAAATCTTGATGATGCGAAACTGAAGTGTCAGTCACAGCACCGGGCCTTGGAGAGGCTTGAAGTACCATGGGCGAGGTTATGAGGTAGGATAGTAAATTGCCTATTAAGGTGTGGTCAAAAATCAATATTGAATAATTCGGGAAGTAAATGATATTTTTTGTAATCCGAGATCGAAAATGTAATATTACTTATAAACAACACGTGCAATGTTTTTTTGAATTTAATAGAGATGATGTCGAGTTCATGTTAAGTTTTGAAATTTGCTCAAAAAGCCACTTTCAAATAGCGATTAAATTTATATTCAAAGTCAATCCCGCCTTACAAAAAAATATAATCGATTGTGCCCCAAAAAACTCATCACAAAAGATTAACAAGTATTTCAACATTTATCCTTTTGTAATGTAAATTTGTTGCTAACTTAGTAAAACTGGCAGTCTGGGATTTTGAAGGGTAAAATATTTCCCGAATCTTTCTTTGAAAATTTGGTCGGTTTGTGAACGAGGTTTTTCGTGCATTTTGGAGCTCATGTAGCCCAGTAAAAGGAGTGCTAGTAGAGGTGATGGGTAACAACCTGCATGGCAAATAACATTATTGTAGCGACATTAAAAGGCGGATTAACTTTTTGACCAACATTTATCTGATTTGATTTTAATAATAGCAAACTTACAATTTTTAAATAAGGATTTTTTTGGCCAAAAAAGAATAATTTTAAATCATTAAAAAGAGACACTTTCAAAAAAAAATACCGTAAAGGTTATATCGTTCGCAAAAGGATGTTCCAAAAACGCCTTGGTCGCTAGGTAACAAGCCATTTTCAGTTCCCGAGTATGCAATACCCTCTCGCTCCTTGCTATGATCTAGCCGTGGTTCGGGGGTTGGACTTTTGCTAGGGGAGTTGGGTTTAATTCCATTACCATGACTTGGCTTGAAGAAAGGTGATATCTTGTAAGCGCTACCTCTCCTATGCATAAATCCTAAAAGACATACATACATCATGTACATACATATTTATTAATAGGCTATTATATATTATATTTTTTCATTTGCTCAGTATAAATATTAATATTCTATCAAAAGTATTCAAATCGACAAGGTCAACAAGTCATACACTACATTTTTCATCAAAACCCATAATTAACATAGCAATTAAAACAGAATATATCTTCCACAAAATAGAAGGACTAACCCTAACTAATTTCAAAAAGTCGACAGTCAGTCAAGAAGGAAATCCGTGAAAAATCCATTTTTTCGACCAAGAATGCGCTAAAATATCTATGAGAGCGCTCCAAAATTATTCATGCATGATTAACCATAATATAATTCCAAACTTCGATAATATTCTTTGTAGAACCTACAAAAAAATATATATAAAGCCTTCCGTTTGGGCGGTCCTTAAAGTCATATAATAATTTTCATAAATAGATAGTATACTATAGTAGACTGCCGATCTGGCTATGAGTTAGGTGTAAAGCATAAAAAGTTGAGATTTGCTATCATTTCCAACGAAATTTTAGTGCATTTCCAAACTGACGGATTTTGAAATGTGGAACCTAATGATACTTAGAATGGCGGCTATAAATAACGACCGTTATGGGGTAATCGGCTGTTTGTGTTCAAACTATTTCTATAAAGGTCTGTTCAAATAAAAAGTAAAAGATGTGGAGTCTCGTTAAAGATTTGGTGCCCAGATGAGAATATTCTATTAACGGGTTATTTTCGCGTGAAAAGAAAAGTGGTACAATCGCCAAGAAATTTCTGCACCCTGACAAAAGTTCTAAGATATGCAAAACAAGCGAACTCATCTTTAAGCTCTGGGCGCATTAAAAAACAAGAAATAGCAAAAAACTCAATTTTAAAACCACGGATCTTTTCTATATAGATAGCTTTCCTAAAATAAACACTGACTATGGGGATCTTTATCTATATGTATAATCATTCAACTAAAAAAAGCTCTTTACGCTTAGAAATTCCGGCATTGCCAGGGGTCAAGGGGGTTTGGCCAGATATTGGAATGGTCATTTGATTGGTGGTAGCCTGGCCCGGGGCAACTTGAGGGTGCGAATGGGCCATGGCAATTTGATCGAGTAAAAATGTCAAGCATTTTATCGCTTTTTCCACAAGGGCGTGCATGATTGTTTCTTCTTCACACGCAAAACTCGTATTATGACCGCCCGTCTTTACGTCCCCGAGTTGGGTTGTTAAAACGTAGCTTACAATTTCCTGAGCCGCCCGTCTCACCTTATTAAATTGAGAAGAACAAAAAGATTTTTTGTTATAATAATCGCTCAAATTTAATAGGGAATCTTAAACAAATTTTAAAGAGTTATATTATTAAGAGGACACTATTAACTGAAAGCTGTAAGATTAGCAATATATTGATCATAACATATTACAAAATCTTCATGATTATAAAATTTTAGATTTAAACTTAGCTTATTCAATATTAACCTTTAAAGCGTTCAAAGTTTGCCAGTTATTCTTTATGTACAATAGTTAAATTTTAAACCACATATTAAGAACTTTCAGTTATATTATTCACTCAAATAAGTATTATTAACGTTTAAATGCTCAAAATTTTAGACTGTTTTAATTACTTGGGGGCATGTTGCTTGCAATTTAGAGACTGCGACGTCTAGTAATATCTTGTATTCTCCAGTTTTTGAAGAGAGAAAATACTTCAAGTAAAACCGTTTTAATTGGTGAAAATGCTTTTTGTCCATCACCCTAAACCCAAATCAACAAATTAGGTTCACAGTTTAAACCATTAGTAGAAACATTTACTTTTTATGTTGAATGTTGCTATACCCATTCTGTTCGTTACTTATTTTGATTACATCCGTCGATTTAATATCGTTAATGTAAGAACCATCTTTAGCCCCTTCCTCTTCTATATTTTTTTCCAAAGTATTAGCTATAATTAAAAGCCTAATCAACCTTTCCATCCTTTCTAAATGGCCTTCGCCTTGAGTATCTAAATCATAATATTTTTCAGACTACTAAATTCCGCTAAAAACCTTTACTTGGCGCTGAAAGTCTTGATACTGTGTTTCCATTGCTAGCCATGAGGCAAAAAGAAGGCACTGTATTATGTGGAGGCTGAATTTCTGAATGTCAACAAACAAGTTAAAGCACTTCAACAACAATAATAAAAATAGTTAACTTCAAAAATATAAAATCGCAATAAAGAACGAGTATGAGAAATGTAGATATAGTAAAAAAAGTCACAACACGTCATTTTTTGTTTGAAAAATTAAGTTTTATTGTTATTAATAAACTATCCATTTTCTATTCAATTCTAATTTCCAAAAGCTGATAAAATAGCCCGGCACCTTAATTTTTACTTCATTTATATATATCTTATAAGCATAAATTAAGTAGAGTCTCTTTTGTGATATTAAGCAAAATATTTAATAATTTTAAGATTTATATCTAAACCTAAAAACTGCCATTTAAAATATGAAAATTAAGGCCTACTAATGCCCCTCAACAAAAGGACACATCAATTAGAGAAAGTTTAAATTTACTAATCCCTCTAAAACTTTAACATCTTGGCTAAAGTGATTAGAAAACGTATTACGGAAGTAAATCTAGAAATTAAATCACAAATTTAAGCAGATTGACTGGTAAAATCTGAAAAGGCATCGCCAGTTAAGTACAACCAAATCGAGGTTTAAACATATCAGAATTTAAAATAACACGTAAGAAATCACATAAACTCCATGATTTCAATGCTAAAAATACCTAAATATTCATGCAGCGTTGAATCAATGCTTTTATCTTGATGCCAGGGGTGATTGTGGGATAGTATAAGGTGTAATATCCTTTTCTCGTGTACCATTTTAGAACGTTTGCGGGCGGGAGGCGATGCATTGTAATACATCTGATTGATATCGGTCCCTGCTAGGCTGAGAGCTCGCAACGACTAGGTTAGGGCAGTAAAAAAAAATAAATTTTACAAAATTAAGTTTGTACAAATAAATGTAATTAAAAGTCAGTAGGACGGCGTTCGATAAAATCCAAAAAAGCATTTCAGGATGACCTAAAACTATTTCGGAGGTAACGAGAGGGGGGGGGGGGCAATTCACCCCTTCTTGAATTGAAATTTAAAAATATAGAAATGAAAAATCCTTTCTCGCCCCTCTAATATCATTCAAAGCCCCGCGTATAAGTTTTTTAAAACAGTCCTAAGAAAAAGGCGCTTTAAAGTTAAAGGCCTTTCTTACATCCAGGCCCTCATCATCACAATAAAAATAGGATAAATTTAGCGATAGAAATTATTAGAACAAGTATTATGGAGCAAAGTAAGTTGAGCAATTGAGCAACGTGACAATTTTTTGTCAACCTTGCCATAAACCAAGCCTATTATAGTGTATAAAATTTTATTATCCACGGGCAAAGCTGTTTTAAGCATAGACTAAATAGACTGCTCATTGAGCATGCATACATATGAAAAATTTGATGCTAAAAAAGGTAGCCATCTTGAAGGTATTAACAACCGTAACAGGTAAATTATTTAGATGCTATATATAATTATATTTTATATTCATAGGAAAACAAACAAACAAACAAGGGATACAATGACATAGTGTGCAGCTATAAAGAAATATATGTTCAAGATGGCGGTCAAAATTGGCATCACTTTTTTAAAGGGAATGAGCAATGGTTTAAGACATTTCCATTTAATTTTAACAAGATTTACCTCGCGTTGATGAATAACAAAAAAAAACGGCAAAAATTTATTAGCCAAAGTTACCATTCGACGGGCCGGACTGGCAGTTTTATAGGATCCATTTAATAGTGGAAGTTCCGTGCCAATTAAATCTTTGTTGAAGTCGAATGAAGTCTCATCGCGTACATTAGGCGTAGAGTAACGACTATAATCGGGCTCGCACAAAATTTCTACCATAAAAATATCAGTTTTTGAATCAAACGGTATACTCTTTCATATAAAAAGAGTAATATTTTTTTAGGCCATTAAGTTTCCACAGCACATAAACATAAAGTTATAAGAACGAGAATTTTTAAACCTAAAATTAAGACCTATCGGGCCTTTTCTAAATTAAAAGTACGGTGCATGCATTAATTTAGAATAGTTTATACATTTTCCTCTAAGTTTTAAAATGTATATTTTAAAAAACCCGATCTACATATATATTATAGCAAGTTATAGTAATAAATCATAATATACATTAAAAGAATGTTAAAAAACCTCATTTCCCACCTATAGAAATTTGATTAATAGATTCACATTAAATAATATTATTATGTTTAGGCTATGAACTAGCGTACTGGAAAAATAAACAAGGTTATAGATGGCAATTTGGTAAGGATTTATCGGTTTAGACAATTGCAAGGGATTCAACCGAAGTGGGTACTGAAACGGAGCGTGTTTAAATAAAGCATCAGATGTATCTTGAGTTATCGCATTACCCATATCTCTCACGAATCGGCGATTATTATCTACAATTAATTAATTAATAAAACTTTAAAATATTTTGCAAATATACTATTGACAACTTCTCCTATATTGAATGCAGTCAAATTAATTAATGCACAATATTATTATTATATAATATAGAACAAAGCTATGCAATTATTAAGTAAATTTAAAATATATATATGAAATTAAAAGTAAGTAAATAGAGGTACCTTAATAACACTTTACATTTACAGATATTTTTCCTAAATGTAAAATTAAGTAATAGCTATGATATAGTTATACGCATGGTTTTAGGAACGTTGGGCCATAACGTTTTATCCACGAGTTTAGAGTAGATTAGTTCCGATGAGACACCTGAAGCACAACGATCTAGCATACCTAGAATTAAAAGAATACTTCTTTGCACGAATAAACATTAAAAATAAGTTTGAGAACCGTTAAAAACCCTTAATTTAGACTTTGTTTAACAATAAAGTCATTTGTTGAGCCTGATTTTATAAGTTTACCGTGACAAATAAACATGGCTATCGTCTTATAATCCAAATTGAACTAAAAACCGACAAGTTCATTATTGAATGTCAATAAGGGTTTAATTCATAGAACTGACGGGTCGTGCGGTGGGAATACATAGTATAGTTAGATGATATCAAAGTTTGCTAAACTACTTTTTAAAAGAATAGTTCGTAAATTTTCATTTATGTGATAGGTATTTTGGCTGCGTCACAAACTTTATTAAAAATTTTCTTGGGTTCTAACTTTAAATTGTCCGGCCATTCCATGACAAATCAAAATGTTTTCGACTGACCATCTCAGATTTTAATAATTTTTGGTGGGGGTGTAGAGCTCATACAGCATAATAATTTCTGAAAATTTTGGCCAATATGAACCAATACTTTTTAAGTTATGGACGTTCAAATGACCAAAATCCGGCTCGAGCGCGTTTTATTGATTTTAATATTTTTGTCATATTTTTAAGGTATTGGCACTACCTCTTAAATTTTAGTATATATTGTACCTAAAATTCTTACAAATAATTCAAAAAAACCTCAAACCAAAAAACCCATTTCGACTATATAAAAAATCACCAATTTCACAATGTGCACATATTCATGACCCGTTATCGAATTTCAATCCTTAAAAGTTTGGTATCAGCTAAGAGATGGTCAAAAAACCGAAAAATTACATTTTCACAAAAAAATATTTCTACAGCCCCCTCCATTAAAATGCCTCCTGACAATTATTGAAATGAAAAAGTTAAAAACAATATTTCGTCTAAAAAATCAGCCGGCAAATTTTTAATAAAAATCTTTCTTAAGATTGAGAAGAGCAAGTTACGGGTCAAATTACCCTCATAATTTAAAAAAAACACCATCACATGCAAAAATTTAAAGTAATCTCAACGATACGCCAGAAATACCAAATTTAGCTATGAAATGTGTAAAAATACCAAGCCAACCTTACGCATATAACTTGAAACCACAATTTGTGTAAAAAATAAAAAAAAATACCATTAGCAATTTGCCAGACATAGAGGGAGCCATCTATACAACCGACCAGCATAAAGCCTTTAAAATGCAACCATATCACGTAATCGACCGGGGCACTATGCTCGGAGGCCATCATTAGACATTTGCGTTGAGATAGGTTAAGTACTGCTACAGATTTATCCTCAGCTATCGACAATATCAAGTTGTCCACTTTATTCTTCATTTGTATAATAGAAAAGAGCAAAATATATTTTATATAAGCTTTAGAGGAAAAAATTTGATTACATAATTTTATGTAATTAAAAGATTTGTATTATTAAACGTAATGTTCACGCCTATTAATCCTTGAAACAATTCAATAAGAACGTTATTAACTTGAGTCAAATCAATCGTTTTCCAAAAATCAGGCTTTTTAATTCTACAAATCTTATAATCTTAGATTCCTATCGAAACTTTCAAATCGCATGCTAGATGTATAGCAATTGTACATCATAGCAAAAGACAGATACAATACTCTAATAACTATTTTTAAGATAAATTTAGGTATTCAGAATTAACCTACACTTTGAATTTTAACAATCCAATATTAAAACTCTATTAGCAAATTTGGGTACTTACATATTAATGATTCTAAAAATTCCTATAAATCCTTGAAATAACAGGCTTCACCTATAATAATCCTAACTAATATCAAAAGACAGGCTTTCAATCCTTTATTAACTATGTTTAACATAAATTTAGCGATCCAAACATTAAAAACACTTTAAAATCAAAACAGAAGCAAAAAAAACGAGAATAAACGCGATGAAAAACGTACGCTGTTTATGTCCAGCACTATGGTGAGGCTAGAGATGCTAGCTTGTTGGGGAGCGAATAGGTGAAGTAGTGAAAAGGTGTTGAGTTCCCACAAGCAAATATTCCCATCCACGCCACCTGATAGGAAATAGGAGGAATCGTAATTCGGATTTTCGCTGTGAGGGTATAAAAGGCTAGTTATTGGACCGTCGTGATGTACCAGCGATTGACACTTGTTAAATTCGCCTAAAATTTGGAATTTAATCAGCAGAGATTTGATCAATAATATTTTTAATCAATAAAAATTTGCGATAAATTTCTTGATCAAGTTGGTAAATAATACATAAATATATTGAAAGCTATGTACTTAAGCCACCCCCCTCCCTCTAAAAACATAAAAACTTATTTGTTTTTCGATACTTGTCTGAAAATGCCAAATTAAGCTGCGGCTTTTGTACGAAATATAAAAGTAATGGGTACGGAGGCTCTTGTGGAACCGAAATTTAATAAATATGATTAAGAGTTTTTATTCGGTTATTGTAAACTTTCACGAAAATTAAAGGGCAAAAACAAAAACCGCTTAAAATTAAATAAAATCGTTATTAATCTTTATTTTTGTGAAAAATAAATTTGCTTATGTTGGTAAAAAGCAAGTTTCAAATTTCTCCGGACACTGGCATGAGTGAAAATAATGATTGGGTAAAATCGAGAAGCTACACGTTATTTTTTTACTTGGATATAAAATGGTTATGAGAATGACCGGGCCGGGTTTGGGAAAATTTTGTTAACAAATCAAACCTCTAAATTGCACACTAGGATTCTGCGCTGCACAAACATGATGTGGGATCAAGTAAAGAATATAAATCAAATTTTTTTCTCTCAACCATATTGCCCCAATAAATGTTTTCGATTTGGCGACGGAATTTGATGTGAAATGTGTTATAACAAATACGCCTAAGCTTGAAGTACCTAGGGCCAGGCGATATTAAAAATTTAATGGTAACCCATATGGTAAGGTCGGGATATCCTTAAAATGTAAGCCGATATACAAAAAAAATTTTGGTGAAAATTTATACGCTTTCGACTAATACGAAATTTAGATGACAATTATTACCTCATAACAAGGTCAAACAGGACCAAAATTTAAACTATTAATAATTGATTATTATATAGACCAGATAAGGGGGATCAAATAGCATCACCCTGGTCAAACTATTGTCCCAAAAGTAATAATTTGTTTCGTTATTTACTTAAAATAACAAAATTTATCAGCCTATTTCGCCATAAATGTTCCGTGAATATCCAAATGGGGGGAAAATGATCTCAAGCATTTTACCCAAATAATTTGCGAAGGATTCGAGCAAGCCTATAGATGCTCTCTGAAGGATATTTATGGCGCCAAGGGAAGTTCCATAAACATAGTAATCGTGAAACCGGAGGTAGAGTGAAGAGGTAACAACGCAATCTTGACCAGCTATTTTAATCTAAAAAAATCAAATATAATTTCTTAAAAAAACTCAAAACATTTAAAAAAAATTTAATCGCGTAATGTCTTATCGGCGATAATAAAAGGGAAATAATTAATTAGACAATAAAAGTAGATACACAATACTCCGATGATAACAATAAAGAAGCAACTATGAATGTACGCAAGATTTGATGTTAAAATTGAGCTTAAATTGCGATTGGATAATTAATAACTTATCGTTAGTTATTTTATAAATTGTTTTTCAATTTAAAACGCGGATTTTCGCTAGAAAAAATGTCCACTTTATTATTTTTTTAAGCCGATCTCGTTATACTTTATCTGTTGCTTTAAAATTCAGGTACCCTAAATTGTAAATAAAATTTTACTATAAATTAAAAGTACCCAAAAAATTAATAATACTCTTAAAAACAATAGAGGTATTTTAATTTTTCAAAAAATAACATTACCAAATTTTCATCTAGAGCAAGGGCTCCCGTGTTAATATGCATCGTAGGCCAAATTTCCACTAAGCTAACTTTGCTCATCGGCGAATACACTGCCAAAATAAACATCATAAATCCATCATCATCAAAACCTCAAATTTCTACTATATCAGTAAAAACACGTCGTTTAAATTACGTTAACATAGCATATAAAATTAAGCAAACAATATAGGAAAAATTAAAGTTTATAGATTAAAAAATTAGATAATTTTGTCTGCATATTAAAACATAAAATAAATTATTATAAATAAGAATTAATAACAATATTCACTGTTAACAGAGTCTGATTCCCCCAAATTTTCCAAGGCACAGTCGATATTCCAAACACAAAATTCATCGCCCGAAGCACAAAAGAGGGCTGTAAAAGTATTTTCGTGAATGCTCAACTTTTTCAAACAATACTTGGGCTTAATGATACGCACCTAATAATAAAATAATCTAAAAGCTACTAATCCAATAACGGCTAAGTTTCATATTTCATTGTAAATTCGTGTTTAAAATAAACTTTATAAATAAATAAATACATATATATGTATATTATATATATGCAAAAATGGACCTTAAAATTTTCGTCGGTCGGTTGAAAGATGGTTCTAAGCTTAAGGGTATACTTGGATTCAGGTGCTGAGTTTCTAAGCAGTAAATGAAATTTAAAACAAGAAATTAGCTTAAAAAATATAAAAATATCATCGAGGCGAAATAAAATTAATTGCTTACCACTTTAATAATCCAAAAAAATAAAAAATTAAAATATTATTTCCAGGTCGCATTGGCTTAAGCAAAGAGGGACTCTCGGGTTACAGCTCACCCCAATGTCGTTAGTTTTTATAAATCATTATATCCCTTTATTATTTTGTTGGCTCTGTGTTTAAATAGGTATAATTTACGATAATTTTTCAAACTATATTACAATTCAACTATTATTTTTGCCGAAACACATTTGTTTGAAGTATTTATAGAAAAAGAAAAATGTAATCAAGATTTATTTAAAATTAACGGCCCTGTCCAGTTCAGTATTAAAATACTAATTACAAGAAATACACAATACTATAAAATATAAGACATTGTGTTTTTTAGAGACTTTCATCTAAAAAATTTTATATAATAAGCTAAGGGTTGTCCAAAAATAATTGAAAGCCCTTAAAAACTTTATAAAAAAGTCTAAATTAAAAGAAAAACTGGTGCTCCTACCATAAGTAGAATAATAAATTCTTGCTTAGCTCATAAAATGCCATAAGAAAACGATCTTACTTTCTATTTGAAACAATCTTTTCGTACCAAAAAGCCAACATACATAGTAGTCATTGAGCTAAAACCAAAGGTTGACCAAACAAAATCCAGCCGTTTTTACAACACTAGTCAATAGACGCTGTTATAGCCATGCTTATTTATCAATTCCAAAGAGATCACATCTTTTTAACATGTGATTTAACTTTTAGTGTCAACAATAAGTTGATTCTTTTGCTAAATAAAATGGTTACTTACATGGGCGTAGCCAAGGGGTGGCAGTGGGGCGGCTGCCCCCCTCTAAATTCAAAAAAACTTAGAAATTTTCTAAAACTATGACTAAAAGTTAAAAAAATGTTTTGCCCCTCCCTGATCTATATTGCCCCCTTCTAATTTCAATCCTGGCTATTCACATAGGTACATAACATGATACAATTTATGCATTTGTTAGATAAGATGCCACAAATGTAATTTTTACTACTTAGATTCCTAAATAAGAATAATCCTAATTCTTAAAAAAAACCAATTTTGGTTGGCATAAAAGCAAAAAATTTATCTTTGTAATATGTTTACAAAATGTCAACAAGGCTCTTCACAATGTGCTTTTCTAGAGATAAAACGATTGAGTCAACTCCACAGAACGTGCCATGTTATATGAAATTTGCTAACATGGGAAAGAGTTACCAAAGTACTTAGTAATCTATGGGGAGAATAAAGCAAAAATATTTGAACAACCTCTTTTTATAAGGCTAAATGATATCCAAGCTCTAAAAACAAGCATTATTAGTGATATGGATTTTTCATAGTTTCCTAATCATTTTCACTCAGTTATATTGTTCGTGATGTCATACAAAACTATTTTAATCGTTTATCATTTTATAATATTTATCAAATAAAATTCAAAATATGAGAATTAGTAAAACAAAATTATAAGATTTTGTATTAAAATGGGGGAAAAACTTTATATATTTTTTAAAAGAAGTCTTAAATTGCTATTTAGTTTAAATCAACTTTGTCAGTAATATAATTTTATAAAATAAATAGACGATACTCGGGTTCTAAGAGCTGGAAGAGATAGGCTTTTACAGTTTCGGTCCAGACTAAAATGTATTCTTTGCTAATAAAACTGCCACCGGCCCAAAGCTCAGATTCGTTGCTATCGCGGAAACACAGCTTGGTAAAGGAGGCCACGTTATATACCTATATAAAGTATTTAGAAAATTTCGTCAATTTTTATAATACTTCCAGTGGTATAGATTTGCAAAAATTAAAAAAAAAAAAAATTAAAGGATTCATAGTTTTAAAATTAGATTACTTAAAATGTAACTTTATAAAATATTTGAAATATTTCGGTGTTTTTTATAATATCTCCCATGGTAAAACGTAAAAACACTTAAAAATTATATAGAAATTTATTGCTCAACTAGTTTAAACAACATAGAGTCATGATTTTTGAAGTTTGAAAAAAAGGTATTTTTTCGAAAGCTTTCTAATATATTAAAAGTAAGCATTAAATCATTGATAAATGTTCCTTAAACTTTTATTCAAAAGTTTTCCTTGTGTTACACACGGAAAGGTGGTAAAAATGCAGAATGAAAAATTTAGGTTGTTAACAAAACCGAGGTTTTAAGTGTAATTCTTGTATTTTAACTTTTTCAAACTTTGTGTTTAGACAGAAGAAGTAAAACGAAATTCGTCTAATTAACAATTGCTCAAGTCCCGGGGCCGTTAATAGTTTTGACCTTAGCTCAAATTTATTTAGAATAAAATTAAAACCAATGAATTTGATGACAAATTTAATACAGATATTACATAATAAATTTAAAAGATTTAAAAAAAAGCTTGATTATGAAGATGAACGAGGAGTTGGTGTTTGAAAAGCTATGATACGCTTAAGTTACATTATCATTAATAAGACTTGCGTTAATTTGAAAAACAAATGACATTTAAACGGTTTGTTAGCTATGGTTTGCTGATACGGGGCTCTTGTAGTGTTGTAAAAACGGCTGGATTTTGTTTGGTCGACCTTTGATTTTAGCCGATTAAACATAAACATACCAAAAATAGTCCTAAACTTTCAATTATAACCTTAAAACCGCACCCGATCAGTCTTACTTAAATTTAAGCAAAATCAAGTATTATTAACTGATTGAATGGGATGGAATGTAATTATCAATTTTGAAAATCGATAAGCAATATCGTGGAGAAGACCATCCATCAAAAGGGAACATAAGGGTAGTAGTGGTGGGTGAGTCCTTCTATGCAACAATGATAAACTTTTTAAAATCAATATATAATGTGCGCGTAGTCCTTTTGGCGCGTCAATAGCGAAGCGCCAAAACTAACACATAAACCGGCTAACATTGTCCGACACTTTGAGACTACCCCGATAGATTTACTTTTTGAAATAATGCTATCTCTTCTCTAGGGTCTACCTTGTCAGGCTCAAGCCGTATCATATGGACTAGCTCTCTCTTTTATTATTTTCTCGTACAAAATTATAACACGCTTAATTATCTCATCTAATGACGTTATCCATTTGGTACACACATACAGTGGTAGTAGTAGTAGTAATAGTAATGTTTGTTTTATTTATTACTGAGCCAAGCCAACCTGATGCAAGTCGATTTAAAAAAAATTATTTTTACATACAGTGCCCGGGTATTTTAATTAAAAATTTCCGAGATAAAAATGAATAATAAACAAAATTAAAAAGTTAAAGGAATTGCTGAAAAATCCATTTCTTTGTGTTTTTTTATTTGTGCATCCTATAACTGATTTAAAAGCTGACTCTTGACCCATAAAAATCGTTAATGTCACGTTTCTCATTCTAATACGTTTTTCCCCATTTTAAAATAAAAAAATCAATACTTACTATGGACGAAAAATTTTAAAAACATGCAAAAACCCAGATAATTCTCTTTAAAAAAATTAAATTTCCATATTAAAAAAAATTAATTTTTAGGCAATTAAAAATGTTACCATTTTATATTTGTTTTTATTAAAAAAATTACACACGACAAAAGATGACCAGACAAGATAAGAAGAACATTTTTATTAGAAAAGGTCGGCGCAATAATGCATAAAAATAAATATTGAAAACCACGCTTTTTATGCACAAATCATATGGCATTGGCAATTTGTAATTAAATATTCAAAATTTTATGTAAAAACCGCTCAAAAAATATCTTTTTGTAAAATTACCAGATGCTTAAAAATCAAAATTAAATTAGTTAACCAAAGGTCGACCAAACAAAACCCAGCCGTTTTTACAACGTAGGGGGGAGGCAGGGGGCAGATGCCCCTCCCCCAAGTTTTTTTTAAATTTTCATTAATTATAGTCTAAAAAATAGAAAAAATTATCATTTTGCCCCTCCTTATTTGATTTTTACACTCACCCCACAGCAATTAATAAAAACTCTAACTTTATATGTAATGCCAAATTTTATGGGTATACCTACCATTTTAATACCTCAAAATAGCAATTTGACATTGCCAACGCAAATGCTCGCATAGGGGATACTCATAATTATAAATTTTTAAAGAAGAGAACTTAAAATAGCTTTTAAATTCATTCTGTTTGCAAAATAATAGAGCTAGTTTTATGTATATATCTGATACGAGCCATGTCTCCATTTTACACATACTCTCAGTGGTTAAAGGGTTCTCTTATTAAACTAATTTTTTAGTACATAATATAAAATCCTTTAATGACAAGCTTTTATTACTCTACATTCAATTAGGATAAAATCAAATATTATACATATGATATTCCACAGTTTTAACATTTCAAACTTATTTTAGCAATTTAAATTTATAGGCAACTTTTAAAGGCTATATTATTGGATTTTTACAAAACTCAAAGCCCTAAAATCAATAATCCATTACCTGTAAAATTTTGGAGGTGATCATGATGAAAATTTTTGGATTTTGACGACAGTAAGTTAATGTATGGCAATTGAGGAGCCCCGTACTTTTGCCTTCGTTTTCGTATATATATTTTCCCGCCTCCTTTCACGATATAAATTTGCCAGATAAAAATTTTTACACATTACATAGACCAAGTTAAATAACAGTTTAAGTAATAAATTTAAAATACTAACAACTCCAGCTTTACATTTATGTATAAATTATTACACTTACCAAATATATATGTAAAAGTGTTAAATTATTTATATCAATTTTAAATAAAAACGAAATTCTAGGCTAATAAGTCTTACCAACTCTTGACCTATTTTAGATGATAATGATTTAAATCTTAGCTAATATATCCTTTTTATTTTGTTTTATATTTATATGTGTACCTTTGTCTTATTAAAAATAAACTATTTAAAAAAAGACTAACGTTGAAAGAAGGATTAGCTGAATTATTACCATTGTGTTTTCCTTTGTAAGGGTCCACAACTTAACACACCCTGTCAATGTGATTCCAATAATGACATCTAAGAATATAGAAAACATTTTTTTATAAACACAATAATAATGCCTTTTTAAAGAGCAAAGTCTTGGCATTAAATAAAATTTAAATTTACTATTTCACAAGTAAGACTTTAGTTCATTCGAATAAAAAATGGTGTGTTATTCAGAATTTAATCTTAGCAACATTTACATTTAACTTAAAACATTTTTGAAAATAAAAAACAATTTAATACTTAAAAAATAATATTGGCATTTTAAAAAAAGCAATATATTTATATATAATTAAATAAAAATTTATTATTTGTATTACTAGTAATGATACGAATCAAATATGCAATTTTATTACTTAACAAATCAAAATTTATATTACCTAAAAAGGTGGTGTTATTATACAAAAAGCACAAAGAGGAAATCCAATCAGGAGTAAATCTGGATCCCAACTTAAATACAATATTTAAGGTCACTGCATCCAATACAATAATGTCGGAAAAAGCACCAGTGCAATATAGATAAGATTTAAAATGTGGTTTAGAATTTAAATCATGTCCTTTGCTACCATCACCAAGATTATTATTGATACATATTTGTTTATTAACCTATTATAAATTAATACAAGATATGCAAATTTTATCATTATAAGTATCATGTAATTGAACAAGGTTCAAAAATGTTAAAGATTTGATATTGTGTGAATTTAACAGTTGTTTTAGATTCATGAGACAAATTAAAAAGGTTTATTACCTTTATATCAAAATAGCATTTATAAGAATTCAAGCATTCAATAGTATGCCCATCATCAGCATCAAGCAAAAATAACTCTCTAAAGACTTTAAAAGCCTGATTTACATATAAAATACCCATTCTCTTGAGATGCCACAAAAAACTGACCATCATCTTCCGAAAAAGTCTCAATACATTTTATACAAGACTTAGATTGGCTAGATATAATGTATGAAGCGAAAGGCTATAGGATATATTAAAAACTAAGAGAAAAATAATAACTTTGGTAATGTCATTTAAATTCCAGCTAATGATATTTCCATCGACGGATCCTGTAATTAGGTTTAATCGATCCTCTGATACAGTAATAGCAGTTACATCATAGTTAAATCTAGCCTTCGACCAATAAATAAAAGGTTGTTTAACCAATTCCATATGGCATTATGAATGTAGACTTCTCATCGAATTAAACTCGTCATTCAAAATTACAAAATACTTAATAACATATCTAGGCTAAGGTTAATGTTTAAACTTGTTAAATATTAAGTAAGTGTATTCTTGTTTGTAATACTAATTCTCTTCTAATACTAACTATTGCAATAAAAGAGTGAGTTATTTTTTGTCACAAAAGCTTCGTTTACTTGATATGACTCCAATGGAGGAGCTAGCATTTTTCCTTCTGGAGGACCGAACTAAATTTTACACCAGCATGGAAGAGTTTGCTGAGATTTAAAAAAAATTCCATAGATATTTGTCAAACTTAATAATCACCTATTTTTTGTGTAATTTTATTTTCAAACCTCACTTTAACTCGTACCTTTTTAAATATCAATATTATGTTCCCAAATCCTAGACATACCTTAAATAGGTACTCGCGTACTACTATATCCACGAATTTTACTCCTTTTTCTGGAAAAATTATGGTAAGACCGGCACGAACAATCAGCCCATCCGTTAAAATATATAAACCTTGGGCCGGGTCCGAGCCCATCAAAAAAAGATATTCCCAGCCAGCTAATTATTTACAAGGTCCGAGCCCGGACAGTACATAAAATTATTTTGCATCTTTTAACATTCAATTGTAAATTTTTAGTAATTAAACAATATATAAGTTACAGATGTAAATAATAATCGTGTAAAAATTATACTTATCTAGATATTAAAATAGCCTACTTTAATGTTTAGAGATTTTCAAAGGGTATGATGGGAGTAGACCTCGTCAAAAATAGTCTGTAATAAATACTTAATTTGAAATGCGCGTTGAGATAATGATGAATGGAGTAACAAGAAAAATATAATTTTATTTTCATTGTTAATTTAATAAACATTACATAATTCAAATATAATTATAAGTATCATAAAAACACTTGTGTACTTTTAATACAAACAAAAATCTATATGATCTGTACCGAGCTCAGCGGGTTTTACTAATTCCATCAACGACCCGACTCGCTATGTTATATTATGACCTGTCCCCGGTCCGTTGTTTAATTTAAAGCAAAATTGGGTAATCGTGCAGGTCTTTTTAAACGAAAATACCCTTAATGAAAAATATTTTACTTATAGTGAAGAATGCATATAATTAAATAACAAAATATTGTAATTGGTACATACAAGGATTTTTGTAAAATGATATTATTGATAAAACTAAGCAACTGACTTTATAACAATTTGGTATTTCCCCAATCCCCAATAATATACCCATATTTGATATTAGCTGTTGTTTGAAGCTTTTAAAAATTAGTTTTATCGTCCGCCTTTGCGAACATTTAATCTAAATAAGTCACTTAGCTCAATAAAAAAAATACGATATATTCATAATTGCTTTGGGGGCCAAAGTCGCTAACAAATTTTTCTTGGGGAAGCCTTGGCCCCCTTGACTCATTTTTTAAGATTTATCTTTATCTTTTAATTTGGTTTTTCTGCTTAAATATGTCTAAAGTAATGTTGTAAACTTAACTTATAGTACAAAGCTATAACATTCCTTAATCCTTAATGCTTAAATATATTCCATAATCTGATAAAATTGTGTGGACTCCTAAATGGAGAATTTTACTGCCTTTTATATTTTTATTAATTACGAAATGATTAAACTATATCGAACACATTAAAATCATGAATACTATTTGATTTTCCCTAAGACAATAGAAGATATTAAAAAAACACGACTATTACATAAATGCAAAGCAGGCAACATATTGTAAGACACAAACCATCTTTCCCCGTTTAACCATTTACATTTCATCTTTTCCATCAGTCTCCAAGGTTACTTTCTTTGTCTAAATTACTTGATTACATCATTATAATTATTCCGTGTGTCAATTTCTATTGGCAATAACCTTCAAGTGCTGACTCTTCTAGTGGTATTGAATTTGATCAGTAGTTCTTTCTCAATATCTACTTCCTCTATAACTTTATAATTATTTTCAACCTTGTAAACTAGAAAACTACTCTTGCCGCGTACTTTTGTTTTCTGTCACCCTGACGTAAACTCCTGTTAACCCAGACTTGTTCCTCTATTTCAACATTTCTTAAGCGTGCAGTCCTTTTGTGGTAAGCAGCTTGTTGATAACGTTCCACAACAGTTTGGGAAATTGCCCCCTCCCTATTCAGGAATCTTCGTCCAAGTACCATCTTAGCTGAATACCTGCTTCTAGAGCTTGTTCAGAAATTCTCTAAGTTGATAAAATTACATTAATATACTCCTCCGGGTTGAGTGTCCTCTTTGATGGCCAGATGTAGCATTTTAATTATCGATGCACATTAATTTGCCTTTAGATGATATGGGGAAAAATATGCGCTATATTGTAATATTTTCAGAAATGCCTATTTTTCATCTGATAATGTCCGTTTTTCTGTCTGTATGGCTTGGAACACCAAATCTAGCTAACCAACCTTTTAGTTTTCAATCAATATGTTTAGAATACGAATTCTTAAGAATATCCACCTCAATTTACGTGTATACGATTGAATATCGACGAACCAGTAAAAAGAGTAATCGGTCTTGCTAGATTTATATATAGTCTTTCTTAAGGTGTATTTGTTGGGCTCCAAGAATTTAATAAAACTTTCGCAATGTTCATGCCGTTCCTTGCCACAATAATTGATAAACCTATTTAGTGACCTTTTTGGTTACTTTATGAAAAGCTTGACCTTAAGAGTTTTTGCAATAGGTTTCGTTTAAATTGGAGTTAGGCTGAACAGCTTTAAAAGGGACTGCGACCATTCTTTGAGGTGGTCGACAGTCTTTGATATTTTAAAAGGCATATAATCATTTTCCGGTATAGGGCGTCTGCCATATTTGTCGATTCAGATCATAAATTATCGACACTCGTACTTGAGTTTTTGATCAAATTAGTTTTCCCTTTACTATTATAAATTTTGACGCATTATGACATATATATTCAAAATTTCAATATCTAGTGCAAACCAAATAAAGGTGTATCAAATGTTCGTGTAAATAATGCAGGGAGAAATCTGACGAAGCCATACTTTACTTAACTTTTTCCTAAGACATCTAGTTTCTGATGACCATAAACCGTAAAGTTCTCTGTTTGCCTTAATTTCGGCTCCAATCTTATTGCATATTTCCTCATTTATCACTGATACCTGAGCGCTAGTCATATTCCAAGCAAACATCAGTAGCTATAATTCTTCTAGGTTAGTGGAATATATTTCGTCTACATCTATAGCATCTCATCGGGAACTAACCCTTTTAATCCTGCAACGAGAAAAACGTCCCACTTTTTTGCAATTATAACATATGCAGTAGTTGCTTCACAGTTATTTTGGACCTGTGATCAACCACAACTATAACATTTTGAAGTAAGATATGGATCTTTCTGGTAATTATGACCAATAAGTTTAAAACTATCACTAATTTCTTCACACTCCGTTCTTTCCCATAATAACGCCATATACAACACTTGGCTTAAATTATTACTTTAACTTGATTTATCCATCATAGGATATCTAATTTAAATTTCGAACTCTAATTTTAAGTATAAACTCTTTCTTGGAATTGGTAGCAGAGTCGTTCGTCCGCGCCTTTTAAAATATGGCAATTGTGTGGTTTTATTCATACGTTTCGTAAAATCCAAGACCGAATCACCTTCCGATCTTGTAATTTGAAGATTTGACTGTAAATTTCTGTTTTATTACAAGGCAAGTTTTAAAATTATATCAAAAATTACATCTCCTATTTTCTTAGGTAATAATTAGTTTTTACCTGAATCACATTCGCGATATTGGAGTATTTTTTTAATCTTATTCCTTTCCCATGGTTCATGGCATATATTCCTTTTGCTCTGAATATATATTCAACATTTTATTCCTCTAGAACCACTTCTAATGGAGAATATGATTATAACAAAATTTTCCAACTATACATTTTATTATCCGTCTATATTGAGTGATCCACCCTCTTCGCCAAATTTTAGGGTTTTTATATTTTCATAGATTACCAAATAACTGACCTATATCAAACACATTAAAACAATCTCCAATTATGTAACATAACCTACTCGATTTTGCCTGAGAATATAAAGCAGAAAATATTATGAATTACATACAGACATAGCAGACTATATAATGGTCACAAGCAGACCGAAATAGGAGCTCCTTTTCTCCCACCTTTTTTATCAATCCAATGAGACCATTAATAAAATCCACTAATAGAATATTAGGACAGATATTTAAAATCATTTTAGCCATTGATAAATATGGAAACCTGTTAAAATATTCATTAACCACCCAATTGTCAGTTAGAAAAGGCACATCTTCACAAAAGGCCTCGCAAAGCTCAGCGTTTTTAAGCGATATTACAATGTCTATCAAATCTTTTCCAAGCAATTGATCTCCTCTCCATTACACATGTTGTATAAAACTTAATATTATTTTAGTCTTAATGACATTATATGGATTTATAACAACCAAATCATACCTTATCGATACTTTTACAGCCCTTAAACATTCTTTAAACGGTAGCAATAACTATTTTATAAACGAAGATTTGTGAGGGCCTACACTACAACGTACACCAATGGCTGAGGAGAAGGCAAAAACAGCGCTCATAACATTTTTTGCCATTGAATATTGCCTATGCCTCCTATACTAAGAAGCTACTTAAACGTTCTGGCGCTTAAAAGAGATTTGGTAAAAATACGCACAAGATGAATAGAGAAAGAATAAACATTCAAATTAAAGTTAATTCTCTTCGTGTATTCTTTCTCTCTTCACTTTGTGCTTATCTTTACTTAATCTCTTTCCAGGTAACCGCTACACGCTTTATAGATTAGGTGCTTATTAGTTGGATTGGATCTCTCACTTGCAGACCTAGAAAATGTTCTCATTGACATCCTTTTGCTCGAGAATTATATTAACTGCATTTGAGAGTACCTTAGCGCAAATGGTGATTAAACAGTTAGAACTTAGGTCCCATATGTCACCAGGCTTTATACCATTAAGTCCCAAATTTGACACAATTCAAAATTGTATATTCTCCAACATCATGTCGAGCCTTCTAGAAATGCATCATTACAATAAGAGAATCTTTGGTTATTTATCATGAAATGTTTCGAAATATATTGGTTAGGAAACATTTGATGTTATTTTATTATTCATTGTTAATTAAAACGAATAGAGGAAGGTTGGGTCTTTGTAAGACACAAAAAACCGTATCCATAGATTTGGAGCTTAATTAGTCTGGACATGGGCGTAGCCAGGTTTTGAATTAGGGGGGGGGGCAGATTAAAAAAAAATTTCCCTGAGAGCAAAAAAAAAAAAAAAGGTCACGACTATCCAAATCCAAAAATTTTCCTCTAAAATTTTCTGAGAGCAAAAAAAGGTCTCGACTATCCAAATCCAAAAATTTCCTGAGAGCAAAAAAAAAAGGTCTCCACTATCCAAATCCAAATTTTCCTGAAAGCAAACGCAACTCCCCTAATTAGGCAATGGGGGTAGCCAGACCCCCTGCCACCCCTAGCAAATTAGGGGGGGGGGGGGGTGGCAGGGGGTCCGGCTGCCCCCCTCTGGCTAATTAGAGAGGGGGGCAAATCATTTTTTTTTAATTTCTAAGGGTTTTGTAATGAAAATTTTTTTTTTAAATTAGGAGGGGCAGCCTCCCCCCCCTGCCCCCCCTCCTGCCTACGCCCATGAGTCTGGACATTTAAATACTAACGAAAATTCCATCTTACTGTTTTATCATCACAATCACACCATGAATACCAAAATAGCCGCTTGGGTGACCCACTCGATTGTTACATGTTTATAACTTAAAACTAAATTAAAAACATTCGAGCTAAAAATTAGTATGTTATTGTGCTATATGCTGGATGCTACCCCTGCGTTTTAATCTATTCAATATTTATTAATAAATGGCTGCTACCGCGGGTCTATTAAAGATGAAAGGCTTTAGTTTTTATCAAGGAGCATGAAGAGCACTATCTGCGTGTATTCAAGTTCGTAAAACTCGTATGTGATTTCTAAGTAAAATACAAAAATTCCCAATAAATAATAAAATATTTGCCCCTTTTTTATGAAAATGGTTCGCATTGATTCGAAATATGATACTAAATTCTTGACATTTTATAATTGTTAAAATGACCATTTTTGCATCGGCCTACAAAAGGTAAAAAAACTTCGGAAGCAAACAAACTAACTCGCCTGCAAATAAAATTGCAATAAAAATAGTTATATTGAAAACTCTAGTACAATTAAAAGGATATGTGAAATATTAAACATGTCATCGATATAAATTCAATTTTTGGCATGTAACAAAAACCCTCACATCAAAAGAATTTAATTTTGAGATGACCTGCAGAACACTTGTATTGTTATGGCCTCAATGGCGTAGGGAAGGGGGGAGTAGTATCGGGTTAGAAAAGCCCACCCCCATTGACAAAAAAATTAAAAAAAATTGAAATATATGAAAAAACTCAATAATATTAATACGACTCTTGTTAATGTTTGGCTGATAAAAATAACTAATTGCCACAATAATTTGATAATTTTAGATGAAAATCTACCAATTTTAAAAAGACTATCTATACAAAAATCTGCAATCCCTAGTGGGTATTTGAAAATAAAAAGAAAGTTAATTCTTAATTAATTATCTAAAAAACTATCCCAACTTATGCTAATGCAAGTCATCATAGTAATAAATATAATTAATAATTTAATTTTTCAAGGCGTTTAATATGCTTTTTTAAACTTACTGTAAATTCTTGTTATTAGAAATTGCGAGTGATAATATTACTTGAGAAGAACTAAAAATAAAACAATTGATCATAATTTTATAAAGAGTTTTTTACGCTTCATTCATGCATGCTTCATTTTTAAACTTACGTTAAAATCTCCTTTATTTAGAAACTGCGTGTGCTAATAATTGTACAGTAGAGATTGATAAACAAATTCAATTAATAATGCTCGTGGTTTAGCAAATGTCCACTTTCAAATGATCATGGCAGAACCCACTTTTTTAAAGAAATGTAGCTCGCATTAACATAGTGAAAATTACAAAAATACAGCATGCGGATGGCCTATGAACATGGCGGGCATGGATAGGCTCTAAAAAAATTACAGACCGGACTTGAACGGGCTCCAAGGCAATCAAATAGGCTCGGGGGGGGGGGGGGGGGGGGGGGAGGGGCAAGTTGGCCGAACTCCGGCCAGCAAAACTATTTAAATAATGTTTTTATTTGTGTATTTTAATGTATAAGAAATGATGTTTTACGATATTTATCAGATTTTATAATTATTTAATTTTTACAATAATCAATATTAATTTTTGTCTCATCATTTATTCATATTACTTGTGATTTTTACATAGGTGGATCCCGAAAATTTAAAGTTTTTTAATAAGGTTGAAAGTTTATCAAATTAGGTAATCTCTGTAAAATCAAATTACCTTCCATTATGTTTCCAATGATATTTGAGATAAATTTCAATGCAGCTAGTTAAAAGTGCCATTATTGAAAGTTAGACGCCGGGTTGCTATTTGGGAGAAACAAACCCCTTTACCTTCTAAAACTGATAATTATTTAACATGATTAACATTTCTTTTAATATTGACAAAAAAATTGCATTTAAAACTAGCATAATAAAATAATTTTTCGGGAAGAGTCCTGGCTGGGTCAGTGCTTTGCAAAAGATTAGCAGAGCTCGGGTCTATTATTTAATCTTAAAGGATTTGGGTTATGGTTGGCCAATTAAGCCTAAAAGGCCCGGGCATATCTATAGTTCAAATATTGGCCTTTTTTAGCAAATTCGAGAAGGAGCTCATGCAAGTTGCGTCCTTTGAAGAAAGACCACTTCCGAAAAGTGTCATAAAATTTAAATAATTTAACTGTTAATGTTTTTTCTACTTAAGATACTATTAATGCGTTTCTTTATCAAAACCCCTAGATATTGAAGGTTTATAATTTTGATTAATTTTTCTTTAATCAAATTTTTTATCCTGCCTACGCCATCGAATAGCCTAGATTTTGTTAATAGTGCTAAAATATACCAATAGGGGATTGGAAAAGCCTTCCAATTCTGTTTCAACAAAAAATTATTAGTAATTTTATCAGATAATAGGTTTCGAATTTGCATTTGATTTGTCACAATACCCTCTAGAACTGCCATTATAAATCCTTTTTAATTTTCATATTAGTTGACGTCGAATTACGAAATAGTTTATATAATGTAAATGTTAGAATAAGTTCCTGATATTAAAGTAAGCAATCTTGTCTACGATCTTTAATGTAAATTTTATATTTTAAGCGCATATTGACATATACGATCATTTGTAAATTTACTAAATAACATATGCTCTGCATATGTGAGGTTAATTCAAGTTTGAATTTGGAATGGTTGGTCACTTATCGTCCCTTGAAAATCGCCTTATTATATGTTTTGGATTTATCACTTTGACTTATTTCTTATGGATGGATGTAATGCTTTACTATCAGCTCCAACACCTAAAACCTGGCTCTCAAAATGATCCATCCTTAAAACCCCCACATTTATATACACCATTTTCTGATTTAAATATTAAACTTATAATGTGTGATCCTCCTAACCATTATATTTGGACACCTCTTGCTCAATTATCAATAGATGTTTTACATTTTACCAAAATATTCCCTGGAATTACAGCAAATATGATAACTTTCACCCATTTTTGTGTTGCTATCTTTTCTGCAAAGTTAATATCATCGGACAAATTATATATCCGTCGTATTGGAGTCATTTTATTTGAGTTTCGTACATTTTTGGATGCTTTAGATGGAGTAGTAGCTAGAGAGCATAAAAATAAAAGATATCAAATGGAATCAGAACATGGCACTTGGGGCTATATATGGGATGGTTCTGCTGATATCTTTGGATCCTTAATTGTCATGTTTGCCACATTTTATCATTTATATCGAAAATTTAATAGACCTAGATGTGAAGGCTATAAAGTAAAAATGAATATGTGTATTTTTATGTTATAATTCAAAAGATGTTAGAAACTGGGAATCTTCTGGGTGAGGCTGCTACAGTATCTGTGAAAACAATTTGGGCAAAATTGTTTAGCATAGCAATCCTAATGTTTATTAGTTTGTCTTTTTGGGATAGATACATTACAAAATATCATTTTTACTTGGAAAGCAGTTATGCCACTTCACATCAACAAGTATATATAGACATTTATAAACTTACATTTATAGAGTTTTGATTGAATTTTTTTAATAAATAATACATTGTTTTTTTTTCTAATTTATTATTTTTAAATAAATGTTTAAGATTATTTTCTTATATTAAATAGATATTGCAAAACGAAGTATTAAAGTCTTCATATATGTGGATAATCATATGGTTTTGGAGGTTATGTAACGCTCACGCCCTCTTAGAGATTTGCATGATAGCCATTTTTGTTGATAAAATTTGGGTAATAACAGCGAAAATTTTAAAATAAATTCATTTTGATAGGCGCGCATTCATAAATATTTAAGAGAGACCTTTATTTGACTTATAATTTTAAGACCTTAAATGTATTTCAATTTTAAAAATATGAAGAAATTGAGAAAATAAAAAAATTGTTTTTCATAATTTTATTAATAGTTTTAGACATTAGCGCCCTTCCTATACTTTGTTTCCTTTGTAAAATACATACCACTCTAATCAGCTCTAAAAATTTCTTAATTCGTAGATCTGCATCGTTTAATATAAAAAAAAATCTAAAAGTTGTCAAATTTGAGTTTATTTTACATTGTGAATCTTTTTTATTCCATCGATGTTTGATGTACTATTATTGCTAGAGATAATTTTTCAAAATCGTACACTATTTGTCTCCTAGTCTTATCGATTTTTTTGTTATTGGATTTGATAGGAATTCCTTTGTTGGATACAATACGTCGGTTTCATCGTCCTTTCCCTGCTCATTTTCATCACGGAGATACACTTGAAAGATGTAAGCTTCTAAAACTTCTTTCAAAATTAACCTTAGCAAAGTTTTTTTGGTCCAATTTTTGGCAGTAAAAGTTTTGAATGGTAATGAATTAATTTTCATTTTTTTGCAGCGGAAAAAAGTAAACCTTACCTATACTTAAATGCTGGTCATAAAAATTAGTTCGAAGGCAATTCGTTGTATAGCTGTTAAAAATCTCAATCTTAAATTGGTAACATTAATTGTGTTTTACAAAACCTCGGGTAATATAAATTTAGTTGTAAATAGTTTGTGTAATAACTTAAAATTTATGGCACGGGCGTAGCCAGGATTTTGGCCAGTGTGAAGTAATCAATATTTTTTTATTAATTTAAACTCTAATTAAATTAAATTTTGAACAATCTTGGAATTAGGGGGGGGGGGGGGGGGGGGCATGTGGCTCTCTCAGTCTAGGCTCGTGCTTTTTGCTTTACCTTAATTTAAACCCCATCTCTCATTTCCTCACAGCGTCACCCCAGAATTATTTAATATGTGTAATGTTTCAAATGTTTAAATATTTTGAACATTTAACGTTACGTGCCGATAGCTTAAATTTAAAAGCCTTTCTAGAGAGACCGCTTGCGTACCTTTTAGCTAACCTACTTTTTAAGCTGGCTCAGTGGCCTGACATGTCACGCGTCAAAATATTTGGCGACCATACCTATTATCTTTAATTTTAAAGGACGACGTTGACCAAAATTGGTCAAAATTTTTATTAGTAATTGTTGTTTCTAAGCTGGTCAGATCCATTTTATCTGCCACTTATTTTATAAGATTCGTTTTGACATGAGATTTGTGTTACATTTCCCTTTGTAAACTATATTTCCATTTAGTTAACGATAATTGTCTACACAGGAGTGTTGTAAAAACGGTTGGGTTTTGTTTGGTCAACCATTGGTTTTAGTCGACCAAACACGAACAGACAAAAGGTTGGACCAAAAAAAACAAACCTCAGCCGTTTTCCAGCACTTTGAAAATTTTACGATTTAAAATTCTAAAACTTTTAATCTATTGGTTTAAATGTAATTTTTATTTATGAAAATGAATGTAGCAAGATAATTAAAACATATATTTTAAAATATTAAAGTTAAACAACTAATTAAATGCAATTTCAGACGATACGCTTTATCGGGCCCATAATCGAACCTTAAAAAGAGGAGCTTTGGGAAATTTAACGTTTTTTCCGGTGTAGAACCGTCTCAACTAAACCAGTGCATATACAACCTTCGCTAGCTCAATTATGAAACTTGCTCTTCTCACCACGGCACCACAATATTTAATTGCATTGTTATGGGGCACTTGCGTATTTTTGTTGACCTTTTTTCTGGTCAATTTTGCAATTATTTTTTTTGAAAAATACAAAATAAACAAATTCCATTTCCTCTGCTTAGTGTAAACCCCAAAAACATGCTCGCAATATCCATGATATATCGTAATTTGTTGTTTAATTATATATACACGATATCCTGGTTGTGAAATGACCTTCAGAAAATATCGTCATAGTGTATATATCACGTTATATTAAACATACGTTCGCAATTTGTACATAGAAACTCACGCACCTCCCTTCTCTTTATCTGTTTCTACAAAACACTTATACCAACTAAGTCATGTTATACCTGTGTCGATATTTAATGCGTTTAGTTTTTTTTCCTCGTTAATACTACTATTATTTTATTTATCGGATTAAATAAAATGTTGTTTTGTTGTTAATCTTGTCACTAATACGACAAACTATCGAATTATCTCGCATTTTAGTGTGAAAACATTTATTTTGTTAAGAGACCTGCGTGAAATTTTATCAAATTGAATCTTAGTTTATTTTCCAAAGATTTCTGTTGTTTTCTTTTTTGTGACATTTGAATATTAATTAACGTTTTTAATAATGCAAAATTATTTGGCTTAGCTGGCCTTAACACAATTTTGATAGTAGAACTTTGAACGACCTACTACCATTTTTAGTTTGACCTTAAAATATAACTCAGTCACAAAAATTTTCAATTTATTAACGGCGAAACCAGCTTAGGATGATTAAATTTTAAAATTGTTATAATGGAAAGTTTTGGATTGCTTAATGGATTAATTACAGAATCAAGCCTCCGTTTATAAATCATAAATTGTTATTAATTTTAATAAAATGATTTTTTAGAGAAAGTGATTTTGATCCAAACGCCAATCAAATATAAGAAAACATAGTTTTTCCTTTTTAACATAAATATTTACGCATTTATTAAGAAAATCTTATTTAACTTTCAATGCAACTTAAACCCTGGCGTGGCGCTGGCACCTCTAACATTTCACATAAGTAGCCTAGATTTTTTAAAATTCCATTGTTTTGGCTAGGGGTTTGAACCCGCCCAAAATAAAATCGGGTTCGTGTTCGGGTTTGGCATAAATTTTGAAATCGGGTTCGTGTTTGGGTTTAAGGAATTGGGTTCGGGTTCAAGAAATTATATTATATCAATTATATACAAATAATTCTTGAGATAATTAGTATCGATTAATGAATGAAAAATGCCGGAAACATAAAAATATTGAAATTGCAATCGTATCGTATGGTTTTCGTTACATTGTCATGATAGAGAAAACTGAGATATTCAATTCACAATATATTTTTGAATTAAAAACCCGAACCCTTATTTGTATTCATCGGGTTCGGGTTTTAAGGGTATTTTTAAAAATGGGTTCGGGTTTGGGTTCGGGTTCTGTAAAACATCGGGTTTTACCCGGTTTGGGTTCAGGTGTTCCCTGGTTTTGGCCTCTATTAGATTATGAATACTTTTTATCGCTCTCTATTTAGAAATTTAGCTAGGCCCCGTAATCCAATTTATAATAGAGTTGTTATTTAACTAATTTTGGAAGCTAAATAATTAATTTGAAGTAATTTAACATGTCCGATGAAACCTCTGTCAGGAGGGTACATATACATAAAAGGTTGCTTTTCTACTTAACCTAAGTGTTTTGTAGAGGTTGACATTGGGCACGATCAAGAGGTTCTACATTTCGTAGCTAATTATAACTTTAATGTTTCTCCTTCTTTACCATGTATATAATCTCACAGTCGTGGGGTGTTTTGATAAGTTTATTCCATTTTGAACGAGTAATCTTGTTAGTCATCATAAGTTAAAGCCAAATCCCCACCTTTTCGGCCGATCCCCTCAGAATTTTATCCAATTTGGTGAAAATTTAAAAATTATTGATATTATGAAATTTTGACATTTTTAGCTCATTTGGGCCACTACTTTTCGAGTTGTGGGGACTCGAAGGTCAAAAATCGGTCTTTTACGACATCGGGACATCACGTTTAATTCAATAATTAATATAAATTAGTTACACTTTAATCATAAAATCTTGTTGTAATAACAGATAAGACCTTTCAAATTGAAATTTTTTTGGGGGGAGGCTATTGGTCATCTGATAATGGCCGAAATGCCATTTCTATCGTTGACTAGTCCCAAGCCTTTTAGAATTTGAAACAAATGTTCTTAACCACCTATATAAAAATTTAAATGAAAATGGGAGTTGGGTGACGAGCCGGAAATGGGAAAAAATGGCAAAATATGCGTTTTTATTACTTTTGGCGCTGAAATGACCACAAAAAATGGATCGTTGCAATTTAAGCAATGCTTTATTATAAGTATCTAAAATAAAAATAATTTTGCTATAGCACTAATACCCCAAACCGCCAATTTATAATCAAAACAAATCAATAAAGCGAGTGACTTTCTTGACACAAATAAAAGCTACAAAATGGCTTTTTAGTTATATTAGTGTTGTTAAAATGCCAAAATGCTACTACCATAACCTATGGTAGTAGCATACATCTCGCCCATTACCATCATCATAACCAGCATCATGCTGCTTAATAACCCGGTTGCTATCACTGGCAACCATGGTTGCTTGGTTGTAAGAGATGTAAGTAACCGGGCATTTGGCAGATAGGATTGATATAACCGTGGTATTGAGCAGGCTCGTTTTAAACTAAACATGGTTTTTAGCAAATTCAATTTTAGCTTACTATTAGAGTTGGTAGCTGCCATATAATGTTAATCAATATTTTTCAATCATTTATTAATACAAAAATGGTATTAAAAAATTTAAATATATTATAAATTTGTCCCGTTATTTTGCCCCCCCCCCCTAATTTTTTATCCTCTTTCTCACCAGGGGGGAGGGGGGGCCTAATTTTTTATCCTCTTTCTTACCAGGGGTGAGGGGGGTGTTTTGCCCCCCCCCCCCTTATTTTTTATCCTCTTTTTAACGAGAGGGGAGGGGGGGTGTGTTGCCCCCCCCCCTTATTTTTTATCTTCTTTCTCACCAGGGGGGAGGGGGGGTGTTTTGCCCCCCCCCCCTAATTTTTTACGCTCTTTCTCACCAGGGGTAGGGGGGGGGGGGGGTTTTGCCCCCCCCCTTATTTTTTATCCTTATTTTGACCAGAGAGGAGGGGGGTGTTTTGCCACCCCCCCTACTATTTTTTACGCTTTTTCTCACCAGGGGGGAGGGGGGGGGGGTGTTTTGCCCCCCCCCTTATTTTTTACGCTTTTTCTCACCAGGGGGAAGGGGGGGGGCTGTTTTGCCCCCCCCCTTTATTTTTTATCCTCTTTCTCACCAGGGGGAGGGGGGGGATGTTTTGCCCCTCCCCCTTATTTTTTATCCTTATTTTGACCAGAGGGGAGGGGGGGTGTTTTGCCCCCCACTATTTTTTACGCTCTTTCTCACCAGGGGGGAGGGGGGGGGTGTTTTGCCCCCCCCCCTTATTTTACGCTTTTTCTCACCAGGGGGGAGGGGGGTGTTTGGTCCCCCCCTAATTTTTTACGCTGTTTCTTACCAGGAAGGAGGGGGGTGTTTTGCCCCCCCCCTTATTTTTTATCCTCTTTCTCACCAGGGGGGAGGGGGGGGGTGTTCTGCCCCCCCCCTTATTTTTTATCCTTATTTTGACCAGAGGGGAGGGGGGGGGGTGTTTTGCCCCCCCCCCCACTAGGGTTAGGGTTTTGTAACTCATCTAAGTTAACAAAATATAATTTGTGTTTTAGATAATTTTTTACCACTAGATTAACGTTTAAAAAATTAAATTAGCTAGAAAATTGACAATTATAACAATTATCACTCATCTAAGTTAACAAAATATAATTTGTGTTTTAGATAATTTTTTACCACTAGATTAACGTTTAAAAAATTAAATTAGCTAGAAAATTGACAATTACAACAATTATCACTCATCTAAGTTAACAAAATATAATTTGTGTTTTAGCTAATTTTTCCCCACTAGATTAACGTTTAAAAAATTGAATTAGCTTGAAAATTGACAATTGTTAGGGCAATTATCACGCATCTGAGTTGTAAAAAATCGGGGGGGGGGACCCCCCTCTCCTACCCCCGGTTAAGAATCAGGGTAAAAATCAGGGAAGGCCCACTGGTAAAAAAGAGGATAAAAAATAAGGGGAGGGGGCAAAACACCCCCCCCCCCTGGTGAGAAAAAGCGTAAAAAATAGGGGGGGGGGGGGGGGGGCAAAACACCCCCCCTGGTCAGAAAGAGGATAAAAAATTAGGGGGGGGGGGCAAAAGACCCCCCCCCTGACCTCTTGTCAGAAAGAGGATAAAAAATGAGGGGGGGGGCAAACCCCCCTCCTGATGAACACCCCCCCTGGTGAGAAAAAGCGTAAAAAAAAGGGGAGGGGGCAAAACACCCCCCTGGTCAGAAAGAGGATAAAAAATTAGGGGGGGGGCAAAACACCCCCCCCCTGCCCTCTTTTCAGAAAGAGGATAAAAAATAAGGGGGGGGGGGCAAAACACCCCCCCCCTGGTGAACACCGCCCCTGGTGAGAAAAAGCGTAAAAAATAGGGGAGGGGGCAAAACACCCCCCCCCCTTCCCTCTGGTGAGAAAGAGGTTAAAAAATAAGGGGGGGGGGGCAAAACACCCCCCCCCCCCCCCTCTGGTCAAAAAGAGGATAAAAAATAAGGGGGGGGGGGCAAAACACCCCCCCTCCCCTCTGGTTAAAAAGAGGTTAAAAAAAGGGGGGGGGGCAAAACACCCCTCCTCCCATCTGGTCAAAAAGAGGATAAAAAATAAGGGGGGGGGGCAAAACACCCCCCCCCCTCCCCCCTGGTAAGAAAGAGCGTAAAAAATAAGGGGGGGGGCAAAACACTCCCCCTCCCCCCTGGTCAGAAAGAGGATAAAAAATTAGGGGGGGGGGCAAAACACCCCCCCCCCCCCTGGTTAGAAAGAGGATAAAAAATTAGGGGGGGGGGCACCCCCTGCCGTCTTGTCAGAAAGAGGATAAAAAATAAGGGGGGGGGTGTTCCCTGGTGAACACCGCCCCTGGTGAGAAAAAGCGTAAAAAATAGGGGAGGGGGCAAAACACCCCCCCCCTCCCCTCTGGTCAAAAAGAGGATAAAAAATAAGGGGGGGGGGGCAAAACACCCCCCCCCCCTCCCCCCTGGTAAGAAAGAGCGTAAAAAATAAGGGGGGGGGGGCAAAACACTCCCCCTCCCCCCTGGTCAGAAAGAGGATAAAAAATTAGGGGGGGGGCAAAACACCCCCCCCCCCTGGTTAGAAAGAGGATAAAAAATTAGGGGGGGGGGCACCCCGCCGTCTTGTCAGAAAGAGGATAAAAAATAAGGGGGGGGGGGTGTTCCCTGGTGAACACCGCCCCTGGTGAGAAAAAGCGTAAAAAATAGGGGAGGGGGCAAAACACCCCCCCCCCTCCCCTCTGGTCAAAAAGAGGATAAAAAATAAGGGGGGGGGGGGGCAAAACACCCCCCCCCCCCTCCCCTCTGGTTAAAAAGAGGATAAAAAATAAGGGGGGGAGGGGCAAAACACCCCCCCCCCCTCCCATCTGGTCAAAAAGAGGATAAAAATAAGGGGGGGGGGCAAAACACCCCCCCTCCCCCCTGGTAAGAAAGAGCGTAAAAAATTAGGGGGGGGGGGCAAAACACCCCCCCCCCCCTCCCCCCTGGTGAGAAAGAGGGTAAAAAATAAGGGGGGGGGCAAAAGACCCCCCCTGCCCTCTTGTCAGAAAGAGGATAAAAAATAAGGGGGGGGGGGGGTGTGGGGGGGGGGCAAAACACCCCCCCTCCCCCCTGGTGAGAAAGAGGTTAAAAAATTAGGGGGGGGGGCAAATAACGGGGCAAATTTATAATATATTTAAATTTTTTAATCACCATTTTTGTATTAATAAATGATTGAAATATTGATTAGCATTATATGGCAGCTACCAACTCTAATAGTAAGCTAAAATTAAATTTGCTAAAAACCATGTTTAGTTTAAAACAAGCCTGCTCAATACCACGGTTATATCAATCCAATCTGCCAAATGCCCGGTTACTTACATCTCTCCCAACCAAGCAACCATGGCAACTTTAATCTGCCATGCTAGTAACCGGGTTATTAAGCAGCATGTGCTGCTTAATAATGATGGTAATGGTAGGAGATATGTGCCTATTACCAGGTTTAGCACTATACCAGCAGAACCCATTTAGCAGATTAACAACACTAAGTTATATTTTGATGATTTGTTTTGAACTATCTCGTTAGGGTTTTTAAACCGAGGTTTTAAAAATATATACTTGTCAACAAAGATTTATCTCTGCTGTTGCGGGCGCGAATAAATATTTAAGACTTTTTAGCGCGAATTTAATTCTACGTAAAATACTTTCGATAAAATTATTACCCTTTCTATGCTATTTTGATATAACGTTAGTGCCCTAAAAAGCCACTCGCTTTTTTGATTATTTATTGGTAGGGAATGAGGGGAATAGATTGTGGTAGTAGTGCTAATTCATATCAAAATATTTTTATCTTATATATTTATATTTTAAAACATCTTTGACCGTTTCCGGAGTGCCCAAACTCCCATTTAATGAGTTAAAACATTCAATGAACAGCTTAAGTGTTTATGGTCAGATATGCAGAGAAGATATAAATTAAAAATTAAAGGTGATGCCCCAAAGCCATGGGCGTACCCAGGGGGGGGGGAATTAAAAACAAAAATTTTCAATACAAAAACCCTTAGAAATTAAAAAAAATATGTTTTGCCCCACCCCCCTAATTAGCCAGAGGCGGGCAGGGGTCCGGCTACCCCCACTGCCTAATTAGGGGAGTTGCTTTTTTTTTGGTCGCCGGAAAATTTTTGAATAGTCAAGCAAAAAAATTTTGTTAAAAATAATCTGCCCCCCCCCAATTCAAAACCTGGGTACGCCCATGCCCAAAGAACAACAGAAACAAAGAATAACGAAGTCAAACTAGAATCACAAGATACAAACTATAAGCTTGGAAGGATGATAGAAATAACTGGAAAACTATGCTGAAATAACTGACAAATCATATATAGGGATAATGAATTTAATAAATTACTTAAGGAAGAGCATTAGGTATTCTTGAAACTGGTCTCTATAAAATCTGTTTTAGACTTAGTTTATAAAAAAATTATTAAGGTCTATTCCTCAAATAGAAAAAGACCTGAAAAATTTTTTTTGATAAAAAGCTTGTATGTGTTTTTCTTTAGTCATGTTTTATGCTTATACCCTAATCTATGTTGCATTTTTTTAATATTTAACTACTTAAGAAATTCAAGCAAAAAATTCCCTATTGGCCATCGTATAAACTATAAATGTCATGCTAAGGAATTATAAATTATCAAATTTTGCTCAATAATTTCAGTAAAATTTAAATTCATTGGCCTCTGTATCAAATTTATTACTATTTTAAATGACAAAGATGAATTTTAAAAATCTCTTTTGATTTTAGCTAAGCCATATATCATAATAAACATACATAATTTAAGATTTACCGTTAATTAATTTTTATTAAGATTAACATTTCTGTAATAATTTATACAATCCAAGGACAATAAAACGACAAGTTTAAATATAATGTTTAGAAAAATATTAAAATGCATGATACAATAAAATACAATTATCAAATTTGTTATTTTTTCTCTCTATATAGGTATAGTTGCTCTTCTTTCATGAGTTTTTTAAGTTTTATAAACAAATTTTGTTTTTCCTCTTTTGCAGTAGTCAATTCATCTTCAGTAATTTGGTACTTTAGATATAAATATATATATACATATATTGTCGGCGTTCAACTAAAAAGATTGACTTGTGTCTATTGAAACCCTTAAATAAGCTCAATTGATTGTATTTAGTTTTAAAGATATAAAGTAATTTGAACAAATTTAAAGAAGTGCCACTTATATTAGATACTCGGCATATGAAAATTGATATTTATATGATATTTTCTATACTTGCTTATTTGTATCACTCATAGATTTGACTAAAAATTCCATGGTCATTTCATCTTCACTAATTTGCTTTTTGCATTTTAATATCTGATTTACTATCAGCAATTTTCTTTGATCTACAAAATTTAACAACTATTTTTAATCTTTACCATTTTCTTTCTTAGCTCTACGTCTATTTATAATTTGCTCCTTTAATTTTAAATAAAATGTGTGATTCTTTGGTGGAATCGTAATATATTCACTCTAATATATAGTAAAAAAGCATAGTAAAGCGCTCGTACCATCTTACTACATCTTTAGTTTTTAAATGAATATTTGAATGCAGATGACCGACGAATTGCCAATACGAAGAAAGGGCAATTAGGTACATGACAAACAAGTTTGCTTATTAACCCGACAGATTCCACCACTGACGGTTCGGCCAAACCAATTTCCATAAATATATTTTTAGGGCACCTCAACATGCTCTAGTGTCTAAAAGTTTTATTCAGAAACATTGTACATGTAGTTTTTAATATATTGTTAAGCGTTCCTTGTGTATATATTTTATGTTACATATGTTTTCCTTGTTCTAAATACATTACTATTGTCCTGTTGTTATAATTCCATATCGTAAATAAATACTACAAATGGCGCGAATTCCATATCGTAATTAAATACTACAAATGGCGCTGGTCAAAATAGAAGAATTCACAGATCAAGTAGACATAGAAGATTGGCTGTTAGTGTTGGAGAATGCCATGGAAATTAAAGAAGTCGCGCCGGAGAACAAGAAGAAATATCTCATAACATTCATTGGCCTCCCTACCCTGAAAAAGTTAAAGCTTAAGGTATATCCGATACTTATTAATAACTGCACTTTTGATGAATTAGTAATTAATTTAAAATTATTATTTAAGAGTAAAAATTCTATTTTTTTTTCGAGACTAAGTTTTTTAAGATGTAGAAGAGGTACAGATTCAATTGAGGAGTATGCTCAAAAACTTAAGGGGTTAATAACAAAATGCAATTATGATGATGAAGATGAAATGTTAAGGGATGGGTTCTTATTGAATTTAGACAATAGCAGAGTAGAAAATGAAATCAGGATCAGGTTTCCAGAAGGTAAAGATGGAGATGAAAAGCTAAAATTCAAAACTGTATATGAATTAGCTATAAGTTATGAAAGAGCAAGGGATGAAGTAGAGGATAAGGTCATACATAATGATATTAATAAAATTGTAAAAGGTCAAAATAATAACTATAGTGAGCTGATATGTTTTAATTGTAAGAAACAAGGTCATATAGCTAGGTTTTGTCATTTAAATAAAAATAATTCTTATTATAAATTTAAGAATTTTAATAAGGAAATGAATGGGAATTATTTAATTAGAGGAAATGATAACAATTACATTAGATGTATTAAAACTTATAAAATCAATAGAGCTTTGGTTAGAGCAATATTAAATGGGAAACCTTATAATTTTGAGTTTGATACAGCTGCTCAGGCTACTGTAATAGATAAGCAGACTTGGATAGAGATAGGTCAGCCCGGGTTAACAGAATGTCCTAGCATATAAGGTTATGGAAATTATAATATCAAAACTTTAGGTAGGTGTTTAGTTAAAGGGCAAATTAATGATAAATGTTTTGACATCTATGTGATAGTAGTCAATGAAGGTGATTTAATATTAGGGTTGCCTGAAATTTTAAAATTTGGATTTGAACTGCCAAAAAATATTTATATTCGACAAATTAAGTTAGAAAATTTGATTGATCAATTTCCCAAAGTATTTTCAGAGAAATTGGGCGTAGTTAACAATTTTTTGGTAGATTTACATTTAAAAACCCCTTATAGGCCTATAAGTTTGCCCCCGCGTAGGGTACCTTTTCCAATGAGGGAGGCCATTGAAAAAGAGATTAAAAGATTATTGAAAGAAGATGTAATCGAAGAGGTTGATTCAAACACTGCAATTCAATGGTGCACACCTACCGTAAACCGTTATAAGAAAGATAAATCAATCAGGATATGTGGAGACTTCAAAGTCACATTAAATGATTATTTGTACGATGTTGGGGATACGTTGCCTACTTTTGAAGATGTTACAGCAAAACTGATTGGAGGCAATAAATTTACCGTCATCGATTTAAAAGACGCATTCTTGCAGTTGAAAATGTCTGAACGGAGTGCAAGGTTACTTACAATTGCAACACACTTAGGATTATATCGTTATCGCAGACTACCATTTGGAATCAAGGTTGCCCCTTTAATATTTCAGAGGTATATAAGCAACCTTTTATATGGAATTCCCAACACGGCAGTGTTTATAGATGACATTATAATAACGGGAATAAATGACGAACAACATGTGTCAAATATTAAAGAAGTATTAAAACGTTTTGAAGAAGTAGGGATAACTACAACCCCGAGTAAAATAAAGTTCCTTCAAGATTCCGTTGTCTACTTAGGTCATAAAATTAGTTCTAAAGGCATTCAACCTACGGAAGAGAAAATTTTGGCCTTAAGGGACTGCAAAAGACCAACAAACAAGTCTGAACTCAAAGGATTTTTAGGGTTATTGAATTATGTAGGAAGATTTATACCGATGCTTCAACCACAATGCGTCACATTACACAACCTTCTAAAAAAGGACTCTAAATGAAAATGGGGAATAGAGGAAGAAAAATGTTTTGATAAATTAAAGACCCTAATATTAAAAGAAGATAGTGTGGTTCCTTATTCATTAAATAAACCAATAGTTTTATACACAGATGCATGTGATACAGGACTGGGGGGCGGTACTTATGCACGTGGAGCCTGATGGGAAAGAAAAGCCCATAGCGTATGCATCAAGAGTTTTAACCCCGGCAGAAAAAGAATATTCCAATATTGATAAAGAAGCTTTAGGTATCATATATACTGTTAATAAATTCCATCAATACCTATATGGGAGAACATTCGTATTGAGAACAGATCACCGACCTTTACGATATATATTTGGTCGCCAGGGACATCATCACAATTGCAACTTGCGATTACAAAGATGGAGTACAAAATTAATGGCATACGATTTTAAAGTTGAGTATATATCTGGTGATAGGAACCAAATAGCAGATTCATTATCGCGGTTACCTACCCTTGTAGATGTTAGTGAAGACATTCACATACACATGATTGAAGATTTAGAATTTGATAGGAAGACGTTGGTGGAAGGAACAAGGAGGGATGCAAGATTAAATTCTGTTATTGATATGATCCGTTGCAATTGGAGCAAACCTGCCAACGATGCAACTATTCGTAAGTTATTTTACCCAAAGAAAAATGAATTATCCGTTGAAAATAATTTACTTTACTGGCAAAATCGGTTAGTGGTTCCAGAAAATTTCAAGCAAGCTGTGCTCGAGAATCTGCACACCGGACATCCAGGGATATCGGGCATGATTGACCTAACAAAATTTTATTGTTGGTGGCCAAATATTAACGACGATATTGAAAACTTTGTTCACAGGTGTCAAAGCTGCCAACAAACTCGACCGAATATGGCCGAATCTCCCTTATATTTATGGCCTACTACGGAGAGCCAATGGACCGTGTACATATCGATTTGGCTGGTCCAGTTAACCACAAATATTGGCTAGTATTAGTAGATGCGTATTCAAAATGGCCAGAAGTAAGGATTTTAAATTCGCTACATTCAGATGGAATTATCAAGGCGTTGCGGGAATGGTTTGCACGGTTAGGAGTGCCTAGGGTCATAGTCACGGACAATGGGGACAATTTACGGGACAAGAATTCGCAATTTTCACAAGAGCAAACGGAATTAAACACGTTCGGACATCCCCATATCACCCAAAATCTAATGGCTTATGTGAAAGATTTATTAAGACTTTGAAAATGCGGTTTTACTCTACTTTTAAGACAAATCGAGATGAAGAAAAGTCGATTGCTCAAGTCTTGATGACTTATAGACTGACTCCCCATAATACTACCAGCGTGTCTCCTAGTGAACTAATGTTCAAAAGAAGAATAAGGTCCTCCTTGGACCAGCTACGTCGATCAGGTAGAGAGATAACAATAGATAATATGTGGAAGCAGAAATATTCTCACGATAGGAAGGCTTTTTACCGTACCTTTGAGGAAGGAGATAAAGTATGGGTAAAAAATAAAATGGAAAAGGGTTGGCACGCTGGAGTAGTGAATCACAAAAAGAATGATTGGTCCTACGATGTTTGGGCAGAAGGGCGAGTAAAGCGGAAGCATGCAGACCAGTTAAGAAGAGCATTGGGGAATGTAACGAACTGGATAGGGGGTGATGACGAGAGGGAAGTACGAGAACAAGTAACCACGGCAATTAGTCCACGACCGCAGCGACGACGCCAACCTCCAAGAAGATACGATGAAGAATATTATTAACTTAGGGGGGACTATTGTAATATATTGTTAAGCGTTCCTTGTGTATATATTTTATGTTACATATGTTTTCCTTGTTCTAAATACATTACTATTGTCCTGTTGTTATAATTCCATATCGTAAATAAATACTACATAGTTAACTGAAGAATTTAAAAATTTTGGAAAATTTGCCTAGTTCCAGAAAATAAAGGGATGTTACATACAGGAAAGGGGTGTCACCTACAGGTTACACTGGGAGAGGGGCATGTGTGATACCCCAATAAATAATTAATTTCATAATTTCATTAAATTGCTAAGGTAAGTCAACAATTAATTAATATATTAAAACTATAATCAATAATGAATGTGGGCATTGAAGTATGAGAAATTATCGTAGCTTAACTGCATACAGAGCAGCATTGTGTGCACTTTTTTCGTTAATGACCTTCTTTTGCGTCTCTGAACCTTCGAAAATCTAAGATTTGAGTTCATTTAGGAAGTCGGCCGACAATGATTTTGGAGAATTCATCTATTAAAATTGCAGAGTTTAATTATTTCCTTGTTAAGACAATAGAGCTGGCGGGCATTGAGCTAAAGCGACATCCAATCCAAATAATGGGAAGCACTTATTTCTGCATCGAAAAGATACATTTGTGGCATCAACATTTAATCAGAGGATTTTACGCCGCCCATATATATATATATTATATATCTTTGGGCATTGAACCAAAATATTTTCCTCGACTTTTAAAGAGGCGTGATTCTACTATATGTAATAGGGTTAACAATTAAAAAACCTCGTTAAGATTATCGTGCCAACGTGCTGGCATGACGTTAGAAATATTCCTTTGCGGATATCTTTTCTTTTAATGTATATCGATCAATAGGCATTTGAGACGCTTTAAACACACTGTTAGTGTTTCGATCTCGTCTCGTCTCGGTCTCGAAAACAAAATCTCGTCTCGTCTCGGGAGCGATTGAGAAAATCTCGATCTCGTCTCGTCTCGGTCTAGAAAAATCTCGGTCTCGTCTCGTCTCGACGAGAATTCTCGTCTCGTCTCGACTTTTAAAAAAAATATATTCGGAATAAAAATTTCTCCTGTTTTATTAAAAATATAAATAAGTGTTCAAAAATCCAAATGGCAAATTTTATATTTTTCGAAAAACTTTAATACACAAACTTTTTAAAGATTTAGCGGGACACGACATCTCATTGACAATATAAAGATATGAATTAACTCATAAAGATAACATTTTCTATAAAAAGTGCAGACTAAAAAAACTATAAATAAATTTGAAATATAAAAAATTAAATTTTATTGTTCTAGCAAATTATAATATTTGTATTAAATTCACTGTGTCTGTCAACTATAAATGGACTTTAAAAATTATAAGTTCGCTTATAGTTGATTTAGTTGCATAATTGAGCAAAATGAGACCCTTTATTAATCTTTGCTAATGCTTCAAAGTAGACCTTAACATATTTAAGGCAAATGTTTAAGTCCATTAATATAACCATCATTAATTTAGCCCATAGTGTTTATTGCATGTTTACTATAGCGCTATAAACCACAAAGTGCGAGTGACATTTAATGATGTTATTATTATTTACAGAATTGATAACTAGTTGCACAAATTAAAACGTTGTAAAAACAACAATAAAAGCAGCATTATTATAGAATTAAGAACATAAGGTTTAAACTTTAAATTAATGAATACGTATTTAAATGTATGACAAAAATCAACCATACTTAGGTAAATGATTGCCAAATTTTAATTTTTTTGCAAAAATATATAATATTAACTACACTTGGGATTTTTTTTAAATCAAATATATTCCATACATATTGATTTACACTTAATACCTTAAATGTAAATTAAAGTACACAATAATTTACTAAAATCTAACGATCAATAAAAAGTCGAGATCTCGCCGAGAAAATCTCGTATCGTCTCGTCTCGACCTCAAAATTCTCGTCTCGATCTCGACTCCATTTTTCAAATTCTCGTCTGACCGAGATTTTTCTCGGTTTTTCCGCATCACTACACACTGTTATCGTAGCTCCGATATTCACTTTTGAAAGTTATTTTAATAATTAAGCGATTAGATATTATTAGAATATAAATATGATACAAAATTGAAAGGTAGCCAAGTCAATGACAGCTCCTTCTAATCGTATTTCATATGTTCAAGGTAACAAGATAGCCGGTTTTAGGGTCACGCCACACCTTAAAACGGAATCTAAAAGGCTTGAATTTTATAAAATGCTTTGCGGTGTGATGTGTATAAAAGGCACCAGGATTTATTCATTGAAATATAGGATGTATTATTTTTAATTGATTTTCCAAAAAAACCTTAATCTTTGGAGAATTTATGTGTTTGGACTGTTAAGAGTTGTCTGATTATGTCTTGAAACCGTCTAAGCATACCATTGGATATTATTTTGTGAAGATTTTGGCATTTTTGGTAGACTAACTACCAGTTTAAAAAAAATTGTAATATAAACTTAAAAATCGTTGATCGTTTATTTTAATTATGGGTGTGTTTTTTGCATAAAAATTAAAGATTTAAAGCAAAATAATAAAACTTTGTTATTATTTGAAGGGGAGTAACGACAATCGAAATTCTATTTTCGGTACCTTTTAACTTTTTATAACGGCGGACTCATTGTTACAAACCGAAAATGGTACCAAGTTTTAAAAAGTCTGCCATTTTCTATTAAAATCACGGGTTAAATTCTATAAAAATATCATAAAATCAGCATGAATTCTAGAAATTTAGACCATCTTAGGCCGCATTAAAATTATCAATGGAACTAATTTAGCCATATTTGGCATATTAGGAGGCACAATTTTATCTATAAATATCATGTATCCGTCATAATTCCTATCGAAAAATCAGAGATAATTGAAAATATGGTTTTCCCGTGACTTTTTATAGCTTAAAGCGCAAATTCTTGACTATTCTATCCCCACCTACTTTATACTATCAACATTTACAAATAAAATAAGGGGAAAATCAATTATAGATTCATAGTTTTATAATAAAATCTTTAAAAGTGTTACGCTAGGCACTTAAGCTCAGCCCAGTGTAACCTGTAGGTGACGTTCAACTTTAAGGCAATTTTAAAGTTTTTATAGTATTCAAATGAATTTATAATTAGTATCAAAATGTTGGAAAAATTATACAGATTTTCAATATGTAAACTAAGTTGCAAATGAGTGTACATAAATATTGAATAAAAGAAGGCAGGTCGGAATTGCGATTTTCACAATTTGTGAAGGAGTATAATTGAAATACCAATGAAGAAGAAGTAATAAAATTATATCAGATGATTTATCCTAATCCATTCTTTGAAATTTAATTTAAAAATTGTTTTTATCTTCAGTAGTTTTTGAGAAAAGTGGTTTTAAAATTGCGAACACGCCGGAGAATGTCAAGTGAGCTTAAAATACAAAGTGAATTTTAAACGATGTCCATTTATTGCTAAGGTTACTAAGGAGTGTTTCATCCCATGTCGATGCGTTTTTATGTGCGCTATTATGTTGGTCATAAAGGAAAGTTTGGCCATGAGTTTTTAGAATTTGAATTTCATCCTGATGGAAAGTTACGTTATGCTAATAATTCCAATTATAAAAATATTCTACCATTTGATTCTACCCGGTTAATACTGAAATCAGCCAAACACAACGAAAACCCTGATATGACCCACGCCCAGATAACTGGACTGCGTTGGTCGCAGTCCAGTTATCTGGGCGTGGGTCATATCAGGGTTTTCGTTGTGTTTGGATCCATTGGATGACCTTGGGGACATCAAGTTCAGCATCGAGACCTGAGTGGGCTAATTTGCTGAGGAGTATGTCAATGGCAATAAAAGTTCCGGCTCGCCCTATACCCGCGCTGCAATGTACTAAGAGAGGTCCTAGAGCAGTACCATTTTGGTGTAAGGCTTGTGACGACCCGTTTAGAGTGAGAGAGGTATGATAAAAGGTTGCGGTGGAAGAAGTGGCAAGGGTGGCTTTTGTGCACTTTATGGCGTCGAGTAGGGCCAGAATTCGGTGGGGATCGGATGGCCAGAATTCGGTGGGGATCGGATGGTATTTCGTCCACCTTCGACTTCTCGGGTAACCATGACAATGATGGGTACGTCTTGTTGCCACACCATGAGCCAAAAATCGTTAATCGTATCGGGTAGGGGTCCCTGGGCAGCTATGTACCACGTTTGATTTGGTTTAGGCATTTTATCCAACCCAGGCAACACCTCCTCCGGCATGATGTAATTAGCGTTAATGTAATTGGTGCATAAATACCTCAGCTCTTGTCAACACAGGACTTAGTAGTAATCCAAGCATGCGACCTCTGTCAGAACTCAACTGTTCGAATAGATCGCATTAGTCCGCCATTAAAAAAATTACAGCACTGCCTTAGACCGTTTTACTCAATGGCCGACTATAGTGGCAATAAGTAAAATGAAGCTTAGCACTACTCAACGACAATTTAGCCAAAGCCCTCGATTGATTTATATTTTAGTATACAAATAATATATTAAGTGTATAAGGGTAGTGTGATATGATAGATGTAACAGTATAAATATTTCAACAACGTTTGATTGCAATTCGTTTGATGATAAAATTGATGTGATTAATTGCTGTTCCAAGACCACTCATTCCTTTAGAATTTGATTCCCAGCTCAATCTTCATTTAATCACAAAAGCATTAGTGGTCATCAATTTACTGGACACTTTTTGTGATTTTGTCATAGCCATAGTGCTTGCATCAGTGTGGATGTAAGGATGACTGATAATGTTATAACCAGGCTGTTTTTAAACGTTATGGCTAATGAGCGGGATAGAAATGAAGCGTCAAATGTAGCTTCGCACGAATCTATAAAAATAAATTATAATTTAGTATTAACTAGTATAATTTAAATGGGAAACTAAAAATCCACTGCCCAACCGTTTTTAAAATTTGTAGTTTGTATCTGCATCGTTTAAAATTGTTGGTTCTCTCATAAATAATGTTTTATAAAATTAATTGAATCTTTCAGAATATCCCCGAGCTTACAATTTTATATATAAAGGATAAAATTTAAGGTTATGTAATACATAATTAAACAAGCGATGTTTATTGAAGGAATTTAGTATGCACATGGGCGTAGCCAAGGGGGGCGGCCCCCCTCAATGTTGGGGAACAAAATTTCAATGCAAAAACCCTTAAAAATTGAAAATTTTAATGTTTTGCCCCTCCCTAAATGAACTTTTAACCGTTTCGCCCCCCCCCCTAATCCAAAACCTGGCTACGCCCATGAGTATGCACAAAATTCATCAATATTATTTTCAAAAATCTATCTTTCGATTCAACCACAAAAAGATAGATTGACGTTTTATAATGTTATAAACGTTTGTGCTTTACCTGAATTTAAAATTCGATATTTTGATAAGGATTGTGAAAGGCTACGTTTGGCAATGTCTTTCGGGGTCGGAAAGCAATTTAATTGGGACAGCGGCTCGATCCTAATTAATTTCTGATGGTGGTCAAAAACCTAAAAAATTATATTTATATATATGGTTTAAACGATTTTTTGGCATTGATTGTAATTTTAGGCAATAGAAACTAAATTTATTGAATTGAAATAAAACTTACAAAGCACTTTTTTAATTTCGTATTTTTATCTTTGGCCAGTATATAAGTCGCTCCGTCGTCGTGCCAATGCGAATGACACGTCATTTGATCTATAATCAAATTTCAAACGGTTTTTAATAAATACTTAAACATTTTAAAAATATAAATTTTTAATAGTAATTTGGTAACAAACCACAAAAAAATATCCATTATTACTTGATATTGCTTTCATGGGTATAATTTTCTTTTCATATTGACAATGCATGTCCACTTCGATGACCGTTTCGTTCATACACCCTAAGTGTATGTCTCTTATAATGGCGCTCCGGCATTTTAAAGTTTCGACACTTTCCGACTCTGTCCGATGAATACCCTTTAAAGGACAATGCGAAGCCCGATCAAACATGGATTCAACTAGAGAAAATATAAAAAAAAGTTTATTTGACCATTTTATTTGTTTTAAGTTTGCACAAATTTCAAAATTTTGGGCACAAAATATACCTATCAAAGTTTCTGGGTCATCGTCGTGCGACGTATAAGTGTCTAAACAAGCGGCCTCCGGTGATGGCGATAGATCGCCGGTATATAATTGGATGATTTGGTCGTTTTTTCTCTTGATTTTGATGCAGCGGTACCCCTGGCGACTAAATTAATGTGATATTACCAAAATTGTAAATAACTTTATTTATATTACAGGAAAAATTACAGTGTTATTCTCTTGTAATAATTTTATTTGATATTAGGAATTTAATAGTTTAAATGGGGTTTGCCTCTACAAAGTACAAAGACTTCCGATTAAAGATATACGATAATTTTTATTACTTTATAATATGTGAATAATTAAAAACCATAATTTGATAATACAAGATTCATATTTTTTATAATTTTTTGTATCAATATTAAAAGATTATAAACGAAAATTTTGAGTTATCTCAAAAAACATGCTGCATTCGATTTTTATTAACATATTCAACAATTTTTAGGTAATTAAACTCACCATCCTACAATAGTGAAGACTATTATAGTATCTGATTTATAGGCCGGTCCATTGGCCCTTTTATCTAAGCTAGTGTTCGTCATTTCCCAATCTTTTGTAGTATTATTCGTGATGTCATATTTAATTTGGTTTTCTTTATTAGATCCATAATTTTCTTCCTGAAGATTTAATTCTCCGCCGTAGAAATTTAAAAATCTCATTTTTTCAATCAATTGATTTTTGCCGTCATATTTTTGTAGTATGTGAGGCATATTAGATTCAAACCGGTATGTTATATCTGTTATCCCATTCAAGCCGACTACACTCCAAATCGGAAACGATTCAAAATATTGGGGAAATTGAATGTTTGATATTTCGCCAGGGTATTGATCTAAAATATAAATTAAAAAATTAGTCTTATTTTATTTTTAATTTATTTTATTTTTAATTGCTTTTCTAATAGATTAAGGATCTAGATTTTTCATTAAATCACCTTTTTGTAAGTCGAAAACGAAAGGTCCCTCGGTGGCAGATAAAAGGCCATAGCAATTTGAACTTTGCGACATAGAAAGATAGTATCCTGTGTGCGTTTTCTCGTATATCTTTACAAAAAAAAATTAATTAAACTAAAAGCTCAAATTTAGGAAATCAAAACTTTTTCAGCTTTATTTAAAACATAGTATAAAAAGTTTAAAATAACGGGTAAATACATAAATTACGAGAAATAAATTACAAAGCATCTGTAATCTTTAAGAGTATCATTTGATTGAAAAGACATTTTGGCGGCGAAATAATTGTTAGTTCCTTCTTTCCACGTCGCTATGCATTGTATTTCAAAATCTAATTTTGCAAATAAAATATATATAAATTAATCAATATAATTATATTCTGTCGTAGGCAATTGATCAAAATGAAAAAAAATATATTTTGGTGGTTATTTCCAGCATTACAATGGCATTTAATAAAATAGCTATTAAATTAACTTTCTTAAAAATACATTTTTTTATGTTTTAGATTTAATTTTTGTATATAAGCTAAGCACCTTCATTAGCAATTTCAGAACTTCGATCGCAAGATTGAAATTTGAGAACAAATTTCGGCTTCTGAGTACAAATCTCCAACATAGATTGTGCTTTGCCTTGGCATGGGCGAAAGTATGGTTGAAAGTAAAATTTGAACCGATTTTTTTCGAGCGGACAATTTACTGGTATGGAATCAGCTAACATATTAAAATGGAGACAAAACAATTTTTATATGGAAAACAATAAATTATTGTTACGCAAAAATAAATTGATTTTTGTTTGAAAAATATCGTTTTTACCTCTGTACAGCGAAAGGAGAGGAGCGTCACCCGTAATTGTGTAACAAATACTGTTGATATTGGCTTTCGGCATGCAATAACCTATTCGGTAGAAATTGAAATGATTTATAACGCTTTGCAATTTTGTTGAAAGGCGAAAGACAATTTATGCATAATAAATTTTGGTAAATATAATAGAAAATACTTTTACTTAGTCTCTGTTTATCGTCGTAAACCAAAAAATTATTTTCACTTAAAAAGTTTAATATAATGCCTATCGTTTTATTGACTTTTTGAAGAAAAGAACAAACAAATTAATAAATAAGCCGCATTTCAATTTAAATAAATTAAAAGATTTCAAGCGAGCAAGGGGGCTTACTTTCTTTGTAATGCAACAAATTCCGATGCTTTTCCGTGATGAAGAGACATTGATAACAGTTTCGAGTTCTAATTAAAAAAAAACATAATTAGAAATAACTTTTTATGTCTAAAAATATTGCTAATTTATTGGTAAGTTTCAAACTTAGAGATTTACTATGTGCCGTTTTGATCAAAATAGATAGGCACATCAAGAAATTAGTGAGTGGGGCCCATTAAAGCCTACGGTCGAATTTATCATACGCAAAAATACCATATTTGGTCTAAAAATTTGCATACTTAAAGACCTTTTGATGTTATTAAATTTAGTATTTATTAAAGCTTAAGATGTGATTTACATTATAAACTAATTTGATTATGTTTGCTAATTAAATGGCTTCATTTTTTCGTAAAAGAAGCGACTTTTCTCAAAATAATGTCCGGTCTTAATGGGTTTGGATTTAATTTTCAAGTCAAACTTAGTCATTTAAATGAACTTTATTACACAATATAACCCGACCTTACAACTGAATTTTATATTAAGCGTATTGGCTTGAACAGGGCCAAGTGCTTTGGGCAGTTTCCACACTAATTCCAAAACTTCAAAATTTAATTAAATTATGGTAAATCTATGAAAAAAATAATTATTTTGCCACTTTATAAACAAATATTGCCCCTCCTTAATTCAAACTCTAATTGACAGGGCTTGGAATGCTTTTGGCAAACACATGTATATTGTCACGTCCATACAAACAAATTACTTTGCAGATTTACTCTCTTTTCTAAAATGAAATTTAACTTTATGATGTGTATTTTTTTAAAAATACTGGATCGCAACGCCAATGCAACAAAAAATCGTTAAGCGGGGTGTGAAAGAGCAGATTAATAAGAGGGCTTTGCTGAGCGGTCTTGATCATCCTAATCAGTGCAAATCTAATTAAGGGAAAGTAGCCCAAACACAATTAATCCCCACCACTTCCCAATGAAAACGGGTCAAGAAAATACGGGATACAGACGTGGCTTCCTCCTTCCGCCTCCCGTTAATTACATCACGGATTTGTGCAATGAAAAAAGACAAGACACTCTCCTCTCTCCACCATAGATTTTATCTAATCAAGCAAAAACAGGCGCATCAAAAAATTGCTACTACCCTGACCCCCCCCCCCCAACTAACCCTTCTGTATTAAAAATCTATTAATTGTTGCAAGGATTTGGTGACGTCATATAGTTTGACGGGGGGGAGGGGACCGTGCGATGATAACTTAATCCCGATGCCGGACGGAACCATTAAAAAGTGAGGAGACGTCGTTTATGGTGGCTTGCTGCACATTTTATAATGGGATCATCATGGATTACCGATGAGATAGAGTGCTGCTGCTGAATTGCTAACAATTAATAATAATAATCTAACCGTGTCAGATAATGTGGTCAGTCGTTGTGATTAATAATTGCGTGGTGTGTGGCTGGCTGGTAGTGGTAGAGTATGTGTAATTATGTTGTGGTCAATCATCATACACTTCCCCCACACATCTTTAATTAAGAAATCATGAACGTGCTCATTTGTGGGTGAGTGCGTGTGCGTGCAAGTAATTGAAGTTTAAGGTGTCCGCGGGGTTTTAATTAAAACCTCCTTTAAGTAACTCAATCGAGTGTCTTTAAGAACTTAGCTGAGCCTAAGGCTTCATGTAGCGTAAAATCATGGTCATAACTAGGCAAATTATTATGGCAAGGCGCTGGTCTTAAGTCCGAATTCGCGAACAGAATTTTATACTAATTGCAAAAATTTTGGTTGATGTTAATATATAGATAAACGTGGTGGCTTATCATTAATAATACTACAGTTAAAAACATTTTTGGTAGCCATTTAAAAGTGTTAATATACTAAATAAAAAACTTAACCTCCTCTAAACGGCTTGTAAATATTTATGTATGTATGCCCCAAATTATCGAGATTTATGGTGGAATATGATGAGATAAGGTAATACACCTTAGCAATGGAACGAGGTAATAATTTCATGTTCTCATGTTTCTCGCTATTCAAACAAACATACTCACTCGTTCCTTATCATAATACCTTTTATGACCATTACTACCTAAACTAGTATTTAACCAGCATTGCGCTTACAAATGAGATGAGGGACTAAGTTGTTGAGTTGTAGTTTTTGATAAGAGTAGCACTTATTCAAACTTTCTTACCACGTCTTTCTTGAACAGTAACAAACAAAAAAAACGTGTTTAAAGTTTGAAATGTATGCTAAATCGGGTACGTAAACACCCACATTTAGGTGGTATCAGTAGTGTTTGCCTCTAAAGTGTGCCTTTTCTTCTTCGTATACCCTACCCACTGTGATTTGTGTTATACAAGAACTTGTATGGCCTATGAGATGATAATGATTTGACATACTTTCTTATGTCATTATCAGTGACAGATTGTAAAGTGGTTAGTTGCAAATATAATCACAGTTGCAAACAAGGACACTGTGGAAAGCATTAATTTTTTAATAGATATTACATTGAAAGCATTAAGAGACCATTACTAAGTATCTACTTAAGATTACAAAGACTTAAGCCAGCTTAAATTTAGATTATAACAGATGGCTACAATAGAATGAAATCTCTCATTCTACTATAAATAAAGTAATTTAATATTCAATAAACGTTTGAACGCGTGAGTTAATATAAGTTTAGGTAAAAAACGGTACATTTATTTAATTAAATCTGACTTATAGAGTTTCTAGAGAGTCTATATGTTTTATGTAAATTAATACAACTCAGGCCGAACCGTTGTGAATTAGTTTCTTTTTAACTCAATACTGCTGTGATTTGTTAGTTTACATTGTCATCATAACCTAGGCATACCTCTCTAATTGTATAACCAGACAAAAAGTCACGTTTGCTTAATATCACATTAATTGACCATTAAATACCAGTTAGTTCGATAGGGGTACGATCACGGGGGCCTTAAACAAATAACTGCTGCTATGCTAGCTTAGGGCAGGCATGCGTGTGGGGGGGGGCACTAAAATTCACCCATAAAAAGCTGATATTGTGCAGGCGAAACGCAAAAAAAACACTATATCCACCACAAATTCAATTATATTTCGGATTCGGACTAATTTGTAATGGTAGCAACTAGCAAGCAATGAACGAGGTCTGTGTTAGACTCTCACGTACGACGTACCCATGATTGTGTTTGCCATACGAATGCAAAGGATCGACACTTAAAGCGAGCCGTTGTATTACGTTTACGCGACTAGCTATATGAGTAAGAAGCGTTAACCTTAGAGGCGCCCCCTTTTTTCGACCGCAAACAGCGGATTTGTGGCAATTAATATAACCCCAACTCATAATTGAATTATAAAAAGCTACTTTTTAGACCTGGGTGTTGTCAGTATTGAATAGAACGACTATTGAATAATACGTTTATAAACACCGTCCAAAATAATTATGTCATATTACAAATTTAGTATAGCATCAATTGTTGACTTCCCAGACCCGTAGCCAGGATTTTCTCAAGGGGGAAGAAAAATTCAAAAAAAATTTCGACACTTTTATTTATGATGTAACAAAAGTAAACTTCGCGTACAATATATGCGAAACTTCAAGGCGCTATATTTGGAAAAATCTCTTCAATCAGAGCATTTACTATCGATTATACCTTAAAAAAGGACATGGACCTTCCAAAAAAATTTCAAATTTTGGTCAAGGGGGTAGAAAATTCCCGCTTTCTGCCCCCTTGGCTACGCGCCTGTGACTTCCTTTCCTTTAAGGTATTGACTAGCGAACGGCATATAATGAATGATCTCGCTTTAAGCCTTAGTGTCTTGTTCCCTCCTAAAAATTACATTGATATTTTCATAAAATTTTTATAAATTACAATACATGTGTCAATAATTTGGTGGAAGTGGAAGGCTTTAAGCTACACTTACGCAGCACCTACTAAAGCGTTACCCCTTATGACTAAGAGTGTGCTAGTTTGTAGAAAATAGAAGACATATTGTCTGAACTGAAAGTCTTCAATAAATTGTGGCAGCAGATTGATCACTCGAACAAAATTATTAAAATTAATTACGTTTTTTAAGTATATCATCATCACATTACATTATATCATTAAGCACCTCCCCCACCACCTTTCCTCTATAACTAAGCACTTACACTTGAAGGGTCAAGTACACTTGAAAATAGTTAGGAATTGCGGTGTGATAGCAATTTAAACTTATGCTGCATTAATTGCGTGCTTGCTATCTACACGTTTTGAGATAAAGAGATAGCGCACCTGTTATAAGCATAGACGTTATAAGAAGACATTACTTCCTATATTGTTATTTGGGTAACGTTTTTTATCCATCAACTTAACCCCTAATAATTCTAGTCAATTCATTTATAGCCTCTTAGGGCTTCCTCTGGCAACACTAGAGAATTATAATAATTACGGTATTGCATTTTGTTAAAACCATAAAATTATAAACTTATTAATGTTAGGAAATTTAATGGGATACTGTTTTATCACAACTTCAACAAATTTTTAAACATCAATAAAACTGAATTGTTGTGATTTAGAATGAATAAATATAATACACATTGGGTAAACATGATTTATTAGAATGCCTCATTGGTTCTAATGAGAATCTTGAGTTTCATCTCTATTAAAGGGTCCATAATAAATTACAATTTCATTGGCCCTTTAATATAATTATGAAACACGCTTAAAACCCCACGTACAAATATTAATAACGCAAGTACCAATACCAAGTCAAAAAAAACAAATTGTAGATAACCCATCAATTCAACAAAAAAGTGGAGTGAGTAGTTTAATAGATAATATTATACATTTTCATTAAGACTACCCTCAATATTAATCATAAGGATTATGATTTAATGATGATAAAATGCTAGCTCTAAACCCAATATACCTATCAATATCACATCGTCTATATGTGCTGGTTTAAAATATATAGTAGTTGTAGATTTAGAACAAATGAAAGATTAAGATGAGTTATGTTAGTGTAGTATAGGTTTATTTGAAGCACTTACGTATTATGTAATAGGAAGTAAAATCGATTCCTTTGAACGCACTTCCCGTATGTACCGATGGAATCAGGAGCCAAAGTAATGTGCTGATAAGTTCCACCATGAAACCATCGACCTTTCCATGATTCGGGTAAGGTGCATTCCCCGTTATCTAGATGGGATTATCAAGGTGTAGTGACTTAATAAGTGTACTATGTTTGAATACGTAAAGTTACTATTAAAAAAGCGGTCATCAAGAGTTAAGGTATTACAAAGTTTAGTTTAAATCATGGGTGTGGTCAGAATTTTAGAAGGCAAGGACTTGTAGTATTCAATGAGAGGAATAAGATAATTTTTTAAAAATTTAGCATAATTTTTAAGATATATATGATCATTGATTTAGAGGAGCGACGCCCATAACTTGAAACTCTTAGGGGTTAACATTTGAATAAGACGTGTTTAACAACGTCACAATTCATAAATCCACGTTTAAATTACCTGATTATACGTCATGGCGAGCCTATAAAAAGGAAAGGAAGATTGCTTTGATTTAATACAAATTACACTTAATCCTTATTTCATCGACTTTATCCTCTCAATTAAAACAACATTTTTATATAAAACGCCACAACGTTTTTATGCTGTTCCGCTAATTCTAATGAGATTAGTAAATATTTTTAAAATGGTCATTCTCTTTACATTTGTGCAAAATACATTCATTGATTAATATTGCATATTAAGAAATTTTATATAAGAGTTGATTAGTTTTCTTTTAAGGCAAACAAAAAATTAATTTATAAAATCTCCCATGGAGTGGAGTACAACGAGAGTTCTCTGGTCACTATTCCCAGATGTTAAACGTAAATTAACTAACTGCTTCTATAATTCGAAAATTCTAATCGAATGCACCAATGGAGCAGAATTGCCACTATTTAAAGATTGTTTTTACCAAATTTTTAAAATGAAATTTATTAGAGGTGGCACCATTTACAAATATATACACTCTAGTTTCATCCTAGTTTTTATACTGTATATAAATCCTACAAATGGCTAATCGATTGACAGGCAATTTGTCATTATAAGTTGCTGAAGAACCATGAACTAAATTGAAACATAACATAATCTCATACGGCTAAATATAAAAAGTGTCAAGCTCACTGGGGGAAGGCTATAGCACAATTTCCCGGTATTTAACTTATTCTTACAAATTAAAATATTTAAAAAATGGGTTCATCATAGATTGCATAGCAGTTTAGTTATCTAAAATTATATTATTTTCAGAATGTCTTCTAGATCGTTCATTTACATTATTTTTTGCAGAGGAAAAATAAAGATTTCAAAAAATTTTAACATAGCGTTCAGCTAACAAATCGATTGAGCATATGCCCCCATGCCAAAGAAAAATCCGAACCAAATTACATACATTTATCCATTAAAGCAAACCTTACATGACGTATCCAGCAGGGGTGCGTGGGAAGCTTTAAATTAGAAAATTTACAACATGCGTGCTCCAGGATGGATTTTTTTATGTGAAAGTTTTAGGCATTTGGCACCGTAAAAAATTTATTTCGTATTCCTATATTTAACAAATTGTAACCGTAAAAAAAGGTTCGGTTCGTTCTTTCTTTGGCAAAAGATTTTGAGGCAAAAACTTATGGAGTGCTCAGTAATTTATTAGCACTTTTACGACCCTTAGTAATTAATGTCTGAAATAAAAGTTTGGTGAAAGGGGGGGGGGGGACTTAAGTTTTATTCAGGCAAAAAACTTTTTATGTACTATTATTATGTGACGTTATATTGTAACGTTAATAAATTACACCGTGATAACATTTAACCTAATAGGTATCATAAAAATATTAAGTAGAGACCTGTAAAAAGCGCTAACCCGCTAAAATAAAATCATTTTTAATAAATATCGTGTTAAGTTAATAAAAAATCTATTAACTGGGAGTACAGGAATGCAAACGAATAAATCGACGACCTAAATGAATTTAAAATACAAAAAAAATTACAGTAAAGCTTTTTTTTGTGTATTAAACATAATTTGTTCTTCTTTTTATATAGCGTAATGTTTCACATAAAAATTATTAAAAATAGTCAACTTAATCTAAGGCTTTACGCGGTAAATGTTGGCTAGCATATTATTAATTATCATAAAAGCAGGGAAGGAATTCTCTTTGAAGACTCAAGCACCCGACTCATAATTTGGAGGATGACCAAAGAAAATTAATTAAAACTCAACCATCTATTTCTCCCTCTCTCTCCCCCTCTTTTCCCTTTCAACAAAAAAAATAACTACAAACAAACTTTAGTTTTTTTATATTGGAAATCAATATCGAATAAAAAACACAATGCTGGCGCCGGACTCGTTTAAATTACATTTCATTTCACACCTCACTATCATCACCGGCATGGGCGTAGCCAGGTTTTGGATTGGGGGGGGGGGGGGCGAAACGTTTAAAAGTTCAATCAGGGGGGGGGGGGCAACACCTAATTTTTTTTAATTTTTAAGGGTTTTTGCATTGAAAATTTTTTTTTTCGTCATTTAGGGGGGAGGGCGCCCCCCCCCCCCCTGCTACGCCCATGATCACCGGCCTAGTTATTTATAGTGTGTATTAAAGTTTTCCTTTTCATAGACTTAACCACCTCTGGTAGTCTCTCCGTTCTCGCCCCTTAATTAACGGGTTACAGTGCGAAGGCGTAAAAATTAACACCTTCCCACTCACTATACTGGCTATAAACCTAATAAATTTTTAGAGTTATATATATTAAAGCTTTAACACTGAAACATTTTTCGGTCCATTAAAAACATTAGATTTTTAGCTAATTTTATAGCATACTTTTTTTAAAGAGGAAGCCAATTATTTCTAATAATACACCCATCTCCTAATCAAAAAGTCATTTAGACTATGCTAACGATAACTTCTAAATTTTTGTAAATAATTTTAACAAACCTCCCCTCCCTTACTCTTTTCCCCAAACTCAATATTTTGATTTTAAAAGCATTTCCTAAATAAAAAGTTTGCTACATTAATTTGTCAAAGAGGTGTTATCGTAACGGAAGGGTAGGGGAAGAATGTCGAAAAGATTAAGTTGTTGCAACAGTTGTAATGTAACATGATGAAGACAACACGATACAAATGTGAAATAGTCTCCGGTTTTGGTCCCCTACCCAAAGCAAAAATTTAATTAAACAATATACTTTCCCTTCCCTTACAAGTTCTCCGTGTCCCCTACAAATCGTAAATTGTCATATAGACATTGTCCAGCAACACTAGAGATTAAAATAGGCGTGGGAGAAATTATATTATACCTCCTCCTCGTAAGACCTACAGAACTCATTTCATCTAATACGACAGTGGTGCTGCTGGTTCGTTATTAATTAACTCTAAGCTGTGTGATTCATTTCATTTGTCAAATTAAACGACGTTAAGGGGTTGGGTGGGCATCTTGACAAATTTTAAGATTGCACGACAAAATTTGGATATTTTAGTCCCTCTAGGTAAAATTTAATTTGTAAAATTAAGTATATGTTGCAGCAATAAATTTTATATATTATATAGCATAAATTAAGCGTTTTTGAAGCATCGATGACACATGGTTTAATTTAAAAAATGTTTAGGTTAATGAAACAAATTACTATGATTCTAAATTAATGTTTTTTCAGTTATATTTATTGCTATGTGCAAAATCCACATTCCGTTTGTTTAATAATTTTTAATCGGCAAATATCAAATGTATATGAACCCATGGGCGTAGCCAACATTTGAACTAGAGGGGAGCAACTATGATTTAGGGAGGGGCAAAATGATCATTTTTTAAAATTTTAGCCATAATCTAATAACTTTCAACAAATTTTTGGATTTAGAGGGGGGGGCAGCCGGCCCTCTTTGCCCCCCCCCCCCCCCACTTGGCTACGCCCATGTATGAACCAACTATTTCAAATCAGAATATAAAAAATATTAACTTCATTTATTTTACCATCAATATTTTCTATATCAATCACCATACTTATAAAACTATTTTAAATAGTTTATAAACGTAACTAAATAAAAAAACAATTAAATCACAAATGAGACAACTTCAGCTATATAAAGAATTAAATATATAATTTAAAAAATTTGAGAAAGGAGTAATGCTATTTAAAATAATTTTTAAAGTTATATTTTACCATTAAAAATCATATTTTTGTTTAATCTTTACCTCTACTATTTGGATTATTATGCTGGCTAATTACCAAGGAACCAGAAACACCTTGACCCCTGCTAAACGCATTATCTTGGTAATAGGAATAGTATGGACTTCTGTAATAACCTTGCGGATTATAATGGGAATTCGAATCATCTCCTACATTATAAGTGCTTTCTAACCGCCTATTTTGCTTTTGAGGAAATTTTAGCCGGGTCGAGGTAGAATTATGATCATTTAATAAGTTATCTTGAGCTGAGACGCGATTTGGTGAATTTTTCAGATTTTTAGCATAAGAATTCCAAGTATCAACATTGTCCGAAACTATAAACGACCATAATTGACTGATAGACAATAGCGAAATGGTAATCAAAATGTGCTCCTTTGAGGCCAACAACATATTTTGAAGATTGACTAGAACTTTAGAAGATCGTTAAAAGGGAATATATTTTTCAGAAATGTCACTTTTATGCGTTATTTCATGATTATTATTGGAGAGGAGTGGTAATGGTAAAGAGGAGACAGCACAAAAATTGTGAAATAATCTGGTCTCTGGGTTAGGATTTCCTCCCTATATATTTCTGGTATTATCGAAGAATGGTAATGGAACGTGCAATGCGAAGGGTATTATAGAATTGTGCGTAGACTGTAAAGTAGTAAGAGCGGGGGGCATACAGATTACGTCGTCCAACTACTTATAATAATAAATATATTACACAAGCAAGCCCGATCATTTGTTGATAAATAAGCATTTAAACTCTTATCATTATTATTAATATCTTAACATGGGGAATGGAGCTATGATGATAAGGTTATGTAAGCATTTCCATTTAAAATAACTTTCAAAGGTAGGGGTGTTATTTACTTTATGACTAACTCACACATGAATTTTCTTTTCACCAGTAAATTAGTGTGTAGCATATATAACCACCTTTGACTTTATTAAAATGGTCAGGCAGCAGGAGTTTATGTTGTTTATATGAATAATATGAAGCTAGCCTAAACTAAAAAAGGGGCGTTTTGTTTACCGGTAATAAAAGTAAAAACTATGTATGTATGAAATATAATACGCATTTATTCAAGTTAGGTACGCGTACTTTTACGCCCTCTCTCTACCATGCATGATTCAAATTTTTGTAACTTATTTACGCCTTGTAATTTGCGACCTGTGTCTGTCGTCACAATCACAAAATTAAAGTTTCCAATTTATAAACCCGTGTAAGCTAGCCTATGATTTGTCAACTCTCGTTCGTACTATTAGTCAAAAGAAGGAGGTTCAGTATTTCTTGACGATTTAATCAATATAACATAAGGGGGGGGGGAGGAGAAAGCGTACTAAGGGATGTGGCGTGTTTTTAAGAAAAAATGATGTGTAATTCGATATCCAGGTGGGTGCTTGAGATGCACGATAAATTTAATAAGGTTGAAAGGTACATACATACATTAAAGACGAGAGAAAGAGAGAAGAGCTTTTAATTAATTTAAGTGAAGGACAATTAATCCCTCGAAGTCGGAGGAGCTAGAGACATGTTAAAAAATTATAATGCCATTTTAACGAAAACATGTCGCAACTGCCTCATTCATCCCCTAAGCGGGCCACTTCGTTGTAGATTTTATGATAAACATCGTTTTTTTCAGCAATTTAAAAAGCGTCTTACAATTACTACTACCACCAGCTTGTGGTTAAGAGCAGAGAACGGACAATTAATGGAAATGACAAAAGGAAAAGCACATTATATTTATTATATGGTGTGTTCTGCTGGTATGCGTGCTTTCTTGTGGAAGTGGGCGAAATGACATCCGATACAAATTGCATGCCCCATTCATACCTTGCCCCCCCCCCCCTTCCCTAAAGTCTCTCAAGATTAAAAAGCGACCGCGGGCGGGGATATAATTTAAAAATAATGAAGTTTTACCAACCACTCTTCCTATTATATTACATACGACATCTGTATTTAGGAGGGGACAGAAGGGATAGATAGGGTGGGATGAATTACTACTTTTGACTACAACTTTGAAAAGCAAATTAAAATTTGCTCTCTCGGTCCAATTGAGCTGTATCCCATTGTATTTTAAGATGTAGGTATATGATTATATGAATGAATGATTATACTAAGTTGGACATAGAGTAGTAGTTGGGGATATTATGTATGTCAGTGAAGCAAATGCGGTATAATCGCTGTTGGCAGTCTTCAAATTGTCATTTTAATAGCTTGGGAACATGGGCGTACCCAGGTTTTGAATTAGGGGGGGGGGGCAAAACGTTTAAAAGTTCATTTAGAGGGGGGCAAAACATAATTTTTTTTAATTTTTAAATGTTTTTGCATTGAAACTTTTTTTTCTCGTAAATTAGGGGGGGGGCCAGCCTTCTGTGGGTACGCCCATGCTTGGGAAGGCATTATCCCCTTTACCAAATTGTTGCGCTGTTTGAGAAGACCAATTTAGGTAATTTAGTATACCTTTCGAAAAAATTTGTCAACCGCAAAAGGGGGTACCCAAGCATCAATTATAATTTAGACCTGAAGCATAGATGGCTCGGATATTACTATTATTTTTGCCCCTGCCAAGGACAAAGTGTAATTCCAAATAAAATCTCATTTTTATTTTTTATTGTTAAGGCAATTACTAGTGGGGACAATTGACATTTGATACTAATAGTATTTAAGTGCATTGCAGGCAGTTTGGTTATGCTGTGTGGCTCTGGACTTAAGTAAGAATGAAACAGGGAGGAGGGGGTTCTTTATAGGTTTAGTAATGAAATGACATATACAAAAGCTTCCATTGACAGCTCTTGATCATATAATCCTCTTGGATTGAGGAACAGAATGCGACCAGCTAAGGCAATGGATAATAATGTGAGTGGGTGGGTGAGTCTGATAATTTGATTAAGTTTAACGAGGGATTGGTGTGTATTGTATTAGCCACAAAATCACGGTCAGGGTCTCTCATGAAGATGCGATGAACCACGATGTATGTACTGCTAAATGGCTTAGCCGAATTAAAAACTAGAGGGGGGCAATTATTATTTAGGGAGGGGCAAATGTACACAATTTTAACGAATTTATGGATTGAGAGGGGGCAGCCGCCCCTCCCAGTCAGTCCCTGGTAGGCCCATGGTTTAGGGGATAACTTTGGTGGTTGTTCTAATGAATCTTAAATTTCAACCATATAATTAAATTAAAAACTTAATATAGCATTACATATTAAGGTTATCTTATGCACACAATGTTTTAAAAACTTTTTAAAATAAGCAAGTTCTAATATATAAATTGTTTCTCAACCAGCACCCCTTCCGAGCCACAATTTTAGTTAACCAACTTAGGCAACCTGACTAAACAAGACTCAGGTGAGATATGATTAATTTGCTATTAATATTTCAACATAGAACTAAATATAAGACTGCTTGATCAAATGCTTTTTGAAAAATATAAAGTCACTGATTTTATTTTTAGATAATACGATATATAAACAATCAATGTTGGGGTAAGTTTACTCTTTTATTATCAAAAAATATCAGTAATTTTTTACGTTTAGATTCACTTGTGCGTTTTATGCAAGAATAATTCCATCTATAAATATATTTTAGTTAAATTTTAATTAAAAAAAATGAGAAATATTTCAAAAATGGCTACCAATTATAACTATTTAATTCTAAATAAATTACCAGCCAACTCAACTTAGTACTATGTATTATATTATATTACTAAATTCTATTACCTAGACTAGATATAATTTTAGTTTTATTGGCTTTTCACATAAACAAGATACTCTTCTTGTCTGACCCAAATTGTCAATTAAATCGGAAATGCTTATTAAATGGCGACATATGTCACAACAATTAAACATCCTTGGAGACATGTCCAACTGTCACAACGCTTTTTAAAGGTACACTATAAATGTAGCTATCTACAATGTAGTAATTAATTGCTCATTCATATGCATGATGCATGCAGTTGATTAATAAACCATATTTTCCAGTTTTAATTTAAAATAATGTAAGTCAAAATACATGTACAAATTCTTATATTTCTTTAATACCAAATTTTATGGGTGTAGCCAAGGGGGGGGGGGGGGGGGGGGCAGGGAGGGGCGGCTGCCCCCCTCTAAATCCAAATATTTGTTGAAATTTATTAAAATTATGGCAAAAATTTCAAAAAATGATCATTTTGCCCCTCCCTTAATCATTATTGCCCTTCCCTTGCCCCCTTCTAATCCCAATGCTGTCTACGCCCATGCCAAATTTTATCGCAAAAATTAGAGAAAATATAGGGTCTCTATAAAATATAGGATAATCTGCTAAAATTTTTAGAAGATTCTTCTTAAGCAATTTATGATAAATCCAAAGTTTGACTTTTATGTAGGCGTCCGGCATTTTTATATCCTGTCTACGTAGAATAAATATCCACGTTAACGTGAAATTTAATATATACCTTCGACAAAAATATGTCATTAAATTAACAATTTATGAGTCAGATCATTAGTTATGTAATTTCCATTTTCCATAAAAAAATAGGTTGTCCCAGTGACATTGAAACTTTTTTTATTACTCAACAACAATAATAATTCCACGTTAAATGTAATAAAAATACTTTTTATCAGTCTTTATTGCCTACCTACACGATTAACTCCATTGAGGAACATTAAATGCGTTAATATAGTCGATAAGTAATCTACACCTATAAAAAATGGTCATAAAATTATTATACAATAAATTCCTAACCCCGTTATCTAATCGCTTATTAAACTTACACCCCCATCTTTTTATAGGTTTCGCTAATCCAAGATCATGACACAAGAGGAGAGAAGGATAAAATATGCTTAATTCTTATGCTATAAACTCTAGTAAATTGACTATAAAATTAAGAACGTTTTATTTAACACGTTCATTTATGCGATAAAAATGCGACAATTTTCAAGGTAACTTTCAAGTTAATAAGGGTTGAGGGCGCGGTGCCATCCTTTTGATCTTCTTAGGGATTGGAGCCAGGTTAAGTCTATTACATCGATCGAACACTATCATCAAGAAACCTGGATACTGGGGCGAGCTCTGATTAGCATAGAATTTCACCGAAGAAGCCGGGCGGCCCCGTAGGGCTTTTATAAAATTATTACATTAAAACGCCTCCTTTAAAGTCCGAACATACCCGACTCTAATTTATGCGCTTTACCTGCATCCCTATCATCACATTAAAACAAAACTATTGCTGACTGCCCCCCCCCACCCCTGTTAATAATAGTATTCCCTTTGTCGGTGTAAACGATTACAATTGCTGGCGCGCGACTCCATAATTTACTAGGGCGCGGTTAGACTACCTGCTATAGTTGAAGGCGTAGTTATCTGTCCACTACCCCCCAGGTCCTAAAGATCAAAGGGTAATGAGTTGCTGAGATTTAATATGAAATAGGTTTGTTTTAAACACCTGTAGGAAAGTAACTAAATCGTAATCTCGTCGGACACATCATAATTTTTTAATGAGCTGCTTTTGTAACTTACGTAAGCGACCTCTATGGTTTATTATAGTTTTAGCGAAAGAAGGGTAAAAATTAACATAAAATTGATCAATGGAAAATTGGTGTATTACGTAAAACGTGTTGGAAACGCGATGGGAGAGCTCAAGGAGATTATCTTAAATTTTAATTCGTAGTTGAAAGAAGGTTTTTCTTAAAATTAGTTGATAATTCTCTGGCGGGCTATTAATCATGGTTAAATTGTAAATTTTACCAAATAAATTATCAAATCATGAATCGCGTAATAAACTTTTCGCTCTAATAACTATTAAACGACGGCTAACTATAAATTAATAATAATTATTTATTACACGCGGTAGAAATTCTCATAGGTCATTTAACGAAAAATATAAGCTCATAAATAAGATAATTATAAAGGATTGTATGACGCAAATAAATAATATATGAGGGCACTAAAACAATTTGCTAACTATACATAGCGGATTTAAAGGTACAAAATATTGCAGGTGGTCAGTTGGTCATGTTTTAAAAAATCCAATTATGGCCATAAAGTAAAATAGCCTATAAACACGCATATAAAATGGTTCAAAATATGCCGGGCCTGACACCCGACCGGATTATGAAACAAAATTACAACAGATTAATACAAATTATTATAGTCATGGGCGTAGCAAAGGGGAGGGGGTGCCGGATCTAAATCCAAAAATTTGTAGAAATTTATTAGAATTAGGGCTAAAAAATGATCATTTTGCCTCTCCCTAAATCATTTTTACCCCCCCCCCCCCCCCCCCTCAAATCCCAATGCTGGCTACGCCCATGATTATAGTTATTAAGCTAATTATAATTTTCAATTTATAAGTTGGGCAAAATATGGTGTTTTAATACATTATTGAAATTTCACTAGGATTATTATTAATTGAAGGTTTGGCAAATGAAGTGTTAATATTTATCCATGCTGTAAAATTTGGCAGAGTATTTAAAAATTACTAAAAAAGTTATTATTGGGGGTAAGGATAAAGCAAAAAATAGTCATATAAAATTAATAAATCGACATTTTTATTCGAACTATTGATAACCACATTAATAGAAACTAATATTTTGTGTGTAATTTCATTTCAACTTTTTTAATTTTTAAAAATGGGCTTTATCTGCTCGAAATATCAAGATACCTTTCCCTCGACTTATTATATCAATCTAAGCTTACCATTTTATAAACAAAGATTATAATAATATCCCTGTATTTAAAACTAGAAGATTTCTTTAGTTTTATAAAACACTTCAGCTTCAACTTTGTTGTATAATTTGAAATAATTCATTTGTTTTATTTGTATATTTAATCATCATATGTTAATTTGACAAAAGAGTATTGACAAAAAAATATTATATTAAATAGTTAACGCAAATATTTGAAGTTCTTAAGTTTTACGTTAGACAAAAAGTGCTTTTAGGCAGGGGTTTGTCCCGAACCCGAACCCGAACCGGGTAAAACCCCATGTTTTACAGTACCCAAACCCAAACCCGAACCCATTTTTAAAAATACTTTTAAAACCCGAACCCAAACCCGATGAATACAAAAAAGGGTTCGGGTTCGGGTTTTTAATTTAAAAATATATTGTGAGTTGAATATCTCAGTTTTCTCTATCATGACAATGTAACGAAAACCATACGATTGTAATTTCAATATTTTTATGTTTCCGGCATTTTTCATTCATTAATCAATACTAATTATCTCAAGAATTACTTGTAAGTATTATATGTATTATTAGTATAATAAAATTTCTTGAACCCGAACCTGTACCCGAACCCGAACCCAATTCCTTAAACCCGAACACGAACCCGATTTCAAAATTTATACCAAACCCGTACACGAACCCGACCGATTTTATTTTGGGCAGGTTCAAACCCCTGCTTTTAAATACACTTTACAAAAATTTAGTATTAAATAACGAGACGCGGGCACTATTTTCCCATATAAAAATCTGTCTTTATTATGTAATTTTATTACCTATCTTCAGACAGGTACTGTAATTTTATTTACATCTTTATGTTAAAAAATGCGTCCAGATAATTGAGATGAGCGTCTCTATTTTTTACAAGTCCATAGATAGGGAAAAGTAAGGCAGCTATCCCCCCCCCCCCCCAAAAAAGAAAAGAAAAGAAGAAGAAGTTATTTAAACCTATTATTTCGCATCACTTTATTTCAAATTCCCACAACTAATTCAATAAAACAATATTAAATAATTAATATATCGTTGATAACATTGTTACTTAAAATTTATAAAGAATTTATACTTAAAAGGGTTTGTATTAACATTTGTGAGATAGGTCAGCTATAGTATTTAGGATTTTACCAGTTAAATATATTATGCACAAAACTCATTCAGTTATATGTGAAAGTTTAAGCAAGATTATAATGAGAAATGTATTTATAAAAAAACAATATTAGCTAATGAAAATTTTATCAATACGTTACAGTGGCGTAAATGGGGGGGGGGGGGCGGGAAATTCCCCCCCCCCCCGGCAAAAATTTGAAAAGTTTTTTGATTTAATAACTAAATCAAAAGGGTTAAAATATTATAGTTAAGTTACATCAAAGACATTAAGACACTTATAAAAACCTAGAAACATAATATATACATTTAATTTTTTTGATTTAATTTTTGACAAAATGCATTGTAAATTTTCCGAATATGATTGTGAAAATTGCTATGAAAAAAAAACTTGTTTAAACATTTATTTCCCGTGAAAACACCAGACAGCCCCAGGAAGTGGATAACTACTCGATTATTAAATGTTCCTCATTCTATATATTATTAATACTTTTATCATTTATCATATCTGTCTTATGTTTTCTGCTAGAACCCATCACGGTTTGATAACTAAATTGCCTGCCAAGGCCAGCCAAAACCCTTTAATTGCCCAATTCACTAATGCTGTCCGAGCAGCCGGGCCCAAAACATGATTTTAAATTTCAAGTATTAATTTTGTCTTATTTTCAAAAAAATTTGGTCTAATTCTAGAATTTTTATAAATAGAAAGTGACAAAAAATAGTAAACTATATAAAAAATCTCATTATGGTGCCCGCTTAGGCCTACTTAAAAATCTCAAGTTAGAACATTAGCCTGCCCGACCCCTTAGCCTAATAGGCCCAGCAGCGAGCCCGACCATTTTGGTTGTTTAATTTTTTTCTTTTAATTACAAATCAAATGCAAAAATTTTTTTTTGCCAGCTTCCCCCCCCCCTCGAAAAAATCCTCGCTTCGCGCCTGATTCATTAAAAATTTTGAATTATATTACGCCTCTGAATTTCGAATCGAATATTTCTGGTCTTCGAAAAAAATTTAAGGATTCGGAATCGATTCGAATATATATTATGTTTTTATTATTATTAAAAAACACATTAAAAAAGCTACTATGATTTTTAATTTGCATATACATTTAAAAAAATGTAATTAATTTTTTTTTAAAAAATACACACATCGAAAAAAATATTAAACTCGGGCCTTCGGCCCATGTGGGAAGGGGGAGGGGTGAAGGGAAGGGGGAAGGGAAGGGGGAACGACTCATCTTTACTTCGTATAAATGTATCATATTTATTTGCTATGCAATTTATGGGCGAGAAAGGTGGGAAGGGGCGAGAATGCTTATAGGGGGGGTATTAAATGCCTAATGATTAATTAATTATTTATACAAATTTTCCATTTATAGGCAAAATGTAATATAGGCAAGGGTTAGGGTTATATTTAGTGTTTGCATCTAGTTGCGTATTACATTAGTTTTTACGGCCTTTAGTGATTATGGGTCTAACAAACATTAAATTATAAAACATCACAATGTTAAAAATTTGCAGAATTGTTGGGAGAAATTTTTGTTGAATTTGAACAATTTTTAATTAAAAAAATCAAAAATTTGGCGAATGGTCATTTTTTCTCCATTGGTCAGTACCAACAGATACTCTATAAGTCAATGATAGCCAAAAAAACGGGGAAAAAAAATTTGATGCTCACTTTGGCCAATGGTCATTTTTTTCCATAGGTCAGCAGCCAGCACACGGTAAAAATGGATATAAATTCATAAGAGTAAAAAAAACGAAAAAAAAATTTTCGAATCACATTTTGGCCAATGGTCATTTTTTTCCATTGGTCAGCAGCCAGGACACGTGGATATAAATTCATAATAGTCAAAAAAAACGAAAAAAATTTTTTGAATCACATTTTGGCCAATGGTCATTTTATTTTATTGGTCAGCAGCCAGCGGACGGCCAAAAAGTCATAATAGCAATGGTAGGAACAGGAACAATCATAATAGTCAAAAAAAACAAAAAAAATAATTTCGATTCACATTTTTGCCAATGGTCATTTTTTCCATCGGTCAGGAGCCAGCGGACGGCCAAAAAGTCATAATAGCAATGGTAGTAACAGGAACAATCATAATAGTCAAAAAAAACGAAAAAATAAACTCGGATTCACATTTTGGCCAATGGTCATTTTTTTCATTGGTCAGCAGCCAGCGGACGACCAAAAAGTCTTATTATCAATGATAGTAACAAGAAAAATCATAAGAGTCAAAAAAAACGAAAAAAATAATTCCGATTCCCATTTTGGCCAATGGTCATTCTTTCCATCGGTCAGTAGCCAGCGGACGGCTAAAAAGTTATAATAGCATTGGTAGTAACAGGAATAATCATAATAGTCAAAAAAAAACCCGGGTTTAGAACCCAAAAACTGTTTAAATTAACCGGGATTTGAACCTAAAAACTAGTTAAATTAATAATAGCAATATCTATACTGTTAAAAAAAGCGTGACAAGACATTCGGTGCAAGACATTCGGCGCGTGACAAGACATTCGGAAAATGGAAAGTGAGCCCATAAATTGCATAGCAATTAAAACTTTTGTAGGAACACAGGGACCCACATCAGTAGAGGCATAGGCCCTTGTAGTGGAGGGCATAGGGTATCAATGTTAACCTATTCGAAAACGAACAAAAAATTTGATTTATTTGGCCAATGGTAATTTTTTTCAATGGTCAGTAGCCTGCGGACGGTCAAAAAGTCATATTATCAATGGTATTAACAAGAACAATATATTAATTTAATTTAAAAAAGCAGGGGCCAATAACTTGGTGGACGGACGACGGACGGACGGACGACGGACAACCAAAAACGAGCCCATAAATTGCATAGCAATTAAAAAGCAAACAAAAATCTATGGCGATATGTGTAGGACAATCAAGAATTGTTTTTAGCCAACTTTTAAGGCAAATTATCTTCCTTACACTCATTTTTAAACGATTGCTTGTGTTTGGTCAATAAATTGGTTCCGGTTGATAATATTATTTCGCACGGGGTAAATGATCAGGTATAGAGAAAAGATTATATGCCAATTTTTGAATGGTTGGAAAAGGACGTTGATTCGATTTCCACCATTGTAAAGGCTCAACATTCAATGTGCAAAAATCATGTCGCTCTTAATAGACGATCCAGTGTTGATACCTCGCTAGTTGATACAAAATCGGGCTGACTTCCTATAGCAGTTTCCAATTCATCTTTAATTTTTCTATACGATATGCCAGGCACTGCTGATAAGCACTCACATATTGAGCCTTAAATCGACCACACTTGCTTATAAGACTGTCTTCTTATTGAATGCTACATATCTTCAATTTTCTGTTTGGCCATTTTGTTAGCATGATCTGCTGTTCCATCTGACTTCCATGTCAAGTTTTGCCTTTATGTAATTAATTGGTGGGTCAAATTCTTTACATATAGCCTTAATCGTGAAATATTTTTGGGCTGTTTTGCAGTTTTTATCAAAGTCCATAATTTAATTAAATTGTGATCCTCGTTCTCCATAACTTATGTAAGTTTGAAAATTTTTAAATTAAACTTTTTCAAACTGGAGCAGGAAATAACTAAAATGCGGTAAGATAAAAATAGCTAAATATTGGAGTCTCGTCCTTTTAAATTAAACTTACAAAAAATAAAATTCCATTTTCCAAGGATTCGATTCGGATTTTCGAATCTTAGCAGCGTGAATATTCGATTCGAAACTTAGACATATGGATTCGAATTCGGATTCGATTCGATATTTCGAATCATCGCGAATTCGAATCTCAAATCGAATCCGAATTCGAATCTCGAATCGAATCTCGAATATTTTCCAGAGGCGTAAATTATATCTCTTAAGTTTAAGGATAGCAAATGACTAAACTGCATTTTATATCAAAGTAATAATTCTTTCAAACGCTTTTATAACTACTTATGTGTAACATGCCGAGGTTTACATTAATAATGCAATATATATATTAATTAGTTTTTTAACTCAAATTTGACTAACTTTAATGATAATTTTTTTAAACATCAAGAGGCATATTTAAAAAAAAATATTATGTCTTATATAGGTCTTCATTATTGTTAATAATTAAATGATGATCATCAAATTTCCAAAGCTATCTCTGTTCTTCATAGATATACAATTCACGATAATATATTTATGAACAACATTGATTATGAAGGTAAAAATCTTCTAAAAAACTATCTATGTTGTTAATTAATTTTAAAGTAATAATAAAATTTTACCTTTTTTAAAAAGAATTTTGTATGTAACAATAACATGATCGTTGTTACAAATTGGGTAAATAGCTTGGCAAGCACAGAGGTGATGCCAAGCAGCTAGGCTGTTTTTATAGCTTTTTTTACATAATTTGCAATTCACTTAATATAAATAATATTGTTTGTTTTTGGTTATATCGAATACCGTTCTCACTATCACTGAATTTTTAAAAAGAAACCACGCCTTTTAGATTGTAGCAATAAAATATTTTTTTATGACTGTTTGTGAATTAGACTAGTAGTCAGAAATAATTTCTTTTTCTCTACATCTATAGATTTTCTTAATTATTAATCTGTTTTATATCGTGTTTTATTTTGCAAGTCCACCTATTGGCTCTTCCTCTCTTTCGTTTTCTAAGGTTTAACTCCCAATTCTTTCTCTTGCAAAGCCTTTATCTGGTTTATTTGCATGACCATACCATCTTAATCTGTTGGTGACAAGCTTTGTTTCCTTACATGTTGTACATAGGTCTTAGGTTCCTTCTTACAACTTTTAGTTTGTGTTTTTTTAAATTGACTTTAACAATATTGTGGTGAGCTGCGTCGTTTATATATGTATAGCGCCTCATTTATTATGTAACTTCTATATTCCTTGTGCCACGCGCCGTTTCGCAATATCGAGTTTACCGTTTCCTCTATTATCTTTCTTCCGCTCACTCAATTGAATAACGCTTTTTTCCTCAACACCAACATCGCATATTATTACAATCTATTCTCGTATGGCCATTATTGTTGCTATATCATACCATATTATAAACTAATAAAATAGGACATAAATTCCTATAATATCTTAACATTTATCGACACCTAGTTTTGCTTTTCTCTACATAACCCATGACACCGAGTTTCTTATAATTGTTGGTTGTATATCTGACCTGTCCGTATGTCACAATAGGTCTTAGATATTTGCATTATAAATTGAGTTCCCTTCACATTCACCTAACATAAGCGATGATATTTGCAAATTCATACCAATCTTGTATTAACCTGAGATCATTCTCATTTTATATATTTATACATCTATTTACAATAATTTCCATTCGTATTCCGACACAGTTCAAGTCATATGCCTAACCTCTTGTGCATACGAATTAGTTGTCCCACATTTTCAACATAATTTTAGGTCGTTTTTTAACACCTTTCCCTATCTAACATGTAACTCACAAACTTCATTCCTTATTGCAATCTGAATAGCATTTTTCATCTTGTAGTAGATCATTGTCAAATTGTTATCCCACCAGTCGTAATGCACGTAGGCATTTTTAGGATTTTATTAGCAGGCGATTAGTGATTTGAATCTTAGTTATTCTAACGTTTTACTCTGCCTGTGCATTTTTTGACCCCAGTTTACACATAACTACATAAACTTCTGCCTAAGTTATCAGGTCCGCTATAAAAATACCCCCCCCCCCCCCCCCCCAAATTTACCGACTTGTAAAATTTATATATCTTTGCAGACTGTTTTGTGTTAATTCTTCTTTCTCTCCCTTAGTTAACCGATTTACTAAGCAGATTGAAGCCTTGGCTGTTTTTAGGTCATGATTCTCCTTCCTTGTAATATATTCTTTCGTTAATTATATCATTCTTGGTTTAAGTTTTGGCAAGCATTTTTTACCCACTTTTTAAATATTTGGTAGGTCTGCTTATCATAACCAACTTACTCGAGTCGTGACACCTCTTGTCAAAACTCTTTTAATAGGCTTTTCACCAACCGTCCCTGTATTTAAAATGTGAAGGCCATAGCATTTTAATGATCACATAGTTTTTTTTAATATCGTTCAAATATAACATTTAGACTCCTTCATTTTATTCTAGCCGCTACACACTGTTCATTCGATCACCCCTCTTTATAATGTCCTCCCACAGCAGATGTTAACAAGCCAGTAATTCACTCTTTGTTCCGTTCACATTTTAAACCTCCTTAAGTGCGTTCTCTTGATTAGGTTTAAGGTGAGATTTAGATTTCAATTTCTTGACATTGTATATTGTTGACCTCTCAAATAAATAAGAACAAAGTCAAGCCTATCTATGGCCAGCTAGCATTATTTTTTAGGGGGTGGGGCAAACTTAAATTTTACACCAGTTAGGAGGGGTCAATGGAAATTTAAAATTTTTTTATAGTCATTAGTCAAACTTTATAATCAGCTATTCCTTTGTGTAATTTCTTTTTAAAAATTCATTTGAACTCGTACCTTTTTATGTACATATTAATATTATGTTCCAAAATCGACCAATGTTACACGATCCAAATTCTTGTACTGTATAAGCGATCTGACATTCCATTTTCTTATTCGATCCAAAAAATAACGAAGCGCCGATTTGTGTTTTTCGCATTCGGAAAAACACAAATCGTAAGAAATAAACAAAATTTTTTACTCACGTTTTCATATTGTGATTTCGGTCTCGCAAGGGCAGGTTTTGTAGGGTTAGGGTTAAGTCATTTAGGTTCAAGATACATAATTACTTTTTTTGGATCGAATAAGAATATGGAATGTCAGATCGCTTATACAGTACAAGAATTTGGGTCGTGTAACATTGGCCTCCAAAATCATTGATCTTTTCTTTAAGTTCTTAGACCACATGAGCATGCAAATATTGAGACCTTTAAAGGGCCTCTTTAGGCCAGTTACCCCGCCCGCTACAAATATATAAACCATGGACCAAGCCATATTTTTCTTGAATTTTGTGGGAGTTTTGCCAAATCTGTATATTGTTTTAATGTAAATATATTAAGATATATCAAATTTATTTAAATGGGTTATCATAGCTGGACCCATCAAAATAATAAATAATAGACCCGGCTCCCCATTTTTTACAAAGCCCGAGCCTGGGACCATATATAAAAACTTAATTAATATTCGTTTGTATTTTTTTTATTGAATAAACACTAAAAATATGTTACGATATTAAAAATAATCAAGTAAAAAATTATACTTATTTAATTATATTAGCCTAATCTGTTTATAGATTTTCAAAGGGTATGATTTGAGTGGACCACGTTTATATTTAGTCTCTAAATAATACTTATCAACTTGAAATGCGCGTTGAGAGATTGATGAATGAATGAGTAACGATTAAATCATAATTTTATTTTCGTTGTTAGTTTAAACCGTAAATAAATTATTAATCAATATGACCCATTATAATATCATACCTTTAGTTATACTTAATTTTTTTCTTCTTTATCAGTTATTTGGTTCCATAGTGGTGGGGTTTGTTTTAATAAGTTTCTTTCATCTTAGCCGGGTGAGTGCCATGTCGTGACTAATCTTTTTTGTTTTCATAACTTTGTCGACTTGCCATTTCCACGTGACACGGGGTCGTCCTCTTCCTCTATTCCCCGATACCTCCATGTCCAATACTTTTCGATTCACGTCATTCGTGTCCCTTCTTAGTATATGCCCATACCACCTTAGCCGCTTAATAATACAAAAAAATTTATATGATACTGTACCGGACTCAGCGGGTTTTACTTATTTATATGAACGGCCCGATCCCGTTAGTTTAAATTACGGTCCGTCCCCGACCTGTTGTTTCATTTAAAGCAAAAGCTTGTGAGGGCCGTGCAGATATTTAAGCGAAATTACCCGCAATAAAATATATTTTATTTATAATGAGAAATGCATATAAATTAACAACGAAACTATGTAATTAAAAAGATTATATTAGGACTGCATAAAGTTATATGGCACATAATGGGTTTGTACAATCAATTAAAGCCAAAAATGGAATAAGTATATTGACAAAAAAATTTTAATTTCTGTAAAATGATGCCATTGGTAAAACAATAAAAATTAATTTGATAAAATGAATAATTTACAACCAATTTTTTTTGGTTCCCTAAAATCGTTTTTCCAATGAAAACACTATGAAATTAAAAATAAGTCGGAAGCAGACTGATATTTTTTTTATTTACTTTTTTAATATTTAATTTACAAAAATCACTAATACGAATCCGTAAAGAGTGAGGCAATTTTGATGAATCGTCAACTAAGCTTTTATTAATAATACAATCATTTAATTTTCTCGGGGTCATATATTTATTGCCCCACTTCCTAATAATATATCATACATATGTAATTTAAGCTGTTGTTTGGAGCCATGGGCGTAGCCAGGTTTTGGATTAAGGGGGGGGGGGGAGGACGAAACATTTAAAAGTTCAATTAGGGGCGAAAGGGCAAAATGATAGTTTTTGAAATTTTATCCTTTACTTAAAAATAGTCATTTAAGCATGAATATCAATGCGAAAATTGTACCTTTAATTAAAAATAGTCATTTAAGCTGGGTATCAATGCAAAAATTGTTAAAATGTAAAATAAAAAGAGACGAAAAAAAATTCAAATCACAATTTGGCCATGGTCATTTTTTTCCATTGGTCGTACCAAGAGACGGTCTATAAATACATACAAGTCAAAAAAACGAATTTTTTTTTTGATTTATACCCATTGGTCAGTAGCCAGCGGACGGCCAAAAAGTCACATTATCAATGGTATTAACATAAACAATATATTAATTTGAATAAAAGACGAAAAAAAATTACGATTCACAATTTGGCCAATGGTGATTTTTTCCATTGGTCAGTAGCCAGGACACGATTAAAAAGTCATATTATCAATGGTATTAACAAGAACAATATATTAAATTAATTTAAAAAAAATGAAAATTTTGCCCTCGCCGGGATTCAAACCCACATTAGTAGAGGCATAGGCTTTTGTAGGGGCACAGGGACCCATATCAATAGAGGCATAGGCCCTTCTAAGGGAGGGCACAGGGTAATTATCAATGTTAACTTATTCAAAAACGAAAAAAAAACTTTTGATTTATACTTTGGCCAATGGTCATTTTTTTTATTGGTCAGTAGCCAGCGGAAGGTCAAAAAGTCATATTATCAATGGTATTAGCAAGAACAATATATTAATTTAATTTAAAAAAAATAAAAATTTTGCCCTCTTCGGGATTTGAACCCACATCAGTAGAGGCATAGGTTTTTGTATGGGCACAGGGGCCGATATCAGTAGAGGCATAGGCCCTTCTACGGAAGGGCATAGGGTATTTATCAATGTTAACCTAATAAACCTAATTCAAAACGGAAAAAAAAAATTCGATTTAAACTTTGGCCAATGGTCAGTAGCCAGCGGAAGGTCAAAAAGTCATTTTATCAATGGTATTAACAAGAACAATATATTAATTTAATTTAAAAAAAAAAAAATTTGCCCTCTCCGGGATTCGAACCAGCAATTAAGAACTTGCCCTCGCCGGGATTCGAACCCACATCAGTAGAGGCATAGGCTTTTGTAGGGGCACAGGGACCCATATCAGTAGAGGCATAGGCCCTTGTAGGGGAGGGCATAGGGTAATTATCAATGTTAACCTAATATACCAATTTAAAAACGGAAAAAAAATTTCGATTTATTTGGCCAATGGTCATTTTTTTCATTGGTCAGTAGCCTGCGGACAGTCAAAAAGTCATATTATCAATGGTATTAACAAGAACAAGATATTAATTGAATTAAAAAAAAAATTCGTCTTCTCCTGGGCTTGAACTCGAACCTGCAAGTCAGAAAGCCAGTGAAAATAACTTGGTGGACGACGGACGGACAACGAGCCCATAAATTGCATAGCAATTAATATTAACAGGAACAATATATTAATTTAATTAAAAAAAAATTGAACCAGCAATTAAGAATTTGCCCTCGCCGGGATTCGAACCCACATCAGTAGAGGCATAGGCTTTTGTAGGGACACAGGGACCCATATCAGTAGAGGTATAGGCCCTTCTACGGGGGGGCATACGGTAATTATCAATGTTAACCTTATAGTTGTTAAATTGCTAACTCGAACACTAGCTGTGTAACATGCTAGTTTAGCACAATGAGTGCTAGCTGTTCGGTTCAATAGTTTTAACAGTAGCACGTAAAAATGCTCGCGAGGTTAGTCGAAAAAGCCAAATCTGTTAAAAAATTTAGCAGGAGCTCGAGCAGTAAATTCGAGCAGATAGTAGATTGAATTGCTTTTGTTAAACTATTAATTGCTATGCAATTTATGGGCTCGTTTTTGGTTGTCCGTTGTCCGTTGTCCTCCCTATCTATTTGCATTGGGTATAGGTTATCGCTTTTTTAAATTAATGCATGAGAAAGAGGTGCCCCACCCCTCATCTCTATCTCCCTCGCTGTGTTATTTTTTAAATTAATGCATAAGAGGTGCCCCACCCCTCATCTCTATCTCCCTCGGTGTGTTATATATAAGATTTGTTAAATTATCTATTATATAATAAACATAAATAAAAGTTGTTTACTTTTAATTGCTATGCAATTTAACTAGTTATATAATAAACATAAATAAAAGTTGTTTACTTTTAATTGCTATGCAATTTAACTAGTTTTTGTTATATAATAAACATAGATAAAAGTTGTTTACTTTTAATGCTATGCAATTTAACTAGTTATATAATAAACATAAATAAAAGTTGTTTACTTTTAATTGCTATGCAATTTAACTAGTTTTGGGGTTAGAATCCCGGAGTTTTTTTGACTCTTATGATTGTTCTTGTTACTATCATTGATAATAAGAATTTTTGGCCGTCCGCTGGCTGCTGACCAATGAAAAAAATGATCATT